>JACDJE010000022.1:860915-1517928 GCA_016647715.1 Pavo muticus
TCACCAACCACCAGACCAGGCTGCCCAGAGCCACATCCAGCCTGGCCTTGAATGCCTCCAGGGATGGGGCATCCACAACCTCCTTGGGCAACCTGTTCCAGTGTGCCACCACCCTCTGAGTATCCATAAGAGTAAAAGCACATTGCTCTAGCTCTTCACATAACATACTTCAGTGCTGTATGCAACAGTTATCTGAAAGAACTGTTGCCTTCAGCTTCTTCAGACTTCTTCTCTAATGTGCAGCCCATACAGCAACCTATGCTTTTCTATCATCACAGATCAGCACACTGACTGTCAAACACATAATTAATCTGGAAATTATTCTGCCTTGGCCTGGCTGATTGGATTTTGTGTGAGGCTGTAAGGTGGAATAAGTCAAGGAATAAACCTTTCCAAGGCTCGAAAGACCTCTAAGATCGTCTACTCCAACCATCAATCCATTACCACCATACCATTAAATCATGTCATTCAGTGCCACATCTTCATGTTCCTTGAGCATCTTCTCACAGAGCAGCTGCTTTGTTTTTCCCACCTTCCCACTGCTACCCTCATAGCCACATTTGTTATCAACTTATTGTCACAGTAAATCCACTCTCTGATTTTAGGGACAATACATAAGTACTCAGGCTACAGCAAGTAAGGTCTTGCTTGATTGCAACACCTGTGAGCATAGAAACAAAGAAAATAAATTTCTTACCTTTGGAAGGCCTCAGGTAAGCAGGGCTCTCCAGTAAAATGCCCTCATCTCCCTTGCCAACCCTTAAATGAGGTCTCGAAGGTGTAGAGGAGGGGCTCTGCCCCTTCTAGTCACTCAGGTGCTTTGCATGCACCTGAGCTCTCCTGGCTTGGTCCTGCCTTCCCACCAGGTGTTCAATCACTGGTTCAAGCTGTGACAGCATTTCTGCTATACTATCACATATGGCAAATACTCTTGCCAAGCTATGGCAAAGCGTTGCAATATTTTTACTCCCAGGATTTTTTTTCTCTCTGCTAAATATCTCACCCCTTTCATCCATAACAATTTTCAAAGTTACATAGTTATGCAGAAGTGAATTAGTTTCACAGGTCTTGAGTACCTACAGCCTCAGTTTATTTAACTGGGATGAACACTGGTGGTGCTCAGTACTTTGAAAGATTACCTTTAGAGAAGAGAAGGAATATGCCTTCTTACTCACAGATTTAAAGCACAGGCTCTTCTTAATGCATACATAAATTTGAGATAAATTGTTACACCTTCAGTTTAGGTTGTCTTCCATTTTTCCTTCTATAGGCCTAGTTTTAGCCACACAGGTTTGAAAATATTAGCCTTAACTATAACCTACACCCCCAATGGGTTGATTTTTGACACTAATGTGATTTTTTCCTCTTAGAAAGTACAAAGTTGTCAGGGAGAAAGCTCATTTTTGTGGGGTAAAATAAAGTCCTTCTATCTCTGAAAATAATTTCAATGGAATTTTTTTCTGCTAAGCTAATCATTTATAAAAGGTAATAAAGAATGAAAGGCATGCCTCTATGTAGACATAGGCAAGCCATGTACATTCACTTAACTTTGGAGTTTATTTCATAGTACATAGTCTTTGATGCATAAAACCCTTATTAATTGGTTTGATAAACAAAGGAACAGTATTTTCATTTTTTTGATCACATTGATTTTTCTCCATGGTCCCCAGATTACCAACTGCAAACCTCATCCTATTTTTTTTTTCCAATTGCCTCTTGAAAGTTAGAGGCAATATCATCTCTCTGCTTTCACCTTTTCTTAGGCAGTGTTCAGCATTTCCGATGCCTTTAGGAAAACAGTTGCGGTTCAGAGGAATGCAGGATCTTCTGCATTTTGGGGACTGTTGAGCTGCAAGAGACAAACTCTGGTGGTCTGTGCAGGCTTCTACACACTGTGCTGATGGTGGTAGACAGACAATCTCCTGACAATATTTGAATATTTTTCCTGTGGTTGGGTGGCAGTCTCCATGCATGTGGTTTGCTGATGTTTGGCATCAGGCTTTGAACGTTGGATATACTCACCCAGGTGGTCTGAAAGCTAGAGAGAAGAGACAATTTGGGGTATGTTACCTAAATAGAAACAATCAGAATGAAAAAAAATATCTTGAGTCGCCAAATTCAGTATCATAACAATATAATCTGATTTGGGTTAAAATCTAAGGAAAAGAAATATTAAACTTCCCCTCAAGACTACTGATAGTGAGATGATGAGCACTCAGCAAAAATGAGCAAAAGAGAAACCCTAGATAAGAAGAGCAATGAGTTTTATAAGTAGCAGTAAACCATGTCTAGACCCATGATGCATGATTCAGACATGTTCACTGAACTCCTGTGCCTTCACTGGGTGATTTTACTCTTTTCTCTGGATCAGGCGTCCGACTGAAGCAAATAAAACTATGCACTTGCTTTAAGGAAAATGTGGTTCTTACATAAAAGTCAGAGTAGGGTGGTGTGAACTGTCACGCAGTGCTTGCACACACTGCTTTTGCCAAGAGATTATAAGTTCATAGTAACAGCCAGTGCCTTTACAGCTTTCCTGGGGCTTAGTGAGGCAAGTCACAGCTGCATTAAAAATTTAATGGAAAGAACATTTGCAACTTGTAGGCAAACACAATGAGCAATAATGGGCTTGCCAAGTCTTTGAGGACATAAATCTTTCCATCTGAGGCAGCTGAAGGACTTTGTAACCGTATGATTAGTGCCTGTGTTTTGGTTGGATTGGAATGCAGTTAAGGATGTTGTGGGTTCATGTCCACTTGCTGTAGGTGGTAAAAACCAGAAGGAGCTGGATCCTATACAGCTCAGACGCTCTTCTGATAACCACAAAATGGCTACCAGGCTTCTACACCATTAGACAAGAAAGAAAAGGAGACACAGCTTATAGCTGGGGGCTCAAGTGAAATGGCAGCAAAGGTATTTCCGTATCCGCCAGGCTCTATTTGTATGTATTCTTGATGTATAATATCCCTCAGCTCACACTATGTCTCTTTCTTTCCTTTAAAATTGGTTTGTTATGGCTGAAAGTATCCCACCAGAGCCAGCTTAGGTCCAGCCTGGCTGTAATCCACACAGGAAGTCAGGGGCTGAGGAAAGCAGAACTGGTTTACATCCAGTTTGCTCTTCATGGATCCAGTTCAATGGCCTGAGGACAACTCTGAACAACAATAGCAGACATGTTAATAAGATCATTGCTAAGACCTGAGGTGGTGAATGAGAAAGTAAAGTTCTCTAAGGAGACTTGTAACCAGTTCTTCCCTTGTTCCTTTAATGACAAGGTGTTTGGCACATCACTAAGTGGATGAATGAGATGGACTTTTCTTATCCTTCTAAGGCACACAGTTAGTTTAATTTTCAAGTCCTTAAAGATCTAGAAATCTCTCTATATAAGCATGGACAAATTGTGGCCATTTAATCACCAGCATTTCCAGATTAAATCTTCTATGGAGTAAGATATTATCTACTATCAACAGAAATTCATAATAAACTGAAAGAAAGCTGTAAATGTTAAGAAAGTACATAACTTAAAAATTAATGTTCTGATCGATAGCAGCTGGTTGGTATACAAGAAGTCATAGCTATCTTCATGCTCTGGGGTAGTAACATATTTTTTTCAAGACTATTTCATAAAATCAGTGTAAGAAAATTTTAACTAATCAGTAGGAAAATACTATCTCTGCACGTCTATCCCCCATTAAAACCAGTCAGAAGATCTGGTAAAAGAATCAGTAGGGATTCTGCTACAGCCAAAGCTGTAAGAACAGCAATGAGCTCATTTCATCTAGAAGCTTCTCTTTCATTTATTTTCCATAATTGCTCCTGGGCATTAGATGATTTGGGGTGCCAGAACTGTATGTGTCCAGACTCATTTGAGACTGAAGATGTTTCCATTCATAAAGTTCAACTGAAACCAATATGGTAAGACCTGCAGTGCCTAAGGTACATGAGCTTCATAGCCTACAGCCCAGAAGGAAGTGCTGGAGCTGGCATCACCCTTGACTGCTTGTGTCTTCCTATCTTGAATATACATATTTATATGTGGATCAACTGAAGGTGGTCTTCCTTCAGTGGGGGTCTAGAATAAGGCTCAAAATCAGTGTCAAACTGTATTTATACACAACTCTTGTGGGAACCTTTCTTTTATTGAGAGAAATTGCAATTTTTGAGGGCACTGTTACTGCTTTACCCCCCAGTTGCTTTACCCCAATCTAATACAGGAAAATATTTTTCCATTAGCCCCTTCATTGCAGTAGGTGAAGAGATTCTAAAACATTCCCTCTCCAAGAGTGAGGAGAGATGGGAATTTTATTTCCTCGAAAGCAAAATGTCTTAACACAAAGAGCACAGAGCTCCTTATCTGATCATGCCATCCTGATCTGTCTGCCCAATCTGTCACTCTCAAACCTCAGCACCACTCCCTACAAGAATCTCTGGCAAGTCTTTGATGTCCAATATTTTACTAGGTACTGAAAAAATATAGGTTGACATCATAAATTTCCCTAACTCTCTCAATGCTGAAAACCCATCCCATTATATCCGCAGTTGCATGAGAGAGAACTGCAAATGGTTATTGGAGTTCTTTATTGACTGTGTAGCATTCAGACAATGGCAGAAACCAGCCACTTTATCTTCTGAGCTTCAGTGGCTTGACTTGCAGTGGCCTTTATAACCTGGTTATGTTTAAACCTGTTTTTTTCCTCTCTGGCTATAAGCTAATGCAGACTCTCCCATGAACTCTGAGTCTCCTTCCAGACTGACCTCAGGTTCAGAAGCACCTACTCTCCCTGGAGCCATTGGTCTCAGCACACATAACTTATGTTTTTTTGACATTCATCTGACCTCCATACTTTCTGAGAATCATAGAATTGTCTGAGTTGGAAGGGACCTTTAAAAGCCAAATCCTATTCCCCAGCAAAGAACAGGGACACCCACAGCTGAGGGTGCACTCAAAGCCCCATCCAGCCTGACCTTGAATGTCTCCTGAGGAGCTCCACAGCAAGAAGAGACCAGTATTTACTCCATAACCTGTCCTTCCCCATGTAATAAAAGGCATCTAATTCTCTATGCCTTTTGTCTATGGCATGCCCATTCATCCTCCATGGCCAGCACAGAGATATGGGGCTGCAATCTCAACTTCTCCCATCTCAGCTCTCCAGGGACTTGCTCTGGGGGGTGATAAGGGAGCGTGGGTACTTTCTGGGTGTGGGGAGAGTTGCTGGGTTTGGTCTTTTCATGCAGGTGCTGGAAGGGAGATTCTTGTCTTCTTTGGAGCATAGTGTAGCTGCAGGCACAATGCAACAACTTGTGTGGGGGAATAGTGGGCGATGATCACACAGGCCCTTCACATGGGATGTCCTCTTGCAGTATAAACAAGTTAGGAGGCAGTTGTGCGTAGGGGTTTTCCCTGTGCCCTATCAGGAACCATCCCCCCTCCCTCCCAGCTTTGCATGCCTCCTGCTGTGCTGCCTTTCATCCTCCAGCCTCCAGGTAGCCGGATTACAGCGGTCTTGCCTCTGATGCACTTGGAGATGAGAGGCTCTGTGAGATACAGAGACTGATACTGGGATTCACTGCTTCTAGGGAGTCAGTCCAGGTACAGGCTGCTGTGCATGACGGCAGAATTAGATAATGGTGCTAAAAAGCTTGGGTAGAGAACATCAAGTTCTTGCAGCCTCCTTGGGCAAAAACATTTTGCGAAAGAAAATCTTGCAGTTATTATCCAACTCTGGCATGCTCTTGTTTCCTTTTTTATGTAGTACCTGTCAAAAAGTATTTCTGATGGGCTGCTATAACATGCCAATTTTTTTCATATCTGATGCCTTAAGTTTAACTATATTTATCTTGTTTACGAAAGCTGACAAGTGATACAGCCATAATAATGCCAGCAGAAATTGCACAGCAATTTTACTCTGGTTCTTTTCAAGTCAGTGGAACTGTTAAATGAGATTAACGCAGTAGAAGGGTTTATTGCGGCCATGAGAAACCAGATAGACGCATATCACAGAGAACCAGTGATAGACTAAGAGGATCACATACAGAGACATTGTGCCAGGGGGGGATTGGCAGGATAATATGAGTACATCTTCTAGCTCTTTGGAGCTGTGTCTTACTGTATTTCTGATATGGGTCCCCACTCATCCCAACAGCTGTCTTTTCCTTCCCCAACACTTTGTGTATCTTTCTGTATCTTATTCTAATGCTGGTCCTCCTTGTAGTTTGGTGAGGTTTGTTAGGAGTTCTGAGGACCTGGGAAGAATGGCCCCTATATTCTCCTTAGAGTAGCCCTGGAAAACCTGTGTTGGTGGCTATTGTCTCCGTTTGCAACTTTCCCTTGTAAAGTGCTGTTGTTACATATGTTATGACATATATTTTTTATATATGTGTTGTTATATATACAAGTCCATGTGGCTGCCATCAGGGACTGAACCAGAGACCTCTGGAGCAAAGAGGATTTTGTTCATACTTGCAATCTTAGCAGCAGATGGAAGCATAAGCTCCCATTCTCTCTGGAGCGGACATAACTAACAGAAGATCACATAAGGAATCATTGAGATGTTGCTATGCGGTTCCAGCTGGGATGCAGTGCTTTTGTCCCAAACTGGGTAGGAGCCCAGCTCCTGCTCAGCGTATTTCCTAAAAGCCACTTCCTATATGTCGTGAAAGGCTATTCACATTTCAGCCCTGGCAAGAGGCAAAGAGCAAATCTAGAAGCGTGTCCAGCTACCAGGTGGAGCATTCAGCTATTCAGCAGCAGCGTACAGACCAATAGATCCCACAGTGAAGATGTAAGGAAGGGAGGAGCAGCTGGGCAGTGGACAAGGCTGTGAGCTTTCCAGCTCTCTGGAACATGGCTTGAATTTGTTCCAGCCATTCAAGATGATCTTTCACTTCTTGGCAGAAGCTCACAAAGTTTCTTAGCTAAGCAAAGAAAGCACAAGTCTTCATTGTGCGTGGATAGGGACAGACACTGGTCATTTGATTATTGTTGTTGAGAATATAAATGAGTGCAATGTTGCAAATGCCACTGGAGGAAGTGAGAGACTCCCTCATGAGGAGGCCTTGGATGCTATTTGTATCCAGAAGCATCCTGAGATGAAATCATAATTCTTTGGCTGAGTGACCATCCCCACACTCTTTTGTGTTGTCTTCTAATTGCACTCTGGAGGCTACTGATGAAAGCTAAGCATTTCCTTGCCTCCCTACCAATATGCTTTCCTTCTCTATCTTCAGCGTTTCCTTATGGATATATGTGCTTTGCAATGATCTTACAAACTTTTCTTTACAGACCTTAGGCAAGGTCTGCACCCACACCTAATAAGTTGCTTTCCATACCTCAAATAGCTAACGAACCAAACAGAAGGGGGATTATCCTCCAGACTTTACAGATGGGGAACAGAGGCACGGATAAACTACACAACTTACTTGTGGTTATTCTGGAAATCTGTAACAGAGCCAGGCCTTGAACTGAAATTTCTGGTGTCCCTGTGCCAGACTGCAACCACAGTCTGGTCTTTCTCTCTGAATGTACATATTTGTGGAGTTTTAAGGTCAGAGGAATGATCACCTTATCTGGTCTGACCTCCTCAGTGTCAAGTCCAAGAATTTCTTTGATCAAAGCATACATTACAGGATAGTATACAGTCTGGATTTGACACCAGGACATAGGGAATAATTTTACAACATCTTTCTGTACTTTGTTCCAATGGTTAATCATCTTAGCTGCTAACTTATTTTTCATATGAACGAGTCTGGATTTAATTTGGTTCCTGTGATGTTTCTTTTCTGGTAGATTAAAGGACCCTCCACTATCTGTTTTCTTCCTCTCCTTTTTTCATGTGTCTGGAAGAAGTGGTCGGGTTGACAAGTTACTTGCTGCTGAATCCTGGGCATGTTTTTCTTTCACCTTGTGTCTGACTACAGTGTTTCCCCTCTCCTTCCACAATACAATAATTAGAAACCTTTAAAGAAAACATAGAGGTGTTGAATGGAGCACATAAACAAGCAATATTCTTCGCTCTTCTTACAGGTGGGGCATCAAAGCAACAGGATCAACAGCACTGATACCAAACAGTATCCTCACTCATATTTAGAATCAGAGAATCAGAGAGTCATAGAGTGGCTTAGCTTCAAAAAATCTTAAAGATTACCTAGTTCCAACCCTCTGCTGTGGGCAGATCATGTTGATTTAGAGTGATATCATTTGAAATTTTCCTCAGTTTGGTATTGCTACCTGACATTAAATGGGAATCCCAGCAGAATACCTACTACAGGACACTAATTTTGTGGGACTCCAATCCCAGTTTTAAAAGCCAGTGTTGCAACGAGGCTTCCCATTCTGTGGCTTAGAATATGCTATGGACTATGTTGGATAAGAGCAAAGTCTCAGGACCACAATTCTCATCCTTTTACTATTTACTGAAGCCTAGATTTGACAACAAACCTTGAGTACTACATGGATGGGCATTTTCTTGTGGGTTTGATGGTGACCAGATTGGTGGTACTGGAATGATGTGAAACACATAGTTGGGAAAATGCACAGGAAGACCTGTGAAGGGGAAAAAATGTAGGAACTGAATCATAAGTCATATCTTTGTTTATAAAGCACGTGTGTAAGCATCTAGAGCATTAAAGGAACACATTTTCCAACATGAATGTTACCTAGGTTGAGGTGATAATCTGTGGTTTGTGTCCACGGAGTTTAAGACCTTTTTCTCTTTTCAGAAATGGATTCTGATCTATGGCTTTCAAGATCTTCTGCTTTCCTTGTGACCCAGAGGTCACCAGTCTGTGTGGACTAATAGGCCACTAATGCATACAAGGTGTGAACGCAGAGCACAACAGTGAGAGATGAGTCAGAACTGATTGACCACGGTTTTAAAAAAAAAAGGCATGATGTCATCAAACCTTCAGAGAAAAACATTAGCAAACATGAAACCCTGGTAAAGTCCTGGTGAAGTGGAGTAGAGTATAGGCCCCTATCTTGACCTTAACATTTTATCTTTCATGTGACCAACTCCAGCAGCACTTCCTGCTTGCGTTGAATAGTCATCATCTCTCCTTTGTCCTCTTCTGTTCCACCAAACTCCATGGAGAGCCCTGAACATCAGCTTTCTGCAGATGGAGAATCATCAAGCACAGGGAGAACAGTATCTAGCATGCAGCTCTACTTTCATCAGGCTTATGTTTTCTCCAGCATGTTTAGCAGAAATATCAGTTATCATTAGTCTTTACTAGTGATATATTTCTAGCCAGGATCCCACCCCATGAACTCAACTGTTTCCATCCTCCACCAGCTAAGTCATTTCCCCCAATGGATTGGTTCCAGTTTGCTGAGTACATAAGTCAACCCAGTATCACCTCCTCAAAAATAAAGGATTTTGTAGCAGCTTCATGCAAGCAACGGAAGGACAGAGTTTACACAGAATGGGTTGGAACTTGATTGTGAGAGTTGGAGCTCAATTATCTTTAAGGTCCCTTTCAACCTAAGCTGTTCTATGATTCTGTGAGAGAACAAGATGAAATGCTTGGGAGATGAGTTTTCCTTGTGTTCACTCGTCTCCTTGATTTTGCTTCTCAACTGTTTGTGGTAGAGCCTGTTATTCTCAGTGTCAACAATCATCAAGGTTCAAGGTGATGTGAACGGTGAGTTTTATGTGCTGCATAAGAGCAAGATAAGATCTCTTTTAGGCTATTTAGAACGTTAATGTGTTTTATTTTCATCCTGCTGCACTTTCTGATCTCTTTGCTGTTTGCAGATTGTGGCAAGGGGTGCATGTGTGGCAGTTATGAGTTTGGATCAAGATTCAGACTGCTGGGCAGGTTTCTTAGAAGACATCTACCCTGTGTTACAGCTGCGTGTGCAAAAAGTGAGTCACAGACAAAGCGGGCTTGAAAGCCAAATTTAGCCTCTTGTTTCCTTGAGGAAACAGCACAACTGTTGGCTGCAGCACTATGGCATTACTCTTCTGATTTTAGTTTGAAAACTTCAATGTTTTAACTTGGTACTTCATGAAACATGAGCTAATAAACATTCCAAACCAAATATAGGAACAGATAAGCCTGTACTTCACTACACAGATTTCCAGCAAGATACCCTTGCCTCCACTGCCAACCCTTTAAATGAGGTCTGGGAAGAGCTGGATCCTGGCTCTAACCTTTCTGGTCACTCCCCTGGGTTGGCCCTGCCTTCCCAACATGTGCTCAGTCACTGTTTCAAGATGTGACTTAGCATTTCCGCTGCAGTCACCATTCAGTAATTGTTCTTAAATACCAAATTTACTTCTTACAGACTTAGGTCAGGCTTTTCTTTTTCTGTATTGTGTACTTTCATAAAAGGACATTTAGAATTCAGGTATCCCAAATGATACACAACATCTATTTCAAGCACCAAAACAGAAGACCCTCTGCAGAACATATGTTGCTGAGAAATCCTTCCATACATTAAGAGACATTACTAATTCAGCCTCTTTCCCAAAGCACTTAGCTTATGTATTCTCTAGAAGCACTGTAACCAACATGAATCTTATTGGCTGAAAATAGGAAAATAATGTCAGGAAGGTCATAATACTGATGGAAGAAACACGAAACAAAATTGAAAGGATACCAGAAAAAAATTCCACTAAAATTGTATTTCTAATCCCATTTCTGCTTCTGTGGTTATCGTGTTATCAGATAGATGAAACCAATCATCTGCAGAAACCTGTTTATTCTTCAAGGGGGAAGCAGATCTCTCTTGATTTGTGTTTTTCAGATATCAATTGGAAAATACAGTAGGTGCTGCTGTCCTACATAGAAAAACAGAACTGGAACTAAGGAGGCATTTCCAGTGTGCAAGAGGAGGCAAAGGCACTGGGGACTTTTGGCTTAGATTCAGCAATACTTGAAGTATATGTCTTATACTTCAAGTAGAACTTTGACTTCAGTAAGACAACCTCCATGCTTCACACTGGACATAGAAAGTCCTCTTTGCATGCACTGGAGCTACAGTTGTACAAACCCAGAATTTCAGTATGAAGGCCAAAGGTAAAAATTTAGGATTAAGAGAAGACAGGTATGTGTTCTGTTGCAGAAGAAGTAGGCATTACTGGAGACAATAATCCAATAATCCACGTTTCTGTAATGAACTTTGATCTCATGTGCACTTCAGAGCATCTTTCAAGAGTGCAAACATTTTTTGAAACTAGATTTCACTGCTCCCTGTGAGGAGGAAAACTTATGGACATGACCTCACAAATTGCAAATAGATTTCAATGGAAGCAGAAGGCTAAGCATAGAGTTGCCATCTAAGTTGTAACTTAAACTTTTGCTGATGCTGACAAAAGCCGCTTCCATTGGGACTTCTTTGGGTGACACCAATTTGTTCATCCATATGGGAACAGCAGGGAGGGAGGGGAATGCTTCACTGTAACTTATACAAGGCAAAATGGAAAGATGTTTGAGTGCCATCATGGGGGTGAATTTATTATATATATACACTTAATATTTACCTCTTTGTGAAACTCATGTCAGTGTCAGCTCTTTCAGATATGGAAGAAATTTACACAAAGAAGATGCTTCCTTCTATCACAAGTTCACTCTCCATTCTGGCAACACTGCTTTCACTTGGTGAAAGTAGATTAGAATTCACCGTGTTAATCAAAAATATATTAGAATCTGACCCACTATCTGCACCGAAGAAGCCAACAGTAATAGCCTGTGCGACAGCAGATTCTTAATTAGGCCTCTTATTAATTGCTGTCGTTTTGCAGGGGAGCACAAAATCAAATCACAAAATCCTCTAGATAACAAAGCCTTGCAACTCTGTCTGAAGCAGGAAAGGTGAGGTTACAGGAGGACATGGTGAAGCCAAAGGAGGTCATGGAATGAGTCATTCTCCATCTCAGGTATGTGCAGCTACCATTTCCTGGTTCCCATTACTAGACAACACTTATATTATATTATTCCCAGGTTTCTAAGATTTTATTTAAAAAACCAGAGCACAGACTTTGGATGATCACAGGCTACGAATCATGCTCTCAGAGGCAAAGACTCAAACAAGCTGGTGAGCTCACTGTGCACATCCTCCGCCTCCATTCCTTCTCCTTGATATTAATATGAGTGTGACATGACACAGTGTTAAATGAGATCAGAGTAACAACAGCCATGGGAGGTCAATAGATTTGTATAGTATATAATCAAATCTGTGCCTTGAGCAGGTAGATTCTCGCTTTATGAGGTCGTGGGAGTTAAATTTCATTTAGTAGAAATAAGTATTCAGCCAAATGAGGCCCTTCTTTTTTACATACAGATAGGCTCCTCTGTTCATCTGCATTCTATAAAGCCTTGTTATTCTTCCGTGTTTATCAGATCTGTGATATTGGGGAGAACAGAAAACGTGTGTGATATCCGCCAGCTGGATTCCATCTGTCTTTTCTCTGCGGAGATGGAGTTTCAAAGGCTACATCCTATCTGCTGTCACACCCTCTCCCGACATGAGAAGCTAAGTGTAAAGTTTGGCCAAAGTGATGGAAAAAACAATATCTCTTTTGTACATCACAACTATTTCCCTACCTACACAAAAGTGGCATTCTTCTTGTTCTGGCATGCATGATGTATTGTTGCACTGTATCACAACTTTCCTATTAAATAAAAGGAGTCTGGCCAAAGGGATTTCAGAGAAAGTAAGCTTTTCTTTTAAAGACTCTGTGGATCTGTGTGAGCGTGCTGGTTTGTCTACCAGAGCCAGAGCAGGGAAATTATGATAGACAAGTATAAAAAACACTGTTTGATTACAATAGAGGATATGGCTCCATAGCATTTCTGGAAGGGGAAAAAAAAAGACCTACCTGAATAAAAGCCCAATTTTGTTTCTCTTGAAGTGATTGAGGCTTTGCCATTCACCTCACCACAAGCCCTACGGGACTGAGGAATTTCAGTTTCTCAGGATAACACCCAGGATGGAGCAACATTGCAAATCAGCAAGACTCATGTTTTCTTGTCCTAACACCTAGAGTTCTCTGTTCTTTGAGTCCAGCAGCTGCAACGTTTCTGGTAAAGTGCAAACCACATCAGACAGGAGCATGAGACACCCCAGTTTTCACCAAGGAGCTGGAGGTGTTGCTCTGACATTCTTTCATTTCCCAGTGAGCAGCCCAGAATAGCCATCTGTTCCCACTATGCCCACAGAACACTGAAACATATGAAAGGCTGGAGCCACTTCCTGAGTCCTCCAGAGTCCTCGAGCCTCTTTCTCCTTGGCTGTGAGGCAAAGGTACATGCGCCCCAGCTCATGGAGCAGGAAAGCAGCAGAAAGGACCGGCATGGATATTTGTCTCCAGACCTCCCCAGAAACTCATATTTCATCATCCTGGAGGGTTTTCTAAATATTTTTGAAAAGCTTTTGTTAATTTACCTGCCTATCATTCTTCTATATACTTCAGGGATTAAGGTACTTGTCTTGTGGTTTAGAGGAACAAGGAGTACTCTGACTTTTGTCAGCACATCCATCTCATTTTAGTGGAAGAATAATTTCATCAGGTTATTCTGGGTGCACTTGTATTCTTTGATGATTAACTAGGTAGTATCAGGTACATGTCACACAAATCTCACAGGAAGCCAGTGGACTACATAAAAACATGAAGGCCTCTGGTACCTGTATGTTAGTTATGCATCTATTGGCACTGCAAACTCTATGCTCTGATCTATAACTATAGGAGGTATCATCTACCTGGAAAGTATGATGACTGAAGACCATGAGTGACTTTCATCGACTTTTCCACCAACAGCCTGTGCCATTACAGGTTCTTACTGAAAAACTAGGCTTAATTACTAGTATCTGTGCAAACACAGACATATGGCTTACTTTGAAATCTCAGATAAGTCAAAATTACTTTGGCTTTGTTGGATACTGGTTAGGAATTTCTATGCATGCATTTTTGGATCCACAAGCACTTTCTGAAGGATACATAGGGCTTTCATAGCCTGCCCTCCTATAGTTAGAGTGGGACTGAACTCATTTCAGCCATGTAGAAATAAATATCAATTCTAAGTGAGCCTCTGGGCGTCCTCAGGGGGCCAGAAGAGGGCTATATCAATACCTTCAGAAGAAATTTCACCCCATCCTGTTACCCTTCTGTGAGGCATCCATCTCTCTAGACTACTAGATAAGATGAGATAGCTTTTAGATAACAGGTGTTGAGCTAGTTAAATGGCTGGGGCTAAGCTAACATCTGTAGCTAACTGCATGATGATTTAACTTGAGAGTTGGTTAAGTTTTATCAAAATGCTCCTCTGATCTCTTCTCCAGTCCTACTATAACACACTGATACGATATTTGATATATCTCAAAGTTAGCCAGACAGCCTGAAGGAATCTTGCAATACCAGGAGAAACCAGAAGTTATTTACTTGTTCCTGATCTCAACTTGCTCCGTGTGCATAAGAAAGAACTTGCAGTTCTCTAGGCAAATCATTTTTTGCTGTGACCCTCATGTAGCCCCATAAGCAAAGTAAATGTGTCTTGAGAGCCTTTCATGGTCAAATGAAGTCTTCAGAGATGCTGGGTTTGATGTAATTGGTAGTTTCCTCCAATATGGGACTCATCTAGTCCTCTGACACCTAAAAGTAAACTGTCTGATCCTGAAGTTGATTAGACTTGAACCATGACTTGAACTGTGTTGTCAAAAGCAAAGCTTTCTATAAATCTTTCAGGGGGGAGAAATTAAACAAGTCCCCAAAAAGCATAAGGTGTTGATTCATGTATTTGTGGTGGAGGATCAAATGACCTCTTTTAAGGGTTATGTGCTGGAAGTACAGGAGGTCAATGTAGAGAGTTTGGGAAGGATTCCCACGGGACCTAGTCTTAGAGGCATAAAAATGCAAACAATCTTTGAAATAAAAGATGAGTCAGACAAGGATGGAAATCAAGCTGAGGAGCTCAGATAGCTCATGATTAGTTCAAGCACATGCCAGGCCCAGAGGCAACTCCTAAATTGCCAGCACTGTTGCCTGCAGATTTTGCAATGGATCCTACATTTCAGTACAGTTAGAACTCTACCTTGGATATGGATCCTGTGAGAACTGCTACCAAAGGAGACTAACAGCAGCCTGAGGCATAGAAGTGGCATCCAGTCTCCATCAGAATTTGTTCTTAAGTAGATAAGCCCTGGCCTGCCAGCCCTAGAGCATGGTATACAATCTTTTGTGAACAGGTAGAGTGTGAGCATTGGCAAGGCAAGCTCACAATCTCCCCTTCTTTCCTTAAGGCAGCACAACTCAGCATGAGGAGTTTGGTCTTCCTGCTCACTCAGGCTTTGGCTACCCTCATTTCTTTGCTTGACAAAGTTTCTGGTTCTGGTTTTGACGTCTTTGAGCTCGCTCCCCAGAAAATCCTCACCTGATAGTAGCTGTGTGATGCCAGCCAAGGCACATCACAAAGGTGTTTCCTGCCTCAGAGACTTGACAAACTCAATAGACAACACAAAGAATAGGAGGATAGAAGGATTGTAATGAGATGGTGAAGCAACTTACCCCAAGACTGGCAGATTCTCTCCCGGACTGTGCAGGAAGTATGCAGGACAGCTGTGAGCAGTGTCCAGAATTTCTGCATCCCTCTCTTGTTCTTTGAACACAAACATATTTTCAGTAAAATGAATGAAGCTTCACTAGCAAGGGTTATTAAGGGTCATTAAACAAACAATTGGCCATTGAATATCAATCAAACAACATTCTTCAGTCATTATGGACCGGAGTTTAATCTCTCATAGCAAACTAGGATGACTAACTAAAGACTGCAGATCCCAATAGGTGGGAAGTGCTGAAGGTTTCCCTTACAAGACAGTGCTGTACTACCTGAACTAACAAGGAATGGAGGCACAGACTGACCCAGATGAATTCCTGAGTATCTTTTCATAGTAGTATACAGTAGAAATTAGGTACCACATTATGGCATTTAAATCTACCATGGGATCTATGTTTCCAAAAAAGGACAATCCTTTAAATACACAGACCATAACAGTCTCATTTTTTATTTTTTTTTCTGTATGCATGTGTACATACCCTCAAAACCTTAACCTTTAGGTTAGAGTGACTATAGGCACACAAGACACTTGCAATACAGCCAGGCATAGAGGCCTGTTCTCACAAGGCCTGTAGGAAGCTCTAATCACAGGTTTAACCAACCTGTCCTGAACATTTTTGTATTTGAGATCAAGACAACACCTGTCCCACACTCAAACCCTTACACAGCAGTTTTCCTAATGCAAACTGGATCTCAGCTGTGTCCTTAGTTGCTTCTCTAATATAAATAACAATGACTTAAATTTCTAGTCTAGCTACAAGTTAATGGATTGAAGACCTGGGGAAAGACAACATCTTATTTATTCCATTATTTTCTTCAAACCGCTTTTGTAAACAGTCATAAAACATGCAATAAACAATTACCTTTAGATCCAGAGCCAAATGTTGCATCTTGTAACTCAAACACACCCAGCTCATACGAACAGGCTCTCACAAATTCATGCTGTTCTCATCTGACATGCAGTGCCCTTTGCCCCCTGTTCATATGGCATTCACCAGCCCCTCAGTGCCCTTTGCCCCCTGTTCATATGGCATTCACCAGCCCCTCAGGTAGCACAAGTCCTTCTCAACGTCTTAGTTCAGTTCTAAATAAATCTTCTTTCTGAATATATCGAGAAAAGATCATGTCACACCTCAGTCATATCTTTCTGGAACCCTAGACCATGGTGAGTATCAATTACTGTAGTGGGTATCACCATTCAACAAACCTCAGAAGAAAATCTTGTAGAAATGGTCTACCCTCAATGTAAGAAAAAGCCCCTCCAGTTAAAATACCCTAACATAAAGAACTAACTTTTTCAGTTGTATTTAGTCTCATTTAGAATAAATGCATACACTGATTTGATTAAGAAACATCTTTCTCTTGCATTTTGAACATGCACAGGAGTTAATATTTCCTGAGGGATTTCTGTTTCACATCTCTCATTTCCTTACTACTTTTATTTCATAATGCAGATCCAATGTTGATCAACATGATGTCCATAAAGGCATGGGTTACAACATTCCGGTCACATTGGCCATTTTTCTGATATTCTCACACATTAAATTGCTGAACTCTATACAAGCATCCCCCAAACAGAAAGGATGTTGAGATAGGTCTCAGACTTAGGTTACACTCTCCATACAAAGTCAGTAATGGCAACTTTGAAATAATCAACCATAAAGGCAAAGTGTCTGCATGGTTAATGGCAAGTGTTAGGAGAACTTAGGAGTTCAAGTCTGTCCCATCTTTCCTCAGGAGTGACAAGGTCCCCTTTGCTGTTTCCATGGGAGGACCCAGAATCCTCCACTCCCTTTCTGTTACACTACCCCACAAGCAGCCTTTCATCCCTCTCCTTGCAAGTGACCATTCTCTTCTGAAAATCTGGTTTTACACTATGAAATCCATGGCCTGAACATCAGCGCAAGGGTACAGCCAGAAAAATACTCCTTCAGAGTGCCTGGCATAGTACTGAGGTTGTTATCATGAGTTAATGTCTCTGTCAGAGTATTTTCATTGCTGGTCTTAACCTGTGCAATGTGGGTTAAACCAGGAGCAACAAGCCCACATCCCTTTTGTTGTGCCGACATTTGCCTAGGAGTCTTTCCAGGGTGTTAAACATTAGGGTACTCCTCTTCCAAACAGGAATAATGAAAAGGAATACTAGCAGAGTTTGGACTGGAGTTTAACTCAGGATAAAGATGCAAATGTTGGAGCAGTGGGGCAGGCTGCCAAGGCCTCTTTTATAATTGGGTGGGTACAGAGATGTATGTGGGAAGAATGGCATGCCTCAGATGTAATGCAATGCAGAGCACATCCAGCACACTATTGGCATGGCACTACCCTATGGCTGACATTGTTCCCAGCTCCAGGGTCAGATAGAGTGCAGGCAATGTCCTCTGTCTTTAGCCCCAAAGACTGGGCAATCTCAGAGTGCAGATGTGCTCAGTTTGGGTCACTGTGTGTTGGGGCGTTGGTTGGTTGCCCTTTGATGTGACTGTCCAAGCAGGTGGCTGCAATGGCTCCTGGCCCACATTCCTTGCTTCCTTCCTGCTCATGAATGTCCTCCATGACAAAACCTTTCCATGCACAACAGAATGGGAGGGGAAAGGAAGAGGGAGAAGGTGTTTGGAGAGTTGCAGAGATGGCTGTGGGTCAGCTCTCCATGCGCTGGGTTACGACTTCACCTCCTGTTCAGCTGTGAACTACACGCAAAAGTGCCACATCAGGGCACTGGGATTTGAATGGTGCAAACAACAAAATAAGAGGGGGGTGGGAGGGGAGGGGGTGAAATGCCAGTGGAAAACTAGAGGGCTGAGGCACTCACACGGGAAAGTTATTTTATACACAGTACAGGACACAATGATCTCTCATAAACTTATGGCCCACATTAGTTTTTCTATAACTTTCTTGCTCCTGCATGGCAAGAGCTTGTTCTCATTGGACCTTGATCCTTCAAGTAAAGTCTCATTAGAAGTGAATCCTAGGTTGTGCATAGCAGTGACTTGAAAAGCATGATTTCAGAAGGTCCAAATTACATAAAGTTAGAAGGATCAAACAGATGTAAATCTTGTATAAGGAGGAAAAATATCTATAATAGCCAGAATAGACCTTTACTATTGTTTAGTATGACTTCTTTAATGAGCTATAGAATTTTACCCAGTAATCTGCGAGGCCAGGGAACACTCTGATAACAAGGATCAGACCATTCCCAGGCCTGACAGTACCAGGTGCCAAAAGAGAGCTAGGCACACCTCCTCCATAAACCTCTTCCCCAGTAACACAGCCCAGAAAACAAGAATTATGGCATCTCATAATCAAAAGTACAGCCTCTCAACACTGTACAGCCCTGTTTGTGGCAGAAATGGAAAGCTGGAAGTGAAGCCTTGGATACAGCCTTCTCATCTAAAGGTTGCTTCATCTCAGAGAAACAAGAAGCACATCTCAGGGCTACCCAGAGAGCAGTGTTCAGTGCACGTGTGTGTTAGAGAAAATGCTGTTCTCACCTAGCCAAAGCAGCTTTGCTGGGAAGACTAAGACTCTGTGGCTTAAGTTAGGATTTAGTTCAGTCATCCTTAGCTTTCTAGCATGAACCAGTTATCCAGTCTATCTGTAGCCCATGGGAAAGACAGGCAGCAGCTAAAATCTTTCTTTTAGGTTAGGATGATTTGCCATCTGGGGGTGTCTGCCCTTACTGGCCATAGCAGGACCATACATGACTAGCTTAGGTTGACAGGCAAATGTTTAGATGTGGATAAAGAAGGTGAGATAATTTCCAACCTGAGGCTGTACTAGTATAAGTTCATGCCAGGACCCATCAGTGAGCTGCATGATTTTTCATGAGATTTCAAGTAAACTAGAGACTAACATAAGACTCCACTCCAGAATTGAACCCTTATGGCCACAGGTTTCCCTTGCAATCTTGGAAAAGTCAGAAAGTCACGCTGTTGAAAATTTTGGGATGACATATAATAGGGTCACAATGACCTTGTAGTGTAGAGTTACCATCTGTGAGCTGCAGAGTACTGCTGTTCCTCTGAGACAAATTTGCTTGGCTGGAGAGATCCTGTAGCACTGGGTTTGGGGAATTGCTCTGGAGAGCAACACCTGTGTCCAGCAGGTTACCCACACATTCTGCAGCCAATTCATGGGAGTAGGGGCAAGAGAACACCCCAGCTATGTGCCAACCAGACTGCCTTTGAGCTAGACCTCATGATCTTGATTGACAGCAGAGAATGGAAGCTGGACTACCTGTCTGAGACACCTATCACAAAGACTATCTACTTTAGACAACTCAATAAGCTTACAGAGTGGCTCATCACCCTTATTACATTATTTTACTGGCTTTTCTGCACATACATTATTTTAATGAATTTGGCCTGTGTACTATTTAGAAAGAAAGATTTTCTTGGTGTTCAGCCCATTTAAGTCTGATTTCCCATTTAGACCGCTAATCTGTGATAGAGGAGTACATAGACTTTCATGTAGTGTCAAAGAACTGAGCTCAAAATGAGACATCTTCAAATCAAAGAGAGGGGCAGTGTGAGGATGGGAAAATCCCCTTGGGTCTTTGAGCTTACACAGTGTAAGAGAGATTAACTCCATGAAGTCTGCCTACCAAAATGCACCATACAGAATCTGCATTCCATCTTTAATTATAGTGTCCTGCTATTTTAGTTCTAATTTCTTTATCCTCATCTGCTATAAGCAACACAGGGTCTCTTTGCTTGCACTGTTTGAAATACATGAAACAAAATGTTCAGCAGGAAATGGAACTAAAATAGCAGAATTAACCTCACAGGTGCTGTGAGCTGTGGGAAGATCAGTTTGAATCAAAAAAGAACCAGTAACTCCTGGGTTGGGGCATAAGAAGGGCTCACTGAAAGAAGCTACTGATTATTTCCTCCTTTAAATTTATTGTTTCCATCAAAATACATTAAAGTTTTGTGCATGCTTTAAAAGAGGCAGAATAAGTTAACCTCCTCTGTTGCAGTCTAAGTGGATTTGACACTTGTGGGAGGGGGTTCATCTGACACTTCTAAAACTTTCAGCCTCCCCTGATTATAAATTAAAGATAATACTTCTTCCCTCCCTCCTCTTTTCCTTGAGTGTCCCATGCATTTCTCTTTCACCATGTCTGATTTTTGTCATTTGGTGGCTTTCTGTGTTGTCAGTAATGTTTCATTCCACATACATTCAAACAAGTCTAATAATACTGGAGGGTGTTTGTGGCTGCTTTTGAATGCATTCTTCTCCTCTAAAAGGCCCCGTCTCTGTGATCACCTTCTGCCTGGTCACTGTGTGTAAGCCAAGAGCTCAGCAGTGTGGGAGTGTGACAGTCTTGAGACATTTCCACAGCACCCCAGGGCAGTAAATTAATGCTGACATGACCCACCAAGCACATGGCAGCTCCATTGTCAGGGCTCGTCTAACAGGAGAGATTGAATTTCACACTGTGTTTGATATTAAATCTCTCAGTGCACAAGCCAACCTGAACAGATATCCAAGGATCAGCAGTGAGAGCCTCAGCAAGGGAAGGTGCTAAATATTAGCTGCCCTCATTTGAAGCATTGCACTGCAATCACTGCCTGATCTCATTGCACAGCAGATATTATGACTGTGTCTGCCCTGTCCTTTGCAATCATCCAACAGCAAAACCAGCAGCTCTACCATGTCCTTTATCATGTTCCACCTCTTGTCACTGCTGTCTGCATGCTCCTGGGATACCTCCAGCTCCACCAGCCCAACTCTGATCTCTGGTGTTTCCTCACCTTCTACAGTCTCCCATTTGTTTTACTTGTTGCTAAGCCAGGAGAACCACACGCTGTTTTGCTGGCCATCCCAGGCCACATGGTCAGCCAGAAGATGCCTGGAAAGCTGTGAGAGGTCACCTTCGACTCGAGTAAACAATCTAAAATAAGTAAGTTATTCAAAGTCTTCACTGATAATACAGAAAATACTCTTTGGAGTGGATCAGGAGAGTCTTCTTATAAGCCTGTAAACTCAGTGCTCAGTGCTCAAAACATTAGACTCAAATCATCCTTTTTGAAACTGAAAAGAAAAACTGAAACCATCCAAACAGGAATCAATAGAAAACAAATGCACATTAATTCACCTTTGCACTCTCCTTTACAGTTCTCATGAAGGCTACTTTGTAGCCTCTCACATCTCCTGTTAGAAATCCAGAGCTTGATTAACAGGTTACCCAAATTACATTTGGTTAGTAGTTGCTTGATTAGTGGTTTACACTGGATATCAATCAGTGATTACATCTGGAGATGTGGGGAGCTAGGACACTTGGAATACATTTGATGGGTAGACGCAGGGTTTCTAGTTCCATTGAACTTGGTGTGCTCTGGCAAGCCAGAAACCAAATCAACCCTTCATAGACATCTACTTCTATCTGAAGATGTGGATGTGCGCTTAGATTCCTTCACGGTCTTTGCCAATGCCTAAGATGATGGAATTTGGGAAAACTCATTAGCCCAAAATGCTCAGACTGGGAACTGACTTAGCACAATGTACAATTTTGCTTATAGTCTATTAAGGTAAAAAAGACTATGAGTCAATTTGTATAACCTTTTTTTTTTTCTCTCCTTTGATCACAGGACATGACATTTCTCCCAGTGATCAGACACTGGGTAAAGAATTTTCATTTGTGCAATACCAAAGTACATTTTTTGTTTTAGAAAGGCCACCAACCTTCATCTGAAGACAATATGGGATGGAGAAATGGCTGTTTCTCTTGACAGTTTTTATTCAAATGTTAAAACTCATGTTTCCTTTTCAGTTTCAAATTGTTTGTCTACTCTCCACAAGCTGAAAGAACATTTTGAAAGTTGGTACTCTCTCCATGTGGAGGTATGTAGAAGTTGTAACCCATTCATTTATATAATTTTCTCTGGATTGGCTGGAGACATAGTACTCTTTCCTGGAAAAGTTCTGCTTTGCTACAGCTTGTAGATGTCTGGAACACGCTTTTCCTTGGGTACCAAAAGCAGCCGCTGGTCTATTCACCCCAGACCACCTGGCAAATCATCGAGGAAAGGAAGCTGCAGATGTTCCAGCCCTCTACAGTCTGAGAGCTGTAAATCAAATTCACAGAAGGATAAAATTAGTTGTATATATGGTTTATATGAGCAAAATAACTGCACGTAAGTATAAAGAGAAAGAGAAGCACACATACAAGTATGTAC
This sequence comes from Pavo muticus, assembly GCA_016647715.1. NCBI lineage: Eukaryota > Metazoa > Chordata > Aves > Galliformes > Phasianidae > Pavo > Pavo muticus. Next base: position 883,643 of record JACDJE010000022.1, read on the forward strand.
ATAGTCTGGCTTAATTCTGTCCTTAAGGGACATTGTCTCCTGATTAATTGCCAAATAAAGGCTGTGCTATTCAGTGATTCATTTTTCTACATTTGCAAATTGTAATCTAGTCTGAATCAAGGGTCAAACATGAACACCGGATCATTCACATTTGCTCAGACAGCAGGAAGTCTTTAGCACACTATGCACAAGAGAACAGAAATATCATGCAGAGCTGAGGGATCAGAAAGGTTTTCAATAGCTTCCACACTGGGAAGACCAGCATAAAATAGTTACATTTGCTTGAAGCTGGTGGAAGAAACTACTTGTCATATCTTCATTTGTTGACTTGAAGTAGTTGATTTCAAACAAATTATGCTGATCTAAGTGGAGATCTGATCTCTCAAAATAAGAAGTAAAGATGGTTTTGTATCTAGGTTTTTCATATAACAGCTTAGTGGCTGTTAGGTATACTGCAGATCTCAAAGTATGGTATTGTCTATAGTACAAGATGCAACTCTGACCAGAGATGTAACAAGAAAAACTATGCTTTTTCCAACTACTAATGCCCAGACATAGCCTAAGAAACTATCAGCAAGTAGAGAATCAGGCAGCTCTATTACATATGAAGGCAGGTCTACCACATCACTTTCAGGTTCACAGTTCACCCGACTGTCAGTAACTCTCTCTGTAAAAACAGTACAGATTTCAAAAAACCAATAACAGAGTAATACAGCCATTACTAGTGTCAGTCATAACAATGGGAATATGTTTGCTTGTAAATGTAGTAGGAAATCTGGCTATCTAAATTGATTTATTTCATGATCTTTCTTGAGCAATTTTGAGGACGCTGGAACAAAAAGTTTAAAAATCATGTCTACTAAGTTCTGCTGAGACAGCCTTTGTTTCTCATCTGTAAATTACATCTCCACAAATGAGAAATAAATGCCATGAAGCTCTGAAAAAGAAGGAAAAAAAAAAAAAGAAAGCATGAAGGAAAAAAGAAAGAGAAGATCTTGAGCTAAGAAATCTAGGTTGAGAAATCCAACATTGCAAGAACAAAAAGTGCTTGGATGAGTGTTTTAGTTCAAGGCAAAGCTGACATGCCAGGTCTAGAATGGGACAAAATTCAGACATTAGTTATTAGCAGTGCCAATATTCAGGGATGCTAGAATCAGCATTTTGCTGAGATTTCATTCACAGAAATGCATTTCAAAGTAAGTACCCAGACAATGTGCTGTTGAAAATCAATGGGCCAAACGTAGATTTTTCATTGAAAGAAGTGGATAGCAAAGTACCTGGACAACATACTGATGAAAATTATTAGATGCAATGCAGTTCATATGAAGTGTCTGACCGTAAAGGAATATTACTGGCAGGACAAAATCTTTTCATTTCTAACTGGACTCCTTCAGACTGGCAGATCTATCTGGCTGGGCTTCATGCAGGTGTTTTTCCACTTCTGGCTGCTGTTTTCCCCATGAAGACAAGGGCCAGAGCTCCTCAGCACCCCTGGGCACAAGGTCAGATCTGGGGGAGCACATGAGGATGCAGGGGGAGACTTTTATGCAGCCAAGCAAGTTTCTGGCCTCCAGCTCTTGAAAAAAAGTTTCCATGCTCTGCCAAGCCCTCTAAACTGCCCAAACACTTCGGAAATTACAACATCCCTTTTTGCTGCCAATTGGGAAATCTGCTTCACTGCATCAACTGGCAGAAAACAAAACACACCTTTTGGGAGGAAGAATATTTTTGCCTCATTATTGCAAAAAGGGCAATGTATGTCTCTCAGTGGCTCATTTATGTTTCAAAATGGGGCACAGACACCATGATTTTCACATAGGTGTGGTGTGTTGAGGGCAAGGAAATTGCTTTTTCTACTATTGATGAAGTGCAGCGACACACTTAGCCACTGAGCATGGGTGTGTGGTGTTCCACATAGGATTCCTCATGAGGGTTCTATACCCAGAGGCAGCACCAACACACTTCTGTATTTTTGTCTAGGCTGAACACCTACACTTATACCAGCTGTAGAGCTCTGGCTTGTGTCTCCCACCCAAAGCTAGCATTTCTCCCTGATTAGTGTTCTCCTACCAGGGTTATTAATGCAGTCACATCAGGACAGCTTGTTGTCCCAGAGCCTGGAGGGCCCCTATGCATCCCAGAATTAAAGCCTTGCAGGCAATAAAATAGTTGGGACCTAAGGGATTTCTTGGAAATGTGCTGTGAATGAGCAAACAGAAAAGAAATTAATGCTGTGTTGATACTCTTGGCTGTAAGATCACCTCTGGTTCATTAAAAACTAGCATGAACTAATGGGAAGTTAAACCAGCTATTAAAATGCTTGTGTCACATAATTTCTTCTAATACATTCAGTTAATATTTCCAAGACTACTGTCACAACCAGTGGCTGCCACGGTGAGTGATCTAGGAAGGGAATGAACTGTCATAGACACACTAAAGTCACACTGAAGGGCATGAAGGACCCATTCTAAGGGAATAAATTAATTTAAAAGCATTGTTGCTACATGCTGGCCCTATAGCTATAGCAGAATAATGGTCAAAATATTTGGACATTAATAAAAACATCAATAAAACCTTCCCTCCTAAGAGTTGACTGCATGGAGAAGATGACAGTTATGCATGCCAAAGATAAGAACCAGCTCTCTAGCCCGGATTCATCTGGTCTTGGCTTAGATGTAGGAAATACATACACATCAGAATGCACATCCCTGTACAAAACTATGCTCCGAACAAAGCAAAGCTTTCTCCCTCTAGATGGTAGTTTAGGTCACAAAGATCTGTGTCATAGTTTTGTCTCTAACTCTGTTTATCATAAAGAGACCCTATGACAATTTTTTCCCTAACTTACACATTAGCAAGGTGCTAGTGTTTATATGGGCACATACGGGATGAAGCTATGTTTGGACTATAGCCATAAAAGAGGTGGGAACAGACTCTCTTATGTGGTCAGCCATATAACTGTTTTTCTTGTTCTGAAGAAACATCCAGCAACAATGAAGGTCCTTATCAAAATAAGTTGCAGTTTTCTAAAGGAATCACAGTATCTTTTTCCTAACACGACTCTCATAACCTTACTCTTTCTTAAATCAATTACAAAATGTACAGGTTACTTTCTTGGAGGCTACATGTCGCCCATAAACTGCTACGCACAGTGGGGATCTCCTAGGACACCGTCTCAATTCAATCATTTCTACTCCTTGGTTTGCAAGTGCTGCTAAGCTCAGAGAAGTCTTTAACAAGCTGACACCTCTGAATGCACATTCCTGCTTCCCTTGACAAGCGGCTGCTCCCTATCCTTTGGTCCTGTGAAGACAATTTAAGAAAAGTGAAGGAAATGGGAGAGAACATCTAGGCCCTGAATGTACCAGTGGATATTTATGTCTTACCCATGCTCTCCTGGATCCTCCATACCTCTGCCTGTGGCCCAGGAACCCATTTCAGCTCAGCTTGGTGCCATTAGACCCAGCCCCAGATGCACTGTAAGTTGTTCTTTCACCAGTCTTGTCTCCTTTTGCTCCTGACCAGGCTTTTGAGTGGACAATGGACCTTGGTCCTCTCAGACACCCTCTCCCCAAATGGGCAAGGTGTTTATTTCCCTCCAAGTACATGCAAGTGCTGGCAGATCAAGATGTGACTCTACAATTCTATGTTTAGAGTCTTCTGGTATTATAACAGGTTATCTTAAACCTGAAATGAATTTGTTTAATTTTGATTTGTTTCTGGGTTTTGGCCGTTGTATCACTGAAGGACAGAGTAGCAAGAAATTCCTGTTCAAAAATCACTTTGAAGAGAGATAATTCAGTGAATTGAGGGAAGACAGAGAGTGGCTGGGCTCAATCCTTTCCTAAAATTTAGGAATAATGTTGACCTTATGACTGATCCAATTCATGGGATCTGAACCAGCTACACGCTGCTGGGTTTATTCTGCTTGCTTATTTGCATGTGTAGAAAGCACTGCTTCTGAGTTGTATAGGTGAAAAAGTATGGGGTACAACATTCTCTAGGAACAGTGATTACCATTTCATCCAGGTACTCAGCCTTGTTCTGATCTGCACTTCCTTACAGCTGTGTTCTTTGCAGAGAATAGGAGACAAATTCCAAGTTAAGGCAACAACTGGATTCCAGAAGGCAATGGAGAGAGAGCTAAAATATGATACCCAGCTCAAAGCCCATGTCAGTTCTATGAATAATACCATAATATGTCCATGAACTACTGACTGGGCTGTGCAGCCTCGAGAGATACTAACACCTCCCACTACACCATGACCACATTCAAATATTTCCTGTAATTTCTCAGTGTCAGCAGTAAAGTATCTAGTCTACACCACCTGAGGTGATTAAACGTGCCTTATAAATGTCAAAACACTTTCCAGCATAAATCTTCAAAGGTCTGCATGAACTCTTGTTTAAAACTGGCTCCCCTCTCTCTTTTTGCCTGTTGCAGCAAGAAAGTAAAATGGCAGTAGATATTATAGAATTTCAGGCATTTATTTCCACAAATGATAGAGTACTAAACTACACTGAGGTCCTATTTTGATGCATCAAATATTAGTTTCTAATCAGTTCTTGAACATCTACCTGTTAGCAATGACTACTCAGGTAAAAACATCCTGTGGCCTCTATCTGCCTGGAAATTCCATCTTACTTCTAAAGTCAATCGGAAATTGTATCTGGAAATCCTTGGATGAATTAATCTTAGGGTAATATTTTTCTGCATACTAATAGGCCGTCTAGGAAATTATTCTACTCTCCATAGGGCCATTTTCTCCTACAGGTATGAAATATAATGTTTTATGGGAACAATTGCCTCTAGAAATGTGGATCATTTAAATGTGATGCCTACAACTTCAGGCTTGAAAATATTTACAAGTGTGAAAAGGCCCTGGACTGATATGGGAGTAGCGTGTAATTAAAACAAAGCATATCAAGTCATGCCATCTGTTCCAGCTGTACATGTGTTGTACACATAGCCCCACCAGCACTGCTTTGTCCTACCCAAGTAACCCATAGAAGTTTGCATCCTCACAGAAGAGGTACGAGCAGTTCAACCACCAAGCACCAAGCTGTTTGTGGTGACCTATCATCTCGTCTAAACTACCGTGCTTTCTCTTCCTCATCATTTCATGCCTTTAGACTCCATACCACCCATCCAATTAAGAAAAGACTAGCTTAAATTTTAAGGTTCTTTATAATTTTCCAAAGGAAAGTAACTTGGGTTTATTTGAAGCCTTTTGCAGATTAAGTTGCAGGCAATTCCCCTCACTCAGACAACCCTTTCCCAGACTAAAGACAAAAATTTGGGACTGTTGGTTCAGATGTACCTCTGGCACTGGGACTGTATGCATGTGGGGTGGGATCAAACACCATATGCTGAATTGCAGTGAAAGTGAACCAGTTTCCAATTCATTTCCCATGAAATGTAGATAACACAGACCGAGAGGGAAAAATCTGTGCTATTAGGGATCTAAACTGCCTTTGGACATAGTTCTGGAGAATATATGCTATAGGGAAATGACACAAGCAGCTGTAAGAAGGTCTTGAAATAAGTGGTTTCCAGATGCAACAGAACACAGGCTGGCTTCGTTTGTACTTTGCAACCCCATGCACATGCAGAAATGGCCATGGAGCCAACACATAACTCCACAGTGAGAGAGACTAGAGAGCTCACTTCTACCTTCTTCAGGAGTTCACCTTGGATAAGTCAAAAACATCAATCCACCATCAAAGACTTCAGGGCTTTCCAGCAGCCTCAGTATTCATAATAGCAAACAGTACCAAAGACAAGCCTTGCCTTGAGTGTATGGTTTGTGTTTCAGTGGGTTCATTTTGTAGATGCACCTATATCCAATTCACTTTCCACTGGGACGCTGTTGCAATCCCTCAATCATAGGGCATTTGGTGGGTCTGAACAGAAACCTGCTTTCTATAATCAGGAACCATAAGGAGAGCGAGCTCCACTTTATCACTCTCTGACTAAATATATAAATAATCTGAAATCTGAAGTGTATGTTGGACAGCACCCTCGGGCTATCATTTTACACCCAGCTGTTATTCTCAGAGGTTTCTCAGTAAATCCAGGAATAGACCCAGCCAGGAGTCGGGAACAGGCTCAGAGGAGAATGTCACCATATGGCAGTTCCTGACTGTTGCATAAATATATTGATTAGCTGAACAGGCTTCAGGATGTCTCTATTGAGGACAGAAAACTAAAGAAGAGATATAAATTATCAGAAAGATGAAAAACTACCTGAATTGGCCACTCCTTTCCACTTAAGTATCTTGTCCAAACTGTAACACCAATCGCTTGAGAAAATCGATTTCAGTTTAAATATGAAGACTGAATGCAATTCCTGAATAAAAATTGAACAGAATAATCATATATTATTGCTATGACAACCTGGAACAGCACATTAGCAATCCAAATGACAATATTCTTCCTCCCATTACACTGACATTGGTGAGAAAAGAAATAATGTAGTTTTTAATATGTATTTTCAAAAGGGAAAGATATGATCATATATTAAAACCCACTTTGAAGGCAGAAATCCTTGAAGACCATTTTCTTTACATCTTTAAGCAGCTAGTGAGTGGGTCTTGAACTCTGAGCATTAAAGCTGAGGGGAAATGGTAATAACTGCTCTCCCATTCACTTGCTATGTGACCTACAGCAAATCATTTTAACCTCACTGCTTTCAGCATCAACCCAAAGGGGAAGAAAGCTGAAGACTTCAGCTTTGTCTGGGACCCAGAGGGCCTTGTTGTGTCTGTTTTGATAGCAGGTGGCACACCTGGAGCAGTGGGTGACACTAGGGGAGGGCTGTGGTGGGTCAGGTGACTGGGACAGGGCACTGGGGTTAAAGCATGAAGATCCTCCAGCAGCATCCCGCAGCTTTGTACCACGAAGGGACCCCACTTTGCTCTGACAGCAGCACCCGATCACATGCTGGTCAGGGTGTGAAAAATAGATGCCAGACAACAAAAGCCAATTGCTTAGAGAGGGATTGGATGGGACTGGGATGGTAGAGAGGTAAGAAGGAATGACAGTACATTATTTTAAAAATAGAGCAAACATCAGGCTATTAGGCATTCCCCAGCCTCTACTAACACAACAGCCTTTCTCAAAGGGAAGAAGTGCCCTCATCCTTACTGCTGTTCCTACCTAATCTGAGTGTATGAATCCTGAGGGCACTGTGCAAACCTGAATTTATCCCTCAGCATTCACAGAGGCAAACAAAAAACACTCCACGTGTCTATATCCATGTACCCATCCTTGGCATAAGCCACACTCTACAGGAAAGCTTTAGTACGGTGCCCAGGAATGTACTCACTCAGCTTCCCAGTAACAGCAAAAGGATACGTTTTTTCTCCATTTTCAGTATGCCTGGATAATTTGCTCATGATCATTTTCTGACTGTGATGTAGGAGGAGGATCTAAGTTGTTTTGGGGGTTAGTTTGGGTTGGTCTTCCCTTTTCTGGAGCACAGAATGAATATTACAGCACGGCACCAGGGACCTCTATGGTGTGGTCAACAACATGCTCTAGATGAGGAGAAAATCCAGATGAAAACCCAGGTTTTCAATAGCTTATGGCTTTAGTTGTTTTGCACTTCTGAAAAGACTGAAGCTGCTTACCATGAGACCAAGCCAAATTCATAGCTGGATGACAAGTGAAAAAGTATAAAACAGCAAACAAACTCATCCTGAAAAGTTTTCTGTACTGCTTTTTTGGGTTAAAAATGTTTGCAAAGAAAGTTCTGTTAGTTTAGAGCAGTGTTGGCCTAAATTGATACATTTTCCAGGGAAGTCAGCCAGTTCTTAAAGGAGGCCAAATCGGCTTCCACATGGAAATTGGCTCATTTTTTGAGTATAGATGAGTTCAGCATAAAAATATATTAAATTCCTTTCCCCGCCCCAAACTGTATACACTTTCACATATCTTGATGGGAGAACTACTGTTCCATCAGCAACAGAGAACTGCAATTCAAACAATTGCAGTATTATGCAATTAGAATGACAATCATGTCAACATAGACGAGATAGGGAAAAAACTCTAAAAAACAAAACGTACCCATTCCAGTCAGCTCTTGGAAATGCCTTTTCAATCTATGCACTCCTAGAAGCTGCACATGGGTACAGACAGCTTCCAATTTCTGTTTTAAAAAAATAATAATCAAAGACTAATCAATAGAAAATAGAATTAAAAAAAAAAAAAAAACATGACAGAACTATTAACTAATAAATTCTATATATTGACATTAATTACCAAGAGGCTAATTGTGCAGCTTGGACAATTGTAATAGCCTTCATCCTGAGTGCATTTGGATAGCAAAAATGACCATAAAAGGACCAAAAAGGACCATTGAGCTCCACACCCTCTTCAAAAAGTATTGTGGAAAAAAGAGAAATGTTTTTTAATACATAATGTACCGAAGAACTGAGATGTGTCAAAAAACACATGGCATGTACCATTGCCTCTCTCTGAAGTGTCTGCCATTTGGAATACTGTAATTTAAATACTTTGCCTGTTTAGTCTATTTTGAATGGCTTCATTATAGAACTGGTGGGAAATTCTCCAATGAAACTGAAAAAAAATGTGTTTTGGAAATAATTTCAGATTCAAGATTGTCAGAATACCCCTTTTTAACCTTTCCGATGGAAGAACAAAATGATGCTCTACTTTCTAACACTATTTCTTTCTGCAACCTGCAATTACTAAAATATACAGTAAATACACAGAATATGTGTGAATATGTATTCTACAGCATGTATCCATCAGATATATGCAAATTAATTGAGATTCTTAGAAATAATAAAGGTAGAAGATTTAAACCAGTGTGCTTTAAATGCTAGAGAAGGGATTCAAGTCAAAAAATGTCAAAATCTTGGCAGTTTGCATGGGCTGGAAAGCCAAGCCTTGCCCTCCTGTAATCCTACACATCCCAGATCAGTGGTATCTTTAGTAAAGAACATCCTTGTGCTGTCCATAATTGATTGACAGAGGGGCTTTTACACTACGAGGATGTGTAACCGTGGCTCTTGTGTCCAGGCTGTATATCTGGAAGAAAGCTGTGCACACATGTAGGAATCTTAGTTCAGTTGCCAGCTCATCTCTTATGGTGAAAGGTCATCATTTCATTCAGGTATTTGCTAAATATAGGAAATGCTCAGGAAGCTGAATGCTTTGATCTTGAAATACTTGTAAGCTTGGTGTGATGAAAGGATGAGGGAAACATTTAAAACGGATCGAGGGAAACAGATGTTTGGCTTCTTCCATCCACTACCACTAAATCAGTCACTGACCCAAACTTGTATTTAGCACAGGTGATTTTCCACAAAGCTAATCCTGCTTTCATTCAGGACATTCTTCTTCCATAAAAATCCATCTGCTTGCATAGCTTCAGAGATCCGCATAAATTGTAGCTCACCCAAACGGGTCTTGCAAGGGGGTCCCTGCACCAAATCTGAGAGCCACATGTTTCTTAGTGAGAAATAGCAGAGATTCTCTCAGCTTGGGCTTTTTGAGTCACCAGCTGATGAGAAACCTGAATTTTTTCTTGATATTTCCTGCTCTTTTTAAAGCAAACTTAAAAAAAACAAATAAACCCTACAGGCAAGCAAACATTTTTTTTCATTTCATAGGTACCCACCCCACCAGTCATGGTTAAATACACCACAAAATCCATTTTCTACTGGATTTCTTTTCATTTATTTCCTGCCTGCCTCCTTTTGTATTTTTTCCACACACTTCAGCATCATATTCTCCTCTTGTGGATGGCCTGTGAGTACTTTGCTCATCCCCTACAACACCCACAGCAAAGGACTACCAATCATTGCATGCCTCAGCAGTTGCACCCACAATCCCCTGGCCAGTGAGAAGCCACAGCAAGGTGGCTTTTTCTAAAGGAGGGTGACAGCAGGAGGGTTGGCTCATGAAGTTTCAGAGCAAAGGCATGACTGGAAATAAAGTCAACTAGGCCATAGAATCATAGAATCGTTTGAGTTGGAAGGTCCCTGAACAGCCACCTTGTCCAACTCCTCAGCAATGACCAGGGACACCTACAGCTCCACCAGGTTTTCAGAGCTCTGTCCATCCTGACCTTGAGTGTCTCCAGGGATGTGGTACCATCTCTCTGGGCAACCTGTGCCAGTGCCTCACCACCCTTATAAGAAACTTTTTCCTTATATAGAAGGCCTTCACCTTGCAGCCTCACAGGGTGACCTCAGCCCTAAGTCAGGGCTCGGTGAAACCTTTCTTGGTCAGTCCATGCTGAGTCCCATTTTCATGGCTTTCAGCAGCCTTCTTTTTCTTGGTTTCTCAGCAGTTTTGCATCTGGCTGGTGAAGCCTAGCAAGCAGTAAAAGCAGATGTTTACGGACCAGTCAATAAGCACAGATAATTGCTTGAACCTCTTAAATCCATGCAACTGTCCAGACAATTATCTGCTTATGTATTTACATCATTCTAATTCTAATTAACATTATGTTTCATCAACATTTTATCCTCTGCAAAAGCCCTGCAAGTGTCTACCATGACAGAACAATAAGTAATGCTTAAGTTAACATTTGATCCTCATTTTCTTACAAGTAAGTGCCAGGTTCTTCTGATCATCAAAATACTTCTTATCTTGAAAATGCTGCAAAAAAACCAACAGCAACAACAACAAAAAAACATACTGTCAACAAAAGCAAGTCTGCACTGGGAAGTTTACAAGTTCAACAAAAGTAATTCTGCTGTTTAACAAAACCGCGATTGCAAAAGAACTCAAAACATTTATTCTGCCATGAGTGTAATTTAAGGCTATTTAGTTTTTGTTCTACCTTTTACAGACAAAATGTTTCACCCTGTGCATCACATCAACCTCTACACTGCAAAATCTAATGAGGGTTAAGCAGTCATGAACACTGAAGTTGCACTACAATACAGCAGTTTTACAAATAAATGAATAATTTCATAGAGACAGACTGCTGTAGTGTTTTTTTAGTCTCACTTTTCATAAAGGTTAGTTGTAAGATGTAACAGCAACAGAATATAAAGTAACTCTTTAAGCCATGCAATTCACCTCTAAGTTTTTTTAGCAGTATATCCTATGGTAATATATACTACAGCAAATTAAACAGTAACAAAATAGAACCTTGCAGTTGGTGTTTCATTAAACAGTTTTGAGTTAAACTTAGATTTTTTTGTGGCAACTTAGAGCACTTCTTGTACATGAGGAATCAGTATAGAGCATAAACTTCTGCAAGCTTGGTTCATCAAAGCTTTGTCAGGGTGAGAATCTCCAAGCATGTTTCACTTCTATCCAGTTCTGCAAGAATTGGTAGACTTAAGTCTCCCCACAGACGAGAAAGCTCACATCCAATTCAGAGCTTTTCACAGCCCCCAGTTAAAAAAAAAAAATATATCAGAGGTCTATAAAATACTTATTTTTGAAATAAATGACTAAATAAAAATCAGCATTGTGATATATGACTGGAACCCAAGCTCCTTCTCAGCTCTGGCTTTCCTTTAGGAAATTCTCTGTTATGTGATCAGTGGCAAAATCGACTGAGATCTTTTCCTTTACCTTATGAATAATACGTGCTGTTCTGTTCCTGGCCTTATGGACTGAAATTGGAGGCGAAAGTTGTTTTGGGTAACAGGAGTATAGGGCTGATGTATTGCTTCCATTTATTATTTGATCTCATTCTATTATGCGTTTCCTTATGGCACACTCAATAGGCTGTAATCATGGGGAGCAAGATAGAAAGGGTAGGGCAAGTATTTTATTTCCTGCCTTGGCTGCTGCATAATTTTCATTAGAGCTTATTTTGAATCGCAACTTTGAGTTAAGTATCAAACAAGAAGGATTATGGATACAGGGTTCTGGGGTTAAACCTCCACGGTTTTTTTTGTGTGTGTTTGTAAGCAATGTAAAGAGTTAACACACTGTCTGAATTTTTATAGCTGAAATATGTTGAGCTTTTGTTTAAATAAAAATAGGAAATGGTACAGTGGTGCTTAAAAAAATTGTTTTTCCAGCTCCTTTGGTACAACAATTGTTTGATATAAACTTGCATGACACTGTGAGCTTCCTCTCTCTAATAGCCTAGGCGTTCTTTTTCCAGCAGGAGGAAAATGATCGTGTACAGGATGAGATCACATTGAGTGCCCCATTGCAAGATGCCCCACCATGGTGCCAAAGCAGGGCTGAAACGCATGCCCAGTTGAGGGCTGATGGCAGAGACAGAACCAGCAAGAAGTGTGGGGACGGGCCCCCCTGCTCCATTCCCAAGAAACACTGTTCCCACTGCAGAGATGGACACCCCCAGACACAGACATCCCACCTCTGGCCCTGGGGCTGGGCAAGGCAGAGGGCTGCACACCCCAGCAATAGGTTCCCAGGGGCCACAGTACGCTTTGATCAAGGTGTCTCTGCTGACTTTTGGGAATTAAGCCTGAGGAAGTGAAATAAAACTTTCAGTACAGCCACATGGCTCTTGAAATAATAGAAACCACTTGAGAAGCTGCAGGTTAGGACAGGTCTGAAGATTTCAGAAGTTTTCAGTGAAATCTTCAACTGCTTATTCAGGCAGCTAGTTGAAGTGGAGATCTTGCCAGGCTGTTACTCACAAGAGCTGAAAGATTCCAGAAAAATTCTTGCCTAGAAAAGCAGGTTGCATAAACTCAGGCCACCCAACAGTCTCACAGATTCATCTGATCAGACTGGGGGGTCCGTTACAAGGCCCTGGCTGCACCCTTTACATTCATAACACCATAAGTGTAGAACAACATAATGGACCCAAATCCAAACAAAACCCGGGTATCTCCAAGTATTGTGATCCAACAGTGCAAGCTCAGGTGGAAACAGGTGTCCTTTCCATCATGGGGACACCAGCAAGGACTTTGCCTGCAAGATCCCTTTCCCAACCTCAGACACTTAATGGCAACCCTGCAGCAGGTCCCTCAGGACCCAGAGTCACAGCCCTGAGCTCCTTGGCACCAGTCCCCCAGCTGGGCTCTGAAGAGCTCTAACCACACAGGCCAAGGCTCCCTGCCTTCCTCCATGGAGGCACACCAGTGCTTATCCTGCCTCACAAATGTCCTACAACACCCTGAGTTGCCTTCAGTTAACCACCTCCTGGATTTCTCACTGTGGGTGTTATCTAAGACATCTGAAATTTTGCATGCTTTGTCTCAGACCTTTAGCTTCAGTAGCCCTCCATAGGCTTGTCAGTGCTGATGGGATGGCATAGATATTGCAACAGTATCATGGCAAAAAGTGCTGAAGTTGTGCAGCAGTGAATTTAGATGGCAAGAAGCCCACAGTGTCCTGTTCCGGTGTCCTGTCCAAGAGGCAATGACATTTTCTGATTGCAAACATGATCCTACGCACCTCAGAGTCAATTTTAGTCACAGACTAAATTGTAGATATCTGCTTTCATAGAAGATAAAATCTTCCTTTGTACTTTTTTTCCCCATTGCTCAATTAACTATTGTTTTGCTCAGCATGTTTTAATCATAAGTAAGTTCATTAATAGATGTGCTCTTTGGAGCCATGAGGGACTCTGTGATATGACGGCATTAATATTTTTGAATAACATCATTAATATCATTTACCCTAAAAGGCACCCACAATGGCTGCCAGGCAATTATAAAACTTTGTTTCATGGTACTGAATGAGCTCATCCAACTAAAATGACTAGAATGCATGTCTACATAATACTGCTGTTAGTTGCATCCTATTTATTTATGAGACTCATCAGCCACTATGAGAACTTGTTGTGAGCATATTTGTCCTTCCACTGTAAAGTCACCATCTCAGCTGGCTCTATCTGCCTGGATCTCAGGAGAGCTGTCCTACAGAAGAGTCAAGAAGGAACAAGAAGCTCTCCTAAATTTGGAAGTTTTGGTGATGGTCTCCAGGGCAAGCTAGGGGTTGTTCTACAGCTAATGCCTGGTCTGGTTGGAAAGCTTCCCACTGAGTTCAACAGGGATGGGGATGTTATTGAACCCCACTGACATTCCTACCATCCTACTGAAACCAAGTCTCTGGGTGAACAGGCAGTAGCTAGGAAAGTGAAGTTGCAGCATCTTGCACTCAGTGAGAAGCCAGGCCGTGTCTGTTAAAGATCCCATCTCTGTACATATATGAATACATATCTTCATATTCTCCATTGAGCTACATACATCCTTCCTTCCTGGAGTCAATATTCAAAGAATTTGAGTTTACTTTTTGATCATCTTACTTCTACATAAGTAAAAGAGAGACACAGCTCTTCTCTCCTTTATGAAGCAGGCTGAGAACTATAGATAAAAGTTCCTATACAGAGGTGAGATACCTTGCTTTCTCTATGAGTGCACTGGATATCTGCTGTGTGCTTTGAGCAGAGCAGCAAAGTCTGTGGGTTTGTTTTGTTTATTCTGTCCATATTTGGATGGGAAGAGGCATAGGCAGGAGATGAAAATGGTTCATATAATAAAACTGGGCTTGGATGAAGCTCAGTAGTATATTACTATTTCATTTTAGCGCTCCTGAAATAGTAAGGCCTTGTCAGATTCAGTCCCAAGGGAGAACACCAGACAGATTTCAGTTTCAACTTGTGCCATACTGTTGCACTTTGCCATATTTGCTCACATTATGGCATATGTGTGAGGAGGAAAAGGAGAAGAATTTCCCTGTTTCTAAGCTGTAAATCATCTTTCAACACCTCTGTTCCACACTGAAGCAGCAATATATCATTGCTGGACACAGTGCAAGGCAATTACATGAATACAGGTACTCTATCTGCAAACATGGCAATCCAAAATGTGGATCCAGCTCAAATTTATGCAGGAGGAATTAATGTTTCCTCCTTGAATTCCCACTTGTTTCTCAAGGGAGGGGAAGGGGAAGGGGAAGGGGAAGGGAAATGGGAGTTTTTCCTGGGAAAACCTCTGTGCTGCAAATGCCCCCTCTGTAAAGAGGGAACATTTCCTTTCTCCCACACCACGACTGTCCAAACTAGTTTGCTGTTTGGACTGGATTTCATCTGGCTGCAGCTCTGCAGATAAGTGTGCCCAGTGGGAGATCTGACCTCAGCCAGGGCCTCCAGGCACAAAGGCATGACCAAGCAGCAGCAGTGAGCTCACACCCTATGCTCCCAAACAGCTTTCCTAGGGGTAGTTGCAGAGTGGTCAGAGTCGGGGATGCTGCTGGACCAGAAAAAGGAGGATGAGTTGGGATTGCATTGTGCCTCTTTCCTTGCACATTGCATGGAATATTACAGAAATAATCCCTCTGCTGCATCTCAGAGCAAACTGCTGACTGCAGACTTGTTGCAGAGAAAGTTGCCTCCTGGCTCTTGAACAGTATATCTGCTTTAAACCTAAATTCTGTGCCATCACCCAAAACTTCCTGCCAAAGCATGGCTCTCTCTGCATATCTGACTCCTCTGTTCCCTCCATTTTTCTTCCTGCAGCCGTGGGAACGGGCTTCCTCACTTGAGAAAAATGCCCCGCTTATACCCCCCGCTGTTGCTTGAAGCAGACAAAAAAAATTAAAGTCTTTTGAGCAGAGAATCTTTGTCAGGACAAGAAATAATACTGACCTCAGTGAAGATGGCATGTGCCGCCAGAGAGGTGGTTCAGGCTGTATTCCACAACCAGCTGTCTGCCAGACTACAATGCAGGGTAGAGTATATGGAATATAATTTCCCTCCCCATTTGCATTTAATACAATAGCTTTGGACCACACATTATTTAAAAAAAAAAAAAAAGAAGAAGTCCAGGCACTTGGCTTTCACTAATGGCTTGTTACTCCTCAAGCACTGTCTCTTCAGTGCAGAATGACAGCGTGATTTGTGTCTCTCCCAAAGCTTCTATTTGCCTTCCTCCCTATCCTGCCTGAAATTCTCTATTTTTAATAATAATAATATCTCTATGTAACAGTGGGAGGACTGGACTCACATGGGTGGTCTCTTATAATGAAGATAAGGTATCTGGGAATATTTTAATGTATTTTGCTTTTAATTGAGTTTTTCCAGTGTTTGGGATAATTATTTCTACCAATTAGCCCACTGGTATTGTTAGCTGGAGGCAACCAGTCCTACTTCAGGCCTCTGACAGAGGTTTACAGTATGCACAATGGTGCATAGTCCCATTTATGAGAAAAAAATTGCCCCTCTGCTCCCAAAACTATGGGAAAGGACTCCATTGTGAGACAAATATTTCCCATGGAAATCATCCTGAGAGGCCTGATGAGGGTTCATGTTTCAGATAAAAGCAAGTGGTTGGGGATTCTAAAATGAGGCTCAGAATGAACACAGGACAGGGGAGGCAGTAGAGGACTGACCAGGCATCCAACAACATTGGCCATACAGAGATGATAGACACCAAGTCTATCCCCAACAATGAAGAAACAGTGAGAGTGAATTCATCATTTGGAGTATACCTTAAGCCTTTCTTTGCAAACAAGCTAGGTGTTAGATGTTTGTTTTTCATAATAAATTATATCTAAATGGTGATGCAGCCGTGTGAGTGCTGGAGCAGTGGCCTTGGGCACGAGCAAGTGGTGTGTTTGCCTTACATCAGCCTTAAACAGGAAGGTTTCTAGCAGTGTGCAGCAGAAAGCTGTTCATGCTGGGGAGAGAGGACTGGAGAGACTGAAGTGAAAAGATCCTTTGGCAAAAATATGTAATTGTTATGCAGGCAAAGAACAATAAGGAGTAGGATATGACCTGGTAGCACATAAGCACAACAATAAGGAATTATAAGACAAGTCCTGTGGCACGAGAATCTCTGCCTGGGCAAAATTCAGTGAATAGAAGCAAGGTACTTTTCAAGTCAAAGATGAATGAGGCCTTTACATAGCCCAAAATGCAAATAACTTGATGATGGTGGCCGCGTAAATATGAATTCTTACCTACGCTAAAAAAAATCTCCCCAGCTTTTTAAGAAAGTAGAACAGAAATTGTGATTATAGATCAGGAATTTCTCAGTGAAATCCTTTCCATCAGAAAATGCTTATTCCCATTTGCCACAGCAGATGAGCCTCAGCACAAAAAGATTCAGTGTTCAGGATGGAGCTCATGGGCTGCCCAAGGTGTTTCACCCTAGGACACCCACGATCTGCTGGAAACCTCCTGTTTTTAGGCATATTTTTCCATTGCCGTTCCATGAAAACCTCAAAAGCCCACTGCTGCATCTGTACAAAGTGGAACTGCTTCTCTCCAGTGCAGCCCCAATGTGGGATGGAGCCAACAGGCTCAATGGTGGACACTGCCAGAGGGCATCCCAAAGGGACATTTGTGCCAGATTAGGATCTGTCACTAATCACGCAACTGCAATCTAATAATAACATTTTACCAGTTTATGATCATGGCCCAAATCATGCAACTGCAGTCTAACAAAACTTACTGCAACATCTGCTGCTGGTAGAGGAAACGTAGAGAGAACACTGACAAAAACTTGTTGTGAAATCCAGTCATTGGGAAGATTTTTACAAATGTGAACAAAACACTTAATGCTCCTACACCAGAAAAGTAGGTACAGTACAGTGAAACGGGATTTTGAAGAGAAATGCTCTGGAGACAACTCATTTTATGAGCTTTTTTAAAATATATATTTTTCCCTTTTCTTCCTCCCTTTTCCTCCCTTCCCAGCAAATCTTCCCTGTGCTGGGATGGTTTCTGAGTTGTTGGCAGCAGTTTCAGAGCTTTAGTAAAGAAGCAGAGAATCTATTACTGAGATGAAAGTCCCAAACAACCTTTTTAGCATGTGCCAGAAGCCTTGGCAGTGAGTCCTGTACACAGTAAATACCTCCACACAGAGCTAGGAGGGCTGAAACTTCAGCGAGGTCACTCACTTGATGGCTAGGGAGGTGAAGCACAGAGATTGCACTGACCTCCCTTAGGATTACACAGTTAATTAAAGAAAATATCAGAAATACAAGTTATCCACACCTGCTGCCTTTACAATGTCACCTCTTTACTGAAGTTTTTATTAAAATGTGTAAAAATTGTATCTAAAAAGACTTCCATCTCTGTTGTATAAAACCTGCAGTGATGGAGATTCCGCCAGTACCCCTTGTTAATCATCATTTCATTTGAAATGTGAGAAAGAAAGGGTGAGCATCGTTAAGGAAGAGCTGGATAAAACGGAGGTTTCCTAACATGAAAAAAATAGTGT
Source organism: Pavo muticus (assembly GCA_016647715.1). Lineage (NCBI taxonomy): Eukaryota > Metazoa > Chordata > Aves > Galliformes > Phasianidae > Pavo > Pavo muticus. The sequence continues at coordinate 901,787 of JACDJE010000022.1, forward strand.
TTGATCTTTCACTCAGAATGCCCCTTATCCTATACAGACCAACACTAGATAGTGCTTGGATCTCAGTTTTAACTACCTCTGACCAGCTAGTACTGGCTTTTACAAAAGATAAGCAAGTTCTATTATGACTTCAGGTAGGAAAGGTTTTTACTGAGACCACACTGCAATAAATTGTCTGGTGTCTGTTCTAGCAGAGATTTAGTAACCTTGAAAGATGTAAAAAAGATTAAATCCCAACTACAAAATCTTGAAGCATTTCCTTAAGAAGAGAGGACTGTCTCAGATTAGAAGAAAGTCCCACTGTGATTTTCCACAAGCTCCTACAGAGAGACTTAAAATAGTGAATCAAGCAGTAGCCAACAGGGACACCCTGGATCAGTCCTAATGCGCATCCATGCATGCAAGACATTTTTTAACATATAAGCCAGCATCAGAAATCCATGCAGCTGTGGGATAATCTCCCTGCCAGGACAATTTCATCCTAAATCTTTATACTTAGAGACTTAAAACCTAAAGAATGAGTTTTGATAATATTTCCAAATCTATGGCTTTGTTAGCTTTAGAATTATACTTCCCTGTGCACCTACTATCAATTTAAAATATCCAATTCCTATTTGAACCTTGCTAAATCCTTTGCTTCAAAGAGCCTTGGTTTCAACAGTCTATCTAGAATTTGTCAGTAAAGGCAAGGAAAAGGAAAAAACTTTGCAAGTGCCTTGGATATCAGAACCAGCTCCAGGGGCATGTAACTCTGGGAAAGATAAAGAAGTATAACTTCAAAGGGTCAGAGAACAAATGAATGAAACAGCAGAAGAAAAGCCATCTCTCATCTCATTTAAGATAATCGGCAGAAGAAGAAAAGGTTACCTGCTTCCGCCATGCAAAGGCAGGTTTCCATTGGTAAACATGCTAAACCAAAGTTGTTTAATACCACTTTTGCAACAGATGTTGCCTACATTTGCACACAGGAACTTCAGGAAATGCTTGAGGTGAATGCAAAGAGTGACGAATGTAGGTACCTGGAAACACTTTATAAAGTGCTATAACTTTACTGCAGGTGATGGAGCTCCACCAGTTGCACAAGACTAGGATCTGTCCCATTCATTAAAGCTTTCAGATCTCCAGAAAAAGAGGCAAGTATGTGTTTTGAGTTGGTCTTCATGACTTAAAATCCCAAGGAGACAGCAGCAGAATGGAGCTGTGCACATGAAAGATGTGAAAGTCCTCCAGGTAACAATAGGTGATAGCTCAGAGACATTGTTACAATAACATTCAGTTCTACAAGGATATCCTGCAAAGGGATCTTAATTTTGCACATCTTTTTAGGAGGCAAAGAAGGGCACTGCCAATGAGATACGGGAGACCAGATTCTGCTGAAGACGTGAAATCAATCCTAAATGTCTGGGTATAGCAGAAGTTGGTCTAAAGTAGTTAAAATTTTGTTTCAGGAAGCACTGTGATATTTTTAGATTAAATTACATACAGTCATTCATTTCTATCTCCGCACAGAAAATTCTGGGCAAAAATATGGAACAAGACTTAAGGAGACCACCGGAAGCCAGGGCAATGCCTCACTTAGCCCTACGCTCACCAGTATCAGTGCCTTATGGGAACAACCTACAGCATATGCAGGGTAAAGTATTTCTATGATGTACCCTCCCAACCAGCAGTCATCCAGGGATTTACACAGATGAAGAACATTACATTTAATAACCATTCATGGACTCTTCATCCTTGAAAATGCCTTTTTGAACTCATTTATAATTTGGGACTCTGTATCATCCCTAGCAAAGATTTCAACAATTCCACTGGGTGAAAAATTAGTGCTTTGGTATAATTTATTTTAAAACCTGACAGTTTGGCTTAGTGCCCTTGAGTTTTTGGGTTGAATTCACCTTCTCTTTACTGTTCAAGATTTTCTATATGTCTTTACTGTACTACCTTCAGACATCTTACTTCTAAGCTGAAAGGTCACAGCTTATGCATGGAAGTTGTTCCATTCTTCTCTGTCCTTTTTGCCTTCCTTTTAACTGGTTCTCCTATATTATCTTTTTTCTGAACACAAGGGTGGCTAGGATTACACTTTGTATCCAAACTAGAAAGACACAGCATTGTGTAAATGTTCTCTCTTTTCCCCAGAAAAATGCCTTCTAAAACAAGATAATATAGGATTTGCTGAGATCTCTGTAAAGCCTCATTAATTTTACTGTTCCTTCTCATGTGCTCTCCACACTAAACCAATTTTTCAGGAGTGTATCCTTAGATCCTATAGACTTGGCTCTTTTTCTAATAAACTTCAAATCAAAGCCCTCACTTTAGCAGGCCCTCTTGCTTTTGCACTTGAGTTGTGTAATTGTTCAGCCAAAACATCCTGCCTCAATGATGCCAGGCACTTTAAAATGAAAATACACAGAAACTTGGGACAGCTATACAAGTTATTCCAACAACTGTTGGCCTGCCATGCTCTGTTTGATACAGTTCTGTGTTGCAGTGAAAATCTGGTGTGCCTCTGGATAACTTAGTGCTTTGGTAGGTGCTCTGATTTTGGGCTTTGTAGCAGGTACTGGAGCTGATTGTCACTTGAGATAAAGCTCCCAGGAAATCAGCATTCTGGAGTCACTGCTGGAACAGGATTTGCCAGGAAAGATGTTATGCAGAGGTACATTTTTCACAGCATTCCTTCCAATGCATTCCCTATGACAGAAGGTCATGCTGGCTCTGAGTTAGTTAATAGAATCATAGAATCATAGAGCCATAAAGGTTGGAAACAACCTCCAAAATCAACTAGTCCAAGCATCCACCTACCACCAACATTTCACCACTAACCATGTCCTTCAGTGACAGATCTTGAACACCTCCAGGGACAGTGACTCCACCACCTCCCTGGGCAGCCTGTTCCAATGCATTACCACTCACTCTTTCAGAGAAGTTTCTCCCAGTATCCAACCTCATATCCATCCCATTTCATTCCTAATCTGCTTCATTTCTCCTCATGTTGTGCCTTTGGGTTTCAGGATGTAAAGTCTCATGTGCGTGACGAGTCTTGCTGCCTCATGGTGGGTGACCTTCCCTTCTTCCCTGCCTGTATCCCACTGGATTGCTCTGGGCAGATGACTATTTTGTAGTTCTGTTGGGAGCCACACAGCCACCTGTCCAGGAGATACTCTGAAACAGGAAACACCACAAGGTCCTTTGCTAGAGACTTTACAACTGATGCAAAGTGGTGAAGATGATTTCACACAGTCAAAGGTTTGTAGTGTCAACTGTTTTCCCACAACAAAATGGATGGATTGCATGTGTTCTGCTCTTCTTTATGTGCCCAGCCTCAGGGACTCTGGGGTGAACCCCGGGAGATCCTTAAAAGTAACCCCACACTTCAGAATGATAATTAGGAATTAATTACTGGATATCTACTAACACATCAAGTTGCCATGTTCAACACACTTGGCAAACAACCACCTTCAATTTATGCAGGATCAAACCTGCTTAATCCATTAATCCTCACAACGCGTTGAAGCAGCCAGGTTTTATTGTCCTTATTCTGCAGAAGGGAAGAGCTCATGAAGCAAAGCTGGATGACTTTCTTTAGTCACAGAGAAGACTTCTCTTTTAGTTCCAAAAGTCCCACCTTTTCTAAAATAAAGGGCTTACTTGGAAATGCACTTAAGTCAATGGGAAGACAGGCTGCCTTTGCATCTGTCTGGGCTGAGGAAATGGGGATTTACACCATGGGCTGTGCTGGGATGCCTCTCTGCACCTCTCGCATGACAGTCAGTTCTCACGCTCACACCCTTGTTTCATGTCTTTCAGGCAGATTCAACTCCCTCCAAATAACTCTTGGATTAAAAGTGCAAGCTCATGCTCATCCAGTGCTAAATGCCTGTTGTTCCTGCTGCAAGAGGAAAGAAGAGTACTCGGCTCAATAAACTGCATAAATTTAGTATAATCCAAAATAGTATTATTCGAAAATAGGTTCAGAGTAATGAGAATCAGCATTTCTTGTAATTGTAATTGCATGTGTGCACTACAGAACACCTCTCTTTATAACATCCAGGCTGTAGAGCTTTCTGTTTTGAAGAAAGCTTATATTTTCAGAAAATGAGAGATCAATAAAAAACATTAAACATGGTTCATGGTAACAAGAAACCAATGGAAGTTTATGACCAATCAATCCATTTAATTCTGCCAAAGTAATAAACCATCAGCGGAGTTATAAATTGTTAAGCTGAGTTTGCAGTTTTAAAATGTCATCCAAAATCAATTGCTCCCCCAATTAGACTATTAGTTGTCAACAACTTAGTTAAATAATAAGCCAGTGGTTCACATCTGCTTGGGAACAGAGTCAGGGTTCCACTGTTTCCCTGGCTACTTGAGCTGAATTCATGTCTGTTGGCATTAACACAAATGTGGGTAAGAAAACTATGCTGGAAATGAAACCAAGTTCTCCTCCCACTGCCCAAAGCACATAAATCTTCTAAGTTAATGGTGCCACAGAATAGGTCTGATCAACTTCAGTGGGGGTAGGGGATGCACAAGGAATGTGAGGTCAAGCCCCATGTACCGCTGACCTCTTTGAGGAGGTGTGTGTTATTGCAGCCTCCACCAAAACTGCTTCCCAGTACCCATCTGACATCATTAGTGTCTATGTATATACAGTGCTGACAGCTCCTATAGACCCCCTGCTTTGCTTCATCGCTATGCAAGTAGCAGTGGGAGGAGCTGTGCTGTTAAGAGGGTCTAGAAGGATGTGAAACCATGCTCCTGCCCTTGGCTTTTGGGGTCAGTGGACACCAAGCATCAGAGTGGAGATTGCTCCTACGTGGGATCAGCTTCATCCTTTCTCTTCATGGAATGAAGTTAGAGACACCACATGGAAGTGGGAAGATGAGACTTATGAAGTACAGAATCATAGAATCATTAAGGTTGGGAAAGACCATTAAGATCATTTAGTCCAACCATCAACTCATCATCACCATGCCCACTAAACCATGCCACTCAGTTTGATATATGTCCTTTTCTTGAAAACCTCCAGGGATGATGACTACACCAACTCTCTGGGTGGTGAGGTATAGCTAAACAGAAGAAAAATACAAAGAGGAGGAGAGTATTTGGGGGACATCAATCCTACGACAGAGGGCCACCACCAAGCATGGCCCACATCAAAGAGGGCCCAATCTACTGGGCATCTTCCTGCAGTGTTAGCACCAATGCTACATCATTTTGGTGCTGCTTGCAACATGCCTGGCATCCCATTGCAGTGTCCACTTTCATTGGCGGTGGACAGACCAGAGGACAGACACTGCTATAGCCAGATGTCAACCAATGTCATGTTTCTTCCAGAGAGATCAATAGGAATGAGGGTACTGGCAGAAGGTAAACTTTTAAAATTAAAACTAATAAATACAATCACCAAGCCTAATGGAACTTATTCTCACACCAAGGTACATCCTACCTTTTCACTGCTTTTTCCTATGAAGCACATCCTGTCCTCCTGTATGCAGTTATTTATATTTCTTAATGCTGTCCTTTCCGGCAGGCTGTTCTACTTAGCACCCTCCTGAGAGAATAATTTCCAGCAGGACTGCTCTGCAGCAACACTGGTTTTAACCCTAGTATTATAATGACCATAATTTAGTGCCACTGTATTTCTCCTCCCTTCAATGTTAAACATTAACCTTGGGCCCACCACTGACTGCTGAAGGCATCTGCTGCAATCGTATGGGAAATATTGGGCATTATTTGGCTCCTCAGGAGATGAATGCATAGAGTGGTTTGTGCATTGCTGGTTCGGGAAGAGCAGAAAGCATCTCTGCAGAATTAGTTTTAAAATCAGCCGTTAAATTGGGCTTTCATAACTTCTGCTTCCAAAGGTTAGCTCAGCGAAGCACTAAATCTTTTTCACAGCCCTGAGATTCAGAAGGCACAGAGCTCTCCTTGATGATCAGCCTTGTTAGATCCAAGGACCCATTCTTTTGCAGCACTTATTGTGTGGCAAGAAGAAAGAAAAAAATGAGTTCTTGGAAGTGAAGACACTCCTTCTGTTCAGGTTTAAATAAAGAAAGGGTCACTGCCCTTGGAGGCTTGGCTCTGTCTTTTCTCTTTCTTAGACCACATAAATAGTAAAGTAACACCAGCCCATAAGCTGAATACATCAGGATGTGATCAGTACACCAAAGCTTTTACAACATGTGAAACTCATATATGCTATCATGTGCACAGTGTGTCACGAGCACTTCAATCCTACGTAGGATTAAATGAGCAGAATCTTGTCTTTCTGTGGTGTCTTCTGTTACATAATCCCTGAACAGCACCATGTCTCTGGAATAAAATCAGAATGTTTTGAACATTTTTAAGATCTGAATAGAAGGATGATGGTAGGATTAGTAGCACAGGACTAGGATTGCAAGTGGGAATTCTAAAGCACACGTCCTTTTCCTTTATTATCTCCTTTATTACCAGAGCTACCTCTCTCCCTTGTTCCTTCTCACTTCACACTGCCTACAAAGTGCCACTCACCGAGTCAGCTGTGGCTTTCAGCATTCCTTTACTTTTTCAGTATTTTGAAAAATTAACATGCTTGAAAACAAGACAAATCCAACCTAGCTGTCCTCTGCTGCTCCCTCGCGCAGCTTGCAGCAGATTAGAAGCACCCCACAGCAGGGTCCTTCATGTAGGTGCATCCAACACTTGCTACACGGGGATGCTCATCTCCAGTTGGGGATGCAGTTAGATGCAGTTGGGGGCATCAAAGGATCTAATGATGGTCCTGGTTGCAGATGCATAGCACAGGGCAGCCCAGGACTCAAGCTGTTTACAGACAAAGGAGACAAAATCTCATTGTTCTCTGATGTAAAGTGGGATGCATAATGCCAATAGTCACTCCGTGGTAAATACAGCTGGGTTATCACCATATTGATCTCTAGGTAGGTACAAATATATATATATATATATTTCTTCTTTATTTCAATGCCTTTGCCATAGGGTGCTGAGGATGACTGCTCTTCATAACCCCAGTTACACCCTTCTCTGTTCTCTGAAGACAGAGATGTTATCTGCACCCCTGCACCCTGTCTTTCTTCGTACTCTGTGGAATATATTCAGTTCAAGTATGTTCTCCCTTGCCTGTTGTTTTCTTCTTTAGTCTCGTGTCTTACAAAACACAAAAGAATCACAAAGAAACTTTTTTTCTTTTTTTTGTTGAAAAAAATTAAAGCCAAAAGCCATTAAATATGTCGGTCTTCTCTAGGTCATCTGTACCTCTCCTGTTCCTCATTAGGTAATGGGTTTATGCCCGCTGCTGTCTTTACTGTATTTATAGCACCTTTCTCCTTGTTTCCTAACACTCCTCAGTGGATGTAATTCATTTAGCACAGCAACCTTTCTGCCCTACATGCTTATTTTATTCCTTGATCTCATCCTCAGTAATGTGACCTCATTCTCTTTTTTTAAATGATTCTTTTGGGACTCTCCTATCCTTACCCTACCCTCTGGCTATCTGCAGAGAGTAGAGGTGGCTCTTCTACAATGGGCTTCGTAGCCTGGCTCAAGCGCTTACCACCCATGAATGCAGCTCCTTCTTTCCACCCATGCCAAACAAACCTTCCAGGATGTGGAAACTTGCTCAAATGGGGGCAACACAAGTCTTCATCAGTAACATAGCACCTACATCACCCACAGGTAGGGCTATTCTCCAAATTTAGGCCAAATTTAGGGATATGACAGATTAAATCCTCTTATTCACATCCCATGTATCTGACACTCTGTGACAGCACTGGGTGAGAAATTGTGGGCTCTTTCTTTCCCATTCCTCATTTCCACCAGCGCCCATAGGGAGGAGAACAGGGCACTACAGAAACATCTCAGCCCCCTGTTAGTGAGGGGAAGTCATGACAATCTGCCCTCAGTTTCAAAGTCTGTTGGACACCTTAGAGTCAGTTAGAGCCTTATTTATTCTTATTCCTCAGCAGAGATGAGCATTTGCATTTGCAGAGCCACTGTGGCAAGTTTAAAAGGAAGCGGTCTGTTCTCCCCGCTTCCTGCTGAACACAGGAACTGGCACCTCCCAAAACCACCTCTAGAAGGTCTGCAGTGAATTAATGTGGCCCTGGTAAAATTAAAGCTCCTTTGGCAAAAATATCTGACAGAAAAAGCAAAAGAAACTGCGTGGTAAGGATAACCTGAACAGAAGCACAGGGAGTGTTTAGTCTATCCCACCAGTCCCTGACAAAAAGAAGCTCATGCACATTTGAAGATGAAGATAACATATGAAGATAACAAGAGGTGGTCAGAGCCTTGCCTGTTCCTTCCATGATGCACAGCAGTGCACCTCCTGCAAGAAAATCCTTATGTTCTTCTGTACAAGCAATGGGCAGAAATATCTGTGGAATGATGGGGGAGTCCAGCCCCAGTTCCTGTCACTCTGCCCAAAACAAATCAAAGAGTTGATCACAATTCCCGTCCAGGTAGGACTCCAAGAAAAGCTAACCACCATCCCAATACATGTAGGACATCAATGACTTTCTGTGTCCAGGAGAAAATAAGAGTGAATCTGCTAAAACCTGACTTGATCTCACCAGGTAAACTTTCTTATTGGCATCAGATACCAAATAATTTACAACATTCTTGCAATTGATTGATACATGCTGTATCCACTGGCTGAGCATTTTTTTGTGTGCATTACCTAAATCCCAGAATGTGTCTCCCCAAAATCCTTCCTCTCTGGGATTACAAGGTCTTAGCATTATGAAACTGTAGAAATGGAAAGCTGTTGTGATTTTGGAACCAGCAGGCCAGGGTGTTTCATTTCAGTGTACTTGGAGGCCAGCGTAGAATCATAGAACTACTTGAGTTGAAAGGAACCCTTAAAGGCCATCAAGTCCAACTCCCCTATAGCTCCATCAGGTGCTCAGAGCCCCATCCAGCCTGACCTTGGGTGTCTCCAGGGATGGGGTATCCACCACTTCTCTGGACAAACTATTCCAGTGTTTCACTACCTTTACTGTAAAAAACCTTTTTTCTTATATCCAGTCTAGATCAAAACAGCTATGGAAAGGAACATTTCCTTCATTAGAGACCACGAACAGGGCTGAAAGCAGAAGTCAAGAAGCCTCACAGTTCATTCTTCCAAACTTCCTAGATGAAAATCTGATTTTTAACTATTATGAAGATGCATTTTTAGCACTCATTTACCCATATGTCTGCTGCACAAAAACATTGGTTATAATATCACAGAAGCATTCTCCTGCTGACAAGTCTCTAAATGATCCCAAACTTAATCAGAGAACAGTATGAGTTGGAAGGGATCATCTCGCTCCAACCCCTGCCATGGGCAGAGCTGCCACCCACTAGATCAAGTTGCCCAGGGTTCCATCCAATCTTTTATCAGTGAGAGGATTTTTTTGTTTGAGCCTTAGTAATTTAAATTCATGTAGATTCCAAGGAGTTTCCCAAAGCTATCCTGGAGTTACCTGCAGTCAGCCCAGGCAGCAGGTGAGTGGGGCTGCTTTGTTTTCCAGGCCTGTCTCACCCCCTGTGACCCCAGCTGAACTAGCAGGACACAGGAGCTTCATATCAGGCTGTGTGAATGCAAGCTAAATGCAGTAAGCAGCCCTAATTAATGTTCTACATGTTTATTTGAGTCACCAAAGATACACATCAATCTAAATAGTAAATTTCACTGTTGCGTAGGGACTGTAGGGCTCAGTTCATTCCCAAATGTGTCCTGGATAGAGCCCAAGATATCTAATACTGTGGGGAAAACACATATTGAGTGTCAAATTAAAGCAATAGCAGCTCTGCTACAAATGGCAACTTCCTTCTGGAGGAGTCAAAGATGGCTGTATGTGCTGCTGCTTTTAAATGTACTTTCAGAGTATTAATAGAGCTGATTTGTTTAGAATAGTTCCTCTCACTCCAGTTCCTGCTTTAACTCATACCCAACTGCTAAGCAGACTGTGGCTGTTCTTTTGCTAATGCACTCCCTCACAAATCACAGCTATGCACAGGTCCCCTCTCAGTATTTTCAATTTAATGGTTGACAAATGTGTCTGTTTTGCTGACTGCTTAATGAGTCTTAAAGACTTTCCAGGCATGCAATGGGATGCTGCTTATTAGAGCTGCTTATACATTGTTGTATTTGCTTACAGGCTGGTGCAAGTCTAACATGTGCATCAGTATATTAGGTAAAAAAATAGAAACTTCAGTGGGAGAATTCCCATTTATACTTGACAAGAGTCAGAAACCAGCACATCAAACTAACAAGATGTATACGTAAACAACTGCTTCACTTGCGCAGTTATAGGGCAGCTATTGCTCTCTGGCTTCACATTGTGAGCCTCCTCTAGAAACATCAAGGCTCCAATCCTGCCAACTTCAGATCTGCTTAATTTCATGCACCTGGGGTTTATTAATGGCTATACATAGAGGCCAAATAAAAGGAATATATCTCTTTGTGGATTTGTACACGCATTTTGGGTTTGGATATATTTATTATTTAATTACTTTTAGGAGAACAACACCAACAGCTGCCACCAGCACATAAATATGGACATTATCACCTGCCTTTCCACCTGCTCTTAGCCACTGGTGGAAAGTGTGGATTGAGGGACAGGGGAGAATGCAGTAAGGGAGCCCAGGGCAAGGATGTTCAGGGTATGAGAGCAGCTGGAGGAGATGAGGGACAGTTGGGGATGGAGGCATGGGTGGGAGTTGGGGGGGCTGTAAAAATATAACAGAATTTTGTCTATGGCATGAGCTGGTTTTCACTGGCAAATCTATTGCCATCTCTCTCTACATTTCTTCACAAAGGGATGTGTGGAGTGCTAGGATTTGTATGAGCTGTGGGTACGTGGCCGTGCAAAGAGCTTTCAGCAACAAAGAGCCAGATGCAGTGAGTTGTACCAGTCAGATGGGGTTTGGGGAAATAAAACACCCAAAAATAGATGGTCACTGGAATAGAAACAAAAAGAGAAATTGTACATTGACCCTGAGCTCATCTGACCGAGAAAAAGAATAAATCCCTCATTTTTCCAGCATAAAAACCTATGCCATTTTCTAGAGACTCAGAGGCCTTAGATCTCGCTGCTTTGTCTTTCCTACTGCTAGTAGGGCATTCAGCCTTAAGAAAACCATTAAGAATATGTTTTCCCAGGGTATCCCAGGCTTTTTACTATTCAATAGCAGGGGAAAAAAATGAATTAATATTATCCTGTTGGTTTCACAAACTGAGAGAGGACTGAAGGATTTTCCCCTTTTAGAAAAGTCTTATTTTGCAAGTCTCAACTGTACTAATATTAGCCATGTTTGCTGCAGAATGACCCCCTTTAGAGTTTAGCATGGGTTTTAACTACACGAGCACGCCAGATGAAAACTGTCAGTCTGAAATTAGTGCACCAAGAGAGAAAAGCACTAATCTGAGGATCTGACCCGATCTTCTCGGGCTGGCCACCGTGTGTGCATGCTCTCTGCTTTACTCGCAGTGCCCTTGATTTCTCAGGCTGTTTTGAAAGACAAAAAGAAAGTTGGTAATCATACACCAACAGATGGTTCCTGGTTAGCTGCTCTTTATTTAGAGGGAAGCAACTGCGATTCATCGGCTTTTTCTTTTTTAATATAGCTACATGATGATGAACTTCCAACTCCAAATCTATTTCTAAGAAATACTGAGCAGCAAAAGATCTATTAATAACAAATGCTGGGCTGACTGGAGATTTATGTTTTCAACACACATATTCCATTGTTCATGATGTTCCTAAAGTTTTCTAGTTAATGCCATATTAAATATATTGCTTTCACGCCTATAATTAGAAATTAAATATTTCTTATTTTTCTTTAACTTCACCTTAATTGGAAATTGTTAGCAAGTGACTATTCTGTGTTTATTTTGATCCTAACAATTTTAGGGGTAAACATTATTTTCGTAGCACCTACCCCCATGCATGTTAAAGTCAAGCTGCATCAGCGAACAGGCTTTTGAATGACAATGTACCACACTCCACTTAAAGTTAAGAATGTCCCCAATAACCTGACTTGATGATGGTTTGAACTGAAAATTTGACCCACTGCCTTGAAGATGGGAGAGTGTCTCTCTACAGTAAATGAAGTATGTTTTACAGTCCACCTTACGCCTAAGGATGCATTTTCCTTTTGATCTTTTTGTATCGATACAGAAATTCTTGCACAGCTTAGACCCACAAGAAGAGCAGTTTTTCCAAGATATTCTCATTAGAGGTAAATTTTAAAAAAAGCAACAAGATTCTTTTTTGGGGCTTCTGTTTCATGTTTCATATTCGTACCTTAGCAGACATCAGCACAGGCCAGCACCAGAATTTGTGAGTGTAAACAAGTGCCCAGATGGAGCAGTGTCCAAGTTTTCTTTTAGAGATGTGAAGGATGCTTTCACTGATATATATTTTTTCCAACAGCACAAACTCTGAATTGCAATCAGAACTACTCACTGTTTCACGTACTGAAGTAGGTTGAAATAAAAAGGTTTCTACCTTGACTTTTTAAAAATTTATTTTAAAGAAGGCATTTGAGACTTGTAAAATAGGGGACTATCTCTATAATTAGTTACCTTAAAGGATTTAATACAGTTGTCATGATTTATTTTAAAGAATTCCTCTGAATTTTGTGAGGAATAATACCAAAGAACTCTAATAGCCAAATGCATTTCTTTTGTTCTAAAAAATCCCTGCCCAAGCCTCCTCCAATTTTTTTTATATTTGGGCCTGAAGTTTAGGGTTAGTCCCTTACATGTCTGTGAAATTCAGATTTACCTTAAAACCAGTCCCTAGCTGGAAGGATTGGGCCTCAGTTCAATACTATTTCCAGGTCTCTGCACTGTGCAAATTTAAAATTTATTGGAAATTCTTCACTTTTTTCCAGGTTATTACCACTACCAAACATATCCCTCAAAGTTCTTAAAAGGGAAAACAAGAGGAAGAGTCCATCTCTTACAGGTGTTTCATGGATGTACCACATTCCTGGCCTTCTCGCCAAAACATGAGCCTACCAGTTTCCTCTGAGGAACACTACATTGCCAGTAGACAAGATCACTGATATGAATGACTCGCTGCTTTGCAAACTGTTGCCTTCTTCATCTTCCTTTTGTGAAAAGCTCTCTTTATTCTTTTTTTCTCTTCTGTAAATCAGCAGACAGCTGGGCATTTCTTCCGATGTTGTGTTCCCAGTTGATCAGCCAGGATGTGAGCATGCCCAAACATTGCTGAAAGGCACCAGGATGATGCCATGTGTTCAGATGCAACAAGGAGACACAATGGCAGGTCCCTTAGACACATTTATCCAAAGGCCTGAACCAGTGATTACAAAGATTCTTTCTGGGGACATCCTCCCAGCAGGAGAGCTCAAGGTAGGCCCTTTGGCTCAGCCACAAGCAGAGTCCATCCCTGCATCACTGCCATGAAGCTAGGCCCACCCTCAGCACCTGGCTGAGATGCACTGCACTGGGGGCAGGGCAAGAGCCCTGGCTCTTTGGATGCCCAGCTGCTGATGTGCTTCTCCTCCTCCCCTCTTTGGCACTGACCTGAAACCCCTACAGGTCACACAGTGGGCAATGAGATTAAGAGTGGGATTTGTAAAGATGATGCCTTTTTAGACAGCTTAACAAGCCAGATGCTCAGCTGAGGATCAGGCCATCTGCTCAAGCCCTACCTGTACCCAACAGGTTATTGTCAGCAGTGCAGTTAGGAGGGGGAGATGATCACAAAACCCAAATCCAGATATCCAGGTATGCAGAAGGACCTCTTGACACAGAGCATGTGGAAGAAAAAAATGGGAGATGACACTCATGACTGATATAGCAAAAGGGAGATGATCCCAGCTGCTCACGCTGATGGACTTCTTCCCTCTTTCAGCACATATAAAGGAACCCAAGTGTCAGTAAAAAGCATGATTATAATAACTTTGAAACACTGCTGGAGTAGTGTGAACTGAGCCTCCCCTATAAATGAGAGTCAGGGCTGGTCTCCAAAGCCAGCTGTTCCTTTAGTGCAGTGATCTGTCTCCATGCTCACTGATAAGCAGTCTGTGCCCTGTGACTTATAATAAAAGGGAACGATGGTCTCTGAACAAACCCAGAGAAGAGGTATTGATTTGCAAATAGTTGAAAAGAATATTCAAGGGTCATGAGTTGACCCTTTTTCAGCACTGACATTTTATATCAGGGAGGATCCTATTGAGATGGGAATTCATATCCTAGACATTGTTTTGTCTTGTTTCATAAATAAGTTGAATAGCTTAATTGATTGACACCCGCTGCACTTTCCCAGCTTCCTCAAGCTCAAAAGTACACTGCTGTTTTCTGCCATAAATAATATGAACTTTCAATCAGCTGCCAGACACAAAAAGGAACTGAAAATTCTTCATACAATAGCTGCAATCTGGCATACGAGGCACTGCAAATTTAAAAAGGGGAGCAGTATTTGATATCACCAGGTATTCATTTTCTTCTTATGGCATCAATAGCATTTTTCAACCCAAATGACCTAAAGCCCAAACAAGAAATACCCAGGGGCCCCTGCAGTGAAGAAGGCCATTTTGTCTCAGCATTTGTGTGTGCCCAGAGTGGTTGGGGAACTGATTTGCGATTCTGTGAATACAACACATGGACATACAGATCACCAAATCCAGTCCAGAGGTGCTGGTGCTGCTTCCATCCTCTCTGCCCTCCGGGAGTCTGCTCCCACTCCATCTCAACTCAAGCAATGGTATTTGTCCTCAGAATCCATACTCATTTCTCTCCAAATTTCAGTCCTGTGGTGGTGATAAACTTCTGAATTTCCAATCCATGCTAATTCATGGTAAACTGAGATCAACATGTTCTCATGGCAGGTTTATTCTTTTAATTACATATACCTTTTTCTCCCTAAGTATTTATCCTCGATGATGGATTTAGTGTTCATTTCCTCTCCTCAGCCTTGGTTTCACAAAGGGAAATAAAAAAGCTTTAACCTTGACTTTTTTTAAGGCAATTGAATGATCATGTCAGCAATCCTGGTGACATTTGCCAAGCTCTTAGGAAAGCTAAAAGCTTAAGTTTTCAAAAACTTGGTGCAAAAGTGAGTTTGAAAGTGTCAAAGATTTCCTCTTAAGGTAGAAAGACATGGATGTCAGAGCTTACCTTCAGCTGCCCAACTTGGATGGAGTTGGCTTCTAACCTCCCTGTGCTTTAATTTCCTCAACTGCAAAACAGAAAGGACAGCACAGACCTCAAAGGGTAGTAATTAAGGTTACTAAAGTGCTTCAAGATCTTCAAGTGAAAGATTCAGTTCTGAATGCAAAATTATTTAGTCTATTGTTCTTTCCTCGCTACTTCTTAAGGGCTGCAAACCATGGAGAGGTGGCACAGAGCCAGACTAAAGCCAGGGGAATTCCTCCCTGTTGATTACAGTGGAAACCTTCTGTGCAAGGAGTTTCAGATTGAGTGACTGCCATCAGTTGCTAAGACAGAGCAATAAAAACTGGGAGAGAAAGAATACCAGTGGAAACTATTGCAAAGCCAAATGCTAATGTTAGTATTTTTCCTCTTTGGAAGCAGCAGCAAAGAGTTAAGCCTGTTTTTCTTGCTTTCAGATGAAATGTCTCCAAGGACAACCACCATACGCATCCTCATCTGTAATTAATAAATGTTTGGAAGGACACTTTCCCACTCAACATATGAAATTATAGATGATCCCTTAATTCCCTAGACATTTGCAAGCCTTCTCTTGTCAGAATTGAATTTACTACAGCTGATTACCCTGAGAATGCACTGACCTTCTTAGCTCCTGCTGTGGTCTTTATTTTTTCCATGGCAGATAATATGGGGACCAGAAACTAGGGACTTGGTAGTAGGGATTATGTGATACTAATGAGACAAAGCTTATTGTTGATGTTAACTGTTATTACCACTAAAAAAAAGTACACAGCTCCAGACAGATGGACTTCACTTTGTTACACCACGAGAGAGCAAATGAATGTTGACAGTAGCAGCATCTATTTAAAATCTGGATCACATCTGGTGCCTCTCTGAGGCAGACCATAACTGATCAATCAGAATTATGGCTCTTCGGTCTCCAGACGAGTTAGAAGAAATTCATTATCTGTTTTGAAGCCTGCTTCTCTTTCATCTATTAAAAATGAAATAAGATTCATTGTCACTGGATCCATTTAGCTACTGATAGGGAAAAAAAAAGGAAGGTAATTAAACTAACTAGCAGACTTCACATCTGAAGACACGATTAATTCTTTGAAACACTGTGCATGTAGGTACTTGGCCTGCACCAGCCTTCAGTTTCCTAGCTGACAAAATAAATAGCCTAGGATTGTATTTCAGTATCTGATTATTTGGTGAAGTCTTGGGAACCCCCAAATGAATTTCTTCAGGCTCCGTCAGAGGTTGATATCTGCCTTTCAGTCACATTTAGCCCTTGCACTGAGCATGGCACACAGGAGATATCACCTTGTGAACAGCAATGTCCCCATGGTGCCTCCTGCCCCGAGGATGTCCTGGTCATCCTATGCAACCCCTCCTAGACCAGCAGTTCTGCATGATGAAAATTGACACTGAAATGCTGGGAATTCTTCCATACACATGGGGTCTGTTGGATTAATACATTCAAAAAGACGGTGAGAGCCTTGGCTTATGAATGTCTAAAAGCACAACATAAAAAGATCTGGTCTGGACCATTTAAATTTCTTCATGCGATTTTTCTGATTACAGAGGGAGTTTTTTCTTGGTGTTGATAATTACAAAAGTCATATAATCACGAATTAGCCTCAGAAATTCTTGTTACTGATTCCTTCTTTACCGTGTGTTTTCTCTGAGGTCTGCAAGAGCACAGCTCAGAGAGTGGCATTCAAAAGCCAGTGAAGTTTTATTTCTCTCATGCACAACGTTTTAAAAAAATACTGAAAAAATAAGGTATCATATAGTTATTAAACTTGGAGTTGGTAAAAGAATAAAATAGTATTTCAGGGACAGTGAATCTCAGAGTTCAGGTTCCAAACTATTACTTGTGAAGAACAGCTTAAAAGGCTCATTGACAATTGTGAAATACCTCTCAAAACTCACAATCAGTTTGCTATTTTTGATCAATTTATGCTAATGAAACCCAGAGAAAACATCTACATTCCTGTGTGGAGTGGAAGCAGTGACCATAAGCTTTCAGCAGGAGATCAGGTGTGCAAAAGAGACCAGCATTGTCGTTTCCTGTCCAAATACACATTAGTCTCTTCTGTAGCAGAGACAGCTCAAAAGCAAACGTTTATGGATCATGTCCAAATGGGTAAAAAGTGCAAAGGGAGTTTATAATAGCTGCCCACCACAAACTGTTAAACTACCCTCGAAATCAGTGGGCCAGATTCAAAACCATTTACCTATCATGTACGTGAGAATGTTGCAGAAACTTCACTCTGAATGACATATCAATGGTCTCCTTCCAGCAGTACTAACTTCTGTGGAATTGCTACAAATAGTGGATGACAATTTTCTAACCAAGAAGTAAGGTTAATGGTAATGAAGGTGGAGATTGGTTTATATGATTCCCCATACAAGTAAGTTAAAAACACAAACTGTTTCAAGACAGCCAATTTCAAGAAGCTGTATTGAGTACAAGCAAGCTATAAGGAAGGACTGAAGACTAAAAAGAAGTTGTTTGCATTAGGAACAAGAGTATCCCTACCTATACTATTAGCCCATCAACAATAAGAATATCAGAAGAGTCAAAAATAATGAAGAAATCAGAAGTGTTCATCAGATATATTCATTTTTTGCCAGGGAGAAAACCACAGGTTGTATTCATATCACAAGGAAAGAAGGAGTATTTTTGACTCTAGTCATAATCAACCAATGTAAAACAGTCATAACTAGAGTAATGCCTTAATATCAGTATGCCCAGATACCTTCCAGCAGATTGCTAAAAGAGCAGATTAGGAAGCTCTTCTGGAGGCTGATTTTAATAACTCAGAAAATAAATATTTGGGGGCTAGGAAGAAGTGACACAAAATTCAGTGATATGCTCCTTGAAAAAGCATTTCTTATCAAATTTTGAAGAATGGAGGAGGTCCACTGAAGATTACCAGCTCTAATCTGTAAATTTGTGGTTGGATTTGGTGATGCAGTAACAGTTTTTTATCAGTATTGTGCTACAGTAGTAGGATAGAGCCTTGAAGCAGAGTGGTCCAGAGCAGCTGCAGAAACCCGTAGTTGATATGAGATACTCTTCTCCCCTCTACTTTTATGCATGCTTAGGTAATTAACCTCCAAAATGAAAAAATAAAGCATCTGTGAAAAAGTAGAAAAGAAGTAGCCAACGTCATCTAATCTTTACCCAAGTCAGGAACAGCCATGAAGCATGGGCTCTGCAAATCACTGAAATATCTTTTTTTTTCCTCCTTTTTTTTTTTTAATCTGTAATTTCTTTGCTGAAATAAAGGGCATTGAATTCCTTGAGGTGGAGAGACAAATTCCTATTTTGCCCTGAACTTTCTGAAATACTCAGCACACACTTCCAATCTCCAAACCACCAGTCCTGCTTTAAAACTGTCCCTGTTGGGTTGGGTGGGGTTGAACTCACAGATCAGGACATGGGAATGTAGAGAGGTATCCAAATTCCTGCTGCAGTCACTGGAAACATAGTCAACACCATCAGTGAAATCTGACCTCCCCACTTCTAAGATGTGTCTCTCGACTCTTTTTAAAAAGGAAGGAAAATGAGAGCATTCCTCCAAATGCTGCACGTGCTTTTCTAGCTCCAGAAAGGAAATAGCATTGCATCTGAGCCAGGTTAGCAGGGGATATGGAGCATGACTGTTCTCCCCCGAAATCCATATTATAGCCATCTTTATCTTGCTGCATGGAACTAAGAAATGATCAGCAGACTTGCTCAGTCTAAGCCTTAACCTTTGGCGGAAATTCCCCCACTGCACAAACAGAGTAGGAAGCACAAGCACAGCTTGAGAGCCAAAGGTATAAAAGTACATTTTCATCAGATCTTAGATGATCAAGATATGCTGCCTAGTGACTATTTATAGGTACTTGGTTGTTGCACATGCTTTGCAGTATCCCAGAATGTACTAAAAACAGACCCCAAATGGAGGTAATACCCTGCAGCACCACCTCCGATGATAGAAATATTTTCCAACCTGCCAATTTCACACCCAAACCAATGCCTGTTAAATAAACACCACGAGGAGAAAAAAAGTACTGGCCCTGGAGTTTCATCCACAATTAAAGAAAACCTGCCAATTTCTCGGCAATCAGCTATTTCTGTTGGAGGTCAGTCAGACACTTCTGGATGATATGCGTTTCTCAGCTGTTCTCATTTGGAACAAGAGTATAATGCAGGTGTACAGTAATTTAAAAAAGCAATTGGAGAACCTGAGATATTGGCTCAATTAGGAGGAATCCCATGGTGGAACTCAGACTCAAGATTATCTAGTTTGCACTCATAGTCTAAGCACATTTCCATCCCAGTTTATGCCTGGATTTTAGTACAAATTGCATCTGGTTAGACAAGACAAGGAGATTTTTAAATCTGTTGACAGTCTTTTTGCTTTGCAAGCCATGCCCGCTGTCAGTTATGCACGTCACAATCTTCAGATCTTCACTCCTGACATTTTTTTCTTCAAAGCCTTTTATTTCACATTCCTTGGGTACTCCTTAGAGCCCTGCCCAATCCTCCTGCTTGAACGTCACTCACTCACCTTCCCCACATGCCAAGCATTACACCACTTGTTGACTTACTTAACAATACAGCCTGCAAGATCCCAAGATGCTTGTCATCACAATGTTTGGTAATGTAAATACTCTCTGTAAGAAAAATGAAAGTTTTTATAAATTATTTTTTTCTATTCCCTTTTCTATTGTGCTCTTACTGACATTTTTCCCAAATAAAATTATTAAAACTGAAAGTTTAGCACTTTTATGACTTTCAAAAGAAGCTACCAAGCTAAAATATATTAAAAAAAAAGACACTGAGCTAGACCGAGAGTGCAAAAAGCCAGTCAAAATTGAGGATCTTGGCAGGAGTCAAGGTTCCTCCAGCTGAATTGCAGTAAACTGAGAACTTTTATAAAGCTAGCCTGAAATCTTCAGCAGCCAAATCAGCCTGTCAAAGTAGAGCCCCTTCCCCATAGTCCTCCTTGCAGCACTGTTTGCCATCAGCCAAAGACGCTTCCCGCTCCATCCCAACCCCTCTGGGAGGTTGTCTGCTTTTTCCCAGCCAGCCAAGTCCACTTGCATTTCCACACTGACTGCCCAGGGCCATCCCCTTTTAGCCAATGTGCCCACTTGGCATGCCCCCAGCCCCTTCCCCCTGCCTATGTTTGTGTTACTACTGTCCACACATATACAGATTGCAGCCCGATCACCACGTTGGCACTTCAAATGCTCAGCACCTGTTTTGAAGGTTAACTGATAGTGACAAGTATAATCACAGCCTCTGCTAAGTTTTAGCCTGCCAGCCAGTCAATTATTTTAGTATTTCTGGTAGTTCGTTTCTCCTCCCACACACATACCCCATCACTCTGTAAGCCAGCTCTGCAGGCAGTTGCAACACACTCCATTTCGGGAAGATGCCACCTTTTCTTTCTCCCCTTCCTGGTGGCTGACAGCTTTCAATGCTGTCTTTCACCATGCCAGAGCACTACACCATGACACAGCTCCTAGGTTGATGCTCCTAGGCTTTGTCCAGCAATTGTTGGTAAGTACCACCTCATGAGGAGAGGTTACCGCTAAGGCTCCAGCCTCACTTTTCACCTCCATGGGCTCTGAGCTCCATGGCCAAAAGGATTAATGAGCCACACAACTCATGATTGCAAGTTGTAGGCTTGGAGATTTGATCTGAGGTCACTGAGGGCAGGAGAGGGAGGGATGAGCCATGAAGCTAGCTCACATACCCTCATCTAAATGTACCTGTGACCAGAAAATTCCTCCTAAGCCCAGTGTGTAGGGCTTTCATTTGTAATAGGAAGTGCTTTGACAGAGGTCTTCGCCCCAGGCAACCTAGGCAAAAGCATTGTGCAGGGAGGAAAATAGGGAAAAGGGCACTATTTTACTTTCATTTTAGACCAGAAAGGAGAAACTAGGCCCTCTCCCTTCCCTCCAAAGATGTCAGCAGGACTATGATTGTTCAAAGTCCATCTCTGTTACCTAACTTGATGACCCAAGCTAAGCAGCAATGACGCCAAATGACAGTCCTCTCTTCAGGGTGCAACACACTGCAATTGATTACTGAGGGTAGAAAGCAAATGTCAAACCTGGTGGACACAAACTAGATGGACAGAGGCAAAAAATGCCAGGTTGTTGCTTCATGAAACAGACAGCCAACTTTTTACAAGATACATTATTTTTTCCACAATTAAACTGGAAGAAAAAAGAAAAGCAGCTGGAAATGCTAAATTAAAGGGTCATCAAGTATGCTGCCCCAAATAAAGCTAACACAGCAGCACTGGAAAGAGCTGTTAGGAGATGACAGTCTTCAGTTCTTGTCGACAGTGACATCCATTGCTCACTTCCCATTAAGCAGGTATGCGTCCTAAGGTCGCACTAGAGCCAACTGAAGGCAGCACATTCCTGCAGAGGAATGGCAGGGATTGATGTGAGAGGGACAAGCCTGGAAGTGATGCCAAGATGAGAACAGACAGAGAGAACAAGCCCAGATCCCACCTGCCTTATCCTCAGAGAGGGCTGGCAGAGACCAAGGAGAAGGTTAAGGTGGGACTGGCTCCAATGCATCACAGAGTGCCTTTGTAGCATCTGAAGGTACTGGTTTAGCAGACGGCAGATCAACCCAACTCGTTTCATCTGTTACCTGGACCATGGAGTGTAAAGACACAAATGCAGGTGATAACAGCTCAGCCAGGGCAGCTCACACAAGTTCATCATCCACTTGGTGGGACAGAGTCTCCTTCATTGCTCTAGAGCACTGGTACATAAAGGCTGCTCTGGATGCTAAGAAATGACTTACCAAAACAGTTTACAGAAGCAAAAATATAATTTAAGGGTGCTTGCTCAGGCTACACACCAGCACTGCTCTGTTTGGAGGCCGACAACCCTTCTGCGGGAGGGAGACAGTGTAAGGTGAGGAGGTGGGTGCCAAGTTCTCATCTGCCTTTTCCAGCCACAACGCTGCTGCTAAATTTAAATGAAATCATTTTGCACACTGTGCTCTTCCCAGTCACACCAGGCAACCTGAACTCAATCCACAGCCCAGGCTTATTTCTGTTCACCTGGTAACCACACATCTCTCCAGAACATCCCATGACTTCAAGGTCTGCCGGGGCACCCAGCCATCACTGCATGGGAAAGGCCAGAAAAATGCATGGAAGTTGCTAATGTGGTAAATCCAACATTCCCAGGAAGAGATGAGATTTGCATGCTAATTATTGCATAACACAAGACAGTGTATCTCCTCCAGTACAAATAAGGGCTGTGTTAAAAACAAAGTTGTTCCCAAAGAGACCTAACTTCACAAACACTTTTTTTTTTTTTTTCCTGAGAGAAAGCAAATGCTTTTCCCTTCTTGAGATAGGAGAGGAGGAAATAGCTGCTCAGAGCTTCCGTGCCCTCAACTACATGACAGGTTGGTAAAGAGAAACGAAGCAGACCATTGACCAAGCTTGTACTATTAAATTCAAACTAGCAATGCCACAAGAGTTTTTCCAGTATCATATAATCAAATGAAACCAAAATTTCCATTCCAACTGCACTAATGCCATTGGAATGATGAGTCGGGAAGCACCAGGAAAGGTCATGCTGTAAAATAAGCACTTGGTGCTTAGTTTGCAGACGAGCTTGGGTTTCTACATGGCATGGATCAGGGGCTATTATCCATTTTGATATACTTTTTTTGGTCATATTTTAGAAGCAGAGATTTTAGAAGCCTGAGAAACAGTATGTTTGCATAGTGCCTGTAAAAAATACCAATAATTAAAATATTCTGCAGTATACTGTTAATCTGATATCAAAAATATCCCAAAAGAGAACAACGCCATTAGCAAAAAATCATAGGATATGTCCTCAGAAAAAGGAAGCAACACTACACACCTATATTCCACAATGATATCCAAAAGTTTCCCATTTGTCAAAGACAAGATATTGTCATGAGCACAGCATGTCTGAATGAAATCCAAGACGGGTGGGTGAGTGGGAAAATGCCAGATCCTTTTATTTTTTTCCTCAAAAATTTATGAAAGGAAATAGTAATTTCATTTACAAAGGCTTTCTCTTTGGAAACATCTATTTTAAAAAAGGGAAAAGGAGAAAACACCAACAGCCAATTCTAGCTACATACGATCTTGCCAAAGCAGCCTTTGTAATTATTACTCAAGAGAGATCTGGGCTGAGACTTGAGTTCCCCAGTGTTTATGTAATTAAATACATAACAACATGAAAGAATTTGTTGTTTTTGCCACGGTCAGTTGCGGCCTGGGCTGGAAGCTGTGGCCAAACTACCAGTGTCAGGCCCCGTGACTTTGTTTTTCTGTAAGTAATTCTGTATAGACTGCATGTGGTCTCCAAAGACATGGCTGATAGCACCCAGCGTCACTAAGCACAACCCACCCCAAAAGCTCCCAGACATGCATCTTGTACAGTTCATTCCCACTGATGATTCCATCGCAGTATTCATCAGTTTCAGCTGCTATGTAAAAACAGATACAGAAGAGAGGAAACTTATTGACTTGACACGTTAATGCTGATACTCTTTGTGAACTAGCAAATAATATAAAGCAACTATATAAGGCATTTGACCAAAGCCTTTAACCCAGAATAATTTGGAAGAGGGCTCAGATTTCTGTTTCAATATCTGTTTTTACAATAGAGGATAAACGATTTTTGTCATACAGACTTGGAGACATCTCTGTTTAATAACTTGTCAATGGGAAAGAAGAGAGCCAAATGAATTAGTCTTTCAGTCCCTACATATGAAAATGGGGATGGACATCTGGGCTGTTGATTTTTAGCCTAAATATCAGCTCTTCATCACATGCATTTCGGACTCTAGAAAATAAAGCTATCTATATCACTTATTCATAACAGAAAACAGTGGACAACAGGAGCAACCTCCTTCGAATTTCAGTTGAAGGTCTTATTTGATCTACAAGCAAAGACCTACTCCCTGACACATAGCAGAATGGAGTCTCATGCCACTGAGTCATTCCCCATCATCAACAAAGCTCCATCCAGACTTGGTCACCGGGGCTGAAAAAACAGCTGACCCTAGCACAGGAGGAAAACCAGGGAGATCATCTTCTGTCTCAACTCATCCCAACACAGCACTTCACATCTTGAGCACCACAGAGCAACAGTATGGGAGACACCAGCCTTGTGCTGAGTGGTCCATCTTCCTTGGTTTTCAGTCATGACTCAGCAGTTGGCAGCACGAGGCACCCCTGCTCTCCCACCCCAAGGACATCATATATATGTTTATTTTAAATATAGGGAGGTGATCCACTCCTCTAGCACTGATGCTTAGCCAATTAGATTGGTCTGAGTGTCCTCAGCATTTAAGCAGATCACTGACAAAAATAGAAAATCAGAAGGACTTGGGAGCTATTTTGGTCTAGGCTTTGACTGTAAAAGGTATGGCTGATAACTGAGACCACTGGCTCCATTACAAATAAACACTCCATTTAGAGTAGACAGATGAACTGAATCAAATAGATGAGCTTCTGTTTTTACATCTTGGTAAGTGTTTTGCTATGAGAAATACTCTTCACTTGGTCTACATTGGCTTATCCCATTGTCCCTTATAAAGAAAGCAATTATACCCTACTGTCCCCAAATATCTTCTCTCCTTCACAGATATACAACTACCACTGTACACAAATGTTTTCAGATATTGTCTTTTGATTCAGAGCACCACTATCCACATATGAAAATGCAGCTCATATCTTGCAGCAATATGAGAGGACTTCAGTTTCCAGTAGATAAGATTGCTGCACTAAACCGTATCTTGGAATGCAATATCCAGCCTCTAATCTCCATGTGACCCAATACTTTCCTCCCACTATAGCATGTGAGAAATGTTAATGGTCTTTTTTTCCCAGCCAACACCTGTGAGAAGGAGGGAAGTATCATTATCTCAGTTCTACAGAGGATCACCATCAGCAGAAACAAGCTAAGGTCAAGGTTATCTGAAATGTCTACAACCCAGCCAGAAATAGTTCTTCTGGGTCCTTCTGAGGCTTTGACCAAACACTGAAAAAGCTAAGAAAGCTGGTCAAAATTGCTCTTGGAAGCCAAACTTCCTGATAGTAGAAAAGCACATAATTCAACAAAAAGCATCACAAATGCCAGTAGATGAAAGCTGAAACAAAGCACTGAAATAGACTGTATTTTTCATAACTGTCAGGATAACTAATCTTACCATCATCTCCCAAAGATAGGGTGGAATCTTCATCACTGTCAGTACTTCAGTCAAGAGTGGATGCCTTTTTCAAGCTCATTTGGAAGGTAAGAGCCTGATGTGAAATGATATCTTATGGTCTGAATTATGTAGGAGGTTAGAGTGAAAGATCATCATAATCCCTTCTAGCTTTAAAGTCTGTGACAGATTAGTGTCTTTTATATGGATAGTTCTTGCTCTCAGCAGATGCTGAATTATTTCAGCATTTAAGTGTTTTGCTGCTGGCTCTGATAAGATTCACTGTTCCTACCATGCTGCCTTCCAGCTCTTTACCTTCAAAAGAATGCTCTGCTGGTAAGGGCTGACATGAGCTTTGTTTTCCAGTCACCATTTTATTCTAACAAGCACTGAATCCAAAAATGGACTAACAACTCAAAATAAGACAGTGGCAGAATATCAGTTTACAACCTCTTTCTTAAGACAGGCATGTCAACTGAATGCATGGAGGAAATGCTTGAAAAGCACTTCTTGTGCTTTTTTGCTCACTTTGCTCCAGTATGCCAAGGATACTCAAGAATACGTCTTGGAAATTTTCAAACTATATCTGGAATGCCAAGATATAGTAGATGATACCTCCTAACATATCACCTTAGACTTCCCTTGAGGAGAAACTTCCTACTGGAGTCCAGCCTGACTGTAAAATTATGGAATAATTCATGTTGGAAGGGGCTTCTGGAGACCCCTACTCTAACCTCTGCTCAGAACAGAGGACTCAACTTCAGAGCAGTCTGCTCCAGTTGTCAATATTGTCAAGGATGGAGACTTTCCAAAAATCAAACTACTTGAAGAAGAGCAATAAATAATGGAATCAAATTCTTCTTGGCAGTGATGAAAAGTCAAGTGTGGAACATAAATAAAGGGTAGAAGAGGTTGCTAGATTGCACTCAGGAAGCTCAGGTTGGCCATTAGGACACATTTTTTTTCTGGAGGGTCATGGTGCAGCTCTGGGACCTGTATCTGGAGAGGGGGTAAAAACTCTACCCTTGGAGGTTTTCAAGACTCAACCAGACAACAGCAGAGTTGGTCTGGCCTGCTGTTCCAACAGTAATGCTTTCAGAGTGGGATTGGACCACAGACCTCTTCAACTTGTGTGTCTGTGTGAAGTAGATAGCTCAATGAATCAATTGGTCATTGGAAGTCAACATAGCTTTTACAGAGACAAGCCATACCTCACAGATCCATTAGATATTTCTGGAGAGTTGTCAGACATGAGGGCCAGAGCTGTTTTATTGATTCACTGCATCCAGTTTTTGAAAAACACAGACAGCTGAATTCTCTCTCCCAGTAAAGGTTCTTAAAGTAGTTACTGTCATGAAATATCATAAACCCATAAGAATGAAATACAGGAAGTTAAAAGTAGACATAAATAATTATATGTATTCACAAATACATATAATAATGCATGTAAATATGCATGCATATGTTTCTATGTGTATATTTTTGTGTGTATACATATACAACAGATATATAACAAGCTTCTGAAAGTCCCCTGAGAATTTATAATGAATTTCTTCTCTTTACTACCATCACAGTGATCTGGAAAAGGGATGAGCAATGAAATGATCAAGTGACCAGCTGTTGTAAGTTATCCAGGATTTTCAGATCTAAGTCTGAGTATGAGTAACTGTGACATGACGCTGAGTGACCAGGCAATGAAACCACTGGTAAAATGCAGTGTCAGTAAGCACAGGTTAATCTATGTGGGAAAAATCATATTAGCCATACATAGAAAGGAAAAGTACTAGAGTAATTGTGAGTAATCGTCTGAAAATTCCAGCTCAATTGCTTTGAAAGAGAATGAAAGGAATAACCAGAGCAGGGCAAAGAAAATAAAAAGGAAATTGGAAATTTTAGACAGCCCTAGTCAATTTTCTCAATAAGGAGATAGCAAAAGGCTTGAAATGGCATCCAACTGCCAAGTCACTGGATCAACTCTTCAGCTTGAACAAAAGCTAAGGGAGGGATGGGTCCCTTGTTGCAGTGGCACCAGAAATACATTCTTCTATCTGTAGATTTAATTTCCTCCAGTTCTGGCTTAGGCTCTTCACAGAAAGCATGGCTGTTCACAACTCATACCAATGTGCCCAGATGTCACCCATAACAAGTGCAGAGAACAGGGCAATTAGCAGCCTAAGTTCATTTAGGTATTTCATTCTGAAATGGCCAAATTACATAGAAGTGACAAGATCTACCAGAAACCCACCATTTTAGTCTGCAAATGTAGACTGAGAGAAGGAAACAAAGCCAGAGACAGACCTCTGACTCACAGGTGTTCAAGTGTGATAAGAATAAACAAGAAACGGTTCAAAATGAGCTGCACCTTTCACACCCACCGGGCCCGTAATGGGACAGTAACAACCATGTATTCTTTGAGTAGCATCAGGAACAGCAGGGATTCTAGTTTAATGCTGTTACTACTTGCTTATAAATAGTATCAGTGGGTGGAAACTCATTTCCAGTTTTGTAAGGGGAACAAATCATTCTAGAAGCCTCTAGTTTCTCCTAAAATATCAGCATTAGGGAGACGTGACAGGTTCAATAGCTGGGCATGGAGAACAGCAGACAGCAAACCGTATTGCATGTGCCCTGTTGGGTGTGGTGCACAAAATCTATCTCACCTGTTACTGTCCTCAGGAAATGAGTCCAGCGAGGTAAAAGCAGCCCACTTCTCTGACCTAGAAGAGATTTCTCCAGGCCTGGACCACACGTGACTGTAAAGAATAACTGAATCATTTAGGTTGGAAAAGGCCACTAAGATAATCTACTCCAACCGTCAACCCCTCTCCAGCATGCCCACTAACCATGTCCCTCAGTGCCACATTTACATGTTTCTTGAAAACCTCCAGGGCACCTGACAGAGGCTTCTGTGATGGATGAACAGATGCATTTTCAGTGGACAGAAGACAATACTTTCCAGAGAGACTTTCACACAAGCTGCTAAATGCACTGTAGGAGTTATGATGTATGACATCAAAAACTAGGATGTCAAAACGGCCTATTTAGTAGTTCCTACACATAGAATCATAGAATCATAGAATCATAGAATCACAGAATCACTCAGGTTGGAAAAGACCTTAAAGATCATTGAGTCCAGCGACAACCTAACTCTAACAACCCTCTGCTAAATCATGTCCCTGAGCACCACATCCAAATGATTTTTAAACACATCCAGGGATGGTGACTCAACCACCTCCCTTGGGAGCCTATTCATACTCAAGTCCAGCTTTCCAGACTCCATATATAGACCACAGACCTTGACCATAGAGATCTTTGATAAGCATCATCTAAATGGATTTGGGCTTCTCCTCCTGGCATAATCAGTGTTTAAGTTATAAATTGGTGCTTCTTAGTAGTAGTAGGTTGGTTTCATCATCTGACAGAGTTCTAGAACACTGGTATTCACAATGATGAATCCTGCAAAACCAAGCAAGCTCTGAAATAATACTAAAAACTTTCAGCTTTTCAAGTTTTCAGCTTTTGACTTTCAGTTGTACCTGACGGATTTCAAAAACCAAAACTCAATCACACAAAGCTTTGCAAACAGAGAGTGACAGGAAAGTTGGCCAGCACCCAAGCCCATCCTGACAGGGGAAACTGGCACAGCTGTTTCTGAAAACACCTACACAGTTCACCCATGCACAGAGCAGTTTTCACAAGTCAGTCATTAACCACTTCACACCCACTGAGGAGCACACAGGCTGTAATAACTTTGTGATGAGGCTCTTGAGCTGAGCTGAGTGCCTTGTAGGCATGTAACAAATCTAAATCCTCACACACCTCTGTTGGGGTCGTGGGGAGGTGTGGAAAGAAGGAGACTTCCATGCTGTTTTCGTTGGTATTTTAGCTGCCAAGGAGGAATCAGGAATCTCTGCTGGTGCATCCCCATCTGTCAAAGATAAGTTACAAAAAGTCAGCTGAGGCATTACAGTACCTGAAAATAGCCACTAGAAGCTGCCTTGCACAGTACTGCTCACTGGCAGCAGCTCACCCATGATATAAGAAATAAAAGTTCCTCCTCCATCTGGAAAGGATTCAACTCCCGTGTTGCAGGAAGGTGACTTAAACAGGGGGACACTGGTGTTATTGGGTCCAGGCTTGTCTTGTTGAGGTTGACCCAACAGGCAGTCACAAAAACAAGACTCGTGGAGCTAGAAAGAAGTGGAGAAAAATGAGTCTTAGTAATCTGGGAATTCAGCAGAGACCTGGCTCCTGCTTCTTGCTATAGCTGTGTGTCCTTATCACTAGGCCATGCCTCCTGTACACAGGACAAACTGCATCACACCAGCTCAGCCATCCCTATTTTCAATGGATGTTAAATTTGAAGGGCAAGGAACGGACTATGCAGAAGAGAACCAACTCTTCTCTTTAATTTTGAAGAGATCTGCTTTGAGAGAGCAGCTTCCTGCCATGGAGCCCATCACCCTCCAGAGCAGGACAAGCCTCAATAACAGCCGGGACTATTTCCCAATCACCTTCAGGCACTTGAGGAAGCTACCAGCAGGCACAGGGGGCTGCAGCAAAAAAACAAACAACAACAACAAAAAAACCAACAAAAAACAGAGAGAACAATTGAAAAGCAGAAGTTTTTTCTCCCCTTCATCGCAGTGACATTACAGAAGGAAACCAAACAATGAGCTGTCACAGGGCTGAGATAACACCCTGCACACTGTCCCATGCCCCAGTAAGGAAGGCTCCCTCCCATCTTCTGAGCTGGAAAGTCTGGGGAAGAGAACACGACCCAGGCAAAGAGCCCAAGGTCCTTGTCACTTGATAGCATCTCTAGGATCTCCCCTCTGGCATGCAGCCTTCCTCAAGCACAGCAGCTACAGGCCAGGAGCAGGCCTGGTAGGTGGCATTTCCGCAGCTGTAGGCAGGATGAGGCCATGACCATCCCGTTGAGGACTGCCACCCTCTTGAAGGACAGTTTTACTTCCATCTGGCAGCTGTCCGTGCAACAAATCAAGCAAGGCATTGTTAGTCTTAAGACAAAAGAGGAGGAGAAGAACAAAAGACAGCAGAACTGATTGCTGTACTGTTGTCCTCCCCACAGTGCACTTGCCTGTATATGAGAAGTTTGCTGAGTGCTACAAATGACTCTCAGGTCCAACCTCTGCTCCAGACAGCCTCGAGCACCAGGAGGAGGAAATGAGTCTGGGTTTGGTGACACCAGGCCTGACTTTGCTTGCACATCCTGCCTCTCACTTGAGAGCAGACAGCAGACCCTCTCTGGAGGCATGCAGAGCATTGTTTTTTGTCTGAAGACAAACGCACCCTGAAACCACCTCAGAGGATGCAGGGCATGCACCAGCCTGGTCAAGGATGTTGTGGTGTCAGCAGCATGTCTAGAAGCATGGTTGTTCTGCTGTTCTGCAGCACAGTGGCCTAGCATGGTGTGGTGATGAGCTGCCAGCCAGGCAGGAACCAAGTTAGAGGTTTCTTGCACAAGTGGTTCAAAGGGAGCAAGAAGCTGACACCTCTCAGCTGCTGAGCTGCTTGCTATGTTCACATGTGAACGCTTTTAGCCTACAAACATCAAGCATGGTGCTGAAGAGTCACAGGAAAACATGAGCTCTGTCCTTTAGGAGCTCTGGTACAGACTCTGAGTCTTGCAAGAGGGAGAGACTACATGTTGACCAAAATATTCAGCCGTGGTGTGTCTCCATTTTCTCCTCCAAGCCTTCAGGCCTTGCACAGTGCAGTCCTTTGGGCATCACTGTCCCTACAGTTCAGTACAGAGCCTGCCAGCCCACCTGGCCACTAGGATCCCCATCCTGGCCCCGAGGGATGCTCTCCAGCCCAGCACCCTTCTGTTCAAAATGACTGGCTAAAATGTGCTCATTGCCATGCCCTGGAAATGATCCTCCAAGGTGTAAATGTGAACATACAAACCTTCCCCCTGGCACAATAAGGAGAACATCTGTGAGCATCAGTGGTGTTCAGTTGATCAACAAGACAACATTTTCCTCCCAGTTGCCCTACAAATGCAGGCTGTGGTCTGAAATCCCCTGTGTGGGCACCTGGTCTATGCCTGGTGCCATTTCAGCTGTAGCTGTGACCCATGAAGGCTGTAGTCCTCCAGTACCCTGCTACATCTGCTGATAGACACCTTGACTGACAAAACAGAAAGGAGAAAGCTCAGCTTTCCAGTTACTAACATTCCTCCAAGGTTGGCAGTAAATGACCCACAGCAAACAGAGTGCATGTGACCACAAAGACAGTAAGGCAGCAGAGGGCTGGAGGATTTTGCAAGTCAGTGGTGATTTGTGCAGAGATGGCTCCAGGTTTGCACATAAGCCACACACAGATAGCCTTGTTGGCCATATGCAGCATGTTTTACAAGCTAAGATAAGGAACCGGAGGAGAAGGAATCAGGGGCTACATACACAAAGGATCTTGCAAAGGGTAGGACCACATGCTAGCTTGCACCCCTGGTACAGGTTTGTCCCTCAGAAAGGGACAGTCACAGTTCCATCTCATGAAAGATGACTTTTCCCTTTGCTGCTTTTCAGGTTGTTTAAATTAACCTCTTCCCAGCCAGGGGAGTCCAGGGGCTGTCGCTGTGCAGGTTTCTCAGGATCTTCTATGCTTGTGTCCCGCTCTGGCAACTGCAGCAGCCTCCAGATCAGCCACATGTGGGGTGCTCTTCATCCCAGTGTTAGGCTGTCAGCCACAGAAGGGCTGTTGTTCTCCATAGCAGAGCCCATACACGTCCCCTAAGGGCAATCTGTACCAAAGGAAACGCTTGAGCCAGGGTGACACGTCCCACACGGTCAGTAGCCTACACCCCTGCCAGTGCACTGCAGGTGGCCACAGCAACTGCAGGCCGTCCTGAAATTGGAGCCTTTTTGACTTGTTAGATAACATATATGGTCCATTAGTTTGGCAGGCCGACAGGCCCTGTTGCCAAAAAGCCCATCTTTACTCAAAAGGGACACTGTTAATGGTAACTCAAGAGGATGCAACAGAAGAAAATAAACAACAGTTGAGGCAGTTGGTGTAATTGGCCAGCAGACAAAAATAAATTTGTGCCAGCTTGTGAATACGGCTGCTGAGCATGATTCAGTGCATAAATCATGTGGCACGGAGCACAGGGCAGGCAGGAATAAAATTAAGTAAAAGACAAAGGCCAGGCTGCCTCTTGGAGAATATCACAGCCCCAGCCGCCTGGCTTTTCCCTTTTAGGCCTGTTTCACTCACATGTGTCTCCTGATGTCACCAATGCATGGGTTTCCCAGCCAGCCATAATATATTTCAGCTCCTAGGTCACAAACACCAAAACCCCCCAAAACCCAAGAAGAATTAAAAATAAATAAATAAAGAAAATGTCCGCCGAAAATCCCAACCATTTCAAGTGCTCTTTGAGTGCCATACATGAATAACAAAGAGGCGCCTGCCATTTATTCCTTTGCGGATCACTTTTAAGATCAGCTTTTGTTCTGTGCTTTTTAGAGCAGCTCAAGTCCAATGGGCAAAAATTCCATTCCCAGGAGCACACAAGAAAGAACCCAGAGCCCTGGGCTGCACATTTCACCTTTACTTTTTCATTCTATGCTATAAATGTTCAGCGTGGTCTTAACACGCTGAGCCAGCGTCTCCCTTTGTGCAGTCAGCCCAACAGCTTGGAAATTGGGATTCTGCAAGGAGAGAAGTAGGATGGAGGCTATAGTTGATGTGAAAAAGGCAGACCTTAGCCAGGCCAGATGGGACCCTACTGAACATGAACATAACCTGTGCTTTGCAGATGCTGCCTCTGGACCTTACAGGCATCAGAGAAGAAAATCTCTGATGTGATAAGATGCACAGATTCACTGAAACTGAGGCCAAGAAGACCCACAATAATCATCTCATGGCCAATACAAACATCATTTCCTTGTTTGAATACGACAAATACATCCATAGCATGAATATATCTCCTATTCCCATCCTGACCTGGATATGCATAAAAAAATTCAGACACCTACTCATCTCCTAGTTTAGCTGCAAACCGCACGCTCTCATCTCTGCTAAGCACCGACCTACCTTTGCAGGACAGCTCCAGTTCTTGCTCACACAAAGGTGGTTTCAAAGGCAGAGGAGCCCCAGTGCTCCAGTTCTCTCCCAGCTTCACAAGGACGTTCTGACTCGATGCCAGCTCACGCCCATCCTTCACAGAGAGCTGGGGGTCTCCTTCCTACAGAAGGAGCACAGAAACATCAACAAGCTGTCAGCAAGATCTGGCTTTCATGCCTTTTTTTTTTTCTCTCAAATTGGGGGCTGTTTGTTTCCCTCACAAATCCTGATTTGTATCACTCTATGTTTTTCAAAAAACAGACAGCTAAGTCACAGTGCAAAGCAGCGAGGTCACTATAAACTCTGCAGAAGATGTTATCACTGCAGTCCTAAAATTACCTCCATCTTTGCTTTGACTGCCTTGTTTTCCTGAGCCATATGGAATGATGCTCTCACTGCTTCTCAGCAAAATATAGATGTGAGAATTCTCAAGGGCTGTGTCTCAGATAACAAAGACACCAGAGCTTCCTCTAAGAGTTGGAATTTTTCCTTTCTTCCAGTGACAGAAGAAATATTTGGGCCAGATTTTCAAGGATTAGTTCAAATCTCATTTAGGCACAGCAAATAAATGGCCCATTTTTCCCCCAGAACTTAGAAGCGGAGTGCTGAGCTCTTTGAAAAAATCAGGTCATGACAGTCACAAGGGGAGATGCTGAAGGCAGAGCCCTCCTACCAAACCTTGCTCCAAACAGCTTCCCCTGCCTACAGCATTACTCCTTTGTGAAGAGTCCAACAGAGCTTGGGCAACATCATGCTGTCAGCATCAGACAGCTGGAGGAGGTAAGGCCCTCTGATGATAGTGTTGTTGGGTATAGCTGGTGTATTTAAGCAAACACATTTCCAAGCTGTGATAAGATGCACAGATTCACTGAAACTGAGGCCAAGAAGATCCACAGTAGTCATCTCATGGCCAATACAGACATCATTTCCTTGTTTGAATACGACAAATGCATCCTTAGCATGAATGTATCTCCTAGGCATAAGGCAATTCAGTGTAAGGTTAACTAACTATCCATGAATTGTGTTTCTTTCCTACTTGAAACCATGCTGTTCATTTGAGAAAGCTGTTTATGACCTTGTGTGGTCGTATGCAGACATGTGGCCACGCTTGCTGTTGCGTTATGTCTGATAGTGAGGAAATTCCAACAGATATCTCTGTACCTGCAAAGCAATTCATCCCAAGACCTCCAACTGCCTTGTAAATATTAATTAATGACTCACATGCCAGAGACATGGATAAATATCAACTACCCTATATTATGTACAGGTCAACTGTTGCATAATGAAAGTTGATTTCATTCAGAAACTAAAACCAAAAGGTCATACGGTCATTTTCTGTTTTAAGTGTTATATCCCATTCCCTGTATTGCATAATGCTACTTCATGTTATGCAACATTTCTTTTCCCAGTATTTAGTGTATTGCTATCTTAAATTCTGCTGGCTTCTCTGATTGTTTGTTCTGCAACCATAGATAAGTATTCTGCTTCTTTATCAGAGATCTCCCTTACATGCAGGCTCATATTTTGAGGCCCCCAGAAGCTCCCATCCCTACAGAACAGCATTAATACACAAATACTAGTAGGGATCAAACCTCAAGACTGCATCACTCGGACAAGCTGTGAACCACTCAGACTGCTAGCGATTGACCAGACACATCTGAAGTCCTGCATCAAGCCCAGGTGGCTGGCATGACTGTTCAGGTAACAGCTGGCAAACCTAAGCCATCACTTGAGGTCCATTTTAAGCATTTGACACGCAACATCCTCCTCTGTTTGGAGAAGCATCATTGATTTTTAACTCATCCGATTGTCCTGGGGCAGGGGGTGTGTTAAATCACACCTCATACAGTGTGAGAGAAAAGGTGTGATCTCAGGACAGACTGTTACTGGAGTGTGACACAATGGATGTGGCACATACCTCAGCTATGGGAAAATTTCTGCTCTTATTTTTGGGACTTTCTGCTGCTGCCACAGTAGTTCCAGACCTCTTATCTCTGTGTTCATCTTCTGCTTGCTTTTCTCTTTTTGGCCAAACTTGTGGTAGAGCTGTGCTTGGGATGACAACAATGACTTAACAAGGCTGAGTAGATAAGCAGCAGGAGATGCATTTCTCTAAAGGATAAAAATTAAATACCAAGATATTAACATCAAGCATAAGGTGCAATTTTTTTTTAGTGAGTTCTTTCCCTTCCTTTTCTTTTCTTTTTTCTTTTTTTTGAAACAACAGAGCTATTCTTGTCACAGCTACAATGTAGTAGTAGTGCTACAGGCTGTCCCTTGGCTCTCCTCACTCTGCTCCAATGTCCCACGAAGGAATGTCCTGGGGAAACGAAGCAGCTTTGACAAAACTGAGACAAAACATATGACCCAGGAAGATCACCACAGGAGTAGCCATAAGCAAGTTTTGGCACCAGTACAGGGAGAGCAATGGTTGGCCACAATTCAACCATCCACCTGCTTCCTTGTCTTGTTCCTCTTGGGTATGAGACAGCCCTCACATTGCCTATGTGCCCACAATGCACAAGCATGAGCTGGCCTTACAAATAGCAAGACAAGATACCAAGCAATCTTTAAAAACACATCATCTTAGTATTTGTTATGAAAGTACCATGTTCGTGATAGCAATACCTGCATTTT
This sequence comes from Pavo muticus, assembly GCA_016647715.1. Classification (NCBI taxonomy): domain Eukaryota; kingdom Metazoa; phylum Chordata; class Aves; order Galliformes; family Phasianidae; genus Pavo; species Pavo muticus. The sequence goes on from JACDJE010000022.1 coordinate 937,882, forward strand.
GACCCCTATCTATCAGTCCAACAGCCATGCTGCTGCTTGTTGCTCAAACAACATCTTTAGGGCAGCTTACCTTGAGCTTCAAACTGATTCCCTTCCCTGTGTCTGTCTCAGATCTCCTTTCTAACCCAGTGATGCTGGAGGACTTGACCTAGGAAAAACCACAGTTCAGTTTCACGGAATCACAGAATCGCAGGGGATGGAAGGGACCTCGAGGGATCATTGAGTCCAACCCCCCTGCTAAAGCAGGTTCCCTGCAGTAGGTCACACAGGTAGGCATCCAGCCAGGTCTTGAATATCTCCATAGAAGGAGACTCCACAACCTCTCTGGGCAACCTGTTCCAGTGCTCTGTCACCCTCACTGTAAAGAACTTCCACCTCTCTTTATATATTTATAAACGTTTATCAGATTCTCTCTTGGTCTTCTTTTCCCCAGGCTGAACAGACCCAGGTTACTCAGCCTTTCCTCATATGGGAGATGCTCCAGGAACCAGTTTGGCTTAGAGAGATAAAGAGTAAACATCACTTACCAAAGAATCAGAATATCCTGAGTTGGAAGGGACACACAAGAACCATTGAGTCTGACTCCTGGCTCCACACAGGACCACTCAAAATCCAAACACTATGGCAGAGAGCACTGTCCAAACGCTTCTTGAACGCCAGTATGCTTGGTGCTGTGACCACTGCCCTGGGGAGCCTCCAGGTCTGAAGTTAAAATACATCTTCCAGGTTCTCAAAAGGACCATCTTACTCTTAGGCGGGCTCTTCAACTTTTTTTCTTTCTCTTTTTGCAGCACAAAAGGGGGAATGCTAGCCTTGCTGATTGAGAACTTTGTTTCATGGAGTGAAAACCAGCAATACAGAGGTGGAATAGAAGCTTGAGAAAGAACCATGCTCAAACGAATGCCCTATTGTGAAATAAGTTTTTCTTTCAGTGACAAATCAACATAATAATCCATCTGTAACGTTAGATGCATCTGTCTGTATTATAGCAAAAGGCCATCTGCCCATCTGCATATAGGTTCAAAACACTGCTGGGATGACCACGATGGTCTCTTAACGAAAGGCATTCAGCAATTAGTACTTAAGTGAAATAATACCCATGTGCTTCTGAGCCCTCATTTGTCCTTCTAACGCAACAAGTGTCAGCAACTTCTTGTTTGTTTGCTTTGATTCCAGCAATTTCTTTTGAGAGCAGGTGGGCAGGAGTAAGCAAGTTCCGATTGCTGTGACAGCAGGAACCAAGCAGAGCTGTTATTGACATATGTCCGGTGTGAGCCTGCATGGCTGCTAACTAAGGGGGTAAACCGCTCATCACTTCCAAAATACCCACCTGCTCGGGGGCCATGCTGCAGCAAAGCCATTCGCTGCGAGGCTCCATCTGTCCCACAGACAGGCTGTGGATTTGCTGAGAGCTGAATCGTTTTGCCTCTGTTTACTTCCCTCTCTCTTTCTCTCCTCTCCCCCCTCTTCTAATTGGAGCTTGCTTGAAAGGTGCAGACACCCACAAAAACAATGCAGCACAATGGGGCCATTAAAAGGCTTCAACTGAAATCCATGGCAAGCTCTGTTGAAGGCTCCATAAGTGACTTCAAGGCACAGCCGTAATGGTTAGATGGAGCAAGGGACTCCAGTGCTGACCCTGGGGTGGGAATTGAGCAAAGCATAAGCTGTGGAAACTGTGTGCATTGCATAGTACCCAGACAGGAATCAACGTCATCTTGGAGGAGGTCTTCCCTTGCCATCCACAGCCCAGAAACATCCTGGCAGTCCTGTCATTGGAAAAATGGATATTTCTATCCCCTGTGCAAGAAAATGATGGCCAGGAGGCTGGATTACTCCCAGACTGGAAAGCACAGACCACTGCATGGAGGGTCAAGGCCAGGACATATTATGGTCATCACTGATTTTCTTCATCTGGTCGCTTAACTTCATTAGGAAAATATTAGATTTCTTCCCTAATGAGACCTCCCATTTTACTATCAAAGGTAAGAAAAAAAAAAAAAGAGAGAAAGAACTAATTGTGATTCTAAATATTTTTACCAAAACCAGTGAACAACTCCTACTAGACAGTGAAGACATCCTAGGAAGGCATGGTATTTTCCTACTAGCCTGGACCTTCTCCATAGGAATCAGTTAAATATATAGATGGGCTACTTGAAAAAGGTATTAAAATTAGACAGTAAGAACTCTTCGCAAGTGTTATTATCAGAAGCACCAGCTTTCCAGTGATAGAGTGACAAGTGGAGGACGAGCGTCCAAACACATGACAAGTGAAGAGCAGCTCACTTCCCTGGGAACAGCCCTCCTCCCTGCAGTGAGTGATATGGGCTTTCTCTCTGCAGTTGCTCCCCAGCAGTATCTCCAGGGTGTTGATGGAAGAGGGCTGAGAAGATGTGAAAGATGCATCCAGTTAACTCAAGTGTTTAGGATGGGAAGAAGATGGGGGAATACATTGCACACCTGCAAGCACCATCATATCCCACCGCTACTACTGCTGCCAAACGTGGTAAATTCCTTCATAGGTTACACAGCTCAAACCTGGTGTGACATCTTAAAGAACCGTTCTCTTTCATTCATTTTTATCCATGATCTGCTGGTTTTTTTTTGCCACTGGAAATCCATCCACCAATCTACCCATCCAAGACCACTCCCTCCCCAGCAAACATCTCACCACCACAAGTACACCTCCCGTGAACCCACACCTCTTTTCTCATCTCCCTCTTCAAACTGCACAAATAAAGACCTGAGCTCCACAATTTATACACGTGCTTACAGTTCAAGGTTTACAGGACTTCAACACCCCAGCCCCAGGATCAGCTTCAGGAATGGTCTTCAACTGGATGCAATGCCAGTCATACTCCTCCCACATCAACCCCAAGGAAGAGCTGTTTTTGCCATTGGCTCCAAAGTGCCAAAGGACACCAGCAGCTGTCAGGGGAGGATAAGAAACTTAATGGATGTCCCAGCAGTGTCTGGCAGGGAGCCAGCAAGCCTGCAGCAGCTCCAGGGCCCACAGGCACAGCCAAGGGATGAGCAGCACTATCGGAGAGCTGCAGGTGCTGCTCTTACCCATCTTCCCTTGCAGCACACCATGCTCCCTCCTGGCTGCTCATTTTATCTCCAGCTGCTGCTCAACCTCTTTCTCTGCACAGTCAAGGAAGCTCTGGGCATAGGTGTGGAGAAGATAGATACACTTTGTGAAAAGTCTATGGGGCATCTTGAAAGATTTTATGGGGTGTAGGAGGCTGGGGAAGTATTCTAAGCTCACCTGCTCTGGGGCAGGCTGCCGGGTAGCTCTAAAAGGTATTTTACTCACTTTTGGTGAGGTACAGGAACAGGCTACTCAAGGAGGTGGTGGAGTCACCATCCCTGGAGGCATTCAAGAAAAGAGCGGATGTCACACTGAACAACACAGTCTAGAGCAGTCAGAGGAATGGGTTGATGGTTGGATTAGAAGATCCTATTGGTGTTTCCAACCTTAATATTCTATGACTCTGTGAAAAGCTTTCAACTTGAACACTCTGCCTTGATGGCCATGAGGGACTCACCTGGGACACTTCATTCTGCTCGCAGCCCAGGACCTAAGTTCAGCCCAGCCTCAGGCCACCTGTCCCTGCCCCAGCAGTGCTGCTCTACAGCTCTGACCAGTTTTGGACAAACCCATCCCTGCTGCAATGAAGAGATGAAGACTGGATGGAAGGCGACGGGGCGATGCAAAGGGGGAGATGTTCAGATGGCTTTACAAAGGTCACTTGCAATGACCTTGGGGACCAAGCATTTCCACTACTTCAAATACCATCAAGATTTTATGTACACCCACAGTTAAAAGTTTCATCTGACAAAGGTGAAGCGCTGCCCCAGCGCACGTGGCTATATGCAGCAGCTCATCAAGCAGCCCAGCTAACAAGCCAGCCCCAGTTACAAAGCCCAGCTCACTGCTTGGCTGGGGGCCCAGCTGCCCTGCTGCAGACCCCCTGCTTGCATAAGCATCTATGGGGGGAGCAGGGCAGCCCAACAGCTGGCCAGTTACAAAATGGATTAAGAAAACTTTTGTCCCCAGGCCTGCTCCACTTGCATATTCAAGCTTTTCCCTAGCCCTGGTGCCTCCTTTGCTGGAGAGCTGTACTTCAGGCTCCAGTAATGCGATGTCAAGGCTACAAGAGATGGGGTGGAAAAATTATATCAGATAAGGAAGAACTCTTTGAGTGAGAGGAGTTAACCTGAATGTGCAAAAATGAGGTTTGATGCCATGACAGCAACTGACTTTGGTAGGTCTGGATGCTGGAGTCTGTGAAAACACAGCATTAGAGAAATTAGCCAAGAAAAAGAAATGAAAAGAGTGGCTCCTTTCCTATCTGAGAGGTGCCAGGGTCACTGCCACCGCTTTAATAGCTCTCACTGTGCAAGGAAGGCATGAGCCTGAAGGAGTTCAGGGTCTAGGTAGCTTTGTGCATGCACAAACAAGTCTTTCATCTCCAGTCATTTCCTGCTTATGGATCAAAATTACATTATTTTCTCAAGTTTTAGGAAACTCTTCTTGGCAAATAGGATACAAAGATTCACAGCAGTTCCCACTAGCCCTAAGGTAAACTCATAGGAATGCTCTCCTTTAGAAAGAATATCACAGAATCACAGATATGTATATATTTCAGACAAAAATATATGCAGAGCAGGACAGCTTGCATTTGCTACAGGTCTGACTCTGTGCCATAAACTTTCTGGTTTAAATGATGATATGTATTGAATTTCCTTCTTCCTATTCAAATTTATCTTTATTTCTGTTGATTTCCATGTTTCCCCCTCTTGTTTCTCTCCCCATTTTCTCATTTGTCCAAGATAGACTCTAATATAACATTTGGAATCAGAAAGAGCCCTGCCCCAGATGACAGTGGTCTAAGAACATTTGCCCGACTCTTCAGATGAACCAGCTCTGGATAGGATTGTCCAAAGTGAGAGAAGCTGGTGGATATAGCTCAACAGCATATGTGCATGGGGGACAGAATGGTCTTGACAGAGGGATGGGGAAGCAGATTTTGTAATAGCCAGATTGAAAAAATAAACAAACTTAGTAAAACCCATCTACCAAGGCATGGCCATTGCTTTCTTGGCAAGTAAAAAAACCTATAAAGACATATGCAATCATGCATCCTGTTTCCCCTCTGGTGGACCCATGTTACCAGACAATAAATGAAGTACAAATGCTGTTAGCTTACAGAGTGAATGACTTTGTTGTGTGTCTCCAGATCCCAACAGTGCTGATGACCAAATTAGTTTGTTTTCATATTTTTTTTCAGGGGAGGAGTTGCACCACAATGTTTTTAAAAATGCATGCTAAAAGGAGATGAAAATTGTGAAGTCTGAATTAGCAAATAGCAGAAGTAAAGCTGCCTGCAGAATTACAGCTTGCTCTCATGCACTATTCAAGATTATCCATTTACATAACCATGTACTCCATCTTCCACAGGAACACATCTTGTTTAGTGAATGGAAGGAACCACTGGGAGGATGAAGCAAGGTCACGCAGCAAAAAGGTGTCATCGTGGAGACTGCAGTCTCAAGAGCTGCAGAAAAGCAAAAATGGGCATTGCCAAAGCTGTTACCATGAGTCAGAGCTCTGACACTTTGGGAAATCCATTTAGACTCCGTCTTAGAAACCCCACCTGACATACAGCAGTAGCAAGTTGAATCAAGGTCAAGAGGAAAGGCAAAAGAAGGCAGCTAGGACAGACAGATGACACCTCAGCCCATCGCTGTTCTGGGATTACTTTCTTCCTCCACACTACTGCAAGGAGGAGCTCAGCCACATCTGCTGTGGTGTATGGGACACAGGTGTTCAGGGCCCAACAGAACAGCCCTCACTTCAAATTCCCATCATCACTCCCATCATATGGGCTTACCCAAATCAGGGCGCTGAGTTTCTTTGTCCAAACAGAGGAACCGTGAAACATTTAATCATATAGCTTGGGCTTTGTTTAAATAGCTTAAAAAGCAAAATGCTGCTTTAAGGGAGTTTTCAACTCATCTCCACAGAGTTCACACGGTATTCCTCCAGCTCAAATCAGTCCCAGTGCAGATCTCTAAGTTGCTTTCAATAGTAAAATTCGTATGTGAAATGAACTGCTGTGTGGGTCCAAGAAGCTGTAGACAGCAAAAGTAGCCTCATTTCCCCTAGTAAACAGCAGCTCTTAGCACACTGGTGATTGTTGTGCTGACCAGATGGTGGTGGGAACAGCAGTTTGGATTATGTTAATTACACACAAACCCCAAAACAACTGATGGCAAAACCCACTTGGAAAATGCACCACCAGAATGGGCTGCTAAGCATACGGTGGCAACGCTCCTCTGAAACCATATTTCATGTGTGTTAAAAAAGGTAGAAGCTCTACCAAAGGGGCAAGGATAAGCACCTGCAGGTCCCAGGCTGTCTGGCTCTATGGTGCAGGTCCATTTATTATGATTAAATGAGGCACATGGATTGGTAGTGTAAATACCCACGGCTTCAAAAGCAGGTCCTTTGCAGACTGAGAATGTGCAACACGTGCCACCTGCACAGTCAGCTTGTCTCATCCAAGGACGAGGCAGAAGCCTTCAAGGAGGTACCCCAGGCAATCTGAGCTGCAGACCTATCTATACTTCAGTACTTTAAAAAACGTAATGTTTTATAATACACAAAATGCACAGTGAAAATCATAGAACGTCCTGAGTTGGAAGGATCATCAAGACTGAGTAAAAGTTAGGAGATCTGTCAATCAGCACCAAGGACTTCTTGTCAAATCTGTGCATTGTCAGATGTACTGCTGGGGCTACTTTTACACCAACATCCGATCAGTATCTTTAGATTTGTTGCAGGTGGTGGCAGCACTCTGCCAGAGTGGACTCGGACGCAGTCGGGTACAGATACATCCTCTACAGGCAGCGGTTTCATAAAGATCATTTAGGCCAAGCTGACAAGATAGGGGTTGATTATCTGGCAAGGGGCAGCTCCGAATAGGATCTAAGTATTATAGCTTGACCATGCACTGGGAGCTCCCATCTCTGCTCCAGAGTACTTTCCTCACCACATTACTCTCAGCTCCTCTTCCTCCTGTAGTTATTTACCTCCAGCTTTTAGCCTTGCTTGGAAATACAAGTTGTACAGCTCCAAAGGAAGAAAGGATAGGAAAGGGCTGCGGGAAGCCAGCCAGCTTAATCATCTCACTTTGAGGCAAGGAAAACAGCCGTCACTCCTGACAGACGCTCTTTACAGATCTGCATTTGTGGAAGAGCAGACATCTCTCCACACATCTGCTCCTTAATTCCCTACCCTCATTTTTTATACAAGGAGCCGCTTAAGCCCAGTCTACCAAAAGATTTCAAACTCCATTCTTTCAGCACTCCCTCAAGTGCATTTTCCCATGTCTCAATATATCACTCACGCCATTCTCTACTGGACTCTGCACTCCTAAGTGCAGCATCTCAAGTTGTGTACTTAATCCTGTGCTTCCCAGGAGCACCTGCAGCTCGTGAGCCTTGTGAAATAAATCGTCGTTTGTGAACCTTAGCCTGAAGCTCGTTTTTCTTCTACTAACAGGACCAACTCCCAGCTCCCTTATCAGAAGCACTGCTAACTACGTGGCCCAATGCCGAGCTTAACCCTGTCTAAATTTAGTGCCTTGCTAAAAAGGATCTTGTCTTCCCCCCCACCTCCTCCCTGTTGCAACCATTTCTACAAGTTGCCAAGACTATTTTAAATTCTAATGCTATCTTATCGTTCACATCTGTCCAACATCCTGTTGACTGCAAATTTAACGTGCGTACTACTTTGTTAGCCTGGTTGCTAATAAAAATGGAAGATAAGTGACCTAGAACAACTCCCACAGTGCCATGCAGCACAGCCTTCTGTTCTGACATCGGCTGCAAGACGGAAGGAAACCACTCCCAGCCCAGCACAGCCGCTACCAAATACAATTCACCCTCTGAAAGCATGTTTTCTCTTTTTGCAAACTTGCCCAAAACAGACACCAGAGATTTTATTCTATAATCCCGTGTAATGGAAGTGCCAAATTCATCACCTATGAATTTCTTCTAGAGCACATCTCAATATCTTGTGCGTGATGCAAGGCCAAAGCCTGCCCCAGCTGAAATAATCTCACACCAGTAATTCCTTTTACTCTTGGTTCTCATGTGGGATTACATGAGAGTCTGCAGACAAAGTGCACGGATTCCTTTCAGCTGATTTCTTCATTCACAATGTCACTGCACAGCTGTTCAACCACTCATTTTCCTGTCACCTACTAATAAGACTCTGAACTAGATAATTACTACTTCCTACTTTCATGAAGCTTGCTCTTCAGTATCTAAAACCACTCCTGTCTGTCTGTGTCTGTGAAAGGGCTATTTAGAGTTTTAACAGCTGGCTGCTATGGGGCTGGAGTCCTGAGTTACCATAAGCAAACATCTGTACCACAGCTTGGGAAGCCTCTTCCTACCCCAAGTATGTGGGTAGGAATGCGACTTTGTGTTGAGTCAAAACAATGCCCCTACAGAAGTAAACTGCAGAACCCTCTGAGACCTGAGAAGAAAATTTAAAATCACAGCCAGCCCATACTTCAGAGCTGGAATATCACCTGCTCTATTCTTGCCTTTTCCCTATTGCTTATTAAAAGTTGAAGTTCCCTCTAAAGTGTTTTTTCTTGACAAAGCACATCTTACCTCCTTTTATTCGCGTCCTCTGAGGTATTTCCTTCTTTCACTTCTTCCAGAAGTTTGTCTTCCTTGGGGGAGGAAGAGCCAAACGGATTGCCACATTAGCTTTCTCATTCCATGCCATTACAGTTCTAATCAGAGTGCTTTCAAATAGGCAAATTGGCCTTTAAGTGATCCCAGTTGTACTATTGGTCTTTGCTACAATCCTGCATTAAAGCTGATTCAATTTTACTTACCTCTATTACTCAGTTAAAAAAATACACAGAGAGAAATGTGGTTCTACAACTAGTAATTACAGTCCAGGAGGCAGCTCTGCTGTCCCATTATCCATGATGACTGATCACCATGCTACAGAGCAATTCCCACTTATCCACAAGGAAAAATGGCTATAACTCACTTGATATTTCTTGAGACTTAATTTTCAGTGCAAAAATAGTGACTTTCAGTTGCAGAAAATTACTTCCAATAGCTTGTGCATGTATGTGGCACCACCTGCAAGCTCTCTGCTACATAGGAGCAGATAAAGAATGGTTTGGTTTGGAGGGGACCTTTAAGATCATCTAATCTCCCAACCCCCACCATGGGCAAGGTTGCCAGCCACTAAAACATGCTGCCCAGGGCCCCATCCAACTTGGTCTAGAGCACCTCCAGAGATAAGGCAACTACAACCTCTCAAGGCAGCCAGTGCCAGGGCCTCACCACCCTCTGAGTAAAAAATTTCTTCCTAATTTCTAACCTAAAACTCCCCTCTTTTAGTTTAAAGCCAGTTTAAAGCCCCCCTTCTCCTGTCACTACAAGAGTGTAAAAAGTCAGCCCCTCTCCTGTTTTTAAAGCTCCCCTCAAGAACTGGAAGGCTGCAATCGAGTCTGCCCAGAGCCTTTCCTTCTCCAAGCTAAATAATCCCAACTTCCTCAGTCTATCTTCATAGAAGTGCTCCAGCCCTTCGATCATCTTTGTGGCCCTGCTCTGGACCCAAATACCTGAGGAGCAAGATGCACATTAAGCAGAGCTTCTGAAAGAACTCTGCTCCACTAGCAGCTCCTTTATTTACTCATCTAGGAAAAAGAGGATGATTTTCTGCTGCTGCAGTGAGCAGCTACACCATCTCCCACACAATATATATTAACACATCAAGAGCCTAACAAGTCTTTTCAGTGATCTTGCACCTTCGTATGCATGTATTGGTATCGCAGACCACTGCTGCCGTTAGTTACATATGCAGTAGGAGTAGTCATAAAGGCATGAAGAACACTTAAGAGTTTTTTACTGGCTGCCCCAAACTTAAAGTTTTGTATAGACAGTAAGCCACGCAAGCTAGTTCAGTAATTAAAAGCCAGTTCTTATGCCCAAAGGCTGACCCAAACCACAAGGCTGCAGCCCGAGTCACACCTTGTTCTGGCTTTTGTCATATGCCTCAAGATATTCATTTCTCACTTTAATCACATTCCTTTAGGTGGCTTGGAATGATACTGCATTTTGGTTTTATAGCACAGGCTACCACAGGAGTTGGCTCATTTAAGCAGACGTGATGGAACGAAACGCCATAATCTAAGCCTCTCCAGTTCTATCCAATTTAAAATCTCTATCTTGAGATTATTTTGCCTCTTGATCAGGCAAATCCCTATTCCAGCTGAACTAACAAAATAAGTATGTGTTGCAATAGTCTGCAATGAATAGACTATTATATTAGAGATTATTATGGTGTATGTTATATCTGAGACACTTCTGGGATCTAGCAGGAATTACTCCCCAGCTCCTCAGACTAATTTGACTTTCTTTTTAGATGACCAGAAGCCTGCCCTCCACCCAACTCTGCACAGAAATACAGTATTACAGAGCATGACCCACACTCTACATTTTCCTCCAAGAAAATTCATCAACAGACACAAGTGCAAAGCAAAATGTCATTTTATTTAATTCAAGGACTATTTTCCTTCTAGTATTGCTGAAGGGATCACCTCCTGGGGAACTGATCATTACAAAGTCCCTGTCTAAAAGTTCAAGTGCTCTTGTTGTACATTCTTTTGAACCACAGAAAACATAATGACCAAGTAGGTGGGCAGCTACTTGCAGTTTTATCCCACCTAAATTAGCATTGCTTCAGGCTAGAAAACAATTCAAGTAGTAAAATCATGGAAAATGTTAACCTTTAAGGTCACTACCATATTCTGATCAAAAAGTCCTGAATGTATGAAAAGAACATTTGTACATGTTGTGAAGTTTTTTTATCCAGACACTGTCAGAGATGGCAGTGAAGTATTTTGGACCAGTTGTCAACCAGGTATTTAAGAGTTCTATCCGAAGGTTTATTACCAATTTCATTATGCAATTCACTTTTCACATTAAGCTCTTTAACAAAAGCAACATATACCCGCACCAGAATCACTGTAGACAGATTTAGTTTTATAGAATGCCCTTCTGAAAATTCATTTCAAAATAGAGATGCTTTTTCTCCAGAACTGTAAAAGCCATAAAAATGCAAAATATCTGTTAGGAAATTTTTTAATCAAAATTATTCCTTAATGTTCAAAATAACATTTAACCTCCTACTTTTTTGTTGTTGTTGTCATTGTCATCCACATACTGATCAATAGACTAAACAGGTAACAATGGTTCACATTTTTCCCCCACCTGAAACATTTCTTCTAACACAGGCCCAAGATAGGCAATACAGAGATTCAGGGACATGGATTATGCATGGCAAAGGTAATCCTCTATCATTTTAATTTAGAACAACTCTGATTCTAGCACACAACTTTGAGACTCAGTTGTTTTCAATCTGCTCTAGGTCCAAGTCCCCACAGTCTAGAGGAAAGATGCCCTCTTCAGTGCTCTCACAATCACTTGTGTCCTCATCACTTTCACATGCTGCAGCTGCTTTCTTATAATCCCTTGTTTTGAAGCTACTCTGGCATGACCCGTGATGCCTTACTTCATCCAGCTGTTCTTTCATCGGACTGGAACCAGGGGTGATGATGTTCATAAGATCATTTGAGTCACAAGGGGATGACACAATTGTCTTCATTTGTGTGTCATCATCATCGTCTTCATAATCAAGGGAGCAAAGACTTTTGGAATTTTTTAAAGTCTGTAATTGAAAAAAATACATGAATATATTAATGATGGTTGTACAGGAGGAGCAGAATCGATTCTCGCAAGTTTTTCAATGAGGTGAGGATATGCACTCAAGTTTAGAGAAGCATATATCTAAAGTACTGCTGGAAGCAACGTGGGACATGAGGAAAAAAGGGCATTTGTTTACTACTCAACCTGATTTTGCACAGATTTTTTGCCTATGTAGATTCCAGTTAGTGACAAAAATCAAGTAGACTCCTTTTGCATGCAGAAAAGCCTAAAAATCTAACTTAACTCAATAGAGAACTACAAGCAGCTAGGCTGATATATTCACCTTCTGGCAAACCCAGAGCACAGCAGTTAATAACATCAGCATTTAGGTTAGACAGCTGCACTGCAGCCTAGTCAACAACTAATTTCTCCGAGTTCCCAAGCACGTAGATGATAAGCTCTCCAGTCCCACAGGAGTCTGCAGCAAGACAACTGGCACATTTGGGTAACCTCAAAGCAGCAAGCAGCCAGGCTTCTGCCGGAAGTATCTTTCTCCAGAGTCAGCTCAGTTTGTCTTTCTTTTGGTAACATTTGAACAAGAGCTCAGGAACTTTGGAGCTATTCAAATGAAAAGTATATTAAAAGGAGAGGTTAAACAAAAAAGAAATCCTCCGTATCCTAAATAAAGGGGAAAATGCCTAAGTTCCTCATGCAGCTGTAAGGGATCCTTGAGTAGAACCCAAAAGCAGCATCTAACAACAGGGCCATACAGACAACAGAACTTCTAAATTCTGCCTCTTACAAGCACAAGGTGAGCAGAAAAAGTGCAACAGTCAAGGTTTATCTCCACAGCAGTAAGAATCCAAAGAATAACACTGTGGTGGCTGCTCTTACTCTTACACTGTGGCTGCTCGCTGCAGCCTCACATATACATGACCACAGCTTATTACAAGTAGATCCACAAGGAACAAAAAGCTTTCACACCCATATCACAGAATCACAAGGTTGGAAAAGACCTGCAAGATCATCTAGTCCAAACGCCTTCCCATTCCTATTAGTACCACAAGCTACTAGACCATATCTCGTAGCTCCTCATCCAGGAGCCTCTTGAACACTGCCAGGGATGGCGACTCCACCACCTCCCTGGGCAGGCCATTCCAGTGCCTGACCACCCTCTGAGAGAAAAAGTTTCTCCTAATGTCCAGCCTAAACACCCATGGTCAACTTCCCCCCTCGATTTGTCATTTCTTAAGTATTTCAGATGAGTTGATACATTCCCATGAAATACAAACATTGCAACATTCATACTATGTCATGTTCCAGATGCTTTCCCACAGCACTGGACAGATCTTCCTACTCCATCACTGCATGCTAGCAGCCACATGAGCAGTTTACCAGATCTGTTAAGTGGCTTTTAAGCAAAACTTCACAAGTTCGGAGGAAATCTAAGCATGAGCTCATCTTGCCTGTACAAAACTGGATGAAGTGAGGAGAGTGAAGCCACCCAGTGGTAAAGCTGACCCCTGAGGTCAGTGCTAAGTAGAGCATCTTGGAGTAAGCCACTACCACTCTTCAAGTGGTACTCTTCCTACTTGGATATTCTTACATCCAGTCTACAAAGAAAAATTATTTGAAGGAAAACTTGGATAGACACTTGAGTTCTAGGATTCACAGTCCACCCAGTCTGAGAAGGAAAGAATAGAACAGGAAAGGGAGGTGGATCACCATCACTGCTATCTCTCCATGGCTAAGAGACTGCAGCAGCTTGCACCAAGAAAATAACACTTGAGTGCTACACCCTTCATTACCTACCAGAGGTTTCTTATGCCTATGTGGTGCTTTTGCTCAAAACTGCTTTCATATAATATAAAGTAGATCATTAATTAGCAAGTCATAAGTTTAAGGTCAGAAGGATAGAATCATAGAACAGTTTGGGTTGGAAGGGACCTTTAAGCACACCTAGCTCGAACCCCTCTGCTATAGGCAGGGACACCTCCCTCTAGATCAGGTTGCTCACAGCCCCATCCAGCCTGGCCTTGAATGCCTCCAGGGAGGACCCATCCACAACCTCCTTGGGCAACCTGTTCCAGTGTCCCGCCCCCCTCACAGTAAAGCATTTCTTCCTAATATCTAATGTAAATCTACCCACTTGCAGTTTAAAAGCCATTTCCGCTTGCCCTGTCACTACATGCCCTCATAAAAGTCCCTCTCCAGCTTTCCTGTAGGCCCCTTCAGGTACTGGAAGGCGACTATATGGTCCCCCTGGAGCCTTCTCTTTTCCAGACTGAAGAGCCCAGCTCTTGTAAGGGAGGTGCTCCAGCCCCCTGATCATCTTCACTGCCCTCCTCTGGACCCACTCCAACAGCTCAATGTACTTGCGTTAGGGGCCCCAGAATTGGATGCAGTACTCCAGGTGGGGTCTCATGAGAGCAGAGTAGAGAGGCAGAATCAACCTCCTGGTCATGCTTCTCTTGATGCAACCCCAGATACAGCTGGCCTTTCGGGCTGCAAGCGCACATTGCTGGCTCATGTTGAATCTTTCACCAACTGACACCCCCAAATCCTTCTCCTTAGGGCTGTCCTCAAACCATTCTCCACCCAACCTGTATCTGTTAACACAGTTTGCTTGGACAGAAACAAGACTTCATTTAGGAGCTAATTTATAATTCCAAGAACAGTATTTGAAGATCAACCTTTAGAAGAGAAACCTGTGACCACCATTTTATCAGAAGGAATTCACTGATATCTTTGTTAGCCTTGGTTAAAACCCACATCCTATTTCACATGTAACAAGCTTCAACAAAATTGATAACCTTGCATAATCAAAAAGCTTTCTACTACCGAGTTCCTCTCCCCAGTGAAAAACAGTTTGGGTATAAAACACATCCCTGTTTTCAGAACACATTTCTACATAGCTCACTTACTGCTTACACAAGCACTAACATTTGAGCTCCTTTTTATGACTAAGAGGTGTGAATTTCTCATTTACTTAAAAGCAAATCAGCATATTTTGAAGTAGAAAGTGTTAGAGGATATTTTAATAGCATCTCTTCGCTTCAAAAAAAGAGCACATTTCCTGTTGTATACCTCCACATAGAGGACACTATTTCCAGTCCTTTAAATCTTACAGTAGACACTGGGAAGGCAAGGGATCAAATAAAAGAAAGCTTTGAAAGATCTGCTTTCACTGTTTAGAAAGGAATTCCCGAGACCCCCTTCAATTTTCTTTTATTCAATTTACTGCTAGAAATTAATCCAACCGCACAGCTGTCTTTCTGGAAGGTTTGTATACATAAATGGAAAATTGCCTGTTAGCTGTACTGTGCTGAAACTACTTGAATAGGAACTTTTAGCTGGTTTCAACACAACAGCAAGTGCATTCAACTGGTTCTTTGTTCGCCCACTTGTCACAACCGCACCAAACTAAAAATAGGTGGATTTATTATCTCACAGCACAATCCCACTTCTTTCACAAAGCAAAAAGGTAAAAATTGCAATGCATTCAGGCCCTCCAAACTGCAGCTTTCCATGTTCCCGGGTACAGTACCACACCTTGCACGCACAATTGTGCTCAGCAGGGAGCCAACAAGTACTCGCTCAATGGTCCTCATTCCATAAAGGATGCTGGACAACAAGACAAAAGAGTCTGCAGTTGGCAATGGATAGAACTCAATCAGCTAAAAGTATTCTTTTGTGTAATGGGGAAAAAAGAAAAAAAGAAACTCGGAGTTCTAAAAGAAGTGAGGCGATAAAATGTCTGAATATTAAGAAAAAAACTCAGTACTGAAAACAATGGTGGGGAAGGAAATAAAAGAAATCTCTCTAGACCCTTGCCATACAAAGCAAGCACGAAAGCCCAGAGTAGCTTGAAAGGAAGCTAATGCCTGTAGTTCACTAAACCTCAAGTTCAGAAACCGATAATATATCACTTTCCAAATATAAAGAGCAAAAGAAAGGTTGGTTTTGTTTTAGTAACAAAACTAGAGCATTTGCTACAGTAGTCAAAAGAAAACCGCATCACTTATGTGCGCTGAAACCCAGTGCATAACTGGAGCAGCAGTTCTCATGCCTCTTCCCATGTCCCACTTCTACCCACTTCCCCCCAGTTTATACGGAGTGGAGGATGCAGCTGCTCCCAGAGGTACAGCTGCAGCAGCTGGCACCTGGCAGGGCCTGGAGCCACCACAAGCCCTGAGTCCACCCCACTGCTTCTCAGGAACAGCAGGGCCCTGAAGCCCCAGACCAGGGAGAAAGACAATTTGTCAGACTGATCAGACTAGTGACCTGGTTTACTTTCTGGCCCATCCTGAGACTTCTGCCTATGGCTGCATAATGCAAGAGATGCTACTTTAAGAGAGATACTGGCACAGAGGGTTTCTTGTTGAGGTGTCCAATAGGGAGAGGAAAGGTGTGGGTGACATCAGTTCTCATGCTGAGTCAATCCTGGAATTTCCTGGAATATCAGCAACTGATCCAAGCGTAGAGCACAGCAGAGACAGCCTGAGCATAGCAACACAGCTTTTTCTGCTGCTTCTCCATGTCTTGCCAACTGATGGAGATGAAGCTAGATTGGCTGAACACTCTGAGGGCTACACTCAACCTTGCTCCATTTCCTGGACTTGCAGCTCCTACAGTTGCATCAGATTGGCTCAAAAGCAAATGCCCTGACTGCTGGCAATCAGTTTAACTTTAAGCTCAGAAGCACCACGTATAGCTTTGTGTGTTAGGTGTGTTAGCACCTCAGACATCAGCCTATCCCCAAAAAGGTGACAGTTCAGCCCCAGCAAGAACGAAATCCAACCACGTTACAAATTCATTACATTGAAGAGATTCAGGAAGTTAAGATGTAGACTTAAGGACTTGAAATTAAAGAAACCATCACAAAATGCTGGTCTTAAACACCCCATTCTATCCTGTTGAAAATTGCCTTCTAAACATGTAATCACCAACATCACACCCTTTCACAAATAGGTACAAACAGAGGAGTGTCCCCTCCCTAAAAAAGTGCATTTTCAGTTTATGCAATCACTTGTATAGATAGTGCTCAAGTCATAGGCACATGCAGTGTTATAAACCACTGAATTCTGTTAAGAAATATCACTGTTCTAATCCCTTCATCATTTTCTACACAAAATGAAGACCAGTAAGAGAAACGTGTTAATATAACAAACCATAAACCCTACTGTAGAGTAAACCTCTTGTGGTCTGACCAGCTCTTCTGTCTTGCATGGCACCAAGCATTTTGTGAATACTTATCTTTGAGAACCTGAAGTAAGCCAAGTACATGAAATTGGAGCTAAATGACCCAAGCCACTCCACGATTCCAGGAAATGCAAAGGTGACAGGGAAAGATTTCTTCCCTGTGCAAATGAGAAATCAAGGTGTAGAAATGCATTACATTTTTGAATTAAAGCATCTAAAAAGTACTTCAAGTGAAGAAAACACTGCATACTTCTAAGCAAAACATTTGAAATAAATTAGAAGTAATTTTTTCCCCTCATCAAGCCATAAAGCCAAGTAGTTAGAAATACTTCTATTTTTGTATTCCACTGAAACAGAACCAAATCCCAAGAAGATCCCTGACACTTTCATGGGCTAAATCTAATCCTTGACTGGATTCAATCTGGGGACCAAACATACTGTTAACTTTCTGTTGCTCTGCAGTTACTCCTCATTTTCTTGAAAATCTGAGGTGGATCTGTATATTCCATTTTGAATACTTGGAATACTCAAGATCACAATGCCTATTTCACTGTCTATACATAGGAAGTAGGAAAAACAATACTGGATGTGAACAGGGAAGAGCAAACCACCTCTATCATTTTGCCACGCTACCCAACACAACTACAATAACCATTCTGTACATCCAAAAAAATACTGCTGCAGGTTTTTGTACTCAAAAGCCAGGGACCTAGTTAAGAACCAATACAAGCTGACACACAGCAACGTGGCTATGACTTGAAAATGAAAGTTGTTCAGTACTTTGTCTCCGCTGCATCTTCAAAGGTAATTTTAATTTTTTAGATGTAGGTGCCCAGGAAGAGAAGTAAACTGACATCAACTCATTTCACATCAGATGCTAAACAGTGTTGTGAAGTAACAGGCTTTCATCTTCCACTAGCCAGACTGTTCTAGATTTACACATGCTGCTTTCTGGTATAGTCTACCATGAAAGCTGATCTATTTATTGGCCTAGATTTTTACGCTTATTCTAAATTGTGCCACGGTATCCCTGTAAATTTTGTTTATGAGCTGTAAGAACTTGTGATTTAATACGGCCTTTTTATTTAGTGCCATTAGTTAGAAAAATATTCTGTTCCAATGAAATAGAAATACTTCCCTGAAATGCCAAGTTTGTCTAATTATACTCGCATCTACAAAGATACAAGGCTACTCTTCACACAGAACTTCTCACCCAAACCACTGCAAAAGTTAAAGGTCTACAAAATGGACAAAGAGTCACAGAGGAAACACAAATGCTCAATTAACTTTCAATTGATTAAAGAATAGTTTGAGTATGTCAGCCTAAAGGTGTTTCTCTGTACTGGATTTAAGCATACAAAGCACTGCTGCCATTTTACATTATGTTTTTCATATTAAGTTTTGGGTCAGATAAGGACAGTTTAGCAGAGGGCTAACAGACACAGGGAAGTCAGGCACAAGAGGTTTGCAGTTGCCACAAGTTCAAGACCAGTCATCACTGATCAACATTTCTGATCAACATTTGTTACCTTTTAAAAAGGCAAATTAGAATCTGACTGAGTAAATCAACACTTAAACACCATCAACAATATAATTCAATAGCAATACTAACATGTAACAGGCAAACATATATGGCAATTTTCCTCTCATATAAAACCCATGGCAACATCAAACTGCATTTTTACTGTATGGAATTTTAATTAAGATGTTGGCATCTTACATTTTCCAAGTCTGTGGATTTGTGAACTGCAACCTTTTACCTCTGCTCTTTCAGTAAGTATAAATCATGCAGTCTTTTATTATGGGAATGTGGAATTACGTTCTACAAACAGGCATACCTATTTCACCTGCTTGTAATTAAGTAAGAAGGGTTGAAACTTTTTTAGTACCAGACTAGCAAGAATAAATACCCACAGATGCTACAAATTACTCCGCTAACTAACATAGAAGAGGGTCACACAGTAGGTTTAACTGTTCTGAACTGGCTGATAGTCAATTTGGTGTCAAGCAAAGTGGAACATGACGACATTTACTTTGTTCAACAGAATAAAGCAGCACAAGATTTTGGCTGGGGAGAAAGAAGATCAAGCCAAACACGACAGCTACTAGATACAGCAGCAGTGTTCATCTGAAACACTCCAATGCATTCGAACAGAGGTTTCCTCAAAGGGATAAGCTCAAAGGGCAAGTGAAGTGGCCAGAACAGGGTTCTAGCTCTTCTTGCAGAGCAGAGCTGCACTCTGGGCTCTCTCGCAGTATCAAAGCAAAGGCTCTGCATTAAGGGAAAGGCCCACCTTTGCACTTCTTTACCTAGTTATTTTCCTGCTCCCTGCATGACCCTAAGTACCTCTTTAATAGGGGTGTAGCAGAAGAGACAGGCTTTGTGGGATTGGGCCTCAACTGTGTGCAAGCTGCACAAGCTGGAGAGGCCTCAGGTTGGTCAATTCACATCATAGTGCTTTAATGAGGGATGGGGTGAGGAACAAACAGCTGCACTGAACACATCTGGTTTTGTAGTAGAGTGGCACAGAGGGAAACGATGCAACCATGTGCTCTCTCCATCAGAAGAGATGCATGTTTTGCCAAGGCTTTTCCACCTTTTCTGATTGAAACCTTTACCTTTCCTTTTACAAAAGAAACACAAATTTATGGTGACATGCACTTTATCATAAAAACCAAGTCTCTACAAAGAGATTCTTTCATATTATCATCAGTAATGTCTAATTTGTACTCAGATTTCACTGAGATGCATTTAGTTTTCTGCAGTATAAGGAAACACGTATCCGTTTATACAGACATGCATCTACACATCTCACTGTTGTACTAATCAGAGATATCAACATTTTGACCAAGAATGCTGCTTAACAAAGAGGACGATTGCTTGCATTATGTTCTCATTCAGGATCCAAAAAACAAAAGGCTGCCCTTGGCAGCCAAAGCCTTCCAAATTAGTCTTCTGACAGAGGAACTAAGACTTCATGGCATCAGCTCTGAAACAGAAAATTGCCTCAAAAAAAAAAAAAACCCAGAAGTTTTACTGAACATCAGGAATTCTAACTAAATACATTCCAATGAGAAGATCAAAAGCTGTTTTATGGAAGCACAACTACTCAATCACACAGTGAAGTTGCCTTTACCATGCCAAAGCATTCTCAAGTAACTGGGTTTAAGCTGACTGACAATACCACAGTGTAACACAGGACAGGATTTGACCCTCCCAGCTTCAAAACATGACCATATTGGCTTCATTTCCTGCCCTTTATGTGTCATCTATTTTTACAGAGACCTTCCATCCTAAGCACTCCAGCCAAGCTCTCATTCCTTCATGACTTTGCTATGAGCTGCAAACAATTACTCTCACAATTGAATCACACATGCACTAATTTTGAGTACACCCATGCAACCCCTCTCCAAGATCTGGTGCATTCATTTTTCATCCTCAAGTCAAATATTTAAGTTGATACGATGGGTCAAATTTTAAGAAATTAGAGAAGTAAACTCGAAGCCCTAATTCTAAGGCTGCCCTCATTAGTTACTGACAGATGTCAGCCTCACCTATATTATTGGGTTATGCTGGCACTCCATCATAACCAGCATTTTAAGGGATTCTATAATTGGGCCATAAAGCTCACTTCTGCCAGGGAGGGGAGGGAGGGAAAGGGAAACACAATCTCAGCTTGGGAACAGTTCCCCCTTCTTCCCATCAGTTTTCCACTACAGAAGTAGTTGTCCTAAACAAAGCTTTAAGATCTTGCTATGCAGGCGCACACAGGGATACACACACATGCAGGCAAAATACAAGTACTATTAAAGATGCCATTAGGAATCTTTTACTCAAGGCAAATCCACAATTTAACACTAAATTCTCGCAGGAACATTGATTCGAACTGTAGGTAGACTCTTGCCACTAATTACTTCCAGAGATGAGTTAAGTTGTGCAGAGCATTTGTTTAGAAATAAGACAATTAGCACTGCTCATCTTCAATTCCTAGCACATACTGTAATTTCCCTGCTTAGCATCTGATTTTGAACAGTTTGAACATTTCTGAAACTGCGTGGCTCAAGAGCTGCTCTTGATATTAAGTGGCAAGTCTGCTACAGATTTTTAATACTAAGTCTGCTTGTGCTAAAACCTCAGTTTGGTAAAGAGAACATACAGCTTGGACATTCACTAGATCACATACCACAATGGAAACCACAGCACTTCAGCACTGGATGCTCAACCATTGATATTTTGCTTGTTCTTTAAAACAATGTTAAGTCAAAACTATGCGTTCCTTCATCCTTCAGCTGTACTGAGAAAGCAACAAAGTTCGTTTTAAAGTACACAGTACAAACTCAAGAGTAGGAAACTCATGCAGGAGAATCACCATTCAAAATCCTAAAGCATCGTGGTTACACTAAAACTGAGCTCAACCTCTTACTTGTTTGATTGTAGAAGCATATGTCATCATCAGCACATAAAGAAATGTATACCTGCAAGGATATAGAAAGATCAGCTATGTGCTTATCTGCAGCTAACACCCAGCAGTCATCTCTCAGGTCACTTAGACAACATCCAACTGTAGTCCACAAGAGGTTGCTTTTAAACACCATTAAACCATCTCTTCAGTTGCATATACTTGAAAAAGAGAATGTTAACAAGTAAGGATTTCCTATCCACAAAATCCAATGGAAGAACAAACTGGCATCATTAATTGATGGAGATAAATCAGTTTTCACATGCTTGAGACATCTGTTGGTCACACCTATGTCCCACTATACACCCACAGCAGGAACCGATCTTTTTAATGAGAGAGTAACAAAAGACAAAGTGACAGTTAAACTTAAGACTTTCCAAAGTGATTTTAAGAAACGTCTGAGAAAAACCTCAGGTCCAACCATGAGTTTCAGACCTCTTTCAGGAGGTGGTACACCATGTCAGAAAGTGACTGTCAAGAGCAAGGGAAGCACATCCACCTTATGATCATGTTTCATGACAGTATGAAACACCAAAGCCCAGTTTCAGAATGAAGGGAGTTGTTTCATTCTGCTGTTACAGAGATGCACCACATTAACACAAAAAAACCAACCCTGAATATTAAGAGGATCGATCCCCTCTCCTACAATTATCTTAATTTATTAGAGAATTCTGAGTTTAAGTTACATTGCAATTTTAATATTATTATTTTTAAACACTCCACCCTCCAAGATGGAAAAATGTTCCATATCAATGATGAAACACCACTGAGCTCTTCTGCTTGCCACCATTCTCTTGCAATTTAGAGCAGGGAAAAAAAAACCTAATCCCCTGCCACAACCCAGATGGCAAAACCTGAGAAAAGTGCTCTTACCTCTTTACACCCTCTGGTGCAGCTCAGGCTCTCTAACTGTGAGTATCCTATATACAACACTGCACTCAATATTGTATCGTATTCCAAACACCACCACCAATAGTTTCAGCATAATCCAATTTTATGACAAGCTAAGTAATAATTAAAAAAGAAAGTATCCGCAGCTGGCCAAAACCTCGCCTGTGAGTTAATAAGATGGCCCCTTTGCTCATGATGTCAAATGCAGCTGGTCTGGTACTCATTAGCTCTTTCAACAACGAACGCTTACTTGCACATACGGGAACTTGCCAGAAAGGAAAAGTAAATCTGCAGCAGATATTGACCTGCATCCTCTTATTCACACATGGCTTATGGTAGAGCACTGTAAACACGTAAAGCTAGCTGCAGGTCTGATAAACAGCAACAGCATGGAACAGCTCTGGGAACAGCCAGCTTATTTTTAAAACATTTGTTACTGGTCACCGTTTACAAAAGAGTGGGAGAAAACCTTTATCCCTAATGAGATTTCCTTCCCTTCACTAACCCCAAGGCTTATACTCGCTCACTGTCAGCACAGGGAACCTACAGCGCAAGGGCTCACTTCGTTAAGGGCCATTTCAGGCCCAATTTTGCATTGTGACCCACTCTGCTGATGCAAAGAAAGCAAAATGCCAGATGCTCCCTGTGCCCGCTACCTCCGCAGCAGCTCATTCACAGCTCCCAAAACCTCCCAGCATCCATTCAATGCAAGTACCCCCAGCCCAGGCTGTCCTGTCACAGCACAAAGTGCTGGCTTGTCTTCAGCTCACTTGATGCTTGACTATCATCTCCCAGCCCAGCCTACTCATATCTCCTTTCCTTCTTCCCAAGCCTGCTGGAATTTGAACTTTAAATGGATGCCCTCCATGGCAACAATAGATAAAAAAGGAGCCTTTGATTGTTCATGCGTTTCGGAAAAGAAAGGAGGAGATTCATCCTGGCTGTGACCTAGCAGGAACTCATCAAGCACGGCTCCCCTTCCATTGCAATGGGATGCCTCTGGCTGTAGCTACTCATTCAAGCTCCCTGCGTCTATGTTTCCATTCAAAGAGGATGAATTCTCAGGTTTTCCCCTGTTAAGAAATTAAATGTTGATCCTATGAATGAAGGGCAACACCACGCTTGGAAAGCTGCCAAAGGGTTCTGTAACACTCCACGGTTTGGAGTTAATTCAATACTTATTGATATCTAGCGGGATTTATAGCTGCATTATTTATAAGGGAAAAATCACAGAGCCATATTTAGACCCTTGCAATAAACTATTTTTAGCACCATCTGTTTTTCTAGTTTTCTCCCTTGTTTAGGCAGGAACATACTTTTACCCAGTTCCCTCCTCCTCATCCATTTAAAAGAATCCACAGAGCCTACACCGAAGCACAAGGAATGACTGTGCTGAACATTTACTGAGCAGTGATCCTTCTAATCACATTTTTGGAAGCGAAAGTTGCTGACTAAGGACAGTCTTGACCAGATGCAACAGTGTATGCTTAGCTACAAAACAGCAGATTTATTATTATTTTTTTTTATAATGCAAGGGGCAATGCTTCTCCCACAAAGGAGGTTACTACCAGGAAGAAAAAAACAACTGATCATTAACCACATTAAACCATCTGAAAAACACTCCCACTCCTGGCACTGCTTTTCTGGGCAGTAGTTGCCAAGTTTCACCCTCATTAAACCCACAGATACTTTATCACAGGAACATTCAGCCAGGCCCCTGTTAGAGAGGGAAGCATGAAGTGCAAGCAGCTGCTGCCAGCACCTTGCCTCTGAAAGATGAGGTGTTTGAGCTGCAGCTGCCACCCAGTCAAAGGCTGCCCCAGACCTCAAATTAACTCTTCAAACTCACATTTACATTCTGCTCTGAGCGTGGCACACAACAGTGGTGGCCTCTGCAGTGCAACTAAAGGGACCGAGCAGAGGGATTGCTGGCTCTCTGAATGCTGAGCAAGGCTGTGGATCCCTGCATACTAATTGAGTTCTCAGAAACATTTGATAGCAGCAATACATTCATCTTATCTTCCTGTCCCACATAAGTTTGCTTTTTAGCTACAATAGTAACTAATATTTGAAAGTTTTACTATGATACCAGGTTAAGAATTTTTTACCCTGGAATAAGGCAGAAAACTCATATGAAATAAAAGCTCATGTAGTTCTCACCCTTTGCAAAGGGCATTAAAGGCTACAAAAGCTGGTTTACCAGGTTTGCACCACGAGTCAGGAACTCCTAGCAGGTGAAAAAGATATAGAAAAAGCAAAAGTCAGTCCCAGCATGTAGCACATAAGTAAAAATTAAAGTCTACAAATGCATAATGACAAACACACAGGCACTTTAACAAAGAGCTCTGAGGACTTTGAAGCAGTCAATATTATTAAAATAGCATTCATTTGGTACTGTTATAATGTGACAATTCCAAGGTGTGAAGGGATGACTAACCTAATAGTACCATCCAACTAGTTGCACCTGGGGATGCCTCCTTCCACTCTACTACTTTATTTCAATGGAGAAAATGGAGCACAGCACTTCCAACACACACAAACTGCCTGGCAGGTGGGAGGGCTGTGTGGGTACGTAGGATAGAGCCAGAGTAGTGAGGTCTGAGGCAACTCTGCACTCCACAGCAGCACCTACCACATCCCACCTGGCAGGCAGTGCTCAGCTGCCTACCCTCTCCCAGAGGGATCTGTCCCCCTCCAGGGGAAGAGCTCCACATCTGAGCTGTTTGGACAGGACACATTTCAAAGGGCAGCCTGCCTCAACCGAGAGGAGTTCAATAAAACTTGTTCAAAGAAAAGAATCAAGGTCTGCAGTACTTTCAGCGGCCATATAAAACACATGGACAAAAGCCAACTTATACAGTAACTGTCGCAGTAAATTTAGGAGCCATTGCCAAGTATGTTTCAGAATAAAAACTGAGCTCGCAACTTGTAGTTGAATTCCCTAAGGCAGTTGCATAACCTGCAAATGTTACAACACGAGAACAAATTAACACTGGTGATGTACCAAGAATGTAATCAGAGGGTCTGGAAGTCTTCAAAAATGCAGCTTGCTGCAAGCATCATACCAGAGCATCCAAATTTCACATGGGCAAGGACGCTCACTTGTGTGCACTCAATATCCACCTCTTATATAACCATGCGCTTTTACAGACTTGGAAGGCAAGATTTACCTTACTTCTCCTACAGAGTTTATACCCTAGTAGCTAGCACTTGTGTGCTTAATACAATTATTCAGTATGATATGACTATAGGGACTTATGAATTACAGAGTTGCAGAAAGCAAGTGGTAAAGAAGACAGCAAAAAGATTGTTAAAAACTGCCCATCCACCCCACCCTTACAAGCTAGATGGCCAATGGAAAGAAAAATCATCTGCCCTTAAAACCCAGTTATCAGAAAGACAGGACTTTGTGATTGGCTCTCAAGTCCATACTTACTTGAGACATGGCCCAAGGGCAGAGAAATGAATGGTGTCAAGTCAGAAAAGTCTATACAAGTTCCATTTTATGTCCTAGTCCACATAGGATCTCTCCCCTTCTTTGTTTTCTTTAACAAAGTTGACTTTTTGAGTTGCATAAAGAGGGTTTTTCTGGTGGTTTTTGTTGTTTTGTGGCTGCTGGTTAAAAAAAACTTAATTGAGCTTGTTACCTCACTTATCTTTTGAACAATATTACTCTAGTCTTCACAGTGATCACCATTCAGCAACATGCTTCCATGTTGAGGCCTCTAACAGCAGAGCACAAAGAAAAGGCACAGAAGTTGCATAACATTTATATGTGTTAAATTCATACATAATGCTCTTTAAGCAGCCACAAACCACTGTCCCTCAATGTGTTCATCCTAGCTAGTTTCAAATCTAGCCTAAAAGGTCACTTACATTAACTTATTCACTGTTAGCTCCTAATTTGCAATTCTCACCCTTGACAAAATTCTTCTACTAGGAAAACAGTATCCATGCAAACCTTCTTGAGAGTTTCCAATAGTTTCTCTTGTCCTACAACTGATTTTCAAGAATATGCTTGTTTACGTCCATTCCAAAAGCATTTGCAGACCCTTTGAACAAGTCTGTATTATACTTCAGACAAGCTGTATGTAGAATTCAAAGTCTTTAGTTGTTGAGCTTTAACAAGTGGAAGCAAACTTCAGGTACTGCAAGTATTTACATAAAGATATATCTCCCTCCCTAAACAGAGGAGAGTATAACACATACTAGATCTAAATCTACCTTAAAGTTGATTAAATTTGGTGTTGAATCAGACTGCTTCTGGACCAGACACAACAAAATCACTGTGTTTCATGTCCAGGTACCCTCTTCACTGAACGAAGTCAGTTTGGCCTGTAAAACTGAATTCTTTCTGCTGGCCACATTTCTATGGCGAGGACTCCTCCTGCAGAGCTCAAACAAAAAGCAAATGTGAATTGAGAACGTCTTTTTATCCCTCCAGAGAGAAGGCAGAAATGAATTACTTTGGATTTCAAAGAATTTAATAGCTCCTCAAAGAATGGGAATTGGCTAAGTTTTCCACTTTATTCCACTTAGTATCATTAATTGATCCTTGACTATCTAGGGTCTATGCAGTTAAAAATAGTTTGGGCTTACTAACAGGCAGGAAGGAAAATTCTCACTTGTTCACATAGTGAAGGACAGGAGCTATGTCCTCACTCTAGGAGATGAAGCAGAAGGAATTCAGTTACTTAAATATTATGTTCTGCTTTTCATATTTTCAGCAGAAAGCATACGTACTCTTTAGTTATCTATTTGAGGTGAAACTGGAAGCTGAACAGTCCACTGCAAAGTTGATTATTTCTGTATCATTTTAAATCCAATTAATCCATTCCTACTCACTTGACCTAATACACCCCGCACGTACTAAGTGTTAAATTTAACAAGCTTAAGATCAATTTACCAATCCAACTGCTGGCTTGCACAGCCTGAAAACACATCCTCCTATGTCGACTACATGAGCTTTGCAAGGCTTAAGACAACAAGGTTTTTGCTCTGTGTCATGAAATTTTCAAAAGCCTTGAAAATTTAAACTTTAAGAGACTTCTGGTTCTATGGTAATGCATGTGCAAGTTAGAGGAGCTAGCCTATTCAAGCAGTATTTATTAAATGTTTAACTCATGAGCGCCATACCCTGAACATTTACAGCAGTACACAAATCACTTCAAGATCTTGGAGCCCACATTTTGGATTCAGGTTAGTACCTATAACAAGAGCAGAGTTAAGTACATTCTCAAAAAAGAACAACCTGCTTTGGCAAGCTTCCATGCAAAAGTCAACTTTACCTAAAAACTGAAAGGAAGAGGGGAAAAAAGATTTTAGAGACATCAGGAACCTGTCTCTGGATTGATTTTTATCATTGTGCCCTAATGAAGAACTACCAGCGAGGCTGTGTTGACTATACTTCCAAGCACAGCTGATCTCTGCCACTCCAAGCAGACAACACAGCAGTTACTCATAACCTTGAAACACTACAAAATAGGACATGACAGTTAAGCCATAAGGCACCTGTCATATGCTCTATAAGAACTTTCGTGCTACTTATAAATCATAATACTACTTCCTACCACTTATTTTTAACCTACTGATTACATCTAACCATACTTACAACACACATCATTTTAAAAAGGACAAGTTTAGCACTAACTAAAAATGTATTTGTCCAGCATTACCCAATTCAGAATCTTCCTCCAACTAAACTACAGCTGACACCACAGTATTCTTGTTCAACTACTGCAAAGATGGCAAAGTCCCCCTGTTACGTACTGTCAACCTGCCTTGGTGGACACTGATGAATGTGAAACAGAACTGAAAGATGAGAGAGTTAAAATATAACAAAAACACAAAAAGGCAGCTTTGTACAGTATCAAAAATGAAGAATACTTGCAACCTGCAAAAGCATTTCCCAGAAGGAAAGTACATTTGTAGGGCTTAACCTGCTTGACCCCTGTCTTAAAGGAATATTGTGTTCACAGAACATGTAAGTGTATTCCATTGTTAAGCAATCACATATGGATTTTTTGAGTTGTGTAAGGCAAGACAATTCCTTTAGCCAGCTGGAAGCTACAACAGCAATTGAGCGTATTACCAGAACCTCCTGCTTATTTATACTCTTCTGGGTAAGGACAACATTGAAGAAGGCAAAGAAGAGAATGCCAAGCACAACCCCTAGCAGATATCACCTCATAGAATCAACATTAAAGTTGGAGAAGACCACTAAGACCATCTAGTCCAAGCCGTCACCACCATACTCACTAACAATGTTCTCCTATTACAGAGAAGTACTCCAGCATTCAGCTGAGAAGACATAGTGAGCCATGCCCCAGTATCAGTGGGAACCTGAGTATCTACTGTAGTGAGACCTAACACTCTCTGCTGCCACTTGTGCCAACATGTGCAGCTGGTTGTTGTTCTACTACCCCAAATCCCATGAAAGAAGCATCGTGCCCTTATGGAATAAACTAAAAGCAAATCCTTTCAGCTGATAAAGCAACTGATGGCAACTTGAAGGTGTTGCTTCCTCTCCCTTATGGCTAGGGGCAGGCAGGTTTCAGAGATGGCAATTTCTCTATCTTCGAGGTTACACGTGACAGAGTCAATCTACATCTACATCAAACAATAAAGATGAATAGCCTCTTCAGCTCATCCTTCCAAATTTTCTAACATTGTTTCCTTCCATGTCTTAGACAATTTAGACTTCCCAAGCTTAAAAGTCTAGAAATACTAACATCCAGTTTTGACACTCCTCTGTTAAGAACAGTTCATTCCTACAAAGTCTTCTTATAAATAAATTTGGGAGGTCAATAGTTGCAGAATCTATCTTGAGAAGTGAAAGAGTATTAGCCAAGTTACTCAAAACCAACACCTTGCAGTCAACACTTCCAAGTTTTTCTAGACTTTTATACTCTAATCATAAAGACTTAAACTAACCCTAAATGATGTATACTTGTGCAAAGGAGCCAACACAAGAATATGTGCTTAAAGCCTCAACACCTGAATATTTCCAATCCAGACAAATAGTAGCTTTGGTGTACTACAAAAAAAATAAAATGTTTTCAATAGGTCTCAAGAATTTACTCAACATTTTATCTCACAGCATTAAGAAAACAAAGAATAGATTCATCTTTGTGCTAGGGGTGCTTCACATTCAGACACTAGCTGCTGTAACCAATAGCACTTTTTTTTTTTTTTTAAAACCCATAGGATACTACGACACACCTCTTAAGTTTTAGAGGAAAATGGAAATTACTGAGAATTTGCACTTACAGAAGAGCTGATTAAACTGGTCAAATAGGAAAAAGGTACTAAGAGCTGAGTATTGCATTCACAGTTATTCTACGTTAGTCATTATGCTTCAAAATCCACAGCCTTTCTCACTTGGTAACTGTGCTACAGAGGCAAGCCTTGACTTACTTGTACAAATACAGGGCCTTGCTACAGCATGTCCACTTAAAACAGTGGGTTGTCAAACTGACAGTATGATTACGGAAAAACAATTTTAAAGACCAAGTTTCCTTTGGCAATACTGCAAAATCATTCATGTGAAAGAATGTTAATGCTGTTTTTAAGCTAAAACTAGAGGGTGTTGCCCTCTTACAAGAGAGACATTTAACAGTCTAGAGTTATCCTTTATCAAGTTGTCCTGTGTACCCTGCACTAATTAATCATAACATAACTTAACACAGGCTTAAACACTGAACTCCATGATCCCTGTGGGTCTCTTCCAACTCAGGATACTCTGCAATTGAGTTCACCAGCATTCAAGCAAGTAGAAGCTACGGTCATAGGTCAGAGGAAAACATCTGTCCAACAAGTTGCAGAAAGTAAGATGTCCTTGCCCTGCTTCTGAAGTTCTGCTTCTAAGCATTATAAAGAGAGGATGTGAGAATTTTTTTTTATTTAAAACGATTTAAGTGAACTGACAAGAACATCAGCTCCAAAATGTTTCAGTTACATTTAACCAAATTATTCACTGAAATCAGGTCCCAGTTCAGATCTACTTAACAGTTTCTATATATAATTTGTGCACTTCACTATTCAGACACTTAAAGTCTACGTGCTTACAACCCCAATGCTGGCTGCTTAGCATGGAGTTCCACAAGTTAAAATTGTTCCATCTGAAGAACTGAAGCAGTTTTTTGCTGTCTTCCCAAAGCAGCTTAATACTTTTTTTCACTAACATATAGACTAGTGGAAAGACCGTTTTGAAGACATCAAGTCAGCGTTTCTAATTATCTTGGAACTGCTATAATTTTAATAAAGTTTAGGTGGATGCAGTGTATCATACAGTATTGCAACTCTGAAAAACCTAATGCAAAGCAACCTTAGGCTTATGTTTCCTAACAGGTGCTGCAGATGACACTTCAAGAAGCTTGGGCTAAGAAAAAAGCTTTTCAAACATCCAGTTTCAAGTCCACGTACTAGTCATTAGTTGCTAAAATTTGTCAAAAGTCACTGTCAGCAAGATGCATCTTTTGACCTAGCAAAACTAGGCTGAATACAGAAGGAAACATGCCATCTACTACTCATCTTGTTGACTTTTTCTGCCTAGAAAATATATTCATCTCATATTACCTTCTGCTACATTTCAGAGTTCACTGCTTTCCAGGAGCTCCATTTTGTCCGCCAGCGCTTTGCTACGACAACAGACCTAAATTCCAAAGTACCATCTTTTTTTGCTAGTTAATGCAGATATTTACTTGAGCTATTTACTTGCATATTTAAGCTAGATAGGTGACGCCTAATCAAAGTATTTTCCTGAAAGTCAGACACACAAGCAGATGTGTTCACATGACGAAGCAACAACAAAATCTATGGTGTGCTCTCCAGTGCTGGGAACAGTGCAGAGAAGCTACATCCATGACAACAGCTGCTCACCAAGAAAAACCCACACCACCTCCAAAACAACACAAGTCTCAACGTAAACCTGTGTTATCCAAAGATAAGCTGCCTCTTTCACTCCAAATGAATATATATGATCTCATGCTTTAAAGCAAACTTGGAATTGGCTACTCCTTTTACAGACACACAAGAATCAGATTACTGGTTCAAGAACTAAGCAAACCAAAGACTCCAGCACCTAGGGAAAAGCATTCTGATCTGTTTCTGGCCTCAGCCTGCACAGATAGGAAGACAAATCCCAATGTCTAGGTAGGAAGCAACTAGCAACATTCAAAAGAACTTTAATCTCTTACTCATCTTGATTTTCTTTTATCTTCTTTTTTCTTCCACTTGTGTGGAAACGGCAAATATAAATTTTAAAAATTCAGTATTTTGCTTGAAAACATACACTAAGAAATTCATTAATTTGACCACCTGATCACTAGGAAAATCTCCCCATGGATTCCATGAACAGTCAAAATCCTAACTGATGGACTGCACACTGACCTCTCCTCCCATCACATCAGAAAAGCCCCCAAACTGAAAAGGCATCCTTGATACTTACTACTCCCAGATCATTCATCTGAAGTTCTGACAAAGTTCCCTTCGCTTTTTACAAACTTAAACTACTCTGTTTTAAAATGGAAATTCCCCTCCACGCATACACACAGCTCTTCAGTCCTATAATTTTAGCAAGGTAAAAACTCATTTCATCTGCATTCGTTATAAGCCTATTTTATTCTCCCACCAAAAATCCACAGTGTCTTACAGATACAAATTTGAAGCAATTTATTTTATCTAACGTATTTACACAAATGCAAGTCTTGTAATATGTATAAACATCACATCGAAATCAGGAAGTCTTTCCAAATATCAAAAGCTCCATAAAAAGTGAGTTTTCTGCACAGCTCCAGCTAAAACCTAGGACCACCTCAGCTTCTCTCTGTGTGAGCTGATCTCACAGGAAATTTCTTGGGTGGGGACATGAAGAAGTTTAGTAAACTAAACAGTAGTTGAATTACGAGCATTAGTTCAGTCTTCTGTACATGCCTATTTCTGCTGTCCAAAGCACCAGAGCTAGACCAGAAAACAGTGCCAGAGAAAAGCCACTGTCCTGGCACACCTTCAGCCCCTCCGAGCCCAGATGATCACACACAACACTTAGCACAGCAGTGGACTGCAACTCTGCGCATACTTTTTGCCCTTGTAGACATAATTAAAGCATATTAATCCACTTTTCCACAAGCAAGATATGCAAAGCAGCTAAACAACCAGACTTTGGTCTGGGAGGCTCAGAATTGCATGACCAGTCTTAGAAATTAGGTCTTATCCCAAAATGAAACAGGTAATTCTTCATAACCACACTGACTTAGTGCTTGGCAAAAAATCTCAAGATATAACCTGTAATAAAAATATTAACAGCAACTAATAACTCGTCTACAGAAGATAAACTGACCATTGAACCTTAATTGCTCACTGTACAAAAGACGGCAGAAAAGTTCAGAGCCTAGTAATTGTTTAAACATTCTCCTTAGCATCTTCCCTTAGCATCTTTTGGACAGAAGCACTGTTTACCTGCTCAACTCTTATGCCATCTACCTCAATGACCCCTATGAAAAAGGCCACTATGATCACCTAGTCCAATCATCAACCCATCCCCACCATATCCACTAACCATGTCCCTCAGTGCCACCTCTCCATGATTCTTGAACACCTCCAAGGACGTGACTCCACCACCTCCCTGGGCAGCCTGTTCCAATGCGTTACACACTCTTGCTGAGAGGAAATTTTTCCTAATATCCAAGCTGAAGCTCATCTGGAACAACTTGAGGCCATTCTCTCTCATCCCAAAAACATATTGTTTTTTTCCACATATATACACACACTGTAGCAAGATTAAGAATTTCATAAAGAAGTGAGGCCTGATAATAAATAACTCACAACAATGAGAGTGAATACACAGATGATAAATCCGAAAACTGGTTAAAAGGCAAGAGATTGCCCAAAAGAGTACATCACAAACATGCCCCCCTCTACTCAGCTCTTGTGAGGCCCCATCTGGAGTACTGCAACCAGGCCTGGGGCCCCCAGTACAGGAAGGATGTGGAGCTCTTGGAGGAGGTCCAGAGGAGGGCCACTGAGACGATCAGAGGACTGGAGCACCTCTCCTATGAGGAAAGGTTAAGGGAACTGGGATTGTTTAGCCTAGAAAAGAGAAGGCTCCAGGGAGACCTCACTGTGGTCTTCAAATACTTGAAGGGAGCATATAAACAGGAGGGGGAACAGCTGTTTACAAGGGTGGATAGTGACAGGACAAGGGGGAATGGGTTTTAAACTGAGACAGGAGGTTTAGGTTAGATATTAGGAGGAAGTTTTTCACACAGAGGGTGGTGATGGACTGGAACAGGCTGCCCAAGGAGGTTGTGGATGCCCCATCCCTGGAGGCATTCAAGGCCAGGCTGAACGTGGCTCTGGACAGCCTGGTCTGGTGGTTGGCGACCCTGCACATAGCAGGGGGGGTTGAAACTAGGTGATCACTGTGGTCCTTTTCAACCCAGGCCATTCTATGATTCTGTGAACACATCAAAACAGTTTCTGAGCTGAGTGGCATCAGCCACATAAGGGAAGGCTGGAATATTCAAGAACTGGATTGAAATGATCTCATGGGCACATTTATAGAAAAGCACAAGGTCATGCTATCAAACTGCATTATGAGGAATTCATCAGTTGGAAGGGTCAGAGCAGGACAAAATACAAGTGACTACAGTCTGCAACACAATCCAGCCTTAAAAGGAGACAGAACAAAGCAAAAGCAGACCAAGGCAGAAGAAAACAGCAGTGTTTCAGGAGCAGAATTTGAAGTAGGAGAGGCTCATGGGAAGTCTGCTTCAGAAGAGCCCATTTACTTACTCTAGGGGACAAAGGGACAACATAGTTCTTCTAAACACGCAAACAGTTAAGGGATCAAATTGGAACTCTAGAGAACACGTTCACGTAAGAGCAAGTGGTACAGAAAGTGCTATAACAATATGAATAAGTTTAAGGGATTTCTCTACTCATCTGTTTTCTAATAGTCAACCACATTGGGAATGAACAATGAAATCCAACGTTAAAGCCCACTGTTAGCTGGCACTCGTGCTGTTCTTGAAGAATAATAGAAGGCATCCGCTTCTGCTTTATATGTGCCACCTGCAGTGCACTGAAGCCTAAAAAAACTGAGATTTCTTTCAGCAACATAATTCGAGTAAGTTTGGCTATACAGCAGCTCTTACTTTCTTGGAGATTTTGCTGTTGCTACAGTATGCAAGTCTAATCCAGGAAGTTGCAGAACAGAAACTGGTGGGGGGGGAGAGAGTTACACAAGAACAATCTTATCACAAATTTCAAAATACATTTCAATTGATCACAAAAATGTTTTGAACACAAATTGGTCAGTGAAGGGTGAAAGCAGCCTACTGCACAATAAAATATTCTGAGAGCTGCATTTTAAATACAGTGAAATAAAAAGGAACCAGTATTTGAACAGCCTTCGTTGCAGACTAGCACCCCTAGGCAAGTTTTCTTTGGAGGGAAAAAAATAAATGCAAACTTAAAAAGGAACCTGTCCAAAAGTTCTCAGAAGCTAACCTTCAAGTGTCTGGAATGGAACAAGAAGAGAAGAATAACTTAAATAGCTAGGAGCTTGTATGTTTTGTTGACAAATTAGCTTCCTAAAGAACAACAAGTGCACACTACAACTAGAAAAAACAAGGGAGTGTGAAGCAAAGGTATGTAACTGAATTCCTTCATTGGGAAAAAAAATGCACCTATTGACATTCATCAACACTTGCTGAACATTTACTGAGACCAAAACAGCAGACATGAGCACAGTGAGGCAGTGGGTGGTGTGTTTCAGCAGTGATGACAGCTACGTGAAAGACAAGCTACATTGCAGATGACCATGCACAGCTGTCACAGCATGAAATGAAGAGCATCTTTGCCAGCTCATACATGCTAATCAGATAACGGTGGTGACTATGTTGAAAAACAGTGTATTGTAGTTGAGAACGTGCTCTATCAAATAACGTTATTGCACTCTTTGAATCTGTTGTAGCTTCCATGGAAATAAATAGAAGGCATTACTTTCAGAGCAACCTACATACACGCACACTGCTCAGAAGGAGCAAAAATGACAAAACACATTGGAGGTACAAGTCACAAAACAACATTAGCCTCTTCTACACATCAACTCCCACTTTAACACAGAAGGAATTAATAGCATTCATAGCTTGCTAACAGTTCCAAACAGGGTTTGTTCTGACAGATCAGAGCCTACAAGTATGACTCTTTGCTAAAAGAGCATTTCAACACCCTGCCATTCCTCTTCATTTCCTTCTCTGTAACCCTCAGTTTTAGTTTCCAAGCATGAACTTCAAGGATGGTTATTCCTGCTGCATAAAAAGATAACACTATTAAGATGTGTTACAAACTATTTTCATCACTGAATTGCACTTGAGCCTTACTCTGAATGAATACAGACCAAATGATCCCCATGGAATGCATGATATGGGATCTGTTCTGCAATAAGGAAAAGACTTTACAACAGAAGAAAAAATGAGCAAAGAAGCTGAAGAAGCAAGTAGTAGTGTTTTCAATACTTCCCATAAGATATCAAAACAAAAAAGGTATCTTTATAATAAACACAGGAGAAATTCATAGCATCCCAAACCTGTCACTAATGATGTTCTCTAGACAATGCACTGTAACACAAGATTGAATCCATTTCCTGCCTAAGTCACAATCCCTGCTACTCTCTCTAGTTAGTGTGATGCTGTGATGTGGACAGAGGAATACCTCAAATTGTCACTATTAGTTGGAGTAGATAAGGCAGTTTGTTGATTTTGCTTAGCATGATTGACAACTACATTCATCACTGCTTAAGATAACAAGAGTCTGAACTGAAGTTACTTCACAGGTGTGCAAGGAACTCCCAAGGCAGATGACATAGCACATATCAACACCTGCACCTGAAGAAGAAATACTACTCATGCTTTGAAAGACATCTGAAACCAAAGGCTGCATCAAGAACATCAGTTCCACAAATAGCATGGACTTAGGAAATAATTGGAAAAGATGTTCACAAAGAGCATAAACTAAGAAGACTGGGGAAGTTACCCCAGAATTCTGTTTGAAAAACAAAACAGTTGGAGAACTCATTTTGGGAAATTCTTGTACCATTCTGCCTCCATCACTGGTTGCTGACGGTGCCATATGCTCTATTTGTAAGACTAACATCATGGCTCTCCAGGGCTCTTCATATTTTTCAGACCTTGGAATAAGAAAGAAAAAGCCAGAACCAAGCTAAGTTGATTACAACTTAAAACAGTAATGTTAAAGATGGAGAACCACATCATCCTGGAAAATATTTTTACTGAAAAATGTGAGTACACGTCAAGCAACTGCTTCAGTAAGTGATGAAAAATGATGTTAGAACTCAATTTTTTCTTTCTTTTTTTTTTTTAATTTGAAAAACAAGTGTAAGGAAGAAAGGAACACAATTTAAGCCAAGACAGTTTGGGGTGCGAAAGCTGAAAGAGTTCATGTGGCTCCATAGATACTTAATCTCAGGCTTGGTCAGACAAGTCATCCTTCAGATGCCAGGGTCACTGGATCCTACATCTAGATAGCCAGGGATCATTTCCATCACTTGCATAAGGCAGCTTCTGCAGGAGCACAGAATCAGCTCATAGGCTCCTCTGTTTATAAGGCAACTGGAGATACTAACATCTGTTGGTCAAGGCATAACTCAGAAGAGGATCAAAAAATGTACTGCACCTCTGTAGTACAAGGTATAGGATATTTATTTCAGTGATGGAAATAGAGAGGGCTATTTAGCCATACTCAAAACTAGGAGGCACAGCCAGTTTTCTGGGTGGTTCTCTAAAAAGGAATCTAAGCATTCTGACAGTAAACCACAGTGCCTGAAAAATCCTCAGAGAAAGCAGCAAAGCAAGGCAGAGCAGCAAAGCTCTATATAACACAAAGCACAAGGCAAAGAGGGACTTCCCCAACAGTAACGTTTGAGAAACAGAACCTGAGGAGTGGTATGCTGCATGAACTATTTAGTTCAGCACATTCATTCTACATCATAAAATAAGCTCGTGTGTCCAAGGTTGTGCTTGTTCAAGGCCCCTTGTCCAAAAATGTTCAGAAAGTTCAAGCACATATGCTATTTAGAAATGAGTAGGCAGAAGAACTGGCAAGAAAATGAAGAAAATGCTCTGCTATGGTCAGAAAACCACACCAGCACTTGTTAACAGACATTATGACCTGTACAACTGTGATCTGGAGAACAGTTATCAGTTCTGTTTCAGTGCAGAGAACTTAAAACTGCTTCTGACAGCAAAATCATTTAAAGTGCAAGACTGAAAACCTTAAAGCCTAATATTGCTCAACCTAAAAAAGGTATTTCTAACTAAATTAAGGACTTGGTTAATCAGCAATTACAGCTTTAAGTAAAGGAGCTTTTTCTCATAATGAAAGAGAATAACAAACAATCTGGATTATCCAAGCTATGATGCTTCCAAAATGAAGCCTTGGAAGGATTGCATCCCCACACTTCTTATGTATTTTTATATCTAGGTCATTATTCCGGTTCATGGCAGGGAGAAGCAGCCAATTTAACACCTGCATTATCTCTGAAGGTATTGGGACACCATCTTCTGGTTCTGCCCAGGGGTTGCCATTGATACCAACGCTTGCTTCCGCAAGTCTGCGACTATGCAACAAGACTTGGATGCATCCTAAGGGTTCTCTTTGGAGATGCTTCCTGCTCTAGACATAGAAATTAACTGTGCATTTTGAATGCCATCCTTCTTAGGAGGTCTGTTCCTTGGAAGAAAGCTGAAATTAACGGCTTCAATGCCAAAATATCACCAGTAGCAAAAAACAAAAACACCAAGGAGTTTTTCTCATTTTATACAGCTCTAGATGAACAGCATGAGATGCCTTAACACAGTACAGACTCAGAAGACCATTTATGTCTAAGCGCTGAGAGCAAGACTCTCCTATTCAAACAGAGAGAAAAGGCACCGATTGTGCACTGCAGGCTACTCAAAATAAGGCCAATGCTGCCAACTGAAGACCTCCAGCTTGCTGATGCAATTCTTTGTAATACTTTTAAATTAAGCAAAAGCTAATTCTCTTTAATAATTAGGTGACCCTAACTCTACTTTAGCTTTAAGACAATCCTTAATATTAAAGATATTTTTTCCTGCTCATCTAAATCAAATATGAAGCTTGCGCTATATATGCACAACAATAGAGTAGTTTAGACATATTTATCATTTATCTCCTAACATGGCAAATTTTTGCTACATTATTAAATTTAACCTCCACTGTCTGAGAATAACTTCACATTATTCTTTCAAGGTGAAAAAACCAACAGATCATGCGATGTGATAAGCAATTCCCATTGCTTTTATATCAACATATAAAAATGTGGCATTTAAGACTTCCCATTAGATCAAACTGTGTATCAGGTGGTAAGAAGCTGTCCTAAACCATTCCATAAAAAGGCAAAATCCCTATCAGACAGTGAAGCTTAGCAGGAGACATTTACTTACTTTTTATTCTTTAGCAATGTCACAGATCCATCATTGCCTCCTCATATGGTAAGTTCCTCAGGACTCTCTTCTTCTGAGAGCTGGCAGCCCAAAAATGATTCACTTGCTTTGAGACAAAACGTAACAAGCAAAATATAGCGTCTGTTTCATGCAGACATTGTAATCACTATTGTATTTTCAAAAGGAAAACAAGGAAAAGGAATTCAGCTCCCTTCCTTTGAGTCGTCCTCATACAAAACTCAAACCACAGGGGTGGCAAAGGGAAGGGAGCGAGGAAGAAAAACAAATACTAAAGAAGTTTCTATAACTAAGAAAGCTTTCATTTCAACGCAGACTGGATGACTGTCTAACACCGACATAAAGTGATCACAAGGAAGCACACCTTCAGAGAAGATCATGTATCACCAATGCCTGCCTGCTTGAGAAAGACCCTCTGAAAAAGAAACTGCTGTTCCACTAAGACCATCGCTATTAGAAATGCAGCGACTAAGATGCACAAAAAAGCATCCCAGAGAGTTTTTATGAACTCAGTGAAGCACTAGCATTTTATATAGCATCCAAAACCTCCATGCCTGTTTATACACTAGCAGAATGAAGCTGAACATGCAGCAAAAGGCTTCAAATGGAAGCTGCTTTTCAGCTGTGAGCAAATCCACTTGCACAATGGCATTTGCTTAAGAATACCACTGAAACACCAACAGAAGAATTGGAAGGTCTGGAGAACCTAAACTAAGAATTACACAACAGTGGATGTGAAAAGAACAAAGTGTTTTACAGTCGACATCTTCATTTAAGCAACAAGACTGATCAACAGAACTAATGCTAATGGAGCTGTATGTCAGAAAATGGAAAAGCGGTTTTACTCCACAGAACTTGACTTTTTTCAAACAAGTTCACAACATCAATTGCAAGGGAAGGAAATTACCCAATCTCACCTATAGCTCAATCTCAAAAAGCATTGGAAAGGAAAGCTGACAAGAAATACAGTTTCACTACCTTTTGTTCTTGAAAAAGGATGTGCTTTCATGTAACTACCAGAAAGTTACAGAAATCTATGAAGACATACTGAGAAGTTTTTACTTTGTGAAAGTAGTCACTTTGAGGGCAAAGAAGAAATGCTGAAGATCTCAAAATCCAGATGTGCTTCCTAGTGCAATTTGCTGGACTTGACATACTGTCATGCAGCGAGGATCCAATCTCAACATCTCAGTCTACCCCTTAACAAGGTCCCCTCTGTCATGCTTTTGTAATAACTAGCATTGCTCTGACAGGAAGCCATTACATCTTACATAGTCTGCTACATTTATTGCAAGCATAAAGAAAGGTTCATGAAAACTGTTGAAAAGCAAAGTTAATTCTACAGGACAGAGCCTTGCAGTCACTTCCACAGCACCCTTCCCCCCATTTTGAGCTGAGCTACATTAGCTACATGCACTTGGACCAAGTCCTCAAGTTTGACACAAGGAGCTCACTAGGCAAGTCAGTTTGGTAGCTCCATAAGATGCTAAAAGGTGTTCTATTAAGCCTTACGGAATTCATTGTCAAGATGAGTTATAACTTCACTTATCATTCTTATGGCCGTGTTTTAGAATGGTTTATACAGCATTTTCCTTCCCTCTAAAAGGAATGATGTAATATAGCTTGCTTCATTTCAGGAACCTAGACTCCTTTCTCACTTCCACAAGAATTCATCACAGCACAGTGAAGAACTATGAGAATCACACTTAAGCCTACAACCCTGCAGCTGCAGTAAAGCTCCCAATGTTTGCTCCCCTCCTTCGCAGTTGGTCACAGCACAAAGGACTCAATGAGACAGTGCTGCTACATAACTTTTGGTGCTTTTGGTACAAGACTAGTTTTGATTTCACCTGGTACAGTGTTTAAACATAACAAGAAGTTAAAACAATTAGATTGTTATGTTAGTTACTACACATACACCCAAACAAAAAAAACCTCCATTGTTTTTAAGCACTTCATTTAAAAGCCATCTGGAAGGGGACTGGGGAATCTTGTGTTATTCCTAATAGCTTGCTTATAAAATAACTTGCTTAGGGACAACTTACAGCGGTATTCAAATACCTGAGTCGTAAGAACTACATACAATTACAGAT
The DNA here is from genome assembly GCA_016647715.1 of Pavo muticus. Taxonomy (NCBI): domain Eukaryota; kingdom Metazoa; phylum Chordata; class Aves; order Galliformes; family Phasianidae; genus Pavo; species Pavo muticus. Next base: position 978,784 of record JACDJE010000022.1, read on the forward strand.
AAGCTGTTTCATTAATGTGTTAACAAAGTCACTCTTGAAAAGGAAAACAATTAGAGGCCCTTCCTACAGTACTTACATGCAACATGTAGTTCATTTATTTTGGTTTAGAAGGATGAAAGAAAGCCATACAACTGTGCCCAAAATGACAAAATCCAAACCTACCCCTGAGCAAAGGATTGTCAGATAGTAACAAAGCCCAGTGGAACAGTTTTCTAACAATGTAAATAAGCTGCCTTTACACTTAAGTGAGCTCCTCAGCTAAAGAGCATGCATTTGTGGCTTTTAAGAACAGTTCAGTACCTCCCTCAAGTAACACTGCTTAAACCATAGCTCCTGCTCAAGCGATAGACACAGCAAGAGACATGCCCTAGATGTCACACATCACTACTAAAGAAGTTTAGAAGAACGTTAACAAGTATATTTAAGCTACACAAATTCAAGCTCAGGAATGAATTCCATGGCTCACAGATCCAGCATATCACACCCAGAAGCAGCACCAAGCTTGCAGAGGGAATGAACTGCTTTTCCCAGGTCAGAAACAAACACCGGCTTTTCTGTGTCAAGTTACTGCTAGTTCCACTTGTAGAGAATTTTGCTCAAGAAAAACCACTGCCTGAATCACACACACCTATTCCTCTAACTCCCCCACCCCTACTAATTTGACAGAATAAAGTTACTTTCATTTTTAAAAAGCCTTTGGAGTTTAAGCCCACTTATTAGTTACGCACATCCTCAGTGCAAATAACAGAAACGAAGGCTTTAATTTCCTGATGCAATACAGGTTAAGGAATAATTTTTTTGGCTTTAAGGTTTGAAGACAGCAGATTTGGGTGGTTGGTTTGTTGTGTTTTCTTAGGTGGTTTTTATTTTTTTTTGCTTTTTACATAACTTCAACACAAAGCACCATCTGTATAACACTTCACAAAGAAGAGTAAACAAAACTTAAAAAGACTGAAAATGTTCAAAATAAATATTTTGTGTAAAGTGATGATCAACCTATTTTCCTAGAGTACTTTGAACAGCTTTAAATTATTAAGAGGCAGCTACTAGTGAAATAAATAGTCTCAGTTTTTGACTGGAAACAGAGGTCTACCTGAATATTACCCATGTCCTCAGAAGAATCCAAGGACTCTTGGTCTATGGCCATTATTTCTTATTGCAAAAACTATAGCTCTCATGAGAATATTCATACCTGACATTATCACAGAACAGAAAAGAATAAGTGGGCATTGACTCCTACTCCGTGGATGCCATATTTAGTGTCTGCTATCCCGCCTCCTGCAGAAGTTGCCTTCAAATAGAGACAAAAGGAGTTCTCATGTTTTTGTTAGCCAGAGAACCCGGCAACTTAATATTATTTCCATAAAAGATTGTTATCGTGACAGTAGGCAAGAGATCCGAAAATACATGCCATTATCCAAAATGAGTCAGATGCATTTCAGAGCTTAGGTAAAACTGCATTTGCTTCCCACAATATAGTCTTTATTTGCTATGGAAATCACATCCCTGGAGGCATTTAAAATGCTAGAGTGGACAGAATACCAGAAAAAGATACTGCAAGAAGTTACCATGCATCAACAGGGGATTATATACAATGATTTAAGACATCTTTCCTCATCCACAATTTCCACATCTAGTTTCTACAGATTGATAGTAAGCCAAACATAAATACGCACCCACACAGACTTCAACTTAACTACTGTACGTTACTTTCCATTTAATTTGAGAGCATGGGAGGCATAATCAAAATAGATGCATATTGCTCAACTTCAAAGGAGCCAAAGCAACCTAGAATCCAACTCAAAATACTTTAAGTTTACTAGACATCTGTTATCCAGAGACAGATGCAAAGACTTCAAGAACCTCTACTGTTTTACCAGTGACACTGGTGCTGTGACCATCACTGATTGCCTCAAGAAGGTTTTTTTTTGTTTTAATTGACACAGGAGAGTAGGAGCCTGGAAGAACAGTTCCAACCTTTCGCATCCCTGTTCCTCTCCAAAGAGGTCTTCTCCGTTTTAGTAATTCTCTAGCTTCCAAGCAATAAATAAAAGAGCTCACCAACCTCTAGCAGATTGAGGTTGGCTTGCATTTCATTATTCAAAACCCTGCAGGCATAGCAGTAGTCTTGTTTCTACTCTACAGAAACTTAGAAAACCTACAAGTACTTTATTGCATCTATTCCCACTCGGACATTGGTCCTCCAAGTCATCAGGTTGCCCATAAAAACAAATACTTCAGCATTTCAAAAGCAATTTCGGTCCCTTGCACTTAAGTGAATATTGTACATTCAAACAGTAAAGTCACATTTTCCTAGAGGTCCATTGCTGAATATTTCTTTTCAGTTATAAATTAAGCTTATGCATAGAATTTCACAGTATGGATTTAACCTGATTTACTTAGCTGGACAATTTTAACACCTCACTTCTTTCTTCTAAATAGGACTATGATCTCCGAGCTTAAATTCCTTCATGCCTTTTGGAAAATGATAGCTGTTTTCTTCCCTCAAGTGTGAAGCTAAAGGCACCTCTAGGAATAAGTACTATGTTTTCAAATGACAATCAATTGCATCCCTAGCTCAACTGTTTCATTCGCAGCTGTTTTTAGGTCTTTAATCTTATACAAATAGAAACCACTGATAAATTAACTAACACCGCATACTTACAGTCAGTACCATTCCATTGACCCCAGTCAACCCCAGTCCAATCCCTCACTATGCAAAGCTCATCTGTATGATATTTTCCATAAAACATAGTGCAAAAGTAAGGATGTCCTGAGTCAAAGATGCACCACCTACAGTGCACCCATTTTGTATGACCAGCAGTGGTGTGTACCACCATAATCACCAAACTGCAGAGTGCTGCCAGCAGGAAGAACAAGTGAGACCTATATTCTGACCTCGAGTGCTGCATTACACATTCTTACAAGAATACTGCAAGAGCTTAGACAAGGGCTGCACACATATTACACATCTTCCCTAAATCACGCTGCATGGATGCAGCATACCAGGCAGAAAATAGCCTCTGCTGACTTAGCTGTATCTACAAGTAGAAACTACACCCTCCCCAAATAATTTTTGTTTCCATTTTGATAGGAGACTATAAGAGATGAGCTTTATATAAGCAATTCAAACTATTTAAAGCAGCATGCTTGCTATTTATGAACACAATCTGAATGAACTTAGGTTAAGCCAATACTTAACCTACTTGAGCTGATGCAGGCTTGACTTAGTGGATAACCTGCTAGCTGTTACTACACCACACTATTCATGAATAAGATACAGTATTTTCTGTGTACACTTGAATTCTACTTGTAGCTACTTGTGCAGCTTGAGAAGACAGATTATGCTATGACAATGTGAATTGAACAAGTTCATTGTAAACATGCCAACAGTGCATACCGGAAAACTTCAGACAACAAAAATTAAAGGAATTAAAAGAGAAAGCTTCAGATCTTACTTGTTTTTTAATTTAGCGAAGGGTCAGAACATGGATAATGTATCTACCTGTTCATTTACTGATCATTAGGATGGCCTTAAAGAGCAATGGAAAACAAAACTAACACCTGGAAGTACTCAGTAACAACCAAAAGTATCTAAACCAGCATTACAAGGACAGGTAAAATATTTAGTACCACACTTCACTCTTGTACTTATTCACAATGACTTCTTTACAACAGCCCACAAAAAGTTCAACTCCAGTAGGTGGGTGCAATGGTTCCACAAGAAATACTAAGAATTAAGAAACACACTGCAGAAAAAGTAGTGGTTACCTCCTATGGTCTACATTCAGTCACAGCACTCCTGATACCTTTAGTATTTATTTTAAAAAAGGACAATCTCCTCATCCCTCCCCTTCAAGGAAAGCTATCCACCCCAACCATTCACCCATACTGTACGTACAGTTTTAAGTTGATACAGAAATCACTATCAACCAGTCCTTCTGCTCAGCCTCATAATTCAAGTGATACTAGTCTTGTTGCTTTGGCTAAAGTTGACATGTATTCATGACTCCTCTACTACCTTCTATGAGTCCTCCTTGCTTTGTAGGTCCACAAAGCCACTACATCACTATAGTATGAAGCATGGATGTGAATAACCATAAAATAGAGAGAATTCAACCTTTAAGAATCAAAATTTATCCAAAAGTTTTGCAGATTCAAAATCATATACTCCAAAGTCCCATCTATTCTCATCTTCCCCAAGCCCTCCCAGAACAATACTGCTCCCTGTACAAGGAGCTGTAGAAGGGCACTGAAAAGGTATGGAAGCAGTTTAGCTAAAAACAGTCTTCAAGCAGAACATACATTCCCAACTGCTACTTAAAAAAAAAAAAAGCACATACAATTTCTTAAAAGCAAGAGTATAAGAGTCTTTGTACTCCTAGCTTGCAGGGCCTGCATTAATTCATGCATATAAGGAGTGGCCTAAGCGTCTGAAATCTTTTAAGAATGAAGCTTGCTTCTAAATAACTCTAGACCTTAGAGAATTAAAAACCATCTTCACTCATGTTTGCCACTAGCTGTTATTTCAACTCAGTTACTTAAAAGTAGCTGCAATTTGAGCCTGGAGATATTACTAGAAAACTAACTAACAAAATCAAAACAGCAACGTTTTACCATACGTAAACACACTGCAACTTCAACCTTTACTATTTAAGAGGTATCCAATGTTAATGAATCAGATGCCACGTAACTGAATTGCTGGAACTACTCCTTAATGCAAAACAGCTGTTTCCATCCAAGTAATTATCAAGGCAAACTAAAGACCTCTTCAGACAACACATTAGAAAAGTTTTAAGCATGATACCAACTTTTTCTTTGCAACTTCATGCCTATGAGTTGGGAAAAGAGGTGTACAGGAATGCTGAACACCAGAAAGGCTTCAAATTATGGTGTGATGTTTGATCTGAAACAGAATAAAACATTGCTATCACAGGAAAACTTGTTTATACACAAAAAATCTTGACTGTTCTTTATTCGTCACACCTCTCTCTGTTATTGCTAAAAGGATCAACTGATGCACATCTACATGAAGCTGAACTTTTAAGAGCTTAACAGTTTCCTGGGGATGGAAGATCTCAGTAAAGAGAAGTTTCTACTTTCCAGCTGCAGCTACCAATCCAAGTACCATCTTAACTTATTCTGCATGACAAGAAGCTATTAGCTGCACAAAAGTGAGATTCCAAAGTAGCTCCTCTTTGCCTTGCCCAGACATCTGGAAATACCAGGGTGATGAGATTCCTGCTGGAGAAAGGACCAAAAGGAGCCAGTTCCTCATGTAGGCAATCGTGAACAAATGCTAAACAGGAATAGATACAGCGTAGAGCTATTCTACAACCATACAACTGCTACGGCACAAAACTGAATGAATGCAAAGTCATTTAGAGTCCTTAGGGACTGAAAACAGCTATCTCATTTTGTTATCATTTACTACATTCTTTTCCACTTGTTTTTACAGCTGTCTTCATGTTCTAGCAAGCCTGAAATTGCACAAGTTTTTATTTCCAGCTTTAAATCCAGAAGATCATTCCAGAAGTTGGCACCAAGGCCTGTACAATGCCATTCAGGAGCCTGTCTGCTCATATTTTAATCTACTTCTACATACATGAATTACTCATTTTACTGAGGGTTTTTTCCCCTATGAGAAATTAAGACATCACAGTCTTTTCTAAGAAAGCATAAACAAAAACAGAGGAGGTAGTGAAGTGTAAAGGTGTTTGGAAGAAATTACCTAGGAACACAAAGAGAAGCTGTTTCTGATGGTAAGAGCTGCCTGATTTTTTTCTTCTTCTATTTAAAAGCACAGAACTGAATGTCAAGGAGGCAATGTTAGAAAGAAAAGCACAAACAGGTACAGAGACTTGTGATGGGTGAACAAACAGATCGATAATCTGTGAACTGTATTTAGACTCATTTTCTATCACTTATGTTTTGCAAGTCAGCAGGGACTGAAGCATCATTAACTGTTGCAGTCTCTTTGCCAGTTATTCAAGACCTACAACAGCACTTGCTTCAGGTTAAAGCAAATAAATCATTTTGTTTTGATAAATACTATTTGAGAACACTAAAAGGTCAGAAAACTAAAAACCTTAGCAATTTTAGCAGGTGTTTCAATGCCAACCTCTCAGAACTCAAAGTGCACTGGGAGAAACAGCTGCGGACCAAAACTCTGCTCTTCACACAGATGTGACTTCAGTATAGCACTGCTACATTAAGCAGTAGTCTTTTCCCTGCAGCTTCAACTCTATCACAGCATGGGAAAGCTATTCACAAAATATTCATTGACTGTTTTTGAAGAAATGTTTGAAAATTTTTGCTTTAGGAATTTAAGGATTTTTCATAGAATCACATAATCCTTATAGTTGGAAGGGGCCTTTAAAGGCCATCTAGGTCATCTCCTCTGCAATGAACAGGGACATCACAGCTAGATCAGGTTGCCTAGGGCCCCATACAGCTTCACCATAAAAGTCTCCAAGGATGAGGGATCCACCACATCTCTGGGCAACCCGTGCCAGTGCCTCACCACCCTCAACGTAAAAGACATTTTCCTTATATCCAACCTAAACCTTAAACCCTCTTTTAAGCTTGAAGCCATTTCCCCTCGTCCTGTCACTATAGACCCTGATAGAGAGCCTGCCCCCTTCTTTCCTGTAGCTCCCTTTAGATACTGAAAGGCCGCTATCAGGTCACCTCAGAGCCCTCTGTTCTCCAGCCTGAACAGTCCCAGCTCTTTCAGCCTGTCCTCGTAGGAGAGGTGTTTCATCCCTTGGATCATTCTGTGGCCCTCCTCTGCACATGCTCCAACAGGTCCATGCCTCTCCTGTACTGAGAACTCCACATCTGGACGCAGTATTAGCTCATAACATTTTGCACAGCAGTAACTTTTTTTTAAAGCTTAGAGATAAATGTTTAGGACCACAACGTAAGTTCCAAAGTATACACATTTGCTAGGATTTGGGGCACCAGGAGAACACAGGTTATGAAGAAATATTACACTTTTATCAATGTAATAGGTTAACAAACCACCATTCTAGAACGTATCATTAATTGAAAACTTGATCCAAATTTTACTTCAAGCATTTTCAGCCATTGCCTTGTTTTAAAACAGATGTCTTCATTAAAGTTCAGCTCGTTTAAAAGATAATACATTTCCCAACTATACTTTCTTCCTTTGATTTAATACACAATGTGGAAAGATTATATTGAAATGGTAAAAAAATTACTCCAACAAACCATGACACTGTAGAATGAAATTGCACAAACTACTCAAGCTTAAGATGAAGACAGCTTTCAAAATAAGGCGAAGTGAAAAGCAATCAGGAGTGTCTGAATATTAGTCCTATACACTCTTCAATTCAGTAGCAAACCTAAGTAGTTAAAAAGCCCTTCCTATAGACATGAGCTCTATCAAGTCTTTTCCAGATGATGCAGGATCATATGGATTGTTTCATAAGTATAACATGGACAAATGAAAGGACCTCTAGGGCTTGAAGAAAGCAAGCAGCTAATCAAGTCTTGAGAAGAGCAACTTCTAAATTTTATAGTCAGTTTAAATGAAGAAATCTGTATTACACCACACGTGCAATTGAAAAGCAAATCCACTAGTATTTCTGGAATAGAACAGCAACCCAATCTCAGCAGTGATTAACACAGCTAATTAGGTCTTATTTGTTTCTTTAAGAAACATGCATCTTAAACAAGACCTGAAACATTGTCTAGTTGTACCTAGAACAGAGCTGGTTTCCAAACTTGTCAATGAGTAAGTCATTCTCTGTGGCTTGCCACCTGATTACCTACCCTACAGCTTTATCAAGCCATATTTCTATAAGAGAACATCCTTTAAGCTATTAAAAACTGTCTCACAAAGGTAGGACCAATGCTGTCATACAGACTTTCAGCTAGGCGAAGCGGAAGCAGCAAACTTGCTAGCTCAGTGAAAATTCCACAGCACGTAGTTCAATATTTTACTAGTATTTTTCCTGTAATAAGTTTGAGGACCCCACTGAACTGGGGAAGTTAGCATAGATCAGTATTAAAAACAACTATAAATTAGTTTGATTCAGCAAGAAATAACCTGCCTGCAGTCGTTCCCTTCACACACACAAACTGAGGAAAGTAAAATCTCACCCGTGTCATTTTAAAAAAGTCTAAAGACGGCCTGTTCCATCGTACATCCTCCTCCCGTCTGCGCTTTAGCCGGCTTTTCTTTTCATTCAGAACACAAGGCTGAGAGCGGCACCTCAACAAGCCCTGACGTCGGCTGAGCTCGGGTGTGGAGGTGGGAGTGCTGTTGGCTGAAGGCAAAAGGTTCCCGGTCTCGGTGATGTGCTCCTGGGAGAGGGAGAGGCGGCGCCTTGGGTTAAAGTCACAGGGCCCTCCGGAATTCCAGCGGGTACTGGAGCTCGTGCTTCCCTCGCTGCTGTCCACAAACCCGCTGCTGGCAGAGGAAGGTCTCGGTACTGGTGATGTGTTGAAGCTGGTGACGGTGAAGACATTATTGAGGGACAGTATGTTTTGTGGCAGGCTGATGCTTGTGCTTCTCTGCAAGGTCGCACTTCCGTGACTGTTGCAGCGTTGCAAGGTCGCGCTGCCACCGCTGTTGCATCGTCTCTTTGACACTGGAGTCCAAACCTTTGAATTGCCAGGTTTCCAGGGTGAGCGACAGCGAGCCAGCTCGTCTGGCTCCGAGAGGGACCTGCAGTGGCGTTTTGTGGGCGGTGCCAAGGGCTGACCCGAGTTTTCATTGAGGTTTAACTCACTGATCCATCCTGACACCATGGACGTGCTGGAGGGTTCCTGCTGCCACTGCAAAGCGCCATTGCTGGCAGGGCCAGTGCTGAAGGGGCACACTGGGAAAGGGTAGGCAGAATTCCTGGCATCAGTCTGGATTGGACAACCCCCATTTAAAGCTTTCCAAGGACTGTCTTCTAGAAAAAAAAAGATAGAGGTGATAGACAGGAAGGAAAAGGGTACTTGTTTTATGTCTGGTTTAATGTAAAGCTATGACTCAACTCAGGCTTAGAAGAGAGCCATAAATATCCAGCTCTTCATCAACACTTAAAAATATAATTACAAGGTAGATAGCTCCAAAACCATGAAGACCAAGTATTTCAGGGACCACTGCAGGCATTCCAGTACACACGAGTACCTAGTTAAGTCTTTTTGCTGTGTATTGAAGGATTAGAGCTTTATTTCTTCTCTGTGAGCAACACTAACAGATTTGTTATCTGCTTTTCTAGCGCACACCATACAACAGAAACCAAAACCTGCAGCAGTGAACCAAAAGTATAAAAATGGATTAACAACCCTTGTGAAACCCTACCAAGGATTTCTATGTTATTTTTATTTCAAAGAGCAGGATAATCTGTTCATAGTTGGCTGTCTCTCATTTGGCTGTAATACTTCTCCATTAAGAACACCTTACTATAGTAAGTTCCAAAGAGATGGGTGTTCGCATTCCATGCTGTGAATAGCTTTAATTTAAATTGGAAACAGAATAAAGTTATTTTAAACTTCACAGCGTTTTTTTTTTTTTTTTACTCATATTCAAAGTATCAGAAAAAATCTTAATTCAATGCATTAAAAAAGTGAGGATGCCTTCAGAACCTCCTGCAAGTTTTACTATGAATACAGACATAACGCACAGTGCACAACTTCTCATCTGAAGTGGCAATGCTGGGTTAAAAGAAGTCTGCCAGTGAAGCCTCTCACTCTTTTGTGAAGCATTTCTTTGAGAACATTCTGCACATTTTACAGCTGTTCCTCCACATTATACAATGAAGTGTAAGAAGAACTACAGCAGACTTTGGATTTGCAAATTGAAAAGCAGTAAAACTGTTGGCCAGTTAGCAGTGCTTCATGCTTGGTTAGAAAATTTGCTAATTTAAACCAATTAGCCAAGGAAGGTTCACTTATCCTGGACTTAAAGAATTCTTTAAGATGTTGAGGGTTTCTTTTTTTCCTCAAGACCTCTTTTGAGAGCCTAGAATATAACCTAAATATTAAATACCTGTGTTTTCTTACAGTTAATTGTCCAAAAAGTTTTCTAGAATCAGCAGATAAAAGTTTTGCAGAGTAGCTTTAAAAATTACAAATCCAAATACTTGTACGTGTTCCATGCCCAAACTATGTCATGGATTATCCTGTTTATTTGGATCTTATTTAAAGAACACCCTATTGTCTCGAAATCATTTAACTGTGCAGACAGCTGGCCTATTCAAACAACATGTTTTATTAGAATTCCTCTGTCCTTCCTCCTCCATTCTTTCAGATGGGTACAACCACATACTGTGCTTTGCCTTAAGCACGTAAGCTCTTCAAGGCAGAGACCATCCATAATTCAGTGCAAGTAAAATAGCCAGCACAATGGGATCCAGATACTGTTTGAAACTCCTTGCATCTATTGTAGGACAAATTTTTAGCTTGGACTGGCTCGATTTAAAAAAAAATCCTTAGGAAGCCTACTCCTAGGATGGAAGGTGATTTAAAGTTTGCTGTGAAAAAAGTCACAAGTTGCACATGTGCTTTAATCTTTCACGTGCTATCAAAAAATGTTATTTTGAGATTAAGTATTATTTCCCTTTGGAACCTCATACAAACCACGCACCATGCCTTAAAGGGAATCACACTGAGCAAAGTAAGAATCGCCCACGATTTAAGACAACAAAGTTTCAAATCCATCCCTTAATAAAGCAGCATGACGTTTCCATATCAGTAAGCATTGCTTTGATTTTTGGTGATAAAGTTTACTCTTAACAGGATCAAGGGAAAACTGATTAGGGAGGGGAAGCTAATGCACTCAAAACACCGGACATCAGCTTATGGCTTGCATCGCGCTGGATACTCTGTGTGGCAAAGCCTGCAAGAAGGTGTGTAAAGAGGTTAGAGATTTCCTCTAGTAGAAGAGATGTTTAGTATGAAAACCAGCATTGCTGAGCTTCCGTACACCGTAGCAGATAACAAAAAGAAGTGTTACCAGGGCTTTTACTATGCAAAGCAGATCACACGTACAAAACTAACAACCAGCTATTCCCAGTATTGTTCATAGACCAGCTTAAACCAGCAGGCTCTGCAACTGCATGCTCCATCCCCCTCACCTTATTTACAAAAGAAAGGCTGCTTGCTATACCAATTACCTCAGTAAAACACAGCTAAGGCTTCTGAAGAACTTACCGTTGATTTCGAAAGAGAACAAGCTGCCACTTTTGTTCAACTTCTCAGATGAGTACTGAAATCAATCAGAAAAACAGTTTTAACTGTGTGAAAGAACCAGCATACGCCCCAAGGAAAACACATGCAGTTTTCAGTTTCTCTCTGTGCCCCTAACAACCTCCTTAAAAGGAATGGGTTTTGCTGGGTATCTTGAAGAAATTCCTGAACAGCAGATCTTTCTAAACGAAAACTCCAACGTTTAACTATTGCCAATATTTTCTGATACACTGTTAAGTATCAAACTGTTGCAACGTGAGCCCATGCGAGTAAACTGCAGAATTAAGAGCCATCGTTCCCTCAATGAAATAGCTTTGATTCAATCCTCATTTCAGTGGCAACTGATTCACAATCTGACAACCACATTTCCATGCTCAATCTTAAGGCTAAATAGCAAAATATTTCACCTTAAATGAATGAGGAATAGCTTTAGATAAATTAAACACACAAATCTTAAAGGTCTCCACTAGGAACTTCATATCCAAGACAGGCTTTGCTCTTATTTTACATGTTCTTAAATATCAGCACAGCAAAATGTTTCCTTATTTCTTAAGGTATAAGAGTCATTAAAAAGTATATCCTGTCCAAAACTCATCTTCTGCATAGTTTTTGAATTCATACAGTTTATTGGCAACGGTTTATTAGCCTGAAACAACGTAAAACCCATACTTAAAACAAAGTTTGCAGGTAAAGGCCTTCAGAATGTAAGATTAAGCTTTGTCAGTAGCACCTGCACAGTAATACAGGCCTATCTGTATGTAGGGCCATTTCCATCTCCTTAGTGAATTTCACCTAGGAAGAAATATCACTACAAAAGCATTAAGAGTCCAGTTTCTCAGGCATATAGGATGCTGAACAGCAAGCTGCAAAGAAAGTACTTGTAAATAAAATGGCTTCAGGCCCCCAGCAGATCCCAAGGACCATTCCTGATTCCTCTACATAACAACTCAGGATGGAGAGGAAGATTACTTTAAGTGTTACTCTTTTACACTCTGTTTTGAGTACAGCCAAAGACAACAGTATTGTATACAGACTTACAGACAATTTTTTAAACAAACATCATTGGTCTACAAAGCTTTTGTTTCTTGCTTTATAGCAACACAACTGAATATGGCTGATGCACTTAAATCCTTGAATTCCTCATATGACATATAAACACTAAGCTATGCTAGCATTCCCTTGGTGCCTTTGTTTTGGAGGCAGGGAATGGATGAACTGCTGAAAGGACAGCCCACAATCAGATTATTAACCTTATTTAATATCAAGGTCAGCATATGAGAGAAGCCATTTGTATCACCTTTTTCCTTCCATCCACAGATGCATTTATAGCTTCCTATTTAAAGAAAAAGACTTTAAACAGCAGAAGTTCAAAACTCCATCCAGTCTGCAACTGATGAGTCTCTCAGAAGATTTAAGTCAAACTTGAGAGCAAGAGCTACCACTCTCACTAGCTTGCCTTTCATAACTGCAGTTGTCAGTTATGTCAAACACACTAATAAAGCTAGTATCAATAATTTACTAAACAACTCAGATAACAGAACACAAGAGTATGCTGAGATAACAGTAATGGCTGTGTTTTATCCATCTCAGAAGGACAAAAAACTTGAGACTTAAACACAAGGTTGCCCAAACTCCTCCCTCTCCAGTTTTCCCCAAATCGATCACAGCATCAATCTATTCAACTACCAATTCATAACTAAGGAAAGTATATTGGAATCAAGTGCCACATTGAAGTCTTAAAGCTACTTCACTTAAAGTGTGATTATTAGGGTTGTTTAAGAGACTATACGCACAGGTTAAGATCTTGGATACACAGAAGGATCAGAACCTTGATGACAATCCCATATGAGCATCATTAGGTTGCTATTTAGTTTTTGCAAACATTTGACCAAATGCATCTTTCACATGGTGCTCTGCACAAATGTCTGTTTCATTTGCTGCAATCTAACCACCTTAGAAAGCCTTGCCCACCAAATAAAAACCACTCTACTGCATCTTTGACAGTTGAAAAAAGCATTTTTGAAAGGGACTTGAAAAAATGGACTACATATACATAGATCATCTGTACTCCAGGGAATGGCTGCAGTGTTCTTAACAGCCAGCAGTTCCATCCTTAGAGCTATTTCTGAGCAGCTTCTAGGGAAGTCAGTGCTCAGGTCTGTGAGATAAGCACATTACAGCTACAATTCGTTCTCTGAAGTGATCATTTACACAGAATCCTGTTATATCACAAAAAGTGTCAATTCTTTGGAGATTGAAACCAAAGAGCCCCATTAAATGTGACATCTGATACTGAGTGCAAGAGAAAGGAAAAAAGTGCATCATTTTCAGTAAAAGCTTGATGCAGTGAAATAAGGGGGTGAAGAACCTCTCTTACATGCACTTGGGTTTCCTGTAACTGAAACTAAAAATACATGGAACCTTTACCTGTTAGTGTATTTTAATGATGTCCGTAAGTTCAAACTTGAGTAGGACCTGTAAAGCTATAAATTGCTTACTGCAGTTAGGATCCTTTTTATCTATAGAGAACATGGCAGATGTCCCACTAGCTTTACTGTAACAAAGCCCTGAACCAGTTTATCAGCTCTCCTGTACTGGCTACATACACTGCTTTCCTCCAGTCAGCCCCTTTCATTGGAAGAACTACCTGAAGCTCCCTGAACAAAGAGTCTTTTTATTATTTCTTTATGATTTTACTGGAAAAAAGATAAGCAGAGTTTACAAAGCAATGGGGAAGTCTGCTAAGTTCTGCGTGAAGGACGCTTTCTTTAAACAAGGTCAAGTTATTCAATCAGGTCCTTTTCCTGATAAACTCCAGAGCTCGAGCATGTCCATCTTCCAACTATTGCTTTTTGAACAAATGCTTAAAAAGAAGCAACAAGAAAACAGGTATTTTACCCGAACAAGTATATTTCTTAATCCTCACAATCTTAAAATTAACTTGTCACTTCAATGCATTTTCTCCAATTCCCAAGTACATTTGGAACTCCTCCAATTAGTTGGCTTTCTTCCCAAACCACAGGAAAGCCAGAGTTTACTATTCAAGTCCTAATTTAACCACCACCATGTAAGTGTGACGTCCATAGTTTGAATAACTCCACAAATCAGACTTTCATTTCTACCAAACACCTTCTAATTATGACTAGCTAGAAAACAGCATGGAAAAGTGTTTCATCTGCTATCAGCACATGAAGAAGTGATCAAGTCAAGTCACATTTTAGACCTGGCCCTCTAGTCTTTCTACCAGCGGCTTCTGATCCAAAGCCAAGATGTTCTCAATGATATTTGAAAATGACTGGAAAAAGGCAACATAGCAACCATTTTTAAGAAGGGTAGAAAGGGTGATCCAAGGAACTACTGACCAAGCTAGCCTCACCACAGTGCCAGGGAAGAACATGAAGCAGATCCTCCTGGCAGATATGCTAAGGCATATGGAAGAAAGGGGAATACTATGGGATAACTAGCACAGCTTCACCAAGGGCAGATCCTGCATGACCAACCTTGTAGCTTTATGCTGGTGTAACTGCATCAGTGAACAAGAGAAGAGCCATTGATGTCATCTACTTGGACTTCAGTATGGCCTTTGACACAGTCCCCCATAACATCCTTCTTCCCAAATTGTACAAATATGGATTTGAAGAGTGGATTGTTTGATGGACAAAGAGCTGGTTGTGAGATCATACCCAGTGAGGGCTGGTCATGGCTCAATGTCAGGATGAAGACCAGTGATAAGTGGTGTCCCTCAGGGGTCAGTACCAACTCTGGTGCTCTTTAACATCTTCATCAGTGACATCGACAGCAGGATTGAGCGCACCCTCAGCAAGTTTGCAGATGACACCAAGCTGTGTCATGCAACTGACCCGCCGCCCAAGGGATGAGATGCTATTCAGAGAGACTTAAACAGGCTCCAGCAGCAGGCCCAGCTGTCTTGCACCTGGATCACCACAACCCCCACTAAGCTGGAAGAATGTAAGGATCGACCACAGCCCTGCCAAAAAGGGCTTGGGGAGTACTAGTGGATGGCAAGCTGGACATGAGGCAACAATGTGCCCCTGAAGCTCAGAAAGCCAACCCTGTCTTGGGTTGCATCAAAAGATGAGCAGCCAGCAGGTCAAGGGAAGAGATCCAGCCCCTCTACTCTGATCTGGGGAGACCTCAAAACACTGCAGAACACCTCACTGCTGAGGCAGCCAACCAACTATTCTACTGTTATACTTTGAGCTTGTATTCTACTTTAAGCTACAATGGTCACCTGAGATAAAAGTTCGGGATAACCTAACACCCTGATCAGGAATCCCTTCCTGCTTCTACAGAAGGAAAAAACAATCATCCCTCTTTCAACACTCACAGAGGCAGGTGCAGCAGAAGACTGTGCTACATAATTGAGCACAGACTGATCAAATGTGTTATAGTAGTTTGGAAAATTACTATGTTGGTTAACAGAGTAGCAAGAGAAGCTACAGATGATATACTGCAACATATTTAGGCAAAAGCAAAGAAATATAATTTGTCATCATACAGGTTACACAAATGAAGAAGTGCATTATATCCTATGTATGTTATCTTCATAAAGAATGGTAGCCATAAGGTAAATGGCTTTCAAAGAGCAATTCCTTTTTCTTTTATAGCCCTAACTTAGGATCTGTATGGCTTTCCTTTTTTCCCCGCTGGCTGAATACATGTGGTTTTGTTCTTCAGACAGGTAGGTACGTGGGAAAGGCAAGTTCTTACTCTCTGCATGAGCTAGTAAAATATTTTAAACAACTAGAAGAGAATTCTTCTCTTACAAAGTCTTAACTCATAATGAAAATTCATCTGTAACAGTACCTTTTTCTTCCCACAAAAACATACTGGAACAGAGCCATGCCAGAGCCTGAGAAGTCACCCTCATGAGGGCGAATAAGAACAAATGAAACCACCCCCTTCCTCCAAAACACACTCATTTCCACCCAAGTCAAAGTAGTCTTAATGGCTCTTTCTTGATATTAGCTCTCTACAGAAACATTTTCATGTTCTTCATATTGCCGAGAAAAAATATACATTAAATTCACTGAGTTCTGACTGCTCAAACTGTAACAACTTCTGATCTGCTACCCACAAAAACTAGAAGCTGCTCAAAAAATACCCACCAATGAAGTAATTTCTCCAGAAACAGAGAAGAAAAAGCAAAACTGTAAGAAAATGACTCTTAAGAGAATATCTATAGGAAAAAAAAAGTAATTGAGAAGCTTGAATAAAGGAAGTTAAGAGCTTTCTAAAAAGCTTATTCCACACTGCTACATAGGCTCAACAATCAAGCAGGTATTTTATCAAATATATTTTCTTGTTAACTAAGCTGACCAACACAAACTTGTGCTTTTATGGAATTGCAATCCAACTCAGGTCAGCAAACATTGCTTTGCTTAGGAAAACTTAAACAGGACAAGCTTCTGGAACAGCTTCTCCACTCCTATGTTCATGATTTAAAAAGCCTGAAGTCTTCTGGGTTATTTAAAGGTCTTTGAGACTACTAGAAGCTCAGGGCTTGAAGGAATCCTAGCAGGCTCCCAAAGTTCAAGCCTAGACTCAGCTTCAGGGTCATTTCAAGTCAGCATAAAATAGCCAGGGAAGAGAGGAAATGTTGGTTTATCTACTTATGCCAAGACACGCAGTTATGCAGATGCACCGTGAGCAGGATCATGAAACCGATAAGACAACATTAATCCAGGCAAGAGAGGTTAGTTGTGACCCTGTCAGCTCATGAGGTGATTCACTGCATGGTCCCACAAACTTGTGCCAGCACATGTGAAGGGAAGTGCAGGCAAGACTATTTAAGAACTGTTTCTTCTATTAACAGCAGCAATTTGAAAATGAAACATTAAAATGAACTTCTTACCAAAGCCTACAAAATATGCTACAGTTGATTCAACTCCCCCCACCATAACTCAGTCTTCTCCCTTACTAAAGTTTTATAACCTTTAGAAGTGAAAAAGTGTACTCTGATCATTATTAGGTTCAAATTTTATTGAGGAAGCCATCACTGCTTCTAGGAATCCTCCTAGGTAGGGAGCAACCCAGTTGTGTACATTTCCTTCCCACTTGCTTATTCTTCATTTCTATGCCTCACCCCATCATTTCCACACTTCAAGCTGTCATTCTGCATAGACAGAACCTATTCCTGACCTCAGAACCCATTTTCCTTCAAGGACTAGAGCATTTAAGGAACCAATTACTTGATGGTTCCGAAGGCGGAGGAGGGAAGGAGATTTATGCACTGACAAGACATCATTTGTCATTTTCACACCATTAATTCTTCCCCTTGTTTTACCTTAAAGACGGATAAGTAAAAGAATAAGAAAACAACAAGAGTGGTAGAATCACAATGTGAAAGTATTGCATAAAGTCCACGCAGTGTAAAAATAGCAGTACATCCTCCTCTGCTTTAACAAGTCCCTGGTCCAAAAGCTACAGTGACCATCGGTAAAAGGAGGTCTCAATTCCTAAAGTTCCACAAATTTCAGAGGCTCAAACTATGAATTACAAGCTGCCCACTACATTTTGGAAGCACTAATACTAACTACAGGTCACCATTTACCCACATCTAGGCCTACAGTTTAACTAGAAGTAACACAAGATTGCCAGTTCATGATGAAAGCAGATTCTCCTACAAAACACCCATCCCAAGTGCTTCAACATGCTAGCTGAAATAAATGCAAGCTACGTATTTCTATTTTGAGATATCCTGCTTCCCATATTTTACATACACCTTTCAAGAACTGCGCATATTTCAGGTGGGGATTCAAAACTATGCAAATTATTACAAGATCTCTACAGGAAGCTGTTCGAGTTTTAAAAATAAATATTAAGAATAGTGCATACTACTAGACATCTTTATCAGGTTGCATGCGTGTGCAAAACACCTGTGATTTCTTTGCAATGTGGAGAAGAGCTTCATAGATAAGAACCAGAGGTATTTATGCAAAGCTCCACTGTCTATGACTGACCAGGTTTGTACTTGTGAAGTAAATAAGGAAGCTGTTCTGTTACTGAAGTACAGGTTACTTTTAGCAATAAGACTTCTTCCTGTGTTGTAACTGAACATGCCTAAGGTTCAATGCTTGCATTACTTAATATTTAAATAACAGAAGCAGAGTTTAACAGAACTTTGACATTTAGTCATTAATTTCCCCTCCCACCCCCAATTCCATTAGTACCCTAGTGTTTTATCTATAGAATGGCAATAAAAGTCAATGAAACTAAGCTGCTGCAGTGCTACACTGCTTTGCATTATAAGCACAGTATGGTATCAGGTGGGCACCCAAGATTAACAGGAGACTAACATGAGACACCTTTTCTGGAGGAGAGTGAATCTAATCTCACAAATCAGATGTGAAGAGAACAGATTCCTTAGTCTGAATATCATGCCTGAATTGCCCACAGGCAATAAACAGAAATAAACACTAAATATTACAGAACTTTTCCAAGCACACCAGCCACCTGACATATTGATAAAGCAAGGATCTACTGATGTAGATCAATAAGCCAATGGTCAGGAATCTTACTTACAGTTCAGCTGTGTTCAGTAGATGGTTATCTTCTTTTCCTCATGCTGATAGCTACCAACAAGTGGTTACTGATGTTTATAACTGAACAGCATTGTCAGATATCTAGCACATACAAAGCAAAGAAAGTTTCAGGTACCAGTATTTGAGGTTTCATTTGGGGGAAAAAAAGAATATTAAGAAGCCTTGAAAATTCTTTTTTGTCATTAGTATACAGGCTTTCAGCCATTTAAGTGAAAACAGAAGGTTAAAAGATAACTGCAATAAGAAACCATCTCCTTAAATCAACCACACATAGAATTCGCATTGTTTTCCCCCTTAGAACCTCAATCCACATGACAAGGCAGTCCTAACCAGCTGATCTACACTCTTGATCGTAGCTTTGAGTTTCCTTGGAGCACTCTGTATTTCATATTTACACATAGTTTTGATATATCCTTACCAGATTAATATTGTATGTTTTACACGTCAGATCATCCAAGCTCTGGTTCTGCAGCTTTTCTGTTATTAGTGTTACCATTGTAGTTGATCCTTTTCTACTGCTCACACAGAAGTGTTGGAGGCTCTTAGGTGTCTTGTTTCAATAATCACAAGCCATTTCTGTTTTGGTTTAAAGTCTTGAGATTTATGCTTCCATCTTACTGCCAAAGTTTATTTCCAAATGCTGTCAGTGTTTCATGTCTGCTTTTCTGTAAAACTGAGACAGAAAAAGGAAGAAGTCAGAAACATTATTGCGTACATCATAATTAGTATTGTCATAACATGACTTGTTTAAATGTGGGACATGCTCATGTCTTCCTGGTCCAAACAACTACACTGAAAATTTAGCTAGGTATACTACAACAGCCTATGAAAAGTGCAGCTACATGCCATACTGCTGTATGTTCAGCAACAGTTGTACCATTTTGTTTCATCACTAAACCCTCCTACAGTGGAACAGTGGGTAGCTCGAGTGCTCTAACCACTTTCCAAACCCTCAGTTACTTTTAATGCATTCTTGTGGTTTTTGTTGTTTTTCGAAGACTGTGTAATTGCTGCCTGTCAGCAAACATCAGACCTTAACCTGGTAAGCAGGAGATAACCATACATGTAAAAACATCACTGACAAAAGCTTAGATGTTTATATTCCGTGAGCAATCATTTGTATCAAAAGAGCAGCAGATTTGCTCTCTGCCTCCTCTCCTAAACGTAGAACCATAGGATCTCTAGCTCTCTTCCCTCAGCATCAGTAACCTTTAACTGCTGCAGTTCATTCCTCACTGTCTTCCCAACACTATATTGGCTGGTTGGTTATGCCACAGCAAGTGACCATCTTTTTCTCAATTTCACCTCATTCCTCAAACAGTTTGCAGAGAAAAACGTAATTATTTTCCTTCTTCTATCACAAAGTCATTTAGGTTCAACATGGTTCTCAAATCAGCTTCCAAAAGAAAGTTTGCATCAGTAGCAATCACAGTTTCTCCATGCTACTTCCAAGGAACTTCTTTCAATAACTTTGCCTTACTGTGTTAACGAAAACATCCTTACTACACTCCTGCTGATGATCCACTATTGGCATGCACTAACCACACTCCTGCTTTTATAACTGAGAGTCACTGAGTATATTCCATGACTGCAGTTACCTTCACAGGATTAAAAACAAAAATCAATCAATACACAAGCACTACCAAAGTCAAACACAGTAAAAAAAAAGAAAAAATCACTGAAAATTTGTGTAAAATACTCCATCCTTTCCACAATGTTCCTTATCAGCTGTTTAAGTAACCAGTAGTAGCAAGAGAAAAGTCACTTGAGTCCATGACACAAGTTAAACCCATTTAAAACTTTAAGGTATTAACTGTCTTGTACAATTACCTTTGAAACCTGTTACCTATTTGTTAGCTCAAATACGATTTCATATGCTGGCCATGCACTATGTCACCTTCACAAACACCCATTTTGTCAGTCTCCCAATGAGGGAGCTGCCAAAAATCCTAACTTCCGACCACCCCTTCATCCCCATCCTCCTACCTAGTTTTATTTGCAAGAAGGCAATGCTTACATCAATATATAATGCTACCCAGGTATCAGGACACGTGGAGACATTTTACTGAATGTGCCCTATCTTCCAGGAAAGCACCCAAAGATTTGAAATCTTTACCATTTCGTGTTCTGAAATTACACCGAGTCAAATATTAAAGGCATTTAAGTTCATACACTCGCTGGTAAAAGTTACATAAACCCTTTTCAAAGTAAGCCATGGTAAGTGCGATTCATAAAATAGTGAGCAAGTTTAAGGGCAAATGTGAACTAAGTATCATGTGAAGTAGCATGCTCAAGTGCATCGTAACGCAAAGGGACATCTACGCCCCTTCTAACCCTGGTAAAGTTGGAACTAGATCTAGAAAACCAGAATACAAGTAAAAAGCTGACTGGATGGCATCAGTCACCCATAGACTGCCTAAAAATACTGTGAAAACAAAGGACCTAGTAACCAGCACAAAGACTTCCAGATTATTTTGGGGATTAAGATTTCTGCAGCAAAGAGGCTACTATTAAGAAACAGCTGAAAAGTTCAGCAGGTGCTTAATTACTAAGCTTAAGGCTTTTGAGTTTTTTCCCCCAGAAACAGAAGAAAGCAAATCCAATAAAGTTATGGAAAAAAAAGAGGAGGAGCAAGGTTCTAATCCGTAATCAGTTAGCTATATAATGTATTTGTATCTTGCTTAGTCTTCTAATCTTCAAATGCTTCACTGGAAAACTTTAAGCGTGCATAGCACAAAGAATAAGGAGAAAATAGAAAGGCATTAATTTTTAGTTAATGGACCAATACATTCAGTTACATGAGAGGATAATGGGGAGGCACAGCGCTTTCAAACTGAACCATACAACTATCATCCATTTAAACCTTACCTGATATTGAAAGTAATACTTGAGTTACAACCATTTAAGCAGTCTCTAACCACATGCAACCCAAATTCTATTTGGTACCACAAGCAAAGTGGAAATCCCAAAGGAGTGTTTCTCATGTCGGCAACACAGCTAGCAGCAGTATGTATTTATTTTTATTTCAGATGAGACATCAAAAAAGCTCTGCTGCTCCCCTTCAGCAAATTCCATTTCTCACAACCAAGCACAAAGAATGAGTGACTGAATTCAGTTCAGACCAGAAGGATGCTTGGAAGGGAATTCCCTCATCCTCTTTCAGCGTACTTGACCTCACACCACAGACCTGCCTCACCCAAAAGTAATCCACTCCAACAATCTGCCAAGCAGATTCTCCTGTAATTAGGAATTAGATCCCCCCCACCCCGTTCCAAAGCAAGGTCTGAACATTCTTAGCTCCTCTTTTCCAATCCATACTCGTATGCTACTCAAATCCGGCAGCACACAGCCAGCTGAAATCAGCCCTGCAGCCTCAGCACCTTCACTCAGTGACAGAAGTCCTAGCTGCCATAAGCTGAGCTACTCATGCTCTACAAGGAATTACTTCTCTCATCTTTGCTAGTTCACACTGGCCATTAGAAAATGGGAGGCTTCTAAGGGTCACTCCAGCTCCGCTGTGCAGTTGTCATTTTAAGACTTCACTAATATGTCCATACTACAGAATTTTCAAGTCTTACAAGTTCTTGGCTCTCAATGCCTCCTAAAAGGAAGTTCCACAGGCTACAAAAACTCCTCGTGGTATTTTCACTTTTTTTTAGTAGTTTTCATTTGTTTCAAGATCCTCTGCTGCAGTATGTGCTTAAAGTACCCATATAAACGTTAATCTCTTTATGTACTTCTTCCTAATACGCTGGTTTTAGAGTTGTTTCAAGGCAAGTGACTTTCTTTTCCAATCACCCTTCACTCTCATCAAGCTGAATGCCCCTCTTACTGCTTGGTGCTTCAAACTAATTGGATTTTCAGTCATAGGAACCCTTCGGCCATCCTTGTTAGGATGGATCCTGCTGCATTTGCATTACTTCAGCAGCCTCACAGCAGGACTCTTCGTGCCACTAAGTTCTGCCTACCGCTGCCAATCACACGCCCTATGCAAGCCACAGGCATATCCCAAAGATACACACCTCTGCTGTCACCAAGACTCCACAGTCTGTCCGGACTTGCCTTGCTCAGCTGCTGAGATCTCCAAACCTGAAGAGAACAATAGCTCTTGGAGATCCAAGTTTGGTGAGGTCCTAAAAGATTAGGGCCATCTTTCCCTTAGCATGCCATCCTTTATGAAGCCTGATTAGGTCGAAGTGAGAAAGCTGAGGCATCCAAGATAAACACGCATAACAAAAGATGTCAGACTCTGTGCTGGGAGAGGCCTAATCTTGCTAGGATCTCCTTAAACTAGGAGGTGGGGGGTAAAGAAGCTATTCTTATTGCTGAAAGACAGACTAATGAAAAGGAATAACATAAATGGGATACAAAAAAACTCCAACGAACTCCAAATGCAACAGCAAGCCAAAGCTAACATTCCTCACTGATGGAGAATGCGCTGTGATGGATATCAGCCTCGCCATGTTCCCAAATTTCAATTTCCGTTGTACGACAAAGATCCTGAAATTTGAGCACAGGTTTGTTATTCTACTTGTACAGTACTAAAGAAAGAGGTTCTATTACTGTATTTGTATAGTAATACTAATGAGGAGTCTTATTTCTTAAAAATCTTAGCCACAAGTTGTAATGTCTTACATCAGCTCTGCCAAAACTAAGGGTGGAGAGAGAAGTGCTCACGTCACAAGTTCTGCATCTTCTCAGTGATGTCAGTAAGGTCTTTTTTGGGAAGCCTACTAAAAATACGGATCCTCTTCCCCAGTCAGAGGATGCCAGAGGCTCATCTCATTTGACAACCTGCTTTCAAAGTGATGAAAAAGTCTTGATGAAGAATATGAAGCCAATTCAAAAAACTCTTCTTGGCTCCTAGAGAGTAAGGCAGCCAGATTCATTTCCAACACACTCCTACCGCTCCGCATCCTGCAGGACACAATGTTCCAGCAACAGCTCTCCTGCTGGGAAAATTTACATTTGTTTGAAACACTTCTAACAATTTCTCCTCTGTCCCCGAAGTTCCATCTTGGATAAAGAAGAAGAGATCACCAGATTTTAGATTATTTGCCCATAACACTCATGTAGGTGTTTCTGATGATTGCAATTCTGCAGCTCCAGCTATGGGACTAATAGTGCCCACTGAGAACATTCAAAGTTGTTCTCTTTTTCCCTTCATACTATTTCCTACTCTTTGCTCAGCTAACTACACGGAGCCCTTATTACCAACAATCCCATAAAGACATACTTAGCCAGCTCCCAGCAGAAGAAAAGGATTAGCTGGAGTCAAAATTCCAATTCGGATAAGCAGGTCCTTTAAAATATTATCTCTGCTACAGCAAGCCAAAGCAGCTAATCACCCCAGCAGTACTAACTCCAGATCTAGATGATTTTACTACTAAACTTCAGATGAAAGATGCTGTGATTTTTGCCTCCTGGCACCTCTCACAGCAACCAGGAAGCATTTCAGAATTGAAACACCACGCCAAGCCAATAAAGTTTTAACAAAGCATTGTCCATCCCATCCCAGCATTGCCTTGCTCCAAGCACAACTAGAAGACCAGGGGTATATTTTTAGTTTTGCTTTTTTTTTTTAAACTTCTAAACTAATACCTTATGACATCTGAAAGAAACTACATAATATCTGGTTTCTCACAATGCACAAGTCCAGCTTCCAAATGGAAAGAGAACATTCTGCTTATAAAACACACTATTTACCACAGTGCTAAGAAGTTCACAGGGAGGCTAAGCATTCCTTGTAACATAAGACTATTATTACCAACTTTTAGCCCAGAAAGGTTATCAACAGCATGCATTTTAAGAAAATTATTTGGACTTTCAGTGCTTTTTAGCACTAATCTGCAGAGCAGTTACTTTGAAACATTCCAAAATTCCACATCTAGCCTAAGTTGAAGCTTTAATTATAAAGTTTTCTGCCACTACAGAACTATTCATCAGTGTTTCACAAGACAGGTATCAGTAGTAGACAGTCCCACGTGTTACACTGTGGGAGCCCTCTCCTTGTACTTAACTCGTAACTTCTTGTGCTGTTTTCCAAGCTTCTCTGCATGTAGAAAAATATACTGTATTAGACTGACAAAGTTTCTAATCCAAACAGGGTGAAGACAGTATGGTTAATAACCACAGTTTCACAGCTAACAAACCCTGTTTAAGCAGTAGTTCTTCTCCCTGAAGAGAAGCAACACAAAAGGCAAGGCTCAACAAAACCCTCCCGTACATGCTGAAACTCCAAATGAAGCCAGAGAAACTAGCTCCAACATCTGCAATTGAGAGAGTTTTAAAGACTGGAAAGGTATTTCTTGAGCTACAGACTCTCTCAGCTTTCTCCCTACAATTCTTTCATAAGCCAGTTTTTATTAGAAGAAAGCCTCAACATTATGAGGTGTTCCAGCCTGGATTATGGTTGCCACAACTCCAGCAGAAAACTGCAAGAAAAAGAGACAAGAAAAACGCTGGAAGGCATCTTTTATATTAACTGATGGACACCGGAATCAAGTTTCTCAGATATTCCACTGATTCAGGAAGCGTAAGCAATATAAAGAGCTCAGAACAGTCCATAGAAGAACATACCTCACCTACCATGCAAACAGGACTATATTTCACCACTCTAAGTCTGAAAAAAAAAAAATAGGATTCGGGTTGTTATCGCCTCCAGCAGTACAAGAGAACAAATAGAAGGTCCACATGCCTCAAATGCAGAGAAATGGCAACAGAGCCCTGAATTTCCCTACATTTTGACCCTAAAGAATCACCATTCCAGCACCATCTGGTCACTGAGACAGCTCTGACAAAATATAAACTGTTAACAAAGACAGCATCCTATACATTCCTTTATACTCTAACCCCTACGCTTCAGATGCAGAAGCTCCTGCAAGAAAGGAGCAAAGCCTGAACCATCAAACACAGCCTTTGGACTATTCCTTAAAATGCAACATGTTTTGGCAAACCCACTGAACTCAAAGGGAACAAGCAGTGCTCAGTTTTCTGATTGAAAAAACAGACCTTGTTCAAAGCCTCCCATGTGAGGTGGAGAAATCTGCAAGCAGGAGAACCAGAATTAAACTAAAAAGAATATCCTGGCTGAAGTTGGAGGTTTCCAGTTTGCAGAATTCACAGCCAGCTGATGTGCTGGAAAGAGCTTAAAGGTGAGACTTCAGCATAGAGGTTCTCCTTCAAATGCAGAATCCACCCAGCTTGGCTGAAAAACACATACAGAGCAAAGACCTAAACCTGTTTTCATGAAATCTGAATTTAGAAAAATGGAAGATTTCAATCTTTTACAGAATTAACTGCTGTAAGAAATACCACCCTTAATCTTGCAGGTGGTTTGGGTTCATTTTTAAATCAGGAAGAAAGTCTCCTTCCAAAAAGCAGAAGGAAGGGTGAAGATAGGGGGTGTTACGAAATACATTTCTCGAAACAATGGAAGCAGCGGTGGAATGAGCTCATGAGACTTTCTACAGGTCTTACCTAAATAGGAAATGTATCACCACAGAAATTTAAAGTGAAGAGCTCAACCCAATGCCAAAGGTTAAAGCTTTTATTATTGCCAGCTTGAATCAATATGAAGTCTCAACCCATCTTTCAGACTTGAGGAAAAGTTAACATTCGCATCACAGGCAAGTGATCGTGCATCTTCTGAAGTATCTTTGTCAGACAGGAGAACAGACGATCTGTGTCTTCTGTCTCATCCTGTATCAAGATACTGCTGTTATTAGTGTTCCTTCTTAAAATAATCCACCACTATTTAAATCACAGGCAAGGATTTCATTAATTTTGCCAAAGGATATAAATATCTACAATGTTCAGAGCTAGCTATCAGCATTAGTCTATGACCAGCCATCTCCCCACAGTGTGGGAGCCTGATTTTTTCCTCCTCCTCAGCATGACTGCAGAAAGCACAGAAATGCTCTTGTACAGAGTTGAGGAACACAAGTCTGTTCTACTGGGGCTTTTACACACAAACTCCACGCTTTAGCTACAATCATAAACAAAGTGTGCTGACAGTCATTATTTCAAGACTGTCCTAGCTCAAATAGGTACTCTGGCCCATTTAAATAGTTCAGACCAAAACCTAACAGGCAATCGAAGAGTATTACTTCTACTTGTAGTCTATGACATCACTGACAGATTGAAGACTTAAATAACTCCCCTTTCCACACACTGTTTAGAAAATATTCTATTTAAAAACCAATGGATTGTTATTTTTATATCTAGTGAGATAAAAAACTCACATTCACTGCTAAGTAATTTATGCAGGGAATATCTGCTTATGTAGAAACGTGTACCACCAGCCTAAAACTAAAGCAAATGATTCACTTTATACAAGGCTCACAAGATATTATTTTACTCTAAGGCTGTGAAATGTACAGAGATGACTCTACTACTGAGATATTTGCCTCACTCCAAATAGAGAAAAGGCAGGGGAAAAACTGAAGATAAGCAATAGCATCACCTACTTTCCCTTAGTGATTGCACTTAAAATGAGAAGTCACACAGACACGTGCTTTAAAAACAGTCAAGCCTGAAAAACACATAGCACTGACCCCTATCTTGTATGTGCAGTAAACACTGCCACTATCACACACCCTGACCCCTGTGAAAGTCTGAAACCAGTAGCAGTGCTGTTGTGTTGCCAAACCCTATGGGCTTGGTGTTTAGGGATTATACAAATCCCCCCTATACACCTCACTCCCCAAATACAGCTATCAAGCCTCCTCCTATTTGCCTTCATGTTCATTCTGAAGTTTCAGACATCTGACTGGCTCATTTAGAATAAAAAGCCCAAATAGTAAGTTTGTTTGTATGATCCCAAGTGTGAAGTGTTCATGCTGTAGGCCTCAGGCCAGGTGAAAAACATTTGTGTTGAGATGCTACTTGGTAGCATTTCAGAGACCTAAGGAGCTGTATAATCTGTACACAGGGAAGTCTCCCAAACACGAGCCTGCATATAAGCATGGACATTAAGAACAAGGAGCCTATGGCAGATCAAATATTTTTTCAATAAATAGTACAGCTGGTGAATTAAAGACACTGCTAAATTTAGAACTCAAGAGCTTAGCAGTGTTCTGTAAATATCCATGCATCTCAGTGCTTGTAATAACACCAAGTACACTCCCCCAGCCTCACTGCCCTAATTCTCCACATGAAGAGCAGCGTTTCCCTCAGGACACGCAGAGCTGCACCCAATTTAGGAAAGTTTCAATCTCTATCTAAAAAGTGTAACTCTCCAGAAGATCATTTTGTAATTGTATCAAATGAGCAAGTGAGTATACCCTCATTTCAGCACTTCATTGTTTGGGTATTTCTATATAAAACCCAAGAACATCAGAAAAGAAAGTAAGTTACAGGTAGAGCTATGCAATAAAGTCCTCTTCAGGCTTGCATGCAGTAGTCCAAGCTTTCTGCTATAACACTTACCTTGAAAGAGCACAGAAGGGCATTGAGCAGACACAAGATACCACATGTAACTGACAAAACGAGTACCCTTTCACAGCCTCAAGCTTGCTCTCAATCATGGCTGACCATATGCAATTTCCTACCCAAGAAACTTCAGTTCCTCTGGCAGGAGACATCATCTCCAGGACCTCAGGAGGCAGCACCCAAACACCAAGTTTCCTAACACCAATCCAGCTACCTCTCCCATTAGAATTCAGAAAGCCTACAGGCCACACAGCTTTCAAGTAGCATAATTTTTTTTTTTTATAACAGAGGTCTCATACATTGCATTACAAATACCCAAACCAAATACTAGCTTGAAGTTGTTGCTGGTGCTCTTTACTCTTCTAAGCTGCCGTTTGGTGGCTTCCAACTTCTGTTTTGCACACCTCTCTGAGTTTTCAAATGTCAAAAACTGCTGAGCAGGTCCACACTACATATATACTGCCCTACCACAGGAACCCACAGAAACAACCCGCCAATACTCCAGGTTTGAATGGACCATAACTAAAGTTCCCTATAGCAATAGAAAGAAATAAAGAGGACAGCAGTACATACACTGATATCGTGTGGACTTTCAACATTCAACTCAGATGTTGCTCGATGTGTCATCAGGGGCATCCCTCTCATCAGGCTTATTCAGCTACTTCAATAAATTCCTTTGAGCTATGCAGCTTAGGTTCTCCTAGTTCACTAAATCAGAAACAAGACAACTGCTTTTCTTGTCTGAGCATTCAGCCTTCAACTACACACTGAACAGCTTAATCGGGAAATGCTCTGTTAAAGAACTCAAGACACAAACTAAGGGGGGGTACACAACTGCAGCAGGTATTTAGGAGAAACTTTTATAACAACTGCAACTAATGGAAATCTCATGTGGCAATGGAAATTACACCACAAAAGAGAAGATGACTATGCTAAATCAGGAAAAAACAGTTTAAGATGAACTCTCCCAAACTACATTGGTGTTTTTTGCTTTTTAATGCTGCCGGATGGGAAGCAAGTGGACATGAGGTGCCAGCCAGCACGCACGTATCATGGATGGTGTGATAGTACGGTGCAGTTTTACCTGTGCCCCAAGAATGCCTGACAAGAAGTGAAAGTTGGGACGGAGAAAGTCTTTTGTTTTAAATCTTTACTGATCAGGATATGAGGCTGGGGCTTTAAATGGTGGCAAGTAAATTGCTTGACTAGGAAGTCAAGCACGTACATCTGCAGACAAAAACAGTGCAAGAGAGCACAGGACCACGAGTGTTTAGACAAGAAATCTGCATCCTCCCCACTTGGGCAATTATGCTTACAGATGACTGCATTCTGACAAGATCAGCTCCCGGTAACCAAGTTGAAGGACAAAACAGTAAAGATTTTAATCAGATAAAGTCAACAGCAAGAGAGATGCGAGCTTGTCCTTTCAGCTCTTCACTTGAAAACTCTCAGCCTTCCAAGCAAAAGATTCCAAATGAAATCTTTCAATACCGATAACAGTGTGCTTTATCTAAACACACTCCAAAATAAGCCTCTGAGATTACATCTGAGATTCTGGCATCTTCACTCTAGCAAAGGTTAAACATGCCATAGTCTGTAAAGAGCAGTAATACGTTTCCTGCTGAAGTTCTGAAACACCGAACCACTGCGTTCAAGGGAAGTCAACGGCTGAGCACCTGAGCCCAAAGAGAACTTCAGTGATAAACAAGCTTCTGCCAGCTGCAGCCTACTCCACAGGTGCAAAAAGCGTTTGCTTCAGTTGGGTTCAGTTTAACAGTTCACCTAGTTCAGAGCTTAGAAACTGGTTTTGTGTTATTTGATCCTGCTCAAGCAAGAAATGGGGAGCAGGGAAAGGAAGGCCCCAGCCCCCCCACCTTCTCTCACTAGTTCTGTAGTCCTGCTGGAAACACTGCTCTTAGGGCAGTCAAGATCAGAGTCACATATTTTCAATTAAGTTTATTTGAAATGCTGCTTTGAAGCTTCTCAATTAATCCAATTTATTTCATACAGTCTTACTTAATAAAGACTTTGACAAACAAGGTACATTAAATTTAATCTCACTTTCAATCCAAGAGCAACTGAAGTATTATGTACATCTTGCTATGACAGAAAAGGGACATTTAATCAATTTCTAGGTCTGGACACCTACCTGTGCAACCTACTGCAGGGAACCTGCTTTAGCAGGGGGTTGGACTTAATGATCTTTAGAGGTCCCTTCCAACCCCTGTGATTCTGTAATACACACTTCATCACCCACGCTGTTTAACACCTCACTTCCAAGAGATGCTGCCTTACATTTGGCAACACACTGGAGGTCAGAAGTAACCACTGAAGTGCTCTCAGCTAGGATTTTACAGACCAACATTAAATGTTTTTAGAAAAGGATTACAAGGCTTTTTAAGCCTTCTCTGAATTTAAGACTGCAGCATGATTGCCAAGGATAGATGCCTGTCTCCTTGGAGCACATAATGGAAAGAAACGGTTACAAGAAATTGTTACACTTTGTAGCCAACAGCATTAAAACTGTACTTGACTGCATCCGGGTGATGAGAATCAACTGCTAGATGTGTAGATCGTGCACAGTGCAATGATTAGAGCAAAACTGAGGAAATTGCTGGAAAGTGCAGATTAAAGTTTACGGGGACAGAGGCTGGAAGAACAACAAAAGCATTTCCAGAACTTTGTCAAACAATTCTAACAGAGACAGGGCTTGCAGAAACTCTTCACTAGAAAGTTTGAGATTTCTTATGTCAATTTAGTTAGGATTTCGCCAGGCTGTCACGTGACAGGTTTGAGCCCAGGCAGCAACAGACCACTTAAAAGTTTTGGACATCAGTTTCAGAAGTTCCCCTTCAACATCAAAAAGAGTCAGATTCATGTTACTGGTGCCCCAAATCTCAGTTTTAAACACTAAAAGGTAACGAGGAGGTGAGCAGCACCCAACTGCGTTCACTTTGGCATCCCAGCACAGGATTTAGGGACAGGAGAGAAGCCACTGAGGTCACACAGTCAAGTTCAATGACTTCTGATGCTGGCAAGCAAGTAAAGGCTCTACAGTGAGAGCAGTTCTTGTTGGATAACCAAACCCAGAGAGCAGCTATCAGTGGCACACAGGAGTACACACCAAGCAGGAATCCAGTTCAACTCACTGACTTCACTGTCAGTAACAAATGATGGGACAAATAGCAGAAAAGTAGAAAGAACTGCAAAACAGTTCAAACTCTGCACAACTTTGACACACTGGAAAACTGTTCTGAATGATATCAGATACAGTGCAACCCTGAAAGGTGTGCTTGGGCAGCATCAACCAAGCAAACAGCAAGGTGAGGGCCTCAACAGAAAGCTGTTGGCTGCATTGGAGCAACAAGCTGACCTTGAAACAAGGGTTAAGCGCTTGTAGGCAAGTCAAATGTCTGGAGATGCATAAACAAGAACACACATGCAACAGCCTTAACCCAATCAGCAGAGAGAAGTCTCAGCTAGAATACAAAGTTGGGCTTCAAGCACCACACTTGAAGACCAATGTAAGCTAACTTAGGGGTTATAAAAAATAAAAAGAATGATTAGAGCTGAAAACATGACCTCCCATGAAGATATGAATACGCTGGCTTTACAGAGGCCAAAGTCATCACAAGGCTGGGGGGAGGGGCAGGGAAGATGGGAAGAGACAAAACACAAGAAAACAGGAAGACGACAAAAAACAGTTCAAATATTTTTGAAAGATTACTATGGGGATAAGAATAGTTGTCCCTCGTGCCCATGGGATTAGACAGCAAGCTTGCACTGCAGAAAGGAACATGTCCAGCTCTGTATCCAAAGTGAGTTTTAATGCCAAGGACAAGCAAAATGCTGAACTGGGGAAAAAGTAGAGCTGGTCAAACTTTTTATGAATCACTTTAGCTGCACAATACGGCTGGCCATAAGGCTTACAACCAGCCCACATCCTTCTCAGCCATTTTTGGGGCTATCTCAATTTGAAGCTACTGTAGTGTCCTTGCCCATCATCCGATCAGATACTTTTATTGTGAATGAGCTACAAGTCAGTCCTTCCATTTTTCAGAAAATAACTTCACAACTTCTAGCTTAATGTTTGCTTGCCCAGATGCCTTTGGCATATGGCAACAGAAAGCTCATACCTGCCCCACACTTTGCTCATGCAGAAATAAATCAAGTCCAATTATACCTCAGAGCAATATGAGAATTTCAGCAGCATTGTTGTATGCTGTTGGTATCCTTCTGCTCTGACCAACAAATTCCAGAATCAGATGCCTTCTGACAAGCAAGAAGCAGCACTCCAGTGATGTAATGGCTTTCACTGTGGTGTCACAGAGCATCCTCACCGGAGCACAAAAACACACCTTTTACTGCAGTTATAGCCTTAGGCTTGGCTACAACTTCCTGTGCATAGAAAACACTGCATGCAAACCAAATACTCCAAAATAAAAACTGACAGATACAGAACCTTGAAGATATGGAGCCAAAGCAGACAGCATTAGCTACAGCCAGTCAGAGGAAGCCTGTGCCCAAAATAAGTTATACGTTCAACACTGAAAGTGCAAACTTTGAAGTCATTAAACTGGGGAAAAATGAACTAAGAGCTTAAGCACAAATAAGACACCTAAGAAGCATACAACAGATAAAATACTATGTATTTCTCCTCCTCTGTAATAGTTCTGGTAGTATAAATGGCTCGCCAGATACAAATCTGATCTATAGGTCATCATTCTGAACAGATTTGCAAAAAAACCTGGAGTAAGTGCAACAAGCAGCCTGTCTCACCTCCAGAGTACAGTGATTTCTTATTCAAACACTGAAGTGAACAAGCCTGGTCAGGATGCAGTGTTGATGGAAGAAGACGTGGTAAGCAAGCACGCACCTAGCTAAGCTCAAGTGGAACACCACGTCTAGAGAGGTGAGCAGCCAGGAGCTTCAGCTTCATGCCCATGTTTCAGTGATGGAAGTATTCTCTTCTAACCAGGAGCTCTGCTGTTGTTATCCCACCCTTCCAGGCCCTTACAGCAAGCCACAGCACTTCAGGTCAGCCCAAGTTACCCACACTCCTCAAATTCATCAACTTGGTTTTATTTCTAACTGTACTCTAAAAAGAGAAAGATGAGGTTCCAGGTACTCACTCCTTTCTCCTCTTCCACTAGAAGAAATACATACCACATTCAGCCAGTTCACTGATAAGCTACTTACCAAATGCTGTTTTCATTACTCCTCTCTCCTCCTCCTCACTAAATATCGTGAAACAAATGATGCTGTGAAGCACAGCAGTAGTCTTAGGGCATGCTTACACAGCACTATGCTCCATTCCAAGCAGGACATAACAAGTAATTATTTGCCACTGCTATTAAGACTGTGATAAATAAGCAAAAAGAGTTCTGTTCCAGAGCCATTCGGCCAAGCACATTCCCACTATTCCATGTTTGATTCACATCCTACACCACAGCAGACTCCAAACACACCAGCCTTTTTCACATTCTGCATGTGATTTCTGGAGCCTGGAAGTTGATAAAGCTACAGGGTTTGACAGATCCAAACGACATGCAACTTTTTTTTTCTTCCTTCAAGTTTTCACCCCTCTAAAATCAGAAGAGGTCAAATCAGAACCCTCAGAGGAATACATCTGTCAGTGGGAAAGCAGGGGGAGTTAAAGGAAGCAGTAACTTTAAGACAAGAATTTGCCCTATGAGCAAGCTTTGACAAGTAGAATAAAGAACCCAAGTATCCACTAGTAACTGCATGAAGTGCAAGCAAGACAGGAATATTGCAAAATGTAAAGCCACAAACAAGATAGCAAGACATAATAAAGGTGCAGAGTACTGAAGGAAGAGTGTAGTACCATTTACCTCAACACAAACTGCACAGAGAAGAATTAAACATGCCATAATAATATGAGCTGCCCAATTAGGCTGAAAAGCACATTTACCATACAAATTTTAAAAACCTCCCAAACCCCTCAGAGGCATTAAAGCTGTGCACGATGTTATTTGAGATGCAAATTACAGACCTAAAGTTAATATAGCACCAACAGAAGCTCCTATTATTCCTGTTCTTGGCTCAAGGGAAGGTGACAGTAGAAGAGGAGCCACAGCCCTGTCCTATGAGGTCCCATTAGGACAGTAAAGGTTCTTGTTTGTTTTTAGAAAGTTAAGTCACTTTGGCATTAGTACAGAAATCTCCAAATTATAATTGTGATCTTCCATAAACCCGTAAGTTTTACATGCACTAAGAAGCAGCAGGAAGCCAACTGCCTGGGCTGACAAGGAGAAACAAGTTTTCTTCAGGAAAGAGGAACTCGTGTCCTGTCTTCCCAAATCACAGACCTCAGCACAAAAGTAAAGGTGCAGACACTGCTGCTGCAGTCATTCCACCAACCCCTTCCTGTACCAGCTGGGTTCCAATTTTAAAGCTCAGCAAAAGCTGCTTTCTTCCATCTCAGATGCCTTTCCTGCAACAACATGCGCTTCTGACTGTGCTGAGACAGTTCTGCAAACACTTCTAATGACAGCTCTGGGCAAAACACAGTTTGGTTTCACACCCCTAGCTCTATCTGTACCCACACACATCGAAGGGCAATCACCATCTCCGGCACTGGGTGAGGGTCTTTGTGTGCTCCCAAAGCTCTGGGCCTGCAATCTGATTTACCATGGCAAGTATTCTTCCCTGCACTTAAATACCAGAGGTTCATTTTTGCAGGTCTTCAGCCAACGCTGCCATACCAAACTCAGAGCAATGATGCTAACATCAGGTAATCAGAACCCTTGCTCTTACCACTAACATCAATAAGCATTACACAGGTGACAGACTGTGTTTCAATAACATAGAACACAAATACAAGCAGCGCAAAGCTAGCTGCATTATTCTGCTTTTGCAATTCAGTAAGTTTTCTTTCTATACAGTAAAGAAACTTTCTATATATTCTAAAGTGTGATCTTCAGCTGCTTTCATGAAAGAATACTGCTGTCAGGAAACCAAGAGCCATAACCCAGATAACGTATTTAGCAACAGCACTGCCTGCTGCCTCACCCCGAGCTAGCAATTCACAGAAACACGGCCTTCACAAGCTTTTTCTGCCCACTACAAAAACCTGACAGTTGTGACTTCCTTGCCAGCTCGTTGATGACATTACTGCATGAACTGATTGACTCGAGAAAAAAAACAGTAGAAAAGATTAATATTAGAGAGCTGACAACTCTCTTGATTTAGGTTCTACACTTGCATAGTCCATGAACAACAGATGACAAATGTAGTAATTTAAAAACAGCCCAAATTTACTTCATAGAGATCAAAATTTCAAGCAAACAATTTTCTTCTAAAAGAACGTAACTTGTGTGCTTGCAGGAAAGAAGGAAACTCAGTGCTGCCAAAAGGCAAAATTGCTGTGTATATTATCACCTCCCAACTATGCAAAAAGAAATGTAAACAACAATATAAGTACTAAGACTTTCCATTAAAGGTTTAATGAGACTTCTCACTGCTATTTAAGAGAATTCAAAGCAAAAACAAGAAGGGACAAATTCTACAAACCAAACTCAAAACCATCATCAAAAAAGTGTGGGAGCAAAAAAAAAGTCATGTTTGGAAAGTTTTAAGTACACATGTTTCTAAAAGGAATAATCTATCAAACCACAGGAGGTGACCAGAACTGCCATCATCACTGCTAGCACAAAGGAATGCAGATTGGGGGAGGCAACAGAGGAAGGGGGAGAAAGGAGAGAGAAGGGAAAAGGGGTCGGTACTAAAACAAGGGAGCCAAAATAATGGTTACCAGACTCTCAAGGAATTCTTATAGGAAAGAATCAGCCCCACACACCATTTTAAAATAAAACAATCAATGCAATAAATTGAAGTAATCTGAAAGTTCAACTTTCCAATTCTCTACCCAGCGTATTTTCATAAACTCAGCTTTATGCCATGCACTAAACTTCTAAAGATTTTAACACAAACGTTGCAAATAAAGGTATTTCTTCTTTCAGCCTCCTCATTCTTCCCAATCACAGCACCCTGCACTAAACAGCTTTCAAGAGGAAATACAGAAATTTACTATGCCCAATCTAAGACACTTCTTTATCATCACTTAACTAACTTGAATTTTCAAGTTAAGAGGCAATGAGTTACACACTGGCAGATACAGTCTGCTAGAGGACAGGCAGATAGCCACAGCACAAGGTGGCCTGCAAGAGTATCATTAGGGAAGGATCCCGTAGATCATTTTCAGTTTATATCTAGTAGCCAGCATGCACTCCCACATGCCAAAGAGCATTGTTACTGACTAAAATGATTAAAAATAACTGACATTAATACAGATAGCATTTCCCTGAAATTCAAAATAAATGAGTAACAAACAAATTTTTTAGTTAGCAGTTCCACGTTAACCACACGGAAACCACCTTAGGTAAAGCTGGTCTGGACATATGCTTTAGCTCCCTAAAAAATTGATTTTCTGCCTCAGAATGTGTGTCTCCCAGGCATTTCAAAAGCACAGTAATTGTAAAGATACAAGCTCTTGTATCATGCCCATTGCACCTCCAATAAAACCAGATCTCAAGTCACATGCTCTGTTAGGAAAGTTTCTGCCATTCAGCAGACATTGTGCTCCAGATTCCCTAAGCCTGACCTGAAGCAATCAGCCCATTCACAATTAAAACTTATCCAGAAATATTTCAGCTCACCACAGCGTGCAGAAGCCTTCTGCTTCTTGCCAAAAATGGCCTGGATGGAAACGTTTCCTAGCAGTTAGGATATGAATCGGAGGCAGCGTAACCATAAGGGCTGTAATCAGTGTTCTCAGGAGCTAATTTTAATGTAAGCACAAGGAAGCAGAACAGCGCTCAGCTCTGCCCCAGGCCTGGAGCTCAGGGCCGAAAGCAGCCTCTTACCCCTAAGTAACAGTGCTGCTACAAAGCACAGGAATTTTCTGAGCGCTTATGAGGGACATGGGCCTTACCTAAAGAGAAAGCAACTCAACTTTCAGCTGTCTGCTAAGAGAGAAGTGACGCAATGCCAACCCAGAGGGCCACCTCCTGCCGCCAGCCCCAGCCTCACAGCCCCTCCAGCCACCTCAAATCCCCAGGAACCACTCTTATGGAATCCTGCGTGCAGGCTGCAGGAGCATTTGGCGAGCCAAAGAACCAGAACAAAGCCCTGAGAAAAGCTGGCACAGCACAAAGAGCCCGTTTAGGAGTGGGTCTGACGCTTCAGCCCGTTAAGCTGAGGCCGTCATTCAGAACCGAGCTGCCCGAGGCTGCTGGGGAATAGAACCAACCCCAGGGAGCAGCCCCACGCCTGCACAAAGGCCTGGAGAGCTCCTAAATAACCAACCGGCCTGCTACCTGCTGATTTTAAGTGGCTGCCAAATCCCTGTTAAGATTCCAATAATTAAGAATGCCAATAAAGTATTTTTGTGAGGATTTCGGGATGCTTTTTTTAAAAAAATATCATCATTACATATGTCTTTTCTCCTTTTAGCAGGGCTGCTGCCATCCCAACTCTCCCTCTAACGGCAACGGAAAATGGAGCCAGGCTCACCTCCAGCCGCAGGCTCAGCGCAGCCCCACCACCACACACGTCCTCACGCAGGAGGCCGCCGCAGCAGGGAAGGGCAGCCCCGGGTGCCCTCCCCGCACACACACAGCCGCTACCGCAGCTCCGTGAAGGGGCCTCAGCCTCACCACCCGCCCTGCTCCCACCGCACGGTAGCTCCCAACTGCTATCGCCAAGGGCCGCCGGTTACCCGTCGCCCTCGCGCCCGGGCCCGCGGCCTCCCCGCCGCCGCCGAACCCACAGACGGTACCTGAGCCCGCACGGGCCGCCTCCCCTCCGCATATGGACCAGGCTCCTCAATGGCAATTGAACAAAACACAGCTGGCTCCGCCCCCGCCCGGCTCCCGCACGCTCCCATTGGCTACAGCACCCGCCTGCCGACCTTTCACCCGCCCTACTATTGGGCCGCGATGGCGCTGGCCCCGCCCACAAGGGGCGGGAGGCGGGCCTGTGCCCCGCAGGGCCGTACAGCTGTGGAGTCGGGGGGACGCGGCAGACTACAGACCCCAGGAGGCGTAGCGGCTGCCTTCTCTTATTGGCGAGCCCGGGGAGCGTACGGAGGCGCGCTTGTGCAGAGAGAGAACTGCGCTCCTCGCCCGGGGGCGATGACGTCATCGTGTTCCCGGATGGGAGCGCAAGGAGGATGCGGGTACGCGTGTGGCGCGGCCAACGGGACTGTGCAGCCTTAGCCCGTTTCTCCTGAGCGTGCGCGTCTTCTAGGGATGTACGCATGCGTAGTGGCGGCAATGAGGGGATTACCTCAGGATGGGCGGAAGGCAGCTGATGCTGCCTAGGCTGCTTGCGGCGGCGGCGCAGGGGCTCGGCTAAATCGAGAGTTCCTGGGGGCCGGAGTAGGGCCTGAACGTGCCACTTAAGGTTCCTCCAGCCCACCACCGCGGTTTCCCCTCGCAGGGTCCGGCTCGTTTCTTGCCTTCCTCGCAGCTGGCTCTTCCCAGCCTCTCAGGCAGTGTACCGGTGGGGCTGCACTGCCCTCTGCCTGCTCCCCGCCTCGCTCAGGGAGCGCCTCAGGTGCGGCTCCCCGGGGGTCCCGCCTGACTGGGGCCATCTTCTGCTGTCTCTCAAGATGGAGGCCAGAAAAATAAAATAAAAAATCAAACTGCTTGTTATTCTGCAAGAAATATTCCTATGGGAGCTTTTCAAAAGCAGTTATGAGTCAATCGCAGCGAGGAAGTGGGATGTGTTTGGACAGCAATTACACTGTACACTTGTCAGGGCAGAGGCTGTTTTATGTGGGTGCATAATCCCTACCATTCTGAGAAACCAAACCCTGATTTACTGTTGCCTACAGGCCTAACATTGCTGGCTTACGGGTATTTTTCATTAACGGTGACTACTAACAAGCTCTTGGCATCCTTCTAACAAGCATCTGTTATTTCAGCCTTCTGCAACCTGTCCTTTAGATTTTCTGTGTTATGCTTCATTTCAACACCTTTCCTATGACACAGAAGGTTTTTTTCAGTTGACTTTACCCCATTATCCTTTAAGATTTTGGTAAAGTACAAGACCATGTTGCAGTAGGTATCTAAAGTTATGAATGCAGAATCCAAATCAAAACTCTTCTTGCGACATGCTTATTTCACAGTCATAGAATCATTTGAGTTGCAAGGGACCCATAAAGGCTATCTAGTCCAACTCCCCTGCAGCAAACAAGGACGCCTACAGCTCTGTCAGGTGCTCAGAGCCCTGTCCAGCCTGACCTTGAGTGTCTCCAGAGATGGGAGACACCTATCTGGGCAACCTGTGCCAGTGCCTCACCGCCCTTGTCAAATTTTAACTCTAGGAGACCAATACATTAAAACTAATTCCACTTCAAACAGCATTGCCAGGTTGTGCTCTTTGTTGTTCATTATTTTTCTTTTTTTCACAACCTCCTTCAGTACCCCCTTTCTTGAAAGTGTTTGCAATTTTATTTTGGCGAACGTTAGTCTGAAATCTTTTCAGATAGTTTTTCCAGGTACCTTTCACAAATTATAAAGTGAACATTTAAATTAGCGTACCAGTTCTCTGGAAGATCAACACCTACCTCTCTTTGGAAAGATCTTTCAAGAGATTAAAGGTTTGCAGAGAAAGGCACGGCTTTCTCCCATAGTTCAGTCCTGGCTCTTGAAATACTTTCTGCTTGTGCTCATTTTGCTTCTGGCCTTGTTGTGAATTCTAGTGCATGGGAAATTGTAGCTCATCTGCTTTTGCGATCCTATCCGCATCTTTGGCAGAGATTTGGCTCCATTCTGTAATCAGTTTTGTACACAGAATTCACCACGGAAAACAAATTATCCTCCAAGTATTTCATTGCTAAATCCTTATCCAAACTTAGAATTAACAATTTAGATTTTTCTTTATAAAAATATCAGGTCATAACAATTTTATCTTTCACAACCATTATATCTAAGTATTCCACTGTAGTTTAACAACTGAGGTAAGAGATCTGATGTAAAATTGGTTTTCCCTTACCTACAAGTTTAACCCTTTTCATAGTTGCCCTTACTTAAGGCACTGTGCTTTCCCACAGCCTCCTGTGGTATTTCTGCTGTAAGTAAGGTAAAACCAGGGGGATCTTTTGCTTCTGAAACCAAACTGCTTCTTGATTGCAGCAGTTTACTTACAGCCAATCGTGGCCATGGGGGAGGCATGTGAAAGGGGCTACAGCTGCTTTCCCCCAGCAGTCAGCTGGAGACTTTCAACTCAGATAAAACCACACAGTAATTAAATTACCTTACAGACTCTTCAGTATTCTATCCCATCTTCTATAATGCTTTACTGTAATTCATCTGATTTTTTTTTTTTTTAATCGCCTTCCATTCTTTTCTCCAGCTTTATCAGCTGTTTTTTCCATTGTGGCAATGGCTGATACTCTGTTCTTTGGGAGTGGAGCTGCTTTCAGCTCTAATTGTAAAGCAGGTGGGAAGTTGAGCCCTAAACTGGTGATGTTACAGAGGTGCTAATTACTCTGGTCTGTTGGTTGCATCCCAAAACTTACTTGCTTCATGGGCTATTTACATACAACTACAAGGGTCAACAAAACCAGTGGGCTAGCATGGAAGACAGGAGTGAATGATCTTATCTGAGACAGGGCAGGTGGGAGCTTTAATCAACATCATTCAATATGAAACCATGGTCTTCCTTCATACTCAAGAGTAAAGCTCTGTCAAGGATCCAAGTTATAGTTCAGATCTTGGTAAATACATACCTAAGTTTCCCTCTTGAGAAGTTCCGATAGTGATTGTCTAGCACTTTAGAATATCTAATTGCAAACATGTTACCACATGTTAAAGTGGTCAGTGTGTGTTCAATCAACTGTGTGTCTTCAGGAAGTGCCATCTGTTTCTAACACAACAGTGAGACATGAATGTAGACACGTTTCTAAATTTAAGAAAATAAAACACCTAAAGCGGTAGTGACACAAAAATATCTTTACAATAAAGTATGGGCCAAAATAGGTGCAACAAGACAATCAGAATGACCCTTGGGAAAAAGTTTTCACCTGGGGAAACAGATGCATGGTGTGATTGCTCAAAATATCATTCTGGGGGGTTACTGTGTGCACCTGAAGTGCTAAAGTAAACATATACAAGTCTTCAGCATATATACGGATAATAGGTTGAGTTTAATCCTTTATGCCTTCTATATACAAATAGAAATAGCGTATATATATATAGGAATAGCAGTTCCTCTTAAACCCTATCTCCTAGGTCCATCTAGCTTGTAGGACCAGTTATTCAGGAACAAAAGGGAATGTTTTTCCTTTCTTAGTCAGAATACAGTGGGTAGGCATGTGTGGCCTGTTGACTTTACCTCTCAGGCAAAAACAACTCGACCTTAATGCTATATATGTGGTAGTAAGCTCATGCCAATCTAGGCAAATTACCATTTAAGATCAAGAGTGGAAATGGAGGAGA
Organism: Pavo muticus; assembly: GCA_016647715.1. Lineage (NCBI taxonomy): Eukaryota > Metazoa > Chordata > Aves > Galliformes > Phasianidae > Pavo > Pavo muticus. The sequence goes on from JACDJE010000022.1 coordinate 1,020,455, forward strand.
CTATACAGCTCAGTTCTTTTTTAAAATTTATTTTTGTTTTGTAACTAGTTGTAGATAAGAAGCCAAGCAACTATTTGGTCTAGATATTGCTTTAAAGAATTAAAGTATGAAAAGGATCTAACACTCCACAGTGTAGAGCTGCTCATAAGGTAAGATAAACACCTCCAATGCTCTGGTTCAAGTTGGTTGAAAGGTGCTTTGTAAACCCATTTTTACTTAGCACGACATTACTAAGCCAAAAGTTGGTTTCTTTACTATGTATAATGATATTAAGAAGAGTTATAAAAGCAATGCAAAGAAGTAAGTTGGGATATTGACATCAAGTCTCAGGCAAATTTACCCCAAGTCGTGATATTTCTCTTCCTTTAGTAATCACTGTTAGTTATTCATCTGTTTCCACATAAACTATGTGAAACGGAAAAGAGGCCTCTGTTTCAGCATACAAATTTATGAAGGCCTCTCAGAAACATTCCAGATCTAATAAAATCCTTCACTGATCCTGTTTCTATCAGGGTCACTTTCCCGTTGACCTCAGGAGCAAGCAGGCAATGTGGATTCCATTTCTCAGCCCATGACATTCCCACACAAGGGAGTGAAGAAGAAAAAACCAGCCTGACTCCAGAGTCTGATGTGGAACAGGTACAGGAGTCAGAGCGTGAGGTTCTGAGGTGTCCTGTATGTTTAAAGAGGGTATTTGAGCATGGCTGATTTTCATCAAAGATGAAAATATACTTCTCCATTCTCTCTGTTTATCAGTTTCACAGCTGGGCGTACAGATTCTGGGCACAAGAGGAAGTTCAGCCAGTAATTGCATATATCAGTTGGTGGTTTTCATGTTAACCTTGCTCAGACTGCTCAAACAGATCAGTTCTCTGTGTAAGAAACTTTTCCTTACTTATGTTCATGGGTTCATTATAAATGAGATAAAGCAGTAAGGATGCTAAATAAATAAGCTGGAACTGAGAAGCAAAGGAGTGTTCAGCATCAAAATTGGAAACAAGCAGAGAGCTGACATCCTGGGACATTGGAATCAGGGGTCTCGTATACCTCTAGTTGGCTAGACATTATGTTCTTTGTGAACTCTTAAAAGGATTTTTAAAATGCTGAGTTAATCATGACCAGATCAGGTTTTATTGGATTTCAGGGAAGGGTGACTCCATCCTATGCCCCCTGTACACAGCCGACTTTTCCTACACCCAGCCTTTCACCTCCATTACCTGCTATTGCAGCTACACAGTTGCCTGCCTCTTCTTAAACTGAGCCATCTGGCCGGGATATACACCATTTTCCAGAGTCTGAATTAGCCATAGGATTTCAGAAAGGGCAAATCAAACTCCAAGTACTGAGCCAATATAGCATTGTTCTGCTTTTCACTGCAGTCCCCTAGGAATGGTCCCACTCGTGAGAACTCTAAATTGCTAAGAGTTCAGCCAAAGCATCTTCTGCCTACTCGAGTTTCTAGTCCCTCCTACGTGAATTTCCCAATGCCTTGTTCTTTTTGCAAAAGCAGTGTATGACACTTCCTTCGTAGACCTTCCAAGACCATACACTTGCTTGCTTTACAAAATGTCTTGTTCACCTCCTGATTGAACCTTTTCTTTTTCCCCCGACTCATCTCTCCTTGAGCAAAACCAGGGACAGCTAAAATGCAAAAGTTACATGTACCCTGGTGCATCTCTGAGAGCTGCTAGTGTTCTCTAATACCCGTATGTTCTGTCAGGGCAGGGTTTAGAAATCTATTGCATACCCTAGTGATTTCCAATATGATGCATAAAGAACACCATTTGCTAGCACATAAATATGATTAATCTGCATTGTTAGTTAAAGCACACTCTGTGCAACATATCATGCAACATGTTTCACCATACAGAATTTCTGCAGGAGCCTTTTCCTCATTTTTAATGAGTGAATTTGTTCTTGGTGTTTTTATTGCTGTTTTGTTTTGTTTTGAAGGAGACAGTAGTAAACAGTTCTGGTACTTAACTTTTTTTTGTTGTAACTTATCCAGAAATCTAAGGCAGCAAGTATCAAAGTCATGGTCCTTCAGAAACAAGCTGGATGACCACTTTCTTGGTGATAGAATTGTTAATAACTGCATAGGTATGGTTTTCTTATTTTCTACCTCAAAAACTGCCGAGGAGCAGTGGGAGGTGTACAGAGGTAGGTGGCATTGTGACAGGCCTTAATGCCTTTCACCTGAGACCTTCCAAACATGAAACCTTACTGGAAGACAAAGTGGTCGCAAAACAGTATTTCACTTTATCTCATTCTTAAATCTATTGCCGGTTAAATGAAGAAGGAACTGTTTTAATCACCAAATCGAACTAGGGATTTAGGGATACATTTTGATATGCATTTAGTATAGAGCAGAGTGATATATACCTAAGATTTTAAACGTGGATTCTTCACATGAATTTGTGCATGCTAATCATCAGGCGTATGGGTTTTCTTCTACATCGTGTATTTCTAGATAATTTCCCTTGCAGATGACAATTCAAATGTGACATTTCTACTCATACTCCCAGACCTGCCTCCTCTACTCAAACTGAAATTGTAGCCTGTCTCTGAGAAATCCCATCCCCGATACATAACTGACAGGTTGAGCTCATTGTGACTCAAACAGGACTTTTCATTTTCTCTCCATTTTTTACATGACTAATAAAATCTTATCATTCATATCCATTCAAAATGGTTTTGCAGTGGTTGTCTCACCATGTCCTTTCACCACACCAACTTTCTCCTTCCAACTATCCATTGTCTTTGTTTTTCTTGCGTCAAGTGCATGCTGTCTTCCATTCAAAGCCCTTTGTAGCCTGTTCCACCTCTTTCTATCTTTTACTAAAGCGAAGGCAGCTTTTACCCCTCAGGCCCCCCAGAAACTGCACCATGCGATCACCTCGTGTGACCTCTGCTCACCTCAGATCTTTATATTTTAGCAAATAGGCCCATATATTAAACCTAAAGGTTTCAATTAAACTGAAGTATTTTAATTCTCAGGAGACTAACCTGTGTTTCACAAGCAGAAAACAAGAGTGATCGCTTTTGCCTGAGGCTTTTACGATGGTCTGAGTGATTCAGAAGGTCAGCCAGGCCGATGGCTGTAGAGAAAGGACAGAAAAAAAAGACAAATGAACCTTCATGTCCCTGTTCCTCCAACTGGGAGGGAAATCTCATCCTGACCCACAATGAACCCTGTGCAGGGGAGCAACATACATCCATCAGTCCTATTGAAAGAGGGGTTTCCCCATCACTTCAAAGCACCCACTTAAACTGTTCTGCGTTTCAAGCTGTGAGCCATCTAGGATGCCTCTGAAGAAGGGAGGAGATAATATTTGAGCTAATAAATAGGCCTGGTTTAATGAAACCTGGTGTTTTTTGGATGTCTTTCAAGGCTGACTGACTAAGATGCAAGTCCTGACTGAATCTTTTTCTGCAGCTGGGATTGGTGTAAAGCCTCACAAGGTTTTTTTCTGTGTTCTCTGTGTCTAATACTGTGGGAGCCGATTAAGTAGGTTTATCTTCAGTGGGAACACTTGTAGGGTGTCTTCTGTTCGGTTGGCTACTTCCATAAATTGTCTACAACCTTAATCCTGTTTGAGGCCTCTATGTCTTTACCAAATTCAGATGAAGTTGTCCAACTGGTTTAAATGTATTACTGTGAATACAGATACGCATGGACAGACACAGATGGCATGCACTGGTGTCTATGCATTGGGAAAAGGAAACTGAGGAGCAATTATTTCTCTCTCTTCTCTGATATTGGCTAAGGACAGGAGATTTAATTATAAGCATTATTTTAATAATATAATAAATAGTATAATGCTGACCCGGGATTATTGCAGGTGTGTTGAAGGCTGTGCACAGAGCCTTACTTGCAGAAAGGACTGAGCAGGAAGATTACCATATAGATACTGAATTCAGAAAGAGCAAACTGAGACCTTCCATTCCCAAACATGGAAACCACAGAAGCTCCCTGATTTCTTCTTGAAGTTATTGAAGCTTCTCGTGACTTAGCTTAAATTGATAGCGAGCAAAATGCATTGCTAAATCAGCAGCAATGCATGTTTACAATCACAACTGGAAAAAATACGTGTGATTTCAAATTGTAATATATGTAACACAGTGAGGGCCATCAGAACCCATAACAAGGATCAGCCATTGAACCTCTTGGCTTTCTCCTGTGGCAGCCTTAGGGCTTCAGAACAACTCCCTCTTACCCTGAGGTTAGGGATTTATCTCCTCCCATAACCCCTCCAAGTTTGCTCTGACAGAAGCTCGGTGAAGCCTGCAAATGATGTGCTGAAGACACTGCTAACCAAGCTGACCATCATGCACAATCTTCCCAGTTCTCTGCTGGCTGCCTGCCTCATCTTTATTTTGGCACTTCTTCAGGCAAGGACTGTATGTTTAACCTGTGCTGTACAGTGCCTAGCGTAACTATCTCTATAGTTCCTAGATACTGAGATTAGATTGCAAGAAATTGCTTTAGGAGCTTGGAGATGGGGGGGGGGGATGTATTTTCTGTAAACTGAAGATTTTTGCTTGCCAAAAAAAATCAGTTAAAATATTCCACATAAAGATCTGCAGACCCAAAATGCAGAGAGGTCACTGTAAACAACTGAAAGAATTTCCCTCTCCCCAAGAGAGCAATCATCAAGTATGTTCTCTGAGGAAGAAGAAGTGCAGATTTAGAATGTGTTTCCTGCTTCAGATCATTTTTAATGTTCTGAAGGCAGCAGGTACTCCATTTAAAACAAGTATTTCAAACCTTGTAATTAGGATAGCTCCTCTAATTATTTTTTACAAGTGGTGCATTTTAAAACTAATTATATGTATATGTATGTTAAGGCCTCATGTGAAAAAAGAAATGCAAAGCAAACCTCACAACAGCAATGTAAGGCTCTGCCTGTTTTTCTCCTGGTTACCAACCCTGTGCAAATTAAAAGCACATTAGCCACTTTGAAAATAAATCTGACTGCAGTTCAACCTTTTCTCTTTGGAGTTTTAGTTTGAAGATAGCAGTGGCATTTCACCGCCTAAGCCACTTGAGTGAATTTCCTGATTTTGCTTGGTTGCTTAATTTCCTGTTGGGCTCATATTTTGCTTAATTCAAGACAAAAAGACCCCTATAAATTGGATGAATGATTGAAATTGCAGGGCTGGACATAGTAGTTCGATTGCAGTTCAGTGTGTGCCTGTCTGAAGAGAGGTAGAATTTCTGAGACATGCATGTAACTCTAAAAATGTCTTTAATTCAGCATTTTCTCTCCTTATTGAATTACCCCTTTAAATATCCAAATATCTGTTATCAAAGGTCTTCTCTTCGTGTTCAGCTTTTAATGTGTGTCCATAAGTTTTCCCCTGTTATGACATCGCTCTTAAGTCTCTAAAACAGGACCAAAATAAAACAATAGGAAGTGCCACAGTCTGTTATTCATAACTGCTCGCCAGCAGTACTTGAGAGTACATTTGAAACAGATCTACTTCTCTGCATTCTCTGCATGATTTTTCCAGTGCTAGGCTTTACATTCATCTTTTAAATACTCAAGATTGTGAATGGGGCTAAATAATGCTTTAGCAAAAGCCTACAAATAATGGATACAAAATACATACAATATAAATCTCTGATCTGTTTGTTCTACACATAGTACCTTTTTATATATCGCCTATCATGCTCTACAAAATTACTCAACTATGAAAGCTAAAAGTAAAACTGAGCTTTTTTTCTGACGTTCCTTCCTCACCCAGAATCACAGAATCATTAAGGGTGGCAAAGACCACTAAGATCACCTAGTCCAGCCCTGACCCATCCCCACCGTGCCCACTGACCACGTCCCTCAGTGCCACATCTCCACAGTTCTTGAACACCTCCATGGGCAGTGACTCCACCACTTCCAAAGAATATTTCCTGTATTCATTTATTCGGAGGTCAGATGAGCGGAAGACATTATGAACTAAAATATGCACTTTTACAGTGCTTCTGCTGTATCTGAACACCATCAGCCTGGGCTCCACCTGATCTTTTTTGGAAGGATTTCCAGATTACTTCCATCTGAGAATGGAGTTTATCCACAGCACGAGCAATGCTCCAGGAATTACTCAGAGTATCTCCTGCATGGGGCTGGAAGCTTCAGGATTCAAACTCTGCATTGACTGGATCATAGAATTGTAGAATCATAGAATAGATCATAGAATATTCTGAGTTGGAAGGGACCCACAAGGATCACTGAGTCTAACTCCTGGCTCCACGTAGGACCACCCAAAATTGAGGCTACATGAAAGTCATGACAACAACCTGCTACAGAATCTACTTCTGAAATATCTGTAATTCAACTTTCTTTTCAATCAAAAACTTGATGGGTGCCAAATTATTAATTTAGGTGAGCTGAACACTTGTTAAAATAAAAAGCTAATGTGGCTGTGGATGCCTGGACTGTGATTCTGAATGGGTGATGTGAACCACATTTCCAGTAGTCTGATTTGCTTCAGACGTGGCAGATGGATCCTGCAGGAAATGAAAGTGCTGTGCCTTCTTTTCTGGGAAATATTGTTGTTATTCTTAAGCATTACTCTTGTATCTTTTTTTCAGATGGTCTATTAGTGGCAGGGATCTCCCTTGCTTGCACATCTGGTTAATGGCCTAGAACATCATCACTGTTTACAGTTATTTCTAACAGGAACTGAGATCAAAGATCAAGTTAATGGAAGAAAGAACAATGCAAGATGAGAGCCAGCCCTCTGGTAGGAGGGACTATATTCAGCCCTTGCAGAGCCTTATCTGGTAAGTATTTTTCCATCTCTGACTTCTATCAGCCAGATACTCTGATCTTTATATCACAAGCTTTGTATTTAAAACTACATCGGCTACATTTAATTGGGGCACATTTTTAACCCACCGCCCTTTCAGTTCATCAAAACTCCATTCTAGCTGGCGAGGGCTGTAACACTGCCCCAGAACACTGTGCTTAAGCATCCTTCAGCTGTGAGCTTGGACTTGAGCTGAAGGTTGCATCATCTTCTGGGTTCTTGCAGACGAACAAATACAGGTTGAAACAGGGGAAATAATTTCTCGTAGGGATCTAACAGCTTCTTGAATCCTTACAGTCTGGGTAGGCCTAGCACTGAACTCACATTTCTGACTATATGGCAGCAAACTAAAAAATGTGTATGTAATATAAACAGGGCTGAGGTGCTATGACTGATCTGGGTTCTTCTATTTTTCTTTTCTTTTCTTTTACTCCAGCTGGGGTTTAAATTAAACCCATCATTTCCACATATTTGAAGAGGGATTTATAGAAGATGCAGACATTTTCATGCCAATTGTGCATGCACCCATTGAGAATCAACAGTTACAATTAATTTCTGAGCCTACACAGCACCAGTGAAGCAGCACAGTGCCTCCTTATCAACACACATGCATACAGATACAGTTCTCTATACATTTTTTCCAGCGATGTCAGATCCTGGGTGTTGTGAAATGCCTCAGATTTTATTTGCATGCATTTGTCCAGGCCGGCACGAAGGTGCAGGGGATGGCAAAGTGTCCAGCAGCACTGGAGAGCTGCACCCAGAAGTCAGAGCAAACAGAAGCTGCCACTGCTACATTCCACCTGTTATCTCTGGGAGACAGCACGCTGCCTTCCCCCTCCAGCCTGCCCGCAAGTCCTGGCAGCACCAAGATAACATTTTGCTTCAGATCTGCTCATGCCATGTTATCGATGAAGTTAGCAAAATGAATACCTTGAAGGGAGTGAGGCTAGATTTTCAGTTTGCTTAATTTATGGGCCAAGTCTGGTCTGGCACAGTGCAAGTCCAGCTGTTGGTGTTCTTTGTCATCCAGCTTTTAGGTGATGCCATTTTGCTAGGGCAAGCATGAAAGACGGGGTTATGAAGACTTTGCAGGCAGGCAGCAGTGGCTGACTGCCGCCTTCTCTGGTTACAGCTAACAGCACATTCTCACCAACTCTCTCTGATTCTGTTTGTTCACAGGCCCGGGGCAACCGGAATACCTCTCTTTTGTTCCACACTCCTTCATCACCTCAGCAACAAATGGGCAAATATTATTATTATTTTTTTTTTTTTGCAAGTAGACTGGTAAGTTTTCAAGACCACACACACATGCAGAATGCAAGTAGTTCAAGCTGCAGATTGAGCACATTAAAACTCTGGGATAAAGCCATAACCTTGACCACAGCCCTACTCCATCCAATGCCCATTGGAAAATATAGAGTCATATCTGGGGCTGCCCAAGAAGGTGAGTGAGCCCAAACACAGAACTACGGAATGGCTTAGCTTGGAAGAGACCTGAAAGCCCACCCCTGCCATGGGCTGGTTGCCTCCCACCAGATCAGGCTGCCCAGGGCCCCCTACAACATGGCCTTGAGCACTTCCAGGGATGAGGCACCTGCAACCCCTCTCTGGGCAGTCTGTGCCAGGGCCTCATTACAGTGGGTAAAGAATTTCTTCCTAACATCTAACCTAAATCTCCCCTCTTTTAGTTTAAAGCCATTCCCCATTTTCCTATCAGGCCATGTAAAAAGTTGGTCCCCTTCTGCTTATAAGTTCCCTTTAGGTACTGGAAGGCCACAATGAAGTCTCCCTGGATCCTTCTTTTCTCCAGACTGAACAAGCCCATCCCCCTCAGCCTTTCTGCATAGGAGAAGTGCTCCAGCCTTTTGATATCTTCATGGCCCCCCTCTGGACCCACTCCAGCAGCTCCACATCCCTCCTGTACTGGAGGCCCCAGGCTTGGATGCAGTACTCCAGATGGGGCCTTACAAGTACGGAGTAGAGGGGGACAATCTCCTCCCTGTCCCACTGTCACCTTTCTTTTGATTCAGCCCAGAGCACACTGTTGGTTCATGTCCAACCCTTTTTTCATTTTTTCATTTCACAGTCCTCTACAGGGCTGTTCTCAGTAAATTCTACTCCCAGTCAGTGGCTATGAAAGCCATAGAAGGAAGACTGAGGTCTCTCAATGACGACCCTGATCTCATCCTAACTGTGCCACTGGTGGAAACAAAGGTCAGCCCTTGTGCAGGAGCTTAAAAATTGAATGTGCACCCCCATGGGGACACTGTAACCCACAGTCCCTAAAGACACTGCAGTCAGCAGCAGAAGCAAGGTCCTCAACCCCTTTAATAAAGGTTGGTACCAAATGGGGAGCAAAAGAAGCAACACCAGTGACTTCTATCCTGGGTTCTGCAGGAGGGGATTCACCTCAGGTATCTGCCTTTGTGCAAGCCAACACCTTTGCGTCTTTCAGAGCCCCACCGTGCAGCAGCAATTACAGCATCAGAGCTACAGACAAACATGGACTACTTGTTGTTGTTTCCAAGTCTGGGAAGGGATCCTTGCCAGCTGCAGCTGCTGGAAGGTACAGCGACTTGGCATGGTTTGGGGGCTGATGGATCAAATGGCTTTGGAGCCAAGGAAGCTTGGATGCTCTCATCCACGGCCTCTGGCTCCAGGAGTTCGGCAGAAGGTCTCCAGTTTTTCCCTAATCTGAGATTTGTGAGGCACCCTGAAACATCTGTATCACCAGGGTATTTCATGGGAAAGTTTTCTTTTTGTTGGTTACGTGTTGCTGCTTGCACATGTTTTCTTTTTTTTCCTCTGTATCTCCACCATCTATTCTTTTCAAGTGACAGATACTAAAAGTAGTAATCTGTAAAAACATGTACCACCGGAGTTACAAAGAAGATCTCTTGGGAGACAGTGAAACAAACCAAGTCCCAAACACCCTCTCCTTCCCCAGGGTGCCAAACCACCTCCTCCCCTCCCTCCCTGCCAACAGCTCCGTTCTTCTCCCGTACCCACAGGGAGGTGGTAGCAGATCCAAATCCCAGAACGCCGGGTTCCTCCCTGCTCAAAGCCTCCCAGAGCACATGGAAGGGGGAAGGCTGGCGGCGCCCTGTGCAGGGACAAGCACCTTTTCAGCAGTATAAAATATATTAAATTCCCATCGCCGGAGCCGGTGTTGAAAGATTTCAGCAAGGCCAACACTTGACCTTTAGCAGACAATAGCCACGGCCCTAATTGGCAAGTGCTCATTGTGCATTCTTGTGTGTTGTGAACAGGCGGGTTTCATGCTCATTCCCCTCCAGGCTCAGGTCTGGGGCTGTAAGCGGGACGCAGGGAAGGTTTGGTGGTTTCCGATTGTTCCGGCGGTGCCACCTGCTGACTCGTGGGCGACAGTAGCCAGTGTATCAAAAGTCCTTTCACACAGCCCCGCTTTAAACTTCAGCCCTATTTATATTAATGGGATCATTCAATGCATTTCACTCACGTTTTGATTTAGAGCCGGAGGACAGACCTGAGTTACAAATCCCAAGTGAACACCATGAGATGTATTGGACGCTGGCTGTACCCGCTCATTGTGCTCCAGCTGCTCTGCAACTACAAAACGCAGCTACAAAACAGCTCTGAAAAGGTCTTGAGACTCAAAGTACAGAAGTGCCACGTTTAAGGCACACTGTGCTTTCTCATGCCTGCTCCACACTATGCACCAGCACCACAGTGCATCTGCATGCAGTACCCAATAATTAATATCCAATAATTAAATACCCAGCACCCAGAGCAAATCTGGCTTAGGAGCTCCAAGCTGACATGCAGGGGATGCTTTTCAGAGCAGGAGGAGTTCAATACTCTGCAGCACAACACAGGCACTGCAAAGCCTTTGCACCACTTTCCTCCTCCTGGCACCTTAACGGGGTCTAATTTTTGCTCTGGTCTCCCACACATTTAATGAAAGACGCACATCCAGGCAGGCTTTGTGCCCAGAACGCAATTAAGCATCCGACTGTCCGATCTGTGTGGCCAAATCCTCAGCGTTCCCGGGGGTTCTCAGGTGCAGGTTCACACTGGTTCATCAGGTTTCCATAGGGGGGAGGAAATGTAATTTAGCTCTTTCAGTCTTAGTCATTGAGAATAAAAGGGGAGTAAGTGAAGCTTGTCTTTGGCGGTAGGAATGGCAAACAAACCAGGCATGATCCTTTATCTTAAAGTGAAATTTGCAAGTGAACAAGGCATTATAATTGATGCAGATTTCGAGATATAAGGTGAGGCTATTCTGTGTTTAGGTTTAAATGACAAACCTTATCTCACTTTTCCCATCCCCTCCCTTCTTCTTCCCTTACACGGCAGAATGCTTTACCATAATTTCTTGAGACCCAGTCCTCAGAGATTCCCCAGCAATTTCTGGAGCAGCCCTGAGAAAATGTCCCCCTCAAACATTCCTCTCGACACCAGCTGACCACAGACATGCCACAGTGCCTGACACGGGCAGTTTCCATGTGCCGAGTCATTCTGCAGAGCTAACAAAAATGTTGGTTGTGATGAAAACAAGATAGAAAGACCCCCAAACTTAAAGTCACGACAGAAAATTACTGATGCATCAGCCCACATCAACATGTGAAAGGATATAAAGATGTATCTAAGAAAGATATATTGAGTCTGTTTAATTTAGGACCTAGATTCAGTGCTCTCTGATGCCAGTTAAGAGGGGAATTCAGAAGACTTTTTGGGAAAGGACCTTTCAAGTCCTCAAAGGGGAACTAGTGGGGCCTCTGCTGCTGATGTGCTGCTCTGCAATGACCTCTGAATGCAAAAACCACTGAGCTCAAGAACAGGCTGCCCAGAGAGCTGTGGGTGCCCCATCCCTGGAAGCTCTCAAGGCCAGGTTGGATGGGCCCCTGGGCAGCCTGATCTGGTGGGAGGCAATCAGCCTATGGCAGGGGGTTGGGACTGAGTGGACTTTAAGGTTCCTTCCAACCCAAACCATTCTGTGATTCTATGATTCTATGACTCTACAATAGCTGTGGTCTGTGCTCAGCAGTACCCTCCCAGGGGATGACTGGCAGGACTTAGGGGATAGCAGGTATTTCTAAAGCATCACCAGCCCACCTGTTGTTTTGCTTTGGATATGTTGAACCTCGAAGTAGAATGTCTTAGGCCTACAAGGCAACCAAATGCTCCCAGAATGGACCACGGTGCCATACAGTCTACATGGAGACAGGTTGTACCACCTTCCTTCATGCCAGAAAACAATACCTGCTCCTATTTTATTTAGCAACATAGATGTTGCTAAGGAAGCAAACATTTTCACCTCCTAAGACTTACCAGGGGCAAAGTCTTGGATTCTTCCTTTAGTTTAATTAACCCTGAAGCACTGAAAAATATAATAGAAGACTTGGTCTCTTCTGTGTGTTTAGGAAGTGAGAACAGCAAGTGTGTTTAGAAGATGACAGGAAATGATTAATGCCAGAAAAAGATCTAAGATGAATAGAAATGTAAAGCAAAATATTTTATAATTCCATTACTAAATAATAGAGATTCTTTAGTACCCTAATGCGTCATATATTTACTGTGTGAAGAAGGATATTCACCCATCCAGAGATGGGTCTGTCCAAAAACAGGTTGTAACCTTGATCTCTCTCTCCTCCTTTGCTTGGGTTTGGACATGGCATTGATTTTGCCCTTCAGCTGTAACTGAGTAAGGAAACATAAATTGTACACAGGAATAAAATCTGCATGAGCACTCAAACTTCAATGCAAAGCAATATACCACTGGAGCTATAGGTCCTAACATTTTACTTTGCATTTTCCAACTATTACAAAGCTGTCATTTGACTGAAGACAATGCTGTCCACTGAAATATTTGACTGCAAAGAGAGACGGATGACCCTTTGGTGAATTAGCTAGGGTGAGAAAGTGGTGCACAAAGAAGGAAATGACACGATGCAGAACATATGGAAGCTAAGTACACCTGTGGCTTCATTCTTAACATCGCTAGAGTCATGCAGGAAGAGAAGTAATACTGTGGTCCAGGGAACTCACCCAAGCCACAACCCTATCTACTCCTCCCCGGCCTACCCTGCTTCTCAATATCATGCCTGCAGCAGAGAACCCAAAACAACCTCAGTCCTACTGTGAGGCTGCTTTGGGATAGGAACATTCAGCTTTTCCTCAAAGCAGAGCTCTAAGCACATCTGCATCACTGAGAAGCTGAGAAGCCTCAGTGCTAAGCTGAACATGGGCGGTCAAGACTTCCACCTCCTTTAGGACTGCATCCCAAAGAATGAGTGGAGCTGGGAATGGCAAAAATTATTTATGACGGCAGAGCCCATGAAACTTCCTGGCCTCACTTTGGAAGTAAAGAAACACCAGGCCTGTCTGAAGGGTTACAGAGCAGTTATCTTCAAGAAATTTAAAAAAAGTATTATTTTAAAGATTTCAAGTAATTCATAAGTGAAAAGTTACCTTTCAAAACTCATATAAGCTTCTACAGAGTTGAATAGTATTAATTGCCAGTCTGTGTGGTACATACTACAAAGGAACATTTGCTTTAGTCAGCAGATCTCTTCTGAGCAAACAAGAAGGTTGTTGATCTAGTGAGGAGTTAGTGCTTAATTATATATTGTTTATTTTACTAGTTATACATTAGTTATGTCTCAATGTGTGAAATGAGAATGAGAAAGAGCAAAAGTAGTTAATCTGAGGAAACTGAATCCTCAAAACACTTTGAAAAAGCAATTGCAGGCATTCTGCCCAGTATTTTTGTTGCTTTCTAAGATTATTGGTGCAAATTAGAGTAATGCTGATGTTTTCATTCCTGTTTGGAAATAAACACTGGATGACAAATCCCATTAGAGACTGAAAGTAATTGACTATTTGCTGCAAAAGTGAGATGGGATATCTTTCGAAGAAAATGGGAAGCCTGTGAGGGACAGCCTGCTTACTTGTGTGGAGCCTTTGGGCTCTGGTAATCTTCCCAGCCCCAGATGCGAAGTCTGGCTGGAGTGGAGGGAGGAAGGAATGGGGTCATCAGCAAGGAAACCCAGCTGGCTGGTAGAGTTAGAAAGATTGTGAGGAGGCTCACTTCTTCTAGACTGGACTGTTGAATTTGGTGCTACAATACAAAGAAATAACCTGAACTAACAGTGAATTCTTGGGTCGTTGTGCGCAGCTCTCTCTATTTTCCCTATGGCATTTATCTAATATAAATGCTATATAGCATACAATATATGCTTAATTATACTTATTTAATTCAGGCTTCATATACCTTGGGTATAAGGACCAATATTTAACTATATATGTTGTGCCATGATCAGAATAAATATTCTAACCCAGCATGGAACAGAGGAAAGAACATTTCTGCAACCACTGGTCTTTGGCATAATTTTTTCAAATACCTTAATTGCATTCTATATCAGTTTTAATTCGTGTTACACAAGAAAGAGGAAAGACGTATAGATTGGATAGGTCAGCCAGAAGACCGGTGGATACAGCAGATTCTTGGATGGCTGACAACAAGCTCAGGGATGTAACAGGAAAGGAAGCACAGCCTTATGTCAAACAACAGAGACTTTGGGAGGTTTTGAGTGCTTTGAATCTGATGGCAGTAAACTACCATTATTTGCCAATAAAACTGTGGAAATGATGAGCAAAATGCCTGTCTCTGAAGCCACGTCTTAATGCTGAATGATGCATTATTTGATGGGGATTACGAACGCAGAGCTTGTCCGAGAGGTTGGAAGGAGATAGCATCATTGGTCTGCGGACCCACAGCCAATGCAGCACTACAGACACCGCCGTGCCTTGGCACAGACACCGAATTGCAGTCCAAAGAACCACACTGAACTTGTCCCATGGATCACTCCCCAACAGCAGCATGCATCTCGTACTTCAGAACAACAGATATGGCACTGAGGATGATCGGCATAACTCAACCACAGGAGATGTTGGTTCATTTACAAACACGAGATTTCTATCTCCTTTAAATTAAGGATATAGGCCACTGAGAGCAGCAAAATGAGACAGTATTGACCTCCCCAGAGTGTTCATAACAAGCCTTGCTTGATTTCCTTTTTTTTAAGAGTTTCAATTGCAGCACTGGCTAGAGCTCAAAAGAATTCTAAAACCCTTATATCCTGATACTGTTTAACAGGACCAGGACAACGGACGCTTCGTCTTCAGTTCCTTCAGCTATCTTTAAATGTTATCTGAAATGCTTCCCAGATGATTGGGTTCCTGAAAACAGATGTCTTAGGAAGAGTCACAGCAAATGTCCCATTACAGCATTAATGGTGAGGAGAAAAAACAATGTTCCAGCCACTCCAGAGCCATGCTATTCACATCTAGCAGGAAAAAATATCTGTGGTACAAGTTAAAATACTTTTTTTATCTATATTGTGGTATTAAATAAAGCTTCTGTATTAGTTGAGTATTTACTTATTGCCCAAAGTAGGAGGCCAGATTTGTCCTATAAGTTACAGGGCAGAACTGAAGCATGGAAAATAGGCCCTGCCATGCCTCTGACCTCCTATGTGACATCAGGCAAAGCCACTTCTCTTCTGTGCTGCAGTTTCCCCATCTGTAATTGGGCCTGATGATAACACCTCCTTGGGGAAGCACCAGTATGTAAAACCCACAAATGACCATCACATCAATTTTCTCTGTATCATAGAAGTTTCTTAAATCCGTCTGTATGGTTGACCAGGTTCTGCATTTTTCCAAACATCTCCAAAAAGAAGGTGAGCCTTGAGCCTTCGTCCAGCTGCACTATTCCTGCTCATTTTGCAGGCAGCTCTGGCTGCTGCTGTCTGCTGGGATCTTGCACCACAAGTTGCCCTTTGATGTGGCATTGGCACAAGGATGCTCCCCTCCAGCAATGCACCCAGCGAAGCCACAAAGTGAAGTGCTGAGCCCAGGCAGGGTCAGGGTGGATTCCACAGCTTTTGTGTTGCTGCCTCTGCCTCCGCTTCAGTTTTCCCTTCCTGTAGCAATTACTGCTCATCAGCACAGGTTAACAATTGCACAAGCCAACTCTTGGAACAAATGAATTCGGGGCCAAGGGCCAATCTTAGTGGAGCTCTGCCACTGACTTTAAATGGGCTGGGGATTTAGCCCTGCAGCCTCCCCTGTACTTCCTCCTTTCTCCCATTCATGTGCTGCACATGTGCAGATCACTGGCTGCAGGGTGAGGCACTCCCAGGTACAAGCTCCAGAAATTGCTCTCACAACCTCCTGGCATTCCTCCCCACCGCTCCCTGGCCCCATCTTCCTGCTTAGAGCTGTTCCAGCCATTTTATGGTTTCTTTAAAAAGGTAAGACAAAAATAGATCGCAATTCATTCCTACGGGTTTCTGATGGGCTGTGAAGAACTCAGAGGTCCTCTCACCTCATCTCTGGTTTATCTGGTAGCCTCAGGCCTCATCTACATGAAAGAGTTGCACCAATTCAACTCGATGTTAATTTAAGCCAATTCATTAAACTAACACAAACCCTGGAGCAAAGTGGAGGAATGGACATTCCTGCAGCGTATTAAAACCAGACTCCTATCAGTTTACTTTAATCTGGTGAGAAACTAAACCAAAGCAAGGAGCACCCATGGACAGGTTTGCTCTGGTTTTAATGAACATATGGAAAAGAGCAATGCAAATCACACCACGGAGTTCTCACTCAGCTGAGCTCTGCTTCTCGTTGGCCTGCAGGGACCAAGTTATGACTTGAAACGAATGCATTCCCCTCCAACCCAGCTGTCTCTGGTGCAGTTCTTTGCTTTCCTTTCTTGCAGAAGAGCAGCAATCTGTTACTGTTTTAAGTCTTTACAGAGGATTCCTCAGGGCATTTGAGGTTTTCAAGAACCATGTAGATGTGGCACTGAGGGACATGGATTAGTGGGCACAGTGGTGTTGGGTTGATCGTTAGACTAGATGATCTTAGAGGTCTTTTCCAACCTTAATCATTCTATTATTCCATAATTTGGGTTTTGCAGGAGGTGGGTTGGAAAGTCAGCACAGCACTGCTGGATGTGTAATAATCTTCTGCGCCTCAGGAAACCAACAGGGAGTAGAAGCTTCTTTTACCACACCAGCAAAGTTCTCCAGGGCTGATCTATCAGTCCCTGGATCCTGGCCTCAAGCTAGCTGAGCTCTGGAAGCACGAAAATATGGCCAGGAACCTTCAACATTCATGACTGCCATAAGCACGTCTCTTGCAATGATATGCATTGTTGAGGCCTTATATGTCTTACCCAATCCAAGGGGCTCTGTTCCAGACCAGCTCCTGGCTCCACACACGACCACCTGAAATCCAAACTCTATGTCTGAGAGCAGCGTCCAAATGCTCCTTGAGCTCTGGCTGCTCGTCTAAAGTTGAGGTTATCTGTTGTTTGAGTGGGGAGGTATTACCTAGGTGACCAGTCAGCCAGAAGAGAAGGTAAGTAGAAAACTGGGAGACTCGAGCGTCTGCAAAGTGGTGCCAGTCACTGGTGTATAATTCCATAAAGTAACACCAAAGGCTTCCCATCAGGAAAATGCAAGTGGGAAACTGGAAGCCTACCGCGAATATTCCTTGGCAGCCACTTACCTGCTGAGCGGGCCCCACCGAGAAGTTTTTACTCCAGGGGACCCATCTAGGCTAGGGAAGCATGTGAAAATGTTTCCTGTTGTTGATAATATCAGTTGGCTTTCTCCTGCATTGCTAAGTATTGGGAGTCTGGGTGTAGGTGGCTGCTGGCTGGTCCTGGCACTTCAGAGCTACATCAGCGAGACGTGTTCTGAGCAGCACTACAGCAAGCTGCAGGGACTCAAGTCATGAGTCCTACATTTCCATCATTGTGAGTATTCAAGGCAGGAAGAGAAACAGAATCAGTGTTAATGTGGGCAAAAGCCATTAGCATGCATAGGGGTAGTGTAAGTATAACAAGGCTCTCAGTATTTAAGGGGAAGAGGAGAAAAAAGGAGGGATTGCTTTTCAAAAGGCATACAGTTTTTACCATTAACTGAATATTTTTACTTTTGGTTATGTTTCAAGATGTATGTTGGTAACCCTGCACATAGCTGGGGGGTTGAAACTAGATGATCTTTGAGGTCCCTTTCAACACAGGCCATTCTATGATTCTATGATTCTATACTTAGGAAGAAGATTTGAAACTTCTCTTTACAGGAAATTTTCATCATGCTGGAGAAATCCTGGTGTTTTCTGCTAGGCACGTTTGTATTCCTGTGGGTCTTTTCATGCAAGGATCTCAAATTATCACTCCAAAGTTTTCATGGATTCAAAGACACAATTAAATAAATTTGCAAGAGGAAAGTATGCCAGGTGCTGTGAAAAACACAAGCATGATCTCTAACTCAGGAAGCCCTTAAGCCACAGATAGCTGGAAGCTAGGAGAACACACCAGAGAAATCTTAGATTGTATGCCTGTTATTACCTTCTTTTCTAGCATCCAGCAGACGTTACTGGCTACGTGCTGTTTTCATGTTCCTAACTAGTTCCTTACATCTTCGGTCAGAGGAATGTGATGTTGCTTCTCCCGATGGTTTCACTCATCCTCTTGTATTCACAGTTATCCCTAACTCCTTCCTCCCATAAAGCAAGACTTGGCAGCCCATCACCCCACAGCTGGGCACATCCCAGAGGTGGGCACAGACAGCAAGCACAGTCCCATCTGATACCACGAGTGGGGGCAGAGGGACAGGCTGTGTATGCAGTGGCATAATGCACACCCAGCGCCGATAGGCGACTGAGTCCTGACTGTCCCTCCGCTGTTCTCAGCACCCCTCCCTCACTGACCCTGTGCGAATGTAGATCCCTTTGAGATGCAAACTCTCTTTTGTTCCTTTTGTGGTTTTCTGCCTGCTTAGGAGTTGATTCAACATGTGCCAGTGCTGGCCAAAGGGAGAGGAAGGGAAAGCACAGCTGGAAGCAGAAGGAAGAAAAGCAAGCTTTTCCCTCCCCATAAACAAGCTGTTAAATTCGTTCTTGCCATAAGAACTTCTGCCTTCAGGCACAGCTCCACCTATCTGAAGATTTTCGGAGCATCCCTCTTAGTTTCTTGGTCCCCTTACATTCTGCACTGGCTCTGCCTCTCTTAGTGATCTTCACAGCGCTAAATCAATGGGCTGATCTAGCAGTTGGTTTGACTTACGGAGGGGTCTGACAACTACAGGAGGTAGCACAAAGTAAGTGGAAGGACCACGTGGCTGGCTGGAGATAAAAGGAGAGTGGAAAGAGTAGGAGAAAGCAGGGTCCTCCTTTTTGGCAGCAGTTGAACAGCTCAAACTCTGGTACATAACTTCATCCTCCTTTATAGGGGTCAGGACTGTAGCAAAACAGCCCCACCAAAGCACTTGCCATTAACAAAGCAGCACCAGTCTTCCAGCAAAATTTGGCTTGAAAACTACTCACACAAGGTGGATTAAGAGACCAGATGCAATTCCTCCAGACACATGGTTGGCGTGGGTACCATTTAACACTTTCTCATTTGGTCAGGATAGGGGAAATTGACCTACCCTAAGCCTACCAGCACGAGGACCAAAGATGAACAGACTTTGGTCTGTATTAAACCTCCAAATATCATGGACTAGCATGCTACTCACTGAGAGCAACAGAAATCAGCCTGGCTCTGAGCTTAGAAGCTCAGTGCAGGAGGTTTGTCAGTGGAAAAAGATTATTGTTGCGCTTCATCCCATTGGCCTCAGCCCAGCAATCCAGCCTGTCCAGATCCCTCTGTAGGGCCTTCCTACCCCCAGGCAGATCAACACTTCCTCCCAGCTTGGTGTCATCTGTAAACTTACTGAGGGTAAACTCAATCCCCTCATCCAGGTCATCAATAAAGATATTAAACAGGACAGGTCCCAATACCGACCCCTGGGGAACACTTGTGTCTGGTCTCCAGTGCACCCAGTGATGCATTTGGGATTAGGAAGAGGTCTGGCAATACCTACCAGGAATGTGACGGGTGAAGCCGATCCCACTAGATGCAAGGGCACATTCTTAAGGTCTTCTCCTGTATTGATGCTCAGCATTAACTACAACTTTTTCCCGCTGTTAAACGTGACTCATTTCTTCCTTCCCACTCCACAAAACAGATGTGGTTATAAATCAGAGACAGAATATAAGTATCAATGAAGTGTAAGAATGCATGAGCAGCTAACAGAATTTAAATTGCTGGGTTGTGACTTATGTCACCAATTTTCAAGTTGCTGTGACCTTAATCACAACACAGTCCTAAGTGGTTGTGCAGTGCCTGCTCTGCTGCATTTCTGTGACAATACAACTGCAAAAGATGAAGGAACGGGTTCCCATATATGTTACAGAGCCTACTAAAAGTCTTTGGATATCTGCTGGGACAAGCCTCATGGGCACCTGATCTTGCCTCTAGCTGTTCATGGAAGATGATATGAACAATCAAAGCACACTTGTAGATGCAACAACTCATATCTCACCACCCAGATGACCTGCTGGGTGTTCAGTGAAAGCTCTGTTTTCAAAAACCATATTCAGTAAGTCCACAACAGAAGCCCAACATGGTTGTAGTTGAGAACTGAGAAATCTGACGGAGGCAGAAAACCTGACGTAAAAGAATTGGAGTTCCTTACCTACCACAGGCTGTGCCTCATGGCCTTCCCAGACATCCAATCTGGGTCATCTACAGTCAGACAGAAGATTCTCCTTACTGCAACAGATTTTATATCAAACAAGTTATCTCAAGGGTTTATGCATCTTTTCCGGCACTGAAGCCCACTGAACTACTTACCACTTCAAATTTATGCAAGTGCTGAAACTGTTATCTAAGATGTCCAGACATAGCTGAGGGGAGAGGGTGCTTAGAGAAGAAATCTTTCAACAAAATTATCTCTAGAAGTATAAAAACAATCCGTCTATTGCCAGAGAAGCTTCACAATTTATCATACCTTGCTGCACTGAAGGCCAGTTTCTATTTGGTTTAAAGCGCTGCAGAAAGTTGACAGGAGCTTTAAGAAACTGTACTGAAAGTGGTAGCATAGTTGTTACTGGGCTCATCTTTTGTTTTGTTAAAGAGATTAGGACTGGGGCAGTAGTAAGGTTTTGAAGGTGAAGAGACACTTTTCTTCAGAATTCCACACATAACAGTGCACTCGGTGTTTTGTGTTGGCTCCATTAAATACACCCCCCAAACACAAGAAAGTAAATCCTTGGCCACAGAAGTTAAAATATATTTCAGTCATATTTAACACATGGTGTAGTTTTTGCACATTCACAGCTGTGAAATAAAGACAACAAGTGAGAATATAAACAGCCCACAAATGCTGAGCAAAGAAACAAGAACCTGCATCTCATCTTGTTCAGACAGCATGGGAAAAAGGGGGGGGACAGCCAGAGCAGCTGCAAATAACCATGTCTGTTTCAAATTCAGAACAAATCATCTCCTTGCTGTAATTCCTGACAAATAATTTTCTTGTCCAACAATTTTTATGTTGATCCCACAGGACTGCTGGGATAATCATCCTGACACTGCAGATAACAGGATTGCGATCATAAATCTTAAGATTCAAGTACATTCACCATGGTCGAGTGACCTCCAGCATTTTAAGGGAATGAGGATATTTTCCCCCTGAAAAGACAACAGCGCGGAGGGCACATAAGCAGAAAGTGAAGTCTCTGAATTTGAGAACAATGCATCACTTTTATTTTCAATTTGCCATGCACTCCTTATCGTTTCACCCACATTCTGCCCACTAATCAAGGCAAGAGGGTTTGGCTGGTGCAACTGGTTCTGGACGGGTCTGTTTGTGGCTGTTGCCATTGGAGCAACAGCAAAACCGCCTTTTTTACAGAAGAATCTAGGCTCTGTCCCAGGATACAAGAGACTTTATCTGAGAACAATTATTTTTGTCTACAGAGTGAAAGAACCTTTACTGCAGAGTAGCCCTGTGTGGAGCTTTTCCAGGCAGGCATGTGTAAACAATGAGGGAAGGCATGTCTGTTCTCATTAGTTGGCCCTGCCTGCTGAAATCCTGCCTTTTCCATAAGAAGAGAAATCAGGTATTCAAGCCATATCAATATTATAGAACTGCAGAACTGTATTTTTCCTTAGGAATAATGAACTTTGCCTTTGAGGCTGGCTGGTCTTCCGCAGGCAAAGTGAGGAAAAAACAAACTATGAATGAGTTGTTTATCACCATGGAACACTCCGCTGATAAAAAAGCACTAATCCACAGCCAAACCCTGCTAACAGCCCAGCTGACTCATGTAAACCACCACCTTACTCTCACTAAAGGGCTTTATGTGTCAGTACAGCCGAATCCTGGACAATACCTACCATTGGAGCCAATGGTTGACCGCAGCCCTACATGTCCACAGTGACCACAAAAATGATCACCTTCCAAAATGTGAGGAGTGTGACGTTAATAAAGGCGCACATGCCACACCCTGCTGGGCAGTATACTAACCTAGCAGGCATGCCACATTACACCCCTTGCAAACTAGCTGCAACTTACAGCAAACACACTCCCTGGAAAACCAGCGAAGGGGCTGTAAGTCTGGATATGCTTTCTTCCCCAGGGACCTCTCCCTCCAGCAGCCAGCATCTTCTCATTAAATTGCTGTCATGTGATGTGCACAGATCTTTACCAGTCATACCTGATACGTCCTGTAATTTCTGTCCTAGTGTTGCAGAGAGCTCTCCTCTTCCACACCCCACGTTCTCATGTCACTGGTTGTCATTCCCGGGCCACACAAGATACCCTTTTAAAGAGAACACAAACACAGCTAAAACGCAGACGGGGTGGAAGTAAATGGCTCTGAAAAAAAGTAGAACAGGGATAAAGGCTGAACTGCAGCCTTAGCCAACAGGGTCTTACAAAGGGTCCCCTTTGCTTCCATTTTCCCTGTGCTGCAGGCAGCCTTGTAAAGCAAACAGACCTTACAAACAAAGCGCCGCCACCTCACAGGATGCCCAAGCCTTTCTGGAAAAAGTTGGTTAAGTCAATGAGTAAACAGTCTTGTTTGGGTTGCAATGAAAGTGACTTGGAGTACAGCGAAAGCAAAGCTTCTTACCTTCTTTCTTTGCAATTGCAAAGCTCACGCGACAGGACCCTCACACTCTTGCTGCAGGGTTTATATATTCCATGTGCGTGGGAGTGCTCGTGGATTTGGGAAGGGGGGGAGGGGTGGAAAGTCCAAACAAAACATTTAAATGTAATTCCTTTGATGGTGCAGCTGTGAGAGGGCAACTATCTGAGGCTGTTTTGCTATGAGGCTGCATGGCTATACTGACCTTTATTAAATAGGCACCAGAAGCAGCGCAGAAATCATGTTTCTGCAGCCAGCTTCTGCTGAAGTCATCTCCCATCCCACAGTGGACCTCTGTTCTACATTCACATACCACACCAAATGATGCTTCATTTCCTCCCTTTCTTGTGCCCTCATCTACATCCTGCTTCTCTCCCAAGCACTGCTCACATACAACAGGTATTTCCTAAACACTGCATGAAAAAGTAAGCGTGAGCTCTATCTGCCATGGGAGAAAACTGTACAATAGCCCCCAGATGAGTGTCAGGGCATTATCCTTTCCCAGTTCCTTCACATGCCCGTGCATTCCGTTGCGTTTTGCACGATGGGTGCACCACTAAATCCCAGTCTCCATAGGCTGCAAGGAGTGCCAGAGGAGAGCTGTTCCAGCTAAAGGCAATCCAGCAGCAGCAGAACACAGTGGGATGATGCAGCCACACCACTTCGGGTCCAGGCGATTCTGTGTGCAGTGTTGTGCCCAGATCCCTGCTGGCTCCAACATCCCGCACCCACCTCTGCGCAGAGCAGTGCCTCCCTACCCGCCCTGCCTCAGGCTGACCTGTCAAATAGGAATGATGGCAGTATGTGACTTTAGGGGGATGTTTTCAGAACAAACACACTGCAGGGCTGTTTCCTTTCCTTCAGTGTTTCATTCTCTTTCTGCAAACCTGCAACCCCTTGCTCCAGCTGTGCAACCCCTTCTTGCTGACATTAGTTAACTGCAGGAGTGCTACAGGGCCAGGCTGGTGTTAACGGACTGCAGTTTCTCAGATAAATGCAGCCATTTCCATGCATAAAGCAAAAAATCAGCTACGTGGTGCTGTAGTGTCTTACTGCAATGGAAATAGTGAGGGGGCAGCAGGGCAGGAGAGGTTCTGTGGTCCCCCTTTTGGTTGTATCCTCCATACTCAGTAACACACCTGAGGGTTTTTCAAGCTAATGTGAAGAAGTCACTCTTTGAAAACGAACACAAGAATTGGGCCTTTCCTGATAGGGCAAAACCATTCAGAAACACCACAATCAAACCTAGATACAGAGCAAAAGTATCTCCTCAGGCACCACCCCCCTCCCAAGCCATTCTCATCTCCCTAGCCCAGCACCTGGCTCCCTGGCTAAATTCCCCAGTATCTCTGCATCCCTGATATTTGCACCATTACCATCAGGTATGCAAAACCAAGTGGTTCCTGTCACACTCTGCACTGCATCAAATAGCACCCAGAAAGGGGGAGGCGCGGGGAGGGAAAGTGTTACCTAGGAGCTTCAGGATTTTCTCCAATAGACTTGGTTCATTTTCTCTGAAGCTTCTGTGTTTTCTTTTTTCCCCTTTCGTCCCACATCTCTCAATGGTCTGGTGCCCTCAGAGAGTCCAGGAGCAGACACCAGCTGGCCCTAGCAAAGGCCACATCCCCCACCGCCTGTGTTGTTCTCTCCAGCTCAGCTATATGGATCCCTTAATTGCATGCATGTCTTTCAGGCTATTCTCCATGCATGAGCTGTCAGCAAAACCTCGCTGGAAATGCTGGAATTTCACATTTTTCATGGAGATTTCCCATACCAAATGGGCAGTTTTACATTTTCCATGAAATTCCTAATGACTACAAAAAAAATACAGCCGCGGCGTTTGGAAGGACTCGCTCAGCTTGCCTTCAGGCCCCATTTGAGTGCTAAACGCATGTGTGTGAATTTACTTAGCATATCATTTCAGGGATGGGACTGGGATATTTTTTTGTTGCGGATGACAGGGGAGAAGCGTGCATTCAGCCATTCATTCATAAACTCAACTTGCGGCGCCGCACACTGGGGAAGGGATCTTTCGCATCATTTTTAAAACAGAAAGAGCGCAAAGCCCTGTCAACTGACAATATCCATCCAAGCTGTCATTGCCAATCACTTGAATGGACTGCAGCAGAGAGTATTTTCCACAATGAGATACCAATGGGGGTGACCATTAGGTCAGGAATCTTATTTTCTCAGCTCACCAACCCCTGCAAATAAATTCTCACCAAAAGGAGAGAAAAGCCTCATTGATTTGACAAGCGATCAGACACTGCAGTTGTCATTTTCCCAGCAGTTGCTAGCATATTTTTGCCTGGTGTGCGAGATATGAATTTCCTGACTGAACCTATCAGGCTCTTAAAGGGATCATCCCTTTCTCATCTTCACCCTCGTGAAAAGCGGAGCTCTCAGCAAAAAGTCTGAAAGCAAAGCACCGATCTCAGCTTTAATACACTATTAGTTGGGTTACAACAGTCAAGCGGAGCCTCTTTTTGCTGTTAAGAGCCGGAGATGCTCTACCAGCAAGAACGTGTTTTTTCCCCTTCAACTCTGTGAAATGCATCTTTACAAAATCCATTTGTTTTTCCTTACGAATGCATCAAAACCAAATCAAGAGAAGCTACAAAAGCAAGAGAGCTGCATTCTTCGATGAAAGTCGTCACATCCTCAGGTCTCTGTGTTCTTAGGAAGGCACACTGAGTTTTAATAACATTTATAAACAAATGTTATGTACTGCATTAATGTGGGGGAAAAAAAATCTTTATGCTTAATTCCAGCAGAGGATCCAAATTGCACTTACGGTTCTAGTGAAACAGACTGGTGCTGGGAGGAGACAGAAGGCAGAGTGTACTCCATGCTGCCCAAATCCATTTCACCTCTAAGAACTACAGAGCATAAGTCCACCTTAGAGTAAGGTGGAAGTCTGGGAGTTTTTGGAGGGAATATCTTAGCATTATCCCAAGTTAATTTATTAAATGAGATAAAAATACGGACTTGCTGACAGGAAACTTTTCACAGGAAGTTTCTTTGGGTGTATTTTCTGACCATGAGGAGGGCCTGGTCCCTAACTGAAGAATACTTCAGAATCTGCAGGGATGTGCCTTCTCCTCATCAGGCCTTGCTTAATATACATATGATTATTAGTCAGAAGGATATCATTCACTAATACTGGGAGCACTATGTTAACATCTCAGTTTATGTATGTATATGCACATTTTTATATATACTCGTACTTATTTATATATATTCATCCCCAAATGATATATACATATATATATATATATATATATATATATGAAATATACATTTACTATTGGGATGAAAATCTGAAGAAGTCAGAATGCTTCTTCAGATTTATTCTGAAGAATGGCCAGAATGTCACAAAAATAGATGACAAATCATGTAAGCCTTACCACCACTCTGTACACTTCATGCCATATGGGCCTTGCATAAGGCTTGTTACTGCTAGCTTGGCTTGCTTTAATGGTACTGTCTAAAAAGAGAAAATGAAGAGAAGGAATTTTATAGTCAGATGTCAGAGAAAAATTGTAATTAGTTAATCTGGTAAACTGGTACCAAGTCTACCAAACTATCACCAGGCCACTGCTATCAGTCAGTTGTGTGTATTTTCTTACCTTTTCTTTCAAGTTCCAGAAACTCTGGTTGCATCCTGAGGATTCAATCTGCTTCCAGAGAAGTCTGGCTTGCTGAAGTTCCTCCTTCTTCTTTCCAGATAAGGGACGGGTGACCACCAGCACATCATTTTATTCCTTATGCATGTATTAATTCTAGCTTTGCCGTGTCCTTGCACACAGTGTTCAACTACTATGAGCAGTCTCTAGATTAGACTGACACTTTTGGACTATTTTCTAGTGTTTTTTCCCTCTATGCATTGTACATGATAGTCTTAGCAACATATTCTTTTCAGCTGCTGCTAATTCCTTACTTTGATTTTACATCCAGCTCTCCTACTACGGCGTATCATTTTTAATTCACATGGCCCTGTTTTTAGAGCACCAACAATTCGGTCGATATGAGACAAACATGCTCTAACCAAATATGTCAAAGAAAATGGATTCAATGCTTAGGAAGGTCCCCAAACCAATTAACTGTGGACAAAATCCCTAAGTGAGTTTTCCTTCAGAAATCTCAAACCCTTTGGAAAAAAAAATATCTTTTATTCTTTGTATAAGGAAAAAAAAAGTCTTTATAAAGCAATTTAAATAAACATTTTCAGATACCTCCACTGTGTAGCACTAGGGATTTTAAATACAAGCAGGCCAGCACTATCTGTCAGGGGGACTCCCCCCAGCCTATTTTTTCCCTGGCTGCTGTTAAGTTACTATTATCCTCCATTCCCTCTAATAATGGGCTTAAGATCAAGTGAAACTGGAAATGGAAAGAACAGTGAAAGATGACAGACTTGAAGGGATTTTATTGGAACTATGGGTTGCTCCTAAGGTCAGAATCAGTAAGTATAATTAGATTCCTGGCATTTACAACAAATGTAAAGTAACTCTGAGATTTCTTTTGTGTGCATGTAATTAAACATGCACTTTTACTGCCCTCTGCAGTACCGCAAAGTTACTTTGATTCAAGCACATGAAAGCTGTTTGAAAGAGCAGACACGAATCTTCATCTCTATATTGCACTCATATTTCTGAAAACAAAGCATTTTTCAGAAGAAATGGAATAGCCCCTTTCTAATGGAACACAAAAGGGAACGTTGTTTTTACTAATAATTACAGCCCTTTCAGTACCTCCCAGGAACTTTCTCAAAAGAAACTTGAATAGAAAGAAAGCTCCCAGCGCAGACGGCTGAACGCCACTTTAACCCACGAAGGAAGTTCTAACATTCCACTTTAAGTCCTTTCTCCAGTGTGTGCAAGGATCAGCCCTTTTTGGAGAAATTCTCCTGTCATTTAAACACAATCCAAGGGAGGTGAGTGGCAAGCTCAAATCGGAAACCAGCATTGGTAGCCCAAACATACGGTGGGGGGCAGAAGCGACAGATGCTAGATCTCGATTCCTTGCATGTTTTCTATTGTGGTACTGCCTGGATGCTGCAGATTTAACTGCACTGAATAAACTCTCCCTGCAGTATTACTTTCTCCCCTGACTGACTTACCACATACACTACTTCCTAATTACAGCATGTTCTTTGAAAGAAGGGTAGCTTTTGATCCTTCCCAAAGAAACTTCAATCTCTTTGCCACTCATGCAATGTTTTCACACAACTATCTGCATTTGTCAGGAAGCACTCAGAAAGGAATTCCCAAATAGCACTGAACTCATCTCACCCTTGGAGACAACACACAGAAGAAGGAGAACTTCCACTAAGTTCTAATTTCTCTCAAAAGGGCTCTTCTCCCAACCCAATTTTGATTAAAGAAAGAATAGCTTGATCCCCCAGCAGACTTCCACATGGATCTACCTTCAAATGAAGTTACAAAAAGCCTTGCCTTTATGCCATGGATCTTATGTGCCTTAGCAACACAGCAGAGCAGATAATCCTGAAAAATAACTTCAGTAAATATACATGTGAACAAAATGTTGCTTGAAAGAGTATTTTGACTCAAAAATTGATTCATGGAACAAAGCTGGTTTTAGCTTGGCTTCCTTAAAGAGGCTTAAATCGCTGCATTGTCAAGTTGTTTTCAGAACATCTGTCCCAACACTTCTAATTTTCAAACTAGCTTCCCCTTTCCATCTGTAGTTAACAAAAGGATACATGCTTTCCTTAGGCTTTATGTGACAACAGCAAAATAAAGAAGGAAGGCCCCGTTAACGTGCAAATGAAGGAAGAGCTGGACAGCTTAGCTCTTACGTGTTCTGCTTGCCACCTGATCAGCACACATTACCAACTGTCCAGTCAGAACAGATGGACCTCTCAATTTGCCAGAGCTAAGACTACTGTCAGTTAGCCAGGCATGGCATGAAGGATGCTGAAAGAGGACACAAGTCTCTTACTGACCAGGGAGTAAAAGAATATAAAGCAGAAGGCACAGACCTGTAAAAAGCAGGGCTGACAGGTTTTGCTGCCCACGTAACTACCTGCTCGTTTTTATTCTTAAAGGAATTTGACCTATTAAGTCTGGTGTTTGGCACAAAAGCATTCTCTATCTGAAGCAGACTCCACTGCATGCAACTCCGCACAAATAAACATATGGATGTTATTCTTCTCTAACATTATCCTGTTAAGTAGACATTAATGCGAGCGAATTGCATTTCCTACATCTAACCACCAGAGGGCTTCATTCAACTGCAAAAGTTTTCCTGATCAGCACCTTGGAAAAAACATCCAAATCAGAAAACGTGGGAGCTCTCTTTAAACACCACCCTAAAGAATGCAGTATTCATGGATCCCATCTAAGTGCTTGAAACAAAGCAGAGCAGTTCATAGGGTTCAAGACACTACTACGGATGCCCAGCTGTTTCACAAGAAATTCAACATCTGTGCCTGTTTCACCCCCAGCTGCAGAACACGGCCCTGCTAAATGAACCCGCCAGGCTGAACTGCTTTACCAAGAAATACCTGGCCTGGGTGAGGATGCCTGCTGAGCAGCACACACCTGCATCTAAGGCTGGCTTTTAAGGAAGTCAGAAGAAATAAACCAACCAAGCTTCTGGACAAACCACTGAGAAGTTACTCTGCAGGTACTTCAGTGTCCCAAGATGTCTGCCAAAG
Source organism: Pavo muticus (assembly GCA_016647715.1). Classification (NCBI taxonomy): domain Eukaryota; kingdom Metazoa; phylum Chordata; class Aves; order Galliformes; family Phasianidae; genus Pavo; species Pavo muticus. The sequence goes on from JACDJE010000022.1 coordinate 1,049,979, forward strand.
GACAAGTATTTATTAGGCATTTCATTATCACAGAAGATCCGTTGTCATAGAATCATAGAATGGCCTGGGTTGAAAAGAACCACAATGACCATCTAGTTTCCAACCCCACTGCTATGAGCAGGGTCGCCAACCACCAGACCAGGCTGCCCAGAGCCACATCCAGCCTGGCCTTGAATGCCTACAGGGATGGGGCATCCACAACCTCCTTGGGCAACCTGTTCCAGTGCGTCACCACCCTCTGTGTGAAAAACTTCCTCCTAACATCTAACCTAAACCTCCTCTGTCTCAGTTTAAGACCATTCCCCCTTGTCCTATCACTATCCACCCTCGTAAACAGCCGTTCCCCTTCACCCAATAACTTCCTACTCCAAATAGGTACCACAGTTCTTCCTGATGTTTTGTCCACATTCCCCCATCCCCGTATCTTTCAGCACACGCCTTCTGTGTTACTTAATAAACAGTCTATCTCAGCCCACACACTTTCTCTTTCACCTTTCTGATCATCTCCCCATCCCACTGTGGGGAGTGAGAGAGTAGTCATTAAGTCGTCTAATTGCTTCTCTTGACTCCAATACTGTTTCATCCTGATTCCCCACACACAGCTTAAAATTGCTATAGGATTAAGGTAATACTTTATGACCCCCATTACCCAGGAGATCAGTTTGCATGTATCTGTTAGCACCTCTGGACTAACCTGAACAACCTGGGAATAATGTTGTCAAGTTTTGCCATGATACCTGTGGGAAGTTTAGATATAGCATGATGTTATGAGTAATATAAAGAAAAGCCAATTCACTAATCACCTAATTCCATCCATAGCCAACACAGTAAGACAACACCAAACTAGACAGTTTGGTATCACTGCTCACTATGGCAGGGGTATAAGCAACACAAGCACCCAGTTTCTCCTGCTTACAGACAACATTTAAGTGTCAACCACAACCCTGTGGTTTGCAGAGTTGGGCACTTAGAGATTAGGAATACAGAACAAAGATGAAACAAAGCATTGATTTCCAGCTGTGCAATATATGGTTCTCTACAGAAATCTTGCCTTACTACTTAAAAACAGCATCTTGTTTAACATTAATTCTTTATTCTTCACTTGTGTAAACTATTGGATGCTTATTTAAGCCATGAATAATGTTCTCATTGACTTCACATTGCTCATTGTTGCTCTTCAACACATACAAAAGTACAATCTTCTCAACCAGTTGCTAAGTGGCACAGAGGCAGAACTACATGAAGTCTTAAGATGCAAATCATATGCATTAACTATTAAAAGAACCAGAATATCTAATAGTAAGTAGTCATGATTTGAAATTGTGCCCCCGTGCAGCTTCACATGCAGTTTTCAGACCTACCATCCGAGTTAAAAAAATCTGACACACGGAACAGTTACTGTGATACCCAGGAGTCCACGTTAGAGGCCTTTGCCTTTCAGCTGGCACACAGAAGCCTTAAGAACAGCACTGAATGATTCCAGATAGACATGGACAACAAGCGTGGCTTGACCTTAAGACCACCTTATCCCCACAGCGCTGCTTCCTCTTGCATGCTTCCCCATCAGAGCAAGACAAAAGCTACATCACCTTAAGGGTGCCTGAAAAATTAAGATAGCTAGTAGTACTCCTTACAGCTGGGATACTCACTTGAGAAGCTGAGACATTTGTCTCCATTAAGCCTGACCGTGCTGTAACACCAACAACCAGAAGGCCCAGTTTAGAGATCAAATCAGGCAAAGTCCTGTGTAATGGAAGTGCTCACCTGGCTTTTCTACCTAGGCAGGCAGTGAATGGACACCCACTAATCCCAACTGCTTTGAAGGAGACTGCAAAAGGCTCACCTGGTACAAATGAACCATGGCAGCCTGCATGCAGATAGCTCCTAAGCGTCCCTCAAAGTCAAAAGAAGGTGCAAATCACCAAGTAATATCACAGCCTATTGTTATTGTGCCTCAGATATACGACCTTCAGTGTTTTCTTTGCATTGCATTATCCACACAAAGGGAAAAGAAGCTCGGGAGCCATAAATAAATGCATATCAATTTATTTTCCAGCAACATCCCATACAAAAGCAGTAGAAACATCAACTGCATTCTGCAGAAAGTCTGTACAGTGTTATCATTTACAAGTTTTACATTTAAAAACAGCAAATTAAAAAGAATCAGTTATTTTCCCTGGACATTTTATGCTCTTGCCTGTATTAACAAGTAGCTCATTACTATTTACAAGTTTCAAATTCGGGTTATAGCTTTTTAAAGTAATATTACTGCTACCTATGTTCTTCCATACCGACACCCAATATTAAGTATTTTCTTTCCAATTCTTTCAAAAACGTTTTTGTAAATGAAAAGAATCTGTGGTTTGCTGGGTTTTTTGTTTGCTTTTACAAGCTAAGGCAGCTAAAACTTCAGTAACTGCAACAGACAAGTGTGCTCGTACTGATCAGCAGCGTGCTTCTGCTGACAGCTGCATTACATCCAGGCAGACCTTTGCAGGAGAGACAGAAGGAAAAGCAAAACGACATCCATATGATGAGCAATGTTGCTCTACTCTGCTCTCCATCTGCAGGTGAAACAGCGGAATTAAGGATAACGAGAGAAAAATAAAATGGCAAGATCCTGCCCAACTGTTGAGAATTACTCGAGGACAGCATTGCCTTCAGCTATTATTTTCAAGTTTTGTAAAAAAAAAATAATTAAAAAATCTGATATACATAAATTAAAAGTTAAAAAAAGTCACACTGCTGAATTTAAACACAAGTTTGGTCCATACAATAGGTAGACCAACCACAGCTTAAGGAACTTTGCTTAAGATTTCTCACTATTGACAGGTAGAAAACACTCAACTGATGCATCAATCTAACGCCTCACATTGAAAACAAACTTCCTCTAAAACAATTTGCACACAGCTATTTAACTCACAGTGTTTAAATCTTTAAGAGGCTCGCTCAGACACGCTTCCAAGTCAAATTCGCCTTCTGCTTGACAGTCGATGTGTCTAACTTTGGTGGGAGTGCCAGAACAGGCATCCTGCAATACAAAGTCAGTTAAAAAACAGCAGTTAAGTGCAGGTTTGTTGATGCAATAATTCACATAACTTCTTCTGCAGTTCATTTAGGCCACTACAACAGAGGCTTACAAACACTTTTTAAAGGCCATACAAAAACCTAAGGCTAGTCTTAAGACTGGCAAGATTCAAATGAAAGGCATTCATGCACTTTCTATGATTTCTTGCATGTAGTTTTAAGGATCAGCATTTGCATACACTGAGGCATTATGCAGATTTACAGTCATTGTGAGAGAAGCTTTAACAAAACAGTAAAAAAAGATGAATCTTTAGAAGGCATCTGCTCAGCTGTGCTAAGTGCTTTCTGGGTGTAAAAAAAGCCTTCAAAAAGCCCACCAGTGCCAAGAATATACCAATTACATCCTGTTTGAACATTAGTTACAACAGTCTCTAAATCCTAACTCACAGGTGACATGCTACTGACAGATATCTAACGTTCCATGACCTGCAGAAGAAAATGTCTCTGTCATTTAAGCTCTAACACTCTAGACTCAGCCTACAGACACAAACTGGTTACAGCTGGGAAAGCATATGGATTTAAAAATTGCTCAGTCCCTAAATATAGCAGATTATGGAATCTCTCGTGTGTTCAGGCCATTCATGTTATAATTCTAAGGACTGGACAGATTATTAACAAGTATTTATGCAAATAAGAGGTGTTCTTACATAATTATCTTGACAGCTCGTTTGAGATTCCGTAGAGTTGCTTCCTATGGATTCTGTCTCCATCTCACCGAGGTCAACAGGACTACTGTGAGATAATTCACAAGCACACATCTTAGAACAAATCATATCTTTCAGCAGGAGTTCATGGGTGCACTTGTGAATGTGATGCCGTAAGAGCAAAGAGGCCTACAGAAGGTACAGGGACAGCAGGGGCAAACTGCTGCGACAGAAGAGAATTGCAGGTTAACTTATACAGCCAAAAATGGCCAAAGAATAAATAAAAGCCTTGAGATTGGATGATTAAACACAACTGACACTCAAGCAATGCCTCAATACAGAAGACAATTCCTTGCTCTTTTCCCACGTTATTTCTTCCCCAGACAAGGTCTCCGTTGATATGTTTTCCAATTAAGATTTAACAGCCTACATACAGCCTATACACTATACACAGAACTAGACCCCAGCATGTGGAAACACGTTAGCATTTCTACATCAACACATACAGCAGGCTTCAGAATGAAATACCAACTAACTCCCTTCACGTTAGTTACAAGTAAAAGAAAGCTAGCACAACCCTGTGCTTTTAGATCCCATTGCTCCATACTGAATTTATAATCATCACCACAGCTGGGAGGGCAGGGGAAGTAGTCACACACACAATCAGAATCACAGAATGGCCTGGGTTGGAAGGGACCTCGAGGATCATGAATCTCCAACCCCCCTGCCAGGCAGGGCCACCAACCTCCACGTTTAATACTAGACCAGGCTGCCCAGGGCCCCATCCAACCTGGCCTTGAGCACCTCCAGGGATGGAGTCAGTCACCACAAAACTTCCTGAGGAATTAAGTGACATTTGTGTCCCTTCATTCCAAAGTCCCACAGTTTTATTTTTGATATTCTCTGATCTGTTCAATCGTTTTCTGTAGAGAAAAATAACTATTTGCATTATTCTACACCTTCTAGAATGAAACATCACAGTAGCTTCAATTGTGAACATCTGTCATAACACTTAACATTTAACAGTACCTAGAGATGATTTTACAAGTATTTCTTTACTCCACTCAAGAAACAAGAATATATACCACTGTTCTTGAACTAGCAAGTGAGAAGGTTGTAAGGCACGTTCTAGCACACTGTACTGGTCTGAGCTCAATATTCATGAGACCTGCCAGTCAATCAGAACTCTCCAGTACTGCTTCTAACACAGAGTAATTAATCTAGATTGCTCTGCAAAAACCAGCCTGCCTTACTGGTGTGATTTTTCCCTTTATACCACCGTGGTATTGACTCTGATTTCATCTAGTGGAAATAAGTTCCAGAAGCAAGGGCTACGTGCCCTTGCAAAGACAAAGGACAAGTCCATTCCCACCAAGTACATCCTGAAAGCTATTACATATTACTGAGAAGGAACCGAGCAGCTCAAGAGCACTAAGCCTGGACAAATAACTAATGAAGATATTCAGTCATCACTGGCTTGTCTCCTAAATGGCCATGCTGTTTTATTTTTCACAACTTTAAAACACATCTATTTATCCAGAAGATTCCGTACGTACATTTCTTGCAGATCACATCCTTCTTCAGCCGGTGGATCCCAGGAATGCAATGCAACTTTCCACAGCTTTATTTGTTGGTCCCACGACCTACGGCTGTACTTCTTAAATTTATTTGGAGTTCTGGGATGAACTCCTGGTATACGATGGCATCTGTTCACATATCAGACATGAAAGAAAAATTAATGCTTTCCACACAGACTTATCATACAGCTGAAAAAGTTAAGACTGCCTGCCATACAGGCTCGTTACAACCTTTCAACCCAGGAAATGTATTTGATAAAAAGAACTACTACCCAATTCCAGCACTCTGCTGAAAGGCTGGCATCTCCACGTGATCATTTTAGTTTCTCTGTCTTTGGGTCAAGTGGGAAAAAAAGACAATCACAGAATCACAGAATGGCCCGAGTTGGAAGGGACCTCGAGGATCATCAAGATCCAACCCCCCTGCCAGGCAGGGCCACCAACCTCCCCATTTAATGCTAGACCAGGCTGCCCAGGGCCCCATCCAACCTGGCCTTGAACACCTCCAGGGTTAGGGCATCCACAACCTCTCTGGGCAGCCTGTTCCAGCACCTCACCACTCTCATAGTAAAGAGCTTCCCCCTGACATCCAACCTAAATCTTCCCTCCTTCAACTTAAAACCATTTCCCCTTGTCCCGCTGTTATCTACCCTTGTAAAGAGTCGACTCCCCTCCTGTTTATAGGCTCCCTTTAGGTACTGGAAGGCTGCAATGAGGTCACCCCGCAGCCTTCTTTTCTCCAGGCTGAACAAGCTCAGCTCCCTCAGCCTGTCTTCATAAGGGAGGTGCTCCAGCCCCCTGATCATCTTTGTGGTCCTCCTCTGGACCCTCTCCAACAGCTCTCTGTCTTTGTTGTACTGCAGGCTCCAGACCTGGATGCAGTACTCCAGATGGGGCCTCACAAGAGCAGAGTAGAAAGAGACAATCACTTCCCTGCCCCTGCTGGCCACCCCTGTTCTGATGGAGCCCAGGATACCATTTGCTTTCCGAGCTGCAAGAGCACACTGCTGGCTCATGTTCAGTTTTTCATCCATCAGGACCCCCAGATCCTTCTTAGATCTAAAAACTTAATCGTGCAGTTTCTGCACATATGTTCCAAACTTAAGAACAACCACATTCCATTTTGCCTTTTACTTTGCCAATGAGAAAACTGACTGCAAAAAAATCAGCTTGAAGAAATGAAACTGCTAAGCATAACCGAAAGAGCTTACACTTTCATTTCTGCAGCATGAGAAAGTTTGAAGGGGAGTTGCTCATGCACAGAGCAGTTGTAAAATAAATAGTGAAGTCCAAGAGCCACTCGATAGCTTGTTTCACTTAACTGATCTAAAAAGAAAAGTTAGTTTAATTTGTAAATGCCTTTTATTTCAATGTGCTTCATATGCCAAGTTAAGTATGTTCATATGCTTAGAAAGAACAAGTTGGGACCTACATCCGAACATTTAGTGTTCCAGAAGCTCAAGCACCTTACCTAGGAACTTCTTTAATGTATCTGTCATACGCAATTGTGTTTTTTCCATAGTTTATCTGTTTCTGTCTTCTCATCAAAACCACCTCATCCGTCTCAAGTTCTACTGTTACAGTGGACTCCTTTGAATCAGAACTGTAAGAACAGAACGTTATAAATTTGGGAGCACTAGAAAACAGGCGATACTCAAAAAACAAACTCAGACATAGAAGTCTCAAAAGAAATATGTGAAGTGTTTTCAAATGGATGCTTGAGATGCGAATGAATTTAAATGTTGGGGGAGAGCTAAGGTGTACTACTTCAACTCGAGGCTTTTCAAAAGCAACACTGCATTTGAAAAGTCAAATCTACTGCAAGGATTTTCTTCAGCTAAGCTAGAAACCTACCTTCCTGAAGAGGACTTCCTTTCTCTTGAAAACTCATTTACCAGAAGTTTTCTTCTGTATCTGCAAGAGTTCAAGTCAGTATTAAGAATAAACGCAGAGAGAACATGCATGGCTGCACTGTGACAGCTCAGTGAGCTTTACCTCAAGGCAGTAGCCTTAAAGAAATCCATCTATACACTGTAAATACTTTCCACTATGAAGCAGATGCTTCAGTTTTCCCCTAAAAACTAAAGAACACAGCACATCCAAGGACTTTCTCTTCCTAAGTCTACTATAAGAAGATTTTTAAACAGAAAAGATATTCAAGAACAGTAAACAGTGAGAAGGGACATTCAAAGGAATGTGGATACACTTCTTCCAAAGGGGAGAGATTTAGAGACAAACATGCCCCCAGAGTGCTACATTACTCCTGCAGGAGTTAAGCTGGCCTGAAAAGCAGAACTCTGACTCTGAGGCTACGACTGAACTCCAGTCTTCGTAGACTAGGACTGAACCACGATCTGAGTCTGACCGAACAGTGAAGTTAAAAATACAAGTCAATACAGATCCTACAAGAAAACTGCCGCTCCCCCTGCTTTCCTCACTTCATCTTAAACACCCATAGGTACCTTGCAATTTCTTTGTTAACGCTGGTTCTCATTTCATCTTCTTCCACTGCAGTTGCCCAGTCTAAACACCGGGAAAGGGGGCCAGGGCCTTCTGGTGTTGTAAAACTGAAAGGAAAAAAAATTATCTGTGGAAACATATCACTGTAGCAGGTAACCTAGACTACACTTCAAGGACTGTGTTGCTTTCCTTCAGAGAACAGCGTGGGAAATATCTTTACTCGCTTACTCACATAATTTGTCTCCACTAAAGGAGTTAACCAATATTCATTATTTCCTGTTTAGAGACTCAATAGGTATAAGAAAAAAAAATTAGAACACATAACGATATTGCTCACTTAATCTGAAAAAGTCACTTAATTTTTAGCTGGTCAACTGAGATTGGCAAACAGTATGTATTAACTTCATTGTAGCCTGTTAACATCATGAGAAGATTCAAAACTGGGAAGGGATATAAGCTTATCTCTCTTCCTAATCATCAGCTGCTGCCTATATTCAGACTGCTAATCAAGTTTTCCAGAGCAGTTTCTGTCCTGCCTGTTGATCGTCCTAAAGCATGAACTCAAAGCTGTGCCCTACAGACCAGAAACTTTTCATTAGATCTAGAAAACCTCCATAAAATTATCAAGGCTCTGCCCAGAGAATTCCCTTGAAATCATGGAATTCGACCCATCTGCACTAAACCCAGCTCCACATTCGCCCCTGCTCAAAAATGGACTTGCACTATTTTAATTAAAAAAACAAACAAACAAAACCTGTATCAAATAGTACAAGTGCATTTACAAATATCTTTTTTACTTAAATTATTTTTAATACTTAAATTGTTCCCTGTTTTTCAGGCCACATTTGCTTACTGCTCTCCCAGCAGAAGAAAACCACGAGGCTTTCTGAGCAACCTGATGGATCAGAAAAACACCCCTAAGGCCATGCAGTCCAACCACCCCTCCATACCCACTGACCGCGTCCCTGAGTGCCACATCTCTACGGTTCTTTAACACCTCCAGGGACCGTGACTCCACCATCTCCCGGGCCAGCCTGTGCCAACGCATCACCACTCTAAGGAGAAATTTTTGCTAATATCCAACCTGAACCTCCCCTAGCACAACTGGAGGCCATTCCCTCTCATGCCACCGCTGTCACCCGGGAGCAGAGGCAGACCCCTACCTCGCCACAGCCTCCTTTCATGGAGCCGCAGAGGGAATCGCGTCCCCCTGAGCCTCGTCTGGTGCCCCACACCCTCAGCCCCGAGCCGCTCAGGACTCCACGTTCGCGGGACCCTCTCCAACCGCCGTCACACGCTCTCACCTGTCGGCCCTGCTGTCCGAGGGCCCGCGCTCCATCTCCCTGAACACCTCCTCACCGCCATCGCTCTGCTTCCTCCGCTTCCCGTCCGCGCCGCGCTTCCTTCCCTGGGACCAGCGAGGGGGCGGCTGCGGGCTGCCAACAAAGACGCGCTTCCTCAGAGACCCGCACTTCACGCCGCCCCCAGAGCACAACATGGCGGCCCCCCGCTGAGGGGAGCACGTTCCCGCCGGGACCGGGGGCAGCGCCCCGAGCCGCTCCTCGCCCTCCGCCTGCCCTACCTGCTCCTGGCCGTGCCGTGCGGGCTCCTCTGGCGGAAGGACATAGCGCGGGGCCCTCGGGATGGAAAGACGGATGGAAGGACAGACGGACAGACAGAGGAGGCCGTGCGGAACTGCCGCCTTACCACCCGGCTCTTCGCATCTCCCGCCAGCCCGCCCGGCCCCGCCCCCGGCCGGCCGCTCCACTGCGCCAGGTATGGGGGGAGAGAACCAGGAGAGGGGAGCGCGCCCGCTCAGGCGCCTCTTCTCCCTAACCGCTCCGTGAGCACGGAGCAACCGCCGGCCAATGCGCCTCGGGAAGCGCTTGGAACCGTGACACGCGCAGCGCCAGGACACGAACTCCCTCCCTCCCCCCCCCGCGGCCCAGCGCGATGGTTCGGCCCATCCCGGCCCCGCCCCGCCGTGGCGGGAGATTAGAGCGCGGTGCAGCGTCGTTTTGGCGCGCGTTCCCTGCGCCCGCAGCCACCAATGGCAGCACCGGAGCTGAGAGCCCCGCAGGGTAATTGGGCAGCGGCTGCGGGTATCTGAGCCAGCTGCACGGCAACGGTACTTCAACAGCCAGTTTACGAGAATGGGATGGTCAGGTAGTTCAGATCATCGTCGAATCCTTGGGATGGAAGGGACCTTTAAAGATCATCCAATTCCAGCACCCAGCTCAGCCATCCAAAGCCTCTAGTTGCAAATTATAGCAGGAGAAATTCACACTATTTCCCAGAAAGGTGCAAACATTATTTAAGCTCTCAATTACATTTGTTTGGGGTTTTTTTGCAAAGCTGAGCCAGACAATGGGCACATACACCTGCATGAAATCCCAGCAGAACTCAGAGCTTCGGAAATGAAAGTGTGCTCATTGCCAGCCTGCTTTCTGGGAGATGCACCAGGCCAGACCATGCATCTTCAGCCAATGATTGGCTGAAACCAGTAATGTTTAGGGAAGATGTAAAGGAGATGTGAGTTCTCTTTCCCTCACCTCATGCTTTTTTCTCCCTCACATTTTGTACACAGGTCTCACTCTTTTCTTCTCTGCAAGATCTCTGTTGTAGAACATCTCCAAGCTGCCCCCCTCTGTGCGGTAACAGGCTGGCTTTGTGCTCATCAGAACACTAAGATCTGAAAGCAGTACAAACTGAAGTGATCTATCTTGGAAATTCCTTTCCCTTTGCCTCACCTTGAGCATTACTGTATCTCTTGTGCAGTATCTGTAAAAAATAGCTGTGCTTGCATAGGAATGTTTCTGCTATGCTACCACTCTCCTTTCCCACGCACTGCTACAGATAACAGACCTGTACTCCTGGATGAAGGATGCCTGAAGTTAAGTAGAGGTTCAAAACACACAGAAATCAAACCCATATTCCTCAGCCTTGCTCTGACTTAATGCCACATTTACCTGAATTCATTTAAGCTGCCCAGCTATACCCTGGAAGCCCTACAGCAGTTAGTACAGCACTACAGACATGTTAAATCCAGCTTACCAAGCAGAACTATCTGCTGCTTAACACAGCTTTAGGATTACACCTGCCTTGCATCATCCCTATCCTTGACAGAAAAGAAAATCTGTCACAGAAGCACTTTCTCAGCCCAGTGGGAATTTTAAGGGAAGGAGGTATCCTCATCACTGAGACCTCAAAGCAACAGTATAAAAATAAAACAAAAACAAAGCACACAGTCTGTGGCATTCCAGAACACTACTGAAGGACTGCTTCTACAAGCACAGATAACATCTGTAAAATGACCCTTCCAGTGGATGCATGCCAGCAGGAGATGCATGTCACTTCCTGGAAGAAATCTGAAGTGGTGAAGCTTGAAATTTGTTTTGGAATACAAACTGGATTTAATTAAAACTGGTAACTTTAATGGAAAGCTATCAAATAAACAGGAGATGGAATGCCAGATTCAGGCTTTGCTTACCTGAATTATAAATCCTGAAGTCAGATAGCTCTGGATAGATAAACAACAAATAGACTGTATTCATGATTTAACTGCTCTATTTAGATGGATAAGATTATTAATTAAGAGGCATTAAAATAGCTCTACAACCAGTGGCAGCACTGCGTGAGATGACATCAGTAGACCTCAAACCTTACCTGCTCAGTATCCTTCCACTTGTCATGCTAGCATAGCTTGTCCAGATGCATTTCGGAACCTGGATTAGGGAATACTGGCCAAAATATAATCACTACAGGCAGACTGATTATTCTTCTAATCTAAGAACCTTCAGCCAAGAAATACAAGTTCTTTTAAGAGCTGACAAATTACAAATCCTACGGATCTGCATCTGTATATCTGCTGCAGACCCCATCCATCCCACACAAAAGCTTAAGGGCTCTGACAGCTAACCTAAAGCATTTCATGATAGCCTATTACTCCCAGCTGACAGCTCCATCCACTCCACAAGGACACCCATCTTATGGCAGTGAGCCCTGGGGCTCCAGCTGCTCCCCTCCTTCCACTAGGCTACATGCAAGCTCATGACAAGATGTCAGAACTGAGGGGTTGGACACAACCTATATTGTACTGTAAACTCCTTCTGAAAAGTAATTCCTCCCCCTTTCAGCATGAGCTAGCCCCCAGCCCTCAAAAACAGCCTGAAGCAAACAGGAAGACAACTGAACCCACATATTATTTTTATAATGAAGCACTAACGACAACACTGAAAGCAGACTAAGAGGCATTTTTAAAGGTTAAAGACTTTAATTCCTCTGCATAAAGACAATATGCCAAAACCAAAAATCAATCTCATATTTACAATCATCATAAAACACATGGAAGCATGCACGCTGGAACATCATCACTCTTAAATAGTACTTCAGAAGGTGCTGTACAGATTTGTTCCCTGTATACACGCCATGTTGTGGTATGTGACTGAGCTACCTTGCACTGGACTCCACTGAACCTCATGCATAAGCACAGATGGATGAGATCCAGATGCTGCAGGAAGTGTAGAGGACAAGCCTCACCAACCTGCAGGCAGCCTCCTTTCACCTCCCAATGGTGGGAGGTTGACTAATTTGACTTTTAGGTACCAGAGGCCTCACCCTCTTCCTACATCCGAGCAAGCACACAGCCAGGACATTCTTACTGCTGAGCAGCTGCTGCCACCAATCCTAATATACTCCTGTTAAAGCAGCAGCACACGTTCCCCTACATATTGAGTCTCTTCTTCATTAGGAACTAGCAAACTTGCTATGCATAACCACTGTAGCAATTTCTATACACTTGACAGGCTTTGGTGAAGACAAGCTAATGCTCCAGTTCACTGCAGTAATGCTGTATACAGCCAAGTTTTCTTGATGCCTTGGACAAATGAGAAGTGTATCAGAAAATCTCAAACTAGCACAGAAGTTCTACAAAACTCACCTGAAAGAAATTTAAGCAACAACTTGAAGTAATGCTTTGGAAGGGACTGGAAGTAGTTTCCAAGCTAGCAGCTTACTGCTTCAGCAGAACTGTGGGTGTCTGGCCCAGGGAGTACACTGCCAGTCCCACAAAGTCACTGTGCATCATCTCAAGGCCACAGTTCCTGCAGTGGCCTTATGAAGAGCCAACTAACATGGCAGAGCTGAACCACTGCGGAAAGACAATTAACAGCTCTAACAAATGTATGTATCCTGCTATTTTAGTCACAAAGTCTGTAAAAAATATATATTTTACCTGACACACAGTTCTCATCTAAACTCCACTGGAGTCACAGCCCTCACTTTAATGTTTGGAGCACAGCACTAGGAAAGTAAAACAAGGGAGAGTCAACATTACTACAGTTTAGGCAGGACACCCCATGCCCAAGCAGCTCCAAACCTGCAAATACTGCTGCTTCTCATTCATTTCCTGTAGCAAGAGTAGCCACTGACCTCATCAGCTTATCCCTTCAGCAGTATTGGCACACTGCAACATACATCAAAGTGAAATCCAGGTATTCAGATCACATGGCTGTTTAGACAGTCTCATCCCCTCAAAGAGAAGATGCTGATTCTGATAATCTCCATTTCTCCCTTCTCACTTAGGCAGATGCTAGATTAATATGTATTACATCAGAGAATGGAAAATAAGCCAAAAAGATCATCACGAAAAGCTAAAAGCAATTTGCTTTTAGCAACTGAAGAGAAAACTGGAATTATCTACATTCTTTTGAAGCAGTTCTCCAGGCTGGATACACAATTCTGGTCCGGCAGAGAAAACAAGGTTTAACTCCTTGATTCAGCAGGTGGCATTCTTTACTCTGACTCAATATTGGACCAATTCACCAGCAAAATGTTAGTTCACTTTAAGCAGCATGATCTCCAAATGGCAACAACAAGACCCATCAATGGAAGTAGCCTTTACAACAAGATGCACGTCATCTGTTGACATAGGTCTAGTAGAAACGTCCTCACAAAAGCTTTAGGGAACATCCATCATCATCTTAGGAAAATCTGAATAAAATCAGAGGTTTTACACTTGAGGCAGAGCTTGCAGAAGACAGTCATCCTTAAAGATCTGGAGAAGCCTAAATAAAGAGACAAACAACAGTATTTTCTAAATACAATGTATCTAGTCATTAATGACAAAGTGTTTACTCTTTTAAGCTGTGATGTTACAGAAGTGACAAATGGAACAGAGTATTGCACACTGAACTTAAAGCATAGTGTAAAAGATCAAGTCATAATGCCCACAGTAAAGAAAGTGTTGAAGACATCATTAACACTTTGAGAACGTAACTTGAAGTAAAAACAGAGCACTACATATCTAACTAAATTATTTGCAAATGACAAAATGAAGTAGTTGAGCCTCTTTTCCAACCCCTTATATCATCTTCACCTAAACACTGTTATTAATTCACAAAATACATTTCTTTTAATTCTAATTAGCACAATCCTAATACATTGTTCTATTTCTCCTTTGAAAACCAAGCATACTTTCAACAGGATAGACATGTAACTGCAAAGCTGCTAAGCATCAACTAACTATACCAGAAGACCAGAAAGGCTCTCAAATTCCATTACGGATGCTTTTCTTTTTTTCACCTGCGTGTTTCACCTTGTGTTGATTGCACAAATGCTGACTGTAAATCTCTTCCTCTTTCAGTGCAGAACTAAGGAGGCTGCACCAGTCGTCCAACGTTTGATCTGCTGATTTCAGACTACATCCTATTCTTCAAATCATTTTCTGTAGCAGGAGAAAGTCCTTCTTTGATGCTTCTATATACAAAGACAGACTAAATATTTACAAATATTAAATTAGCACTATAGAAAAATAACACATTAAGTCTTAATTATATTTAAAGAATTTAATTTAAAATCGTTTGAGCCAATAGAAAAATGCTATTAAAGATATCTTCTTGTTAGAGTTCCACCTGCCTTTTCCTCATACTACCAAAGGAATACAAAATCTAAGTCGTGTAAAACCAGCTGGGTGCCACATTCCTAGTAGATTTATTATGCAGAATACTCCACCCAGTGACTGTTGAAGACATTTATATCCTATTCCATATGTCATGTAGATCAAGGAGAATCAAATTACATAAAATACAATGTTCATAAAAGACTCAAGATAGAATCCATCCTATTAATGCATTAAAAATCTATAGTTCAAAAGAAAACTTTCAGTGAAATCTGTTGCTGCACAGAGCTGCGACTGCATCACAAAATACTAACAGGCAGGTGAGGAGAAAATGCATTATATTTTCTGGCTGAACAGATAAATATTTCAGTTCACCAAGCCCAGTGTATTAGATCTTTTAAGGCACTGAATTAAATATGAGGATAGGATGGAATACTGATTATAGTAGTGGAACAGTAGCGGAATTTGGGGGTCCTGGTGGACGAGAAGCTGGACATGAGCCAGCAGTGTGCGCTTGCAGCCCGGAAGGCCTGCTGTGTTTTGGGCTGCATTAAAAAAGGGGTGGCCAGCAGGGACAGGGAGGTGATTGTCGCCCTCTACTCAGCTCTTGTGATGCCCCATCTGGAGTACTGCGTCCAGGCCTGGGGCCCCCAGTACAGGAAGGACGTGGAGCTCTTGGAGCGGGTCTAGAGGAGGGCCATAAAGATGATCAGAGGGCTGGAGCACCTCTCCTATGAGGAAAGCTTGAGGAACTGGGATTGTTCAGCTTGGAGAAGAGAAGGCTCCAGGGAGACCTCATTGTGGCCTTCCAGTACTTGAAAGGAGCATATAAACAGGAAGGGGAACAGCTGTTTACAAGGGTGGATAGTGATAGGACAAGGGGGAATGGTCTTAAACTGAGACAGGGGAGGTTTAGGTTAGATATTAGGAGGAAGTTTTTCACCCAGAGGGTGGTGACGCACTGGAACAGGTTGCCCAAGGAGGTTGTGGATGCCCCATCCCTGTGGAAGCATTCAAGGCCAGGCTGGATGTGGCTCTGGGCAGCCTGGTGTGGTGGTTGGTGACCCTGCACATAGCGGGGGGTTGAAACTGGATGATCATTGTGGTCCTTTTCAACCCAGGCCACTCTATGATCCTAATAGAAAAACAAACTGATCTACTTGAACGGAACCATTGGATTCTGTTGAACAGTATGGGCTACTGAATGGGTAAAAGTTAGCTGTCAACTCACCATGGTATTTAAATCTTTTTCCTCAATATTCTGTCTTCAGTACTTCCCCATCCCCTTTCAGGGTACTCTGACCGATGTCCTTTGAATAAACTGCTACAAAGTTTAAGCCTACAAATAAAAATCCATACATTTTCCTTCTGTATCTCTATTTCAGTTCAAAATGACTAAGTAGCTTAATTACAATAAGCTTTTAATACCAAATACAATGTGTTTTACTGTAACGAACTATAACAAGAGAACATTAAGGACAGAATTTTACCATACACCACACGAATTAGTGACTATGACATCCCTAAAAATAACAATAAAAAACTCATTACTATAGAAGTTTGGTTTGGAATATGGCAGTAACACAAGCATGCTTCTAACTTAACACGTGAAAAAGCCCGATCGACAGGCTGTGTTTTATACCTCCCCAGCTGGCAGTCTGAGCCTCTGCAAGTTCTGCTATCAGGAAGAAAGATGCTGGTGTTGTTCTGATTGTTCCATGTTGAAGAACAACTGGTGGGAATGAGGTCACTGCATAAAAACAAGTAACTGTCACTGTAACTGTCAGCTGCAAAACCGCTTCACTTCTGAAGAGAGAGTTTTCAGCTCCTGGCAATAGCAAATGAGAAGAAAGTAACAACCACAGGGCACAATTCTGCAAAGTGCCATTGTTTTCCATAAGACAGCAGGGGAAAGGGGCTTAGCATTTTGCAGCTTCACGGTGGAAGCAGCAGATGGGGAATCACACTGGGAAAAGCCAGCTAAATTCTAAGAACAAAAATAACCAAACATGTGACATGCTGCAGAGAAGAGAAACACAAACAAAACAGTAGTAAACTGAAGGGAAAACAAGATTAAAAAAAACAAGGACAACATCACTGCACAAGCAATTAACAGAGATCGCCATTACGGTATTTACCTTTGTATTTCTATGTTGTGCTGTACTCTCATTACTTCATCATTTTCACCAAATTTTTCCCAATCTGAACATTTAGTAAAAGCTTCCTGACGCCCCGATTCTGTAAGACTAGAAAGAAAACGAAAAGGTTGGAAACCACTGAGCTTTATATCATAGTTTCTCTTAATTCTTCAGAAGATAAGGGAGCTAAGTAAAGAAAAAACACCTGTATTCATATTTTTACTGAGGCTAGTGAGAAGAGTCTATAATCTCCCCAGAAGCTAAATCATTGTTTCACTTTACTTGTGGTTGTGACATAACTTTGTCTAGAGTTATGCCACACTCTCCTTTACTTTCAGAGGGCTGGAGCACCTTTCCTATGAAGAAAGGTTGAGGGAACTGGGCTTGTTTAGCTTGGAGAAGAGAAGGCTCCGGGGAGACCTCACTGTGGCCTTCCAATACTTGAAGGGAGCATATAAACAGGAGTGGGTATGACTGTTTTCATAGGTTGACAGTGATAGGACAAGGGGGAACAGTTTTAAAACTAAAAGAAAAGAGATTTAGATGTCAGGGAGAAGGTTTTACTGAGCAAGTGACAAGGAGCTGGAACAAGTAGAGGCTGTGGATGTTCCTGGAGGTGTTTAAGGCCAGGTTGGATGGGGCCCTGGGTGATCTGATCCAGTTCTTGATCTAGCAGCCAGCAGCCCTGCCTGCAGCAAGGAGGTTGGAACTTGACGATCCTTCAGGTCTCTTCCAACCAAAGCCATTCTATGACTCTATGATTTGCCCCCAAGTAATCAATGTTGTATCCTCTGACAGTGAAGCTTTGTCAGCTTCGCAGTTTCACGTGCAATTACACAACTTATGTATTTGGCATGGCTTCCTGTCCTTATTAAATCGTACACATTTTTTAAAGAAAATCAAAGCTACTAGCAAGTGGAGAGAAATTCCAGTTATCTTCCCAGAGTCAGTTTGTAATACGAATTACAGCACCACTTCATACCACATGCAGAATCACTTCATACCTTACCAGTGCATGGTACATATGCACATAATGGTTTTTGCCCTTTGAAACCACAGAGGAATCAGGATTGTTTCGTTTTCTGCGTTTCCACACTGGTGAAGAATCAGGAGAACAGGGACTACAAAAATAAGATGTGGATTTTACACACAAAATGTTTTCATCTGCATTTAAATGCTTACCAGAGTTCTGTAAATTAATGGCATATGGGAAGATTTTGTTTCTTTGAGGTCTGATTCTTCAGTCATAATAGAGGAATACTGAAAAAAATGGCTGAAATTTGGTAACCATTCCACTGTATTTTGAGAACAGACCCGAGTCACAGTCACACAAGGAACTTCACTGGGCTTGGAAGCAGAACTATTTTCAGCACATACAAGCCCCAAAGTATCTCAGTAGGCAAGTAAGTGCATAAGGTGCTTTACTTTTACTCTCCCTGCTCTTGTGCAGACAAGCACAATACTGTTAAAAAACAGTGAAGCAGAAAGAGCACCGCTTTCTTTTGCTATTAGCTATGATGTTCTGTAACGGTGCTAATTTTTCCTGCATTCAATTGTCTGTAATAGAGATGGACTACATTCTACAATGTAAATGCCAAACAGGCTCAGCATTAACTGTTCCCCTCATCAGACTTCTACAAAACAAACAACAACCTGACAGCAGCAGAGTGTATGCAGTTACTGCAATAAGTCAATCACAGAAGTTGTATCTCATACCTCTCTGACGTATAGTCTGTCTGGCTGCATCGATCTTCACACTTAATTCTATACTGCTTTTCATCAAATATAGTGGAGCCAGAATCATCATGATCTTTGCAGAACCATTCCTGGGAACTGCCTGAGGGTTCTGTACTCCTAGAAACAGGAAAAAAAAACTGGATTTAAAATACTACTCAACTGGCTTACTGCTCTGAAAAGAAAACAGTTAAGCTGCACTGGTTAATAGTTAATCTCAATTAACATCCAGATGGTGCAAACAGCTGCAGCTTTCACTGCAGTTCAATCACAGCACAGCTAAAAACTACACTGCAGTTATAGTGCTAATAGAAGTATATTCACTTATCTCCTCCCTTACTAGCCCAAAACTTTCAGGTGGTGTGTGTGAAGCCAGCTTTGTTACAGAAATTCTAAAGTATGAGAAGCTTAAAAAGAAATTCCATCCTGAATAGCAGGACAAGGGGAAATGGTTTTAAGTTGAGGGAGGGAAGATTCAGGTTGGATGTCAGTGGAAAGTTCTTTACTATGAGAGTGGTAAGGTGCTGGAACAGGCTGCCCAGAGAGGTTGTGGATGCCCAGTCCCTGGAGGAGTTCAAGGCCAGGTTGGATGGGGCCCTGGGCAGCCTGGTCTAGCATTGAACAGGGAGGCTGGTGGCCCTGTCTGTGGCAGGGGGCACTGGAAATTCATGATCCTTGAGGTCCCTTCCAACCTAGGCCAATCTGTGATTCTGAATACAGTTGCCACTCATGCAGAGAGCACAGAAATCTCTTTAATCTTAGAATTCTTGAATTCTCTTATTTACCACTATTACAGAACTAAAGCAGAATGGCTTTAGAGACAACAGAAAAAGCAAAGATGGAAAGGTTATCAAAGTCAAGGAACATCAATGACCAGATTTCTGCTTATGTCTCTCTCTTTCTAGAGAAATGATTTTACACTGCAGTGTAAACATGCAGGGGAAGACAGTGTTATTACTGCAGACAGATTGATCTTCTTTAAAGTGTCTTACTGGAAACAAATTTAGACTAAATAAAATACCATCTTGAAGATTAATAGAATTCAAACAGGAAACAAGGTTTTCAAGTGATTCCTCCCATTTCTGAGCCTGACATTTTCTTCTCCCCCTGCCCTCCTCGCTCCCAGTTAGTACTGCTCTAACAGTTCTGTGCCATAAGAGGTGTGCTGACTGACTCTCCAATACATACACTGGCTGCAGATCCCAGGTTTCCTCAGCAGGAGGATCCCACGCATGCAGTGCTATCTTCCACAGCCTGATTTGCTGGTCCCAGGATCTACGGCTGTATTTCTTAAATTTGTTTGGTGTTCTGGGATGAACTCCTGGTATTCGTTGATTCCTGTAAATACACAGCAACCATTTATATTTCAAGACATGACTTCTGTCCTTCAAAAAATCCTGCTCATCAGATAAAGCAAGCATCAGTAATTTAATAAATAGCTCTCCTATTTTTTAACACCTAAACTGAAATAGGCACACTCTAAAACATTGTTTACAACAGACAGAAGATATGAGACAGTTTCAGACTGGATGGTCATCCAGCCTAGCAAGATGTCAAAGCATTGTGTTTTGGATTTATGTTTAAACAGGGTTGGTAAGACACTAATATTTTGACTGCTGTTGAAGGTTGCTTCAAGGCTTTCTGATTTAACCTCACTTTGCTGAGCTCCCTCCTGCAGCCATTAAGCTGAAGGCAGGCAAGAAGCTGGGATGAAAAAATAGTTATGACAAAAGCAGTATTCCATATTACATAACATGATGCTTGGCTATAAAAAAATGTGACAGTGTAAGAAGGGGAGGCATCTTACAAAGTGAGCACTGCTTAGAGCATGGCAGGCTATCAGCCTGCTTGTGAGAGGCAGTAAAGGACTGCCTTTGTATCCACCACCTCCCCTGCTCCCTTCTCCTATTAAGTTTCACTCTTCTCAATCCACTCTCCATCCAAGTGGAAAAGGAGAAGCACAGAATTGTGTGGGTACTTGGCTGCTGGCAGAGGTCAACCTCCAAGTACCTCCAGCACAAGGTAATACCATTTCTAGTCCTACCACATTGGAGTTGTTTTTACGCCTGGGGGGGAACATATTACAATCATGCTTTAAATCAAACAAAGCACTATAAGTGGTTTTTCCTACCAGCTTCACAGACCGATATACTTAGCCCTATCAGTTTTGCTATTGTTCTGTAAGATAAACAGGTCCCTGCTAAGGAATAGTATTATTAACTACTCTTTTAAATGCCATCCAGATTTATTTATTTTTTTTAATAGTGTATCCATGTTTATTTTCCTGAATGTTGTCTCACCTTTTCTATTCTCCACCTATAATTTAACTTCATGGAAGATACAATCGTGGTATTGTGAAATATCTGTGATAATTTACAATACCTGTTGTTGATTTTTACTCATTGTAGAGGAAATGCTAAGTCAGCTTGAATCAATGACTGAGCACCTGGTGGGAAGGCAGGGCCAACCCAGGGGAGCTCAGGTGCATGCGATGTACTTGAGTGACCAGATGGGATAGAGCCAGGATCCACCCCTGCCCAGACCTCCTGTAAGGGTTGGCAGTGGAGATGAGGGCACCTTCTGCTGGAGATCCCCATCTACTAGAGGCCTTCTAAAGGTAAGTAGCTCTTTTCCTTCATTTTTGTGTCTGCTCCTGCAGCATTTGGGCACATTTTCATTTGCTGTAGCCAAAGCCTTAGCCATCCCATCAGCTTCTTTTTGAGGAAAACAAACTAAAGCTGCGTGTTGGCCTGCAGATACATCAAGAAAAAGGAAGTTTATCTGGAAACGTGCAACACGGTGCAACTTACTTAGGAACTTCTTTAATATATCTGTCATAAGCAAGCGTGTTCTTTCCAAAATTGATCTGTTTCTGTCTTCTCCTCAGAACCACTTCATCTGTTTCCCTTTCAGATGGGGTAGCAGAATCATTTGAAACACGACTTAAAAACAGAAGTTAGAACAGAGTTGAAAAGCACCTTAATAGCTTTACAACAAATCATATAAAAACATAACTGCAGGTACTCAGACAGTAGAAGCAATGTTTACTTCAATGGTTTACAGAGCTGAAAGTTGTGCTAACCAAACCAACCATTAAAACCAATGAGGTTTCTAAGCTTATGCAACCATTCAGATTTGTAATAAGTAAACATATGCTTGAGCTGCCTTATAAGAAGCTTACAGATAGTGCCACAACAGGGAAATAAAGCAGTAAGTGACTATTTGCACACATCTGTAGGAAACTGCTATTATATATTTTTATATAACTTCAACTCCATTAAAATGGATAATATAAAGGCTTGAATGATTTCATGGCTGTTTCTCTTTCTAAGCCTTGAAGGTTGCTTTTTGCTTTTCACTATTTTCTGTTATGGAAAGCTGTAAGGAATATGCAATTTGTATGGGAACTGTTGAATCACAGCCTGAACCTCTGATTGACCACCTGAGGCAAGCACTGAGTCAGCCATGGGAGCACAGGTGAAGGCAATTCACCTGTGTGCCCAGAAGGGGTGGAGCCAGGCTCCACCTCTCCTAGACCCCATTTAAGGGCTGACTGCCACTGAGGAAGGATCTCTTCCTGGAGATCACTCCTTCTGGAGTCTTGTGAGCCTACAACACCAGTGAGCACCTTTTCTCTCTATTTAACTATTCTTACCAGCCTAACTTCTCTGTATACCAGTTAACTTTACGACCTGTTAACCTCACACAATTTAAAACCAAAATAAAGAGTTTGAAATCATCACGTAAACAGCCTTGTAAGTGAAACTTCTCACTGCTATTCTCTCCTTTAGGTTTCCTTAGGCTTGACATGAGACAGCCTGGTTGCATTTCAAATCTTCATTAATGCACGTGAAGCAGTTGAATATCATAAAACAGTAATTTAATTAATTATTCAATACCTACTTTATCATTTTTTTAGATGTTCTCATTGCTTTCCCTTCTTCAACTCCACCTTCCCAGTTGGGGCAACTAGAAAGAGGCCTAGAATCTCCTGGTGTTACAGAGCTGGAAAATAAGAAATTTTTATGAGCTTTTGTTGCTCATAACATATTCAAGTGAGAAACTTCAGCAGAGGACAAACATAGCTTCCACCACAACTGTAATGCCCTGAGAGTACTTCTACCCCATTTCAGTTCAAATTCAGACAGATCATTTTAGCTTAAGTCACCTTCTGCACTGATAGTTCATTTTACTTTGTGGGATAAGAAAACAGTCACAAGGAGAACTTTACATTAGAACACACACCTGACAGTCTCTTACATAACCAGCTTAGCCACTGCAAATGCTTCTTTGTACTGCAACTCCATCAAAGATGACAATAAATAGAATTACTCGATTCAAACAAACCTCCCATGTATTCCTTACCTCTCCAGCCAGTGGTCTAAATGGCCATATTGATATTTGTCAATCGCCAAAGAACCTGAATCATTCCAGCTTCTACATTTCTGCTCTTGATGCCAAAACTGTGGATGCTGCACAGAGCTGGAAAATAAGCATTTTCATAAGGAATTAGTCATAAGGAGTCATTCAACACTGACTTTGAAAACCAAATATAAGTATCATCTTTTACAGTTACAACATGCTGATTATTTTGGCATAGATATGTGACTTTGTGCCAAGCTACTCATTCAGGCAACAGGAACTTAGAAAATGTGTTAGACAATGCAATTACTGCAAAAGTGTCTTTCACTACTGTAGTTAAGACATCCAAATTCTAAAATAAACTGTTAATTTCTGGAGAAGCAGAACTACCTTTTCTCTGTTTGCAATGAAAAGAGAGTCAGCAGTATTTATGGAACTGCTGACATGCCAATATTCAGACAGGCCTATGTCAGCACTGCATTAGCATTATTTACTCACCATTGCGTACATCACTAAACTCTTGGAAGAGGCAAATATATAGAAATTGTCAGTTTTGGCATGGGAAATAGCATCTTTAAGAAGTAGGTCAAACATTTACAGAAGAACACTTTGACGATGGAAATTCTTCATCAGACACTACGTGGAGCCCTCACAAGCAAGCAGTGGAGCTAGTATGGGGCACTTGAAATACACTGAAAGGACAGCTGAGGATTGCCTAAGGATTAAGTTTGCTGACTTCTTGCCTTCTTACTCAGTTCTGGCAGATTTGTTGTCTTAAAAGATTGCTCACTACATACAGTTGCTTCAGAGCACCTGCTGACACCAGACCTGGCTCACAGGGCAAGAACTGCAAGGGTGAGCCTGAGCATTAAAAAGAGCATGGCCAGCAGGTCAAGGGAGGTGATCCTCCCCCTCTACTCTGCCCTGGTAAGGCCTCATCTGGAGTACTGTGTCCAGTTCTGGGCTCCCCAGTACAAAAAAGAAAGGGATCTCTTGGAAAGAGTCCAGTGGAGGGCCACAAAGATGGTGAAGGGCCTGGAGCATCACCCCTATGAAGAAAGGAGAAGTGAACTGGGTCTGTTTAGCCTTGAGAAAAGAAGAATGAGAGGGGACCTGATCCAGGTCTATAAATATCTAAGGTGTGGGGGGCAAAGTGGCGAGGCCAGACTCTTTTCAGCAGTGTGTGGAGACAGGACAAGGGGAAACGGCCAGAAACTGGAGCATAGGAAGTTCCGCACCAATGTGCGCAAAAACTTCTTTACGGTGAGGGTGACGGAGCACTGGAACAGGCTGCCCAGGGAAGTTGTGGAGTCTCCTTCTCTGGAGATATTCAAGACCCTCCTGGATGCCCACCTGTGTGACCTGGTGTAGGGAACCTGCTTTGGCAGGGGGGTTGGACTTGATGATCTCTGGAGGTCCCTTCCAACCCCTATGATTCTGTGATTCTGAGATGGGAGCCTGGGCTGTCAGTTCCCCAGTTTAAGAGAGGGTTGGGTTGGATATCAGGGAACATGGAACAGGCTCCCCAGGGCTGTCGGCACAGGCCCAAGCTGACAGAGCTCGAGTATTTGGACACTGCTCTCAAGACACGGGGTTTGGATTTTGGTGGTGGTTATGTGGAGCCAGGAGCTGGACTCGATGGATCTTATAACTTTCTTCCAGATCAGACAATGCAACCATTACCATATTGCTCTGTGCACGACATACCCTCCCGGGTTCCTGCACTTCCTGAAGCCAACAAGCGAGAGGAGGAAAGGATTTTGCTACTTCAATCCTGGATTAGCACTCTGGGTTTGTTTTCTCTTCTAGCTCACTCTGGGAGCTTGCTGCTCTGCCCGTACACCACACAACCCTAACCACGGATCCAGGCAAAAGGACACTTCCAACACGTTCACATTTTGTGAAGGCAATTAAAGGACAAAACCCTTCCCCGCTCACCGCAACATTTAACCACTCCGAGCGACTCCCCGCCGCGCTCCGCCCGAGCCCACGCTCCCGCCTCCCCCCGGCATTCCCCACAGCAGCCCCCGCCCGGAGCCTCCCGCTCCACGGACATCCTGAGGGAGCAAAACCCCCATCCCCAACACACCCGGCCCTCCGCGGGAGCACTCACCTGCGCAGCCCTCCCGGCTGCCCGCCGCCGGGGCGGCCCTGCTGCGCGCCGAACATGACTGGGCCCAGCGCCGCCGCCGCGGAACATGGCTGCAGGCCCGGCGCAGTGCGCAAGCGCGGCTCCACCCTCTGACGCGGGGCGCACAGCACGCAACAGGGCGGCGTTTCGCTCAGACTTCGGACACGCGCGTTGGTACCTCTGGGGGCACGGGGTTGTTGTTATTAAGCAGGCGGCTGAGGTTTGAACGCTGATTGGTAACCCATTTCTCAGTTACAAAACACTGTCTTTCAACACAGTCACCACCTTTAGCTATGTGTTTCCATCAGCGATGAGCAGTTCTGTTCTACACCTTCTGACGCCGTTTTGTCAGTGCCCCTCTGCTGCCATCTGTCACACAGCAATACGGTGTAACGGAGTATCGGTGAGAAGGTTCAGCCTCTCCTGCCATTCCACCATCTGTCTCTGGCGATGTGGGCCAACATCATAAAACAGGAGCCTTACTTTCAGAGCAGCCATCATGGTTTTGTGCATTTCATAAAATCAAAGAATGGCTTGGGTTCGAAGGGACCCCACATTAAGTTCCAACCCCCTGCCTCTGGCAGGTCCACCAACCTCCAGATCTGACACCAGACCAGGCTGCCCAGGGCCCCATCCAACCTGGCCTTGAACGCCTCCAGGGATGGAGCACCCACAGCCTGTGTGAGCAGCTGTGCCAGCGCCTCACCACTGTTCTGATCACGAAGGGGGAATATACAAGTAATAATCACTTATATCTCTTAATCCAAGCACGCTAAAGGTGGATTTACAGAGATACCTTATACCTACGTTAATTCACTTTTTCTCAGAATTTGCTAATTTGCCAAACAGTGCATTTAGTGGCTGCTTTTTTGTGTGTGAAAAGAAGTTAAAATGTTTGATGATAAAATCTAAACCACATAAAATACAAGAATAAAATTATATATACTTCACAATCATAGAATTTAATATATATATAACAAAATTAATAAAATTAGGAATAGTATATATTTCACAACTAGAAATAATTTTAAAACATTCTCATATAAGCCAGGCTTTATAGCTTCAGAAGGGGTAGTAAATATAAAATTAATAAAAAATGACAGATCAATAAGACTTCTGAATGCAGACTAGTAGAGTATCATCTACTAATAACCAATGACGTGGGTGTGTAGCATGGAAATTTTTTTTGTGTAATTTTGGGAAGGGTAAAAGTGACCCACAACATCTGCAGTGTCTGCAGTCAATAGTTAAAAATAGGGTGTTGACAGCTGTAGTATAGAATGTACAAAACTGTATGAAATGCTTTTTTTTGTTCATTACATTGTTATAACACAGGAAGAATAAAAGTAGATCAGAAATCTCTGAAACGTATCTTAAGAACTCACTAAGAATTGCAATTGCTTCCATTGAACCAGACATAGATGTGTTACTTACACAAAAGCAAGGTCAAATGTTCCACTAGTTCTGTGTTTTTCTTACCCTTTTAAAATTATGTTTTAATAAAAAATGTATAAAAACTCTTGTTATTTACATTCATTAACTATATATTTTGTATACAACACAAGACAATTTCTGTTCACTCAATGTGGCCTAAGCGAGCCAAAAGGATGGAAACCCATGCGCTAGAGAAACATCCTGAAATCCATACGATTAATGGAACACAATGTTCTTCTATTGCCTTTCTGAAAATCTCCCCGCTGATTTCATGAGATCCCATGCTATTCTCTTTTGTTTTGTTTTCCTCTGTGACGCTTACATGATTTTTTTTCATGCCTTCTTTTATGTAGCCCTCTACATTCAGGTTATAGTAGGAAAACTTACAGAAGGAATCAATTTCACGTTTGGTGAATTATAGGGTAACAGATGACCTGTGCTCAGAAACGTGTCATGGTTTTGCCTTCTACTGTCTCTATGAAGAGTATGTCATGGAGATTTTTAACAAGTTCGTTCTGTAACTTTGCCTTTTAAAAGCTTAAAAACCTCAGAGGCACGTCAGAGTAATGAGAATTTAAACTTAGAAAAAATGCTTGTTTTAAGGAATATAAGCCAGGCACTATTATTAACGTAATTCATCATTTTATTTTGGTAATTATTACTAAGTTGAGGCACTTCTGTGGAAAGAGCACAACCATCAAAAGATTCAAGAGTACTATACATTTATGACTATTACTTTGTTTTACTGTCATGTTGGCAAAAGAAATAAGATGGGTAAAAGCAAAGTTCCTCTGAAATAAAAACTTCAATTCAAAGACGATAGATTTCTCTAAAGAAAAACTGTACTGCACAAGCAATTGGGAATCTAAAGCTTTTACTCCATGCGAAATTATGGGCAATCAACTTTTTTTTTTATAAGAATATCTGCAATTACATGTGCTATAATCTGAAATTCTCAAGGTCTTTATGGTCTTCATAGATCTTTAAAACAAATATTTTTATTCCAAACAGATAAAGAGATGTAAAAGTTGAATGACTGGCAGTGACAAAGTCCAAAATTATGCATTCCCTTCTATAACTATTCCAATTACCACATCCCTTATATCTGTGCCATATTATGCAAACTTACTGTAAGTAAACATTTTTTGTAAAGTCTAGTGTGTAGTGAGAAGGTGCATAGCAGACAACACCACCTGGCCCTGTAAGACTCTTCTAAAGGTTAAAAAAATGTTGCCAGCAATTCCTGCTCAAAGCAATCTTTCTTCTCAAGGCAATCTAGACGTGCCAGTTAAGCACTGGCATGTCATTTGTGCTTTTGATTTACAATTAAGATCCTTCTGATTATGGGAAGCATCAGGGCTTTCATTCTCCTAGACCAAAGTATTAAAATACACCTTTCTCCTCATCTGGCCCACTTCTTTCTGGAAGTTACTGCCCTGTAAGTAAAACAGCCTGGGCAAGCAAACATTTGCATCTCAGCCACTGCAGTGCACAGAGCAAGGTAAGAACTCACACATTCTCCAGCAGCTTGAAGCTCTTCACCGAGAAGTGTGCCAAGTAACTGCTCACCAAAGTGTCTGATGGACAGATGAAATGGTAAGCATTGCATTTAGGTCCAGGCTCCTTAAATTTATGGAAAATGCTTTGATTTGAATTTACACATCATTGGATGCACACTGCATCTGGAAGTATGCACCAGTACCCTACAAATGCTAAAACGATGTCTGTTGCTTATGATCAAGCTTTGAAGTGCAAGCCTGAAAAATTTTCATTAGGGAAATGATGATGGCCATTCTCGGGGTGCCTAGCATAGCAACTTCTATCTCTGTGATCCTGACATCTATGTCAGGGAAAAGGCAATCCTTCAGGAGAAAAAAAAAAATAACAAAATATAAGTAAAGGCTTTGAAGTAGTTGAGCATTCCTTCAGGTAATTTAGATAATTCAGATATTTGAAATGTAGGAAAAAATCCATCACCTAGAAAACACTAAAACCCTAAGCAAAGTAGCTCTGTAGATTTAATACTGCACAGCAATAGCAGTGCAAGTAAGCAGGGTACAGTTCTAAATCCTGTTTGAAATAAATATGTCCATCAAAAAATAAATTGGAGGCAGATTAATGGAATAAAAAGGTCCCTGTGGAGATTATACATCTTCAGGAGTTCAATTCCTTTGTGTACAGAAAGCAATCTCCTTTATAAATGGAGGGAACCAGCAGGAGGAGAACAACTGGTATTCTTGTTTGGTGAACACTTGCAAAGATGAATAAGAACTTTGCAGATGGATTAAAGAATAAACAGAAGTATCAGTGAAGTCTAACCAAAGTAATTTTCTCAGTTAGCCCTTTCTGAAAGAGTCAGAAATACCTATGTTAAAAAGAGAACAGTATTGCAAACATGGATGGGATGATTTTATACCATCCAAGACACAGAAAGCAAAATTTTACTAAGAGTTTCAAGCAACATTTCAGAAACTGACATCTGATGAATAAAAACCAATGACAAAAGGTAAAAATTGAGAAGAACTGAGAAGATGTACATCTGTTTTCAGTGCTGTAAAATAAAGCTCTGGAGCTTGCCTTCCTATGTAATGCGAAGTCTAAGAAACAATGCTAATGGGCCTTTTGACCAAAACCACTATGAAATACATCCAAATTTAAAAAGTTAAAACATACCCAAGTGTTATTCATCGTATTATGCAAACATCTAAAATGCAGAATTTGGCTCTGCAAGTTGGACAAGGCACGTGGCTTGACAGCCAGGTCTCTGGGTGCTGCTGGTCCTGTCGGCTGGCAAACCATTTGCCCATGCAGGTGAGGCACCACATTGGACGACAATAGCATTGCTGACATTCCCCTTCATTTGGCTCTTGGCAGTTCTTGATGAGCTTGATGTTTGCAATAGTCTGCATGCATCCTATGCATGGCTCCAGCTCCTGAAAGAGAAAAATGTCACAACTGTGAACTGCAAAGAATGGCTTCTGTTCTTGCTCTCTAAAAGGCTTTTGGAAAACGATCTGCACAGAAGCTTAACAGGAATCTGAGTTGGACAGAACCTCAAGGCAGAACTGCCTCATTTCCTCCAGTCAGGTTCACCAAAGACAAAAGGCTTAGAATCATAGAACCATTAATACTGGAAAAAGACCTCTAGGATCATCTAGTCCAAATATCAGTCCATCCCCACCATGCCCCCTAACCATGTCCTTAGTGCCATGTATAAATGTTTCTTGAACGTCTCCAGGGATGATGACTCCACCACCTCCCTGGGCAGTCTGCTCCAGCACCTGACTACTCCTTCTGAGAAAAAATTGTTCCTCATATCCAACCTGAACCTCCTCTGGCACAATGTGAAGCCATTAGCTCTCATCCTATTGCTGTTACCTGGGAGAAGAGGCTGACCCCCATCTCATTACAACCTCCTTTCAGGGAGTTACTGAGAGCAATAAGGTCTCCCCTGAGCCTTCTCTTCTCCAGAAGGAAAAATCCCAGTTCCCTCAGCTGCTCCTTGTAAGAACTGCAATACTAATCAGGTCCCCAGAAATATTACCGAAGGAAGGACTCCATGGCCTTATTTACAATTAAAGCAACTCCCAGTTAAGAATTATTAATTTATTACAGGAGAAGATCCAGCAAAACTGGGCTGTCTAGAAAAGCAAGCTGTTTAAAGCCAAGGAACAGCAGCTGTTACTCCAGCGCTCCATAAACTCTCTGGAAATACAACCTCACCACGTCCAAATGATTTAAAGTTTTATAGAAACTTCTGCTATGCTATTTCTCATGTCTCAAAAATATGATGTTCACAATACAGTTCATTTTCTAGAGAAGAAGCAGAAGCAGCAGCTCGATCTACATTTATTACATGTTTACTGAAATGGAAGGTGAAGTCAAAGTAAACAAAGTTACCAATTACAATAATCACAGGCCCAGCTATATTGTAAAATAAATGATTACAGTTTCACATGGATAGAAAGTCTCACCTGAGTGCTTGGAACAGAATATGTCTGGTTCATTTCCACCAGAGACGTAAAAGTTTCTAGAAATAAATCACTAAGGCTTTGATGGATCACAACATTAGCTGCATTGCTGATGGGAGCACGGAGCTTCTCTCGGAGCTCCCCATACTCTGTGGAGTTTAGCCTTGAAAAAGAAAAGATGGAATAAAATGTTACCTCAGTTATCCATTCAAATACCTTGATAGTACCTTGCAGAAGTTACCATCAGAAAAGCGAGTATACAGAAAACCCAACTGTTGTGCTGGGTTTGTTTTGTCTGGTTTTTTTTTTGTTTTGTTTTGTTTGTATTTTTTCCCTGATGTCTCTTAGAACATGCAGTCCTCCTGCCTGGATCCCAACCTGCATATATAAGCAAGTTCAGGCTTCATGTCCAGTCAGTCAATTCAACAGCAAGAACAAAAGTACATATATCATGAATTATCTATAAAATACTGCACGCACAGTTTCTGTCCAACTTTTCAATGCCTGTTTCCTTATACCATAAGTTAATTATAGTAATATATGTAGTTAACCATAGTGTATTAACCCCTGAGGACAGAAATTAGAGTTATTGTAAGATGAGGCATGCATCATGTATTGATACAGTACATGTAAGTATCAGAAGAAAGTCGATATTAATTTCTGATTCTCTGAAACATTTATAGATCAAAACTGAAACTTCACAAAGGTTGCAAATGGCTGCTGAACGTGACTTAAGCTCTGATTTCAGGTAGCAACAGGTCGTGATTCACACTAGCTTGCTTCTAGTAAAGGAAGTCTCCCTGAGTCCCACAGACCTCACATGGCACACGAGACCTTGTACAGATCCTGTAGTGACACACTACTGTTGTTACCCTTCAAAATACAACACTCTGAACTCCCCAGCTTTGTGTTTCCACTCATTAAGCAGCTTTTATGAAGGAGCCCTGGGAACATTGCCCCAAAATACCTCAGTCTTTCTGCCCCAACTCAGTTCCTGCAGCACAGCACAATGCAATGCTCATCTTTAATTCCTGGTGGTCTCCATTGTTTTAACTGCTAAAAGATAATATTGCTGACTGTGAAAATAAAACAGACATTTGTACCCAGATAAAGAACTCTCATTGAGCGCAGAGGGAAACGTGGCCTGCCTACACAGAAGCATTTTTCTTTCAGAAACATCCCTACTTCTGATTCTGGAAATACACAATGGTCCTACATTCTTAAAAAGTGAATTTTGTCCTATGGCACTTTTCTTAAATGCTGTATGACTGCATTCCAGAATACTTGCTACTTTTGATGTATCTTCTTACAAGAACTTATAAAAACTCTTCTTGATGCTGTTCTGGTTAACAACAAAATTTTGGGGTTTGGATTTGTTTTCCCTAAGAGAAACTGCCAAGGATCTCATGCTTTTCCCACTATGATGGGATGTAGTTTTATCACTTAAAGAAGAAGATAATTAGTTGTTCAATATTTATTTGGTCACCACTCTCACAGCTCTATAGAAGTCTCTTCTTAGGATCCTGTAATGCTTACCTTAACCCCTCAGTCTGAGCACATCACCCAATTTCTGACACCTCATCTCTATGCCTTCCTCATGCTTGCCAGGAGCCGTCTGTTCACCTACAAGCCTGCCTGCTTTTCATTACCTGATAAATAAACGATGCTGACATTTACAACAACAGACACTCAAATACCTTTTCAAATATATAATTGCAGGAGCACAAACTCCCTTTCATGACACAAGAATAAGGCAGATTTTAGCACCACTCTGATCAGCATTGAGGGTTTCTACAGAACTTGTACTTTTGCTCAGCTACACAGGAAGACAGCTAAAAAAATAGCTGAGGCCCCTGGAAAACAAGGCCCAATTGTTCATAGCACATTTACTATGATTTACTGCTATTAGAACTCATCAATCAGAAACGGGTTGGAATTACTTCCTAACTTTAAGGGCAGCTGACTTGCAGTAGCTCAGTGAGAATTCTTTTGAGCAATGACAAAATCAGGAGCCTTGTGCAGAGGGAGGGGTAAAAATATGAGTGAACAACAGCCAAGTTTAGACATATCACTATTTCTTCACCACCAAAATTTGTGGGATCAAAGACTTGAAGATTCTCTCTCTTTCTTATTCTCTATTGCTTCTTATTGCTTTCTTCCAATATCTACCTCTCACTGAAGTTTTTCCAGCTACTTCTTTCTGCATCCAGCACAACCCTTTTCCTAAGAGAGGACCAAGCAGGGCAGTCCCTCTGTTTCTGTTTAACCACTGTGCATTTATTATTGGGCACATGAATCTTTCTAAACCTTTTTTCACTGCACTGTGTGGTAGAACTGTGCATACAGAATCTCTGAGCACCAGACAGGGAGAGGGAGGCGAGACTCATGGAGCTTTCAGATTTGCCCCCAAAACACTTCATGGACACCATCATATATCATATATATGTCATAACTGCAAAGTGTTATTTTGTTTTACCGGATATCAAACGCCTTCACATAGGGATTAACACTGGCAACACGGATGGTGAGGAACTGCACGGGCATGTTTGAGTCTGGTGTGAGTTCGTGCTGTCTGGAGTCTGTCACAGTCAAATGAATGTCCTGCTGCTGGGCGACGTGTAGGCAGTAGGTGGTCACCTTGATCACCCACGTGTCTGTAACAATCACCCTCGCTCCTGGGGCTCCGGTGGCAAATTTGTCAATTCTCCTAAATTCTGTATTGATGGAAGAAGCCACTGCCCTCCAACCTGACTGTGGCAGAGCATAAACAGCAAGTGTCCGGGCCAACGGGTGGTTATTCCAACCCTTCCGCGACCAGTAATACGCCAAGGTGCTGCTGACTGCTGGAAGGAGAACGGCAAAGAAGAAGAAAGTTTTCCATTCTTTTGAGGCCAGGTAGAAAAAACAAAGGTGTTTCTCAGGTGCAGCGAAGCACATACCAAGGTAATAACCTGCAGGGAAAAGGAAACAATTAAGTGCAATGACTTTAACCATTAGAGGATAAGAAGCGTGAGGAGCAGCCAAGGTCCCTAAGTTTGTTCAGCCCAGAGCAGAGGAGCTGAGGGGAGGCCTCGTGGCAGCTACAGCTCCTCACAGGGAGCCGAGGGGCAGCGCTGAGCTCTGCTCTCTGTGACAGCGACAGGGCCTGAGGGAATGGCATGGAGCTGTGTCAGGGGAGGGGCAGCTGGGGGTTAGGGAAAGGGTTTGCACCAGAGGGCGGTGGGCATGGAATAGGCTGCCCAGGGCAGTGGGCACAGCCCTGAGCTGCTGGAGTTCAAGGAGTGTTTGGACAACACTCTCAACCATATGTTCTGATTTGGGTGGATGGTGGGACTAGATGACATTAGTGGCCTTTCCAACCTAAATAATCCTATGATTTTGGAGTGGTTTCACATGGAGCCAAGAGTGGGGTTCAAACCTTATGAGTCCAACTTGCAATATTCTATGATTCTCTAATTTTAAGTACATCAATCAATGCAGACCCCTGGTTAACCTATCCAGTGCGCTCACTGATGTGCGCACTGTGTGATCTGGAAAATTCTTAGCCAGGACAAGAGTACATTCGGTACTTCATATCCTTACCGGTCACTGATTTCTACCTGAAATACACTGCCAAAGGAAGCTGATTTGAACTTCCAAGTTAAGTGAAACATTATTCCTTTGCAACTCCACGTGCTGACGACAAAGATAAGCGTGTATACCACAGAGAACCCTGGCAGATAGGGCATAGCAGCGCAGCGTGCCCGCTGCCCGCACCGAGGCAGGAAGGCAGCCCACCCCCCGGCCCGCCGCTCACCGAGGGGCAGCAGGGAGTGCGCCAGCAGCGTGCCGGTGCTGCGCCGCAGGTGGTACT
This sequence comes from Pavo muticus, assembly GCA_016647715.1. Taxonomy (NCBI): domain Eukaryota; kingdom Metazoa; phylum Chordata; class Aves; order Galliformes; family Phasianidae; genus Pavo; species Pavo muticus. The sequence continues at coordinate 1,084,268 of JACDJE010000022.1, forward strand.
GCACGAAGGCCGCGTCCTCGCTGCCCAGCCAGGCGGCCAGCAGGCTCTGCACCGTCAGCCCGGCAGAGCGCACCTCGTCGGGTGGGAAGACGAAGCAGACGGCAAACACCAGATAAGCCAACGTGAAGGTCACCGCCGGACTCTCCATCCTGCGCCGCGGGCCCCGCTCCCGCCGCCCACCCGCCCACAGGGGCACGGCCCGGCGCGGCGCCGCGCGGCTCCCTGGGAGCGGTAGTTCCGCCCCCCCCGCGCCGGCACTCCGCCCCTGGGCCGGGTGTAAATCTGCGTGGGAATGGAAGCTTTCGCTTCTGCCTTCTGCAGGGCTGAGCCGTTCCCTGCCTCCTGGTGCTTCGGAAACGCGTAACTTCATGCTTAACGGCTCTGGCAAATGAAATTAATTGGAGTTCTAAACTTCAAAGAGTTCTGTGTAAAAGTAGCATCCTTCTGAAGTAGGTCAATGGTGTTTTGCTTGAGGCTCTAAAGTAAAAACAACACTTTTCTTTGGTTTTTTTGGTGTATTTTATTATGTAATATTTTCTTTAGAGAATGATCAGAGACTTGAGGCCTTATAGGGAGAGAAATTTTAAGATATGTTTCATAGAATCATAGAATTGTTTGAGTTGGAAGGGACCCATAAAGGCCATCTGGTCCAACTCCCCTGCAATGAACGGGGTCACCTACAGCTCCATCAGGTACTCAGAGCCCCTCCACCCTGACCTTGGGTGTCTCCAGGGATGGGGTATTCACTACCTCTCTGGGCAACCTGTGCTACTGCTTCACCACCCTTATTGTAAAGAACTTCTTCCTTATATCCAGTCAAAATCTCTCCTTTTTTTTTTTTTTTTTTTTTTGTGGCCCAAGGGATATTTGACCTGTTTTAATTCGTGGAATGAAGACCAATAACAAAAATCAGGTTGTGAAGCTGCAAGCTTTCTTTCTGTATCATTGTTTTTTTATTATTACTATTAATTATTCAGAAGATGGTTGAATCAGAATAGCTGAAATGCTGTGGACATACGTGGGGCTACATGGGGCTGAACGTATCCAGAACACAGTAAAGGGTGATCTCTGGTTCCTACTGACATAGAAATATAGAATCATCATCGTAGAATCATATCATAGAACGGCTTGGGTTGGAAAGGGACCTCAAAGATCATCTGGTTCCAAGTCCCTGCCATGGGCAGGGTTGCCAACCACTAATTTGTCTTATAAAGAAAAGGGAAATTGCATAACAGGAGAAGCAAGGCAAAGAAGGTTGCTGTTCCCTCTGGTGCAACCAAGAGGGAACTAAAAAGGAAATGCAGCCCCCACAGTGTGAAGTCTTATGCCTGGCAGGTTGCAGTGTTACTGACGTGGACAGAGGTTGGGAATTCACAGTTATCTGGTAATTTTTGAGTTAAGAGTATTACGTGAATAAAATTACACTTGGATTGCAGGCATCTTATTTCATTCTCAAGGATGCCATTGTTACCAACTTTATTGTTTTATCAGTCACGTTATTATTGCTAAGAACTGCAAGAACTATTTTAATTGGCAGAATGAAGATTAATAAAAATCAGGTTGTGAAGCAGCAAGCTTTCGTTCTGTGTTATTTGAAGCAGAATAGCAGAGATACTGTAAAGATACTTGGGGCTAGAGGGGACTGAAGGTTTTGCGTTGGAGGAGGGGAAGAGGCAAAATGCTGTCACAACCACATGGGACAGCTGCACAAAAGGCCTGAAAATGATGGAAGATGCAAGGATTTCTGTATCAGCATAGATCTCTGAACAGAACCCAAGCTTAAAAGCGGATCTAAAGGTTTTGCAACTTAGGAGCTGATCCTGCATTAACTTTTATACTGCCAAGTTTCGATTCCTTCAGAGGGCCCTAATGGTATTTGAAGAAGTAGGCCTCAATATATTCTGTAATGTGTTTTTAGAAATAGCTGATTTGAAAAAGTAGATACACCATATATTTTAGTAGCATATTTTTAGAAATACAGTTGTTGAATTGTTGTATTACGTGATTAGTTCTTGCTTGCAAAACTGCAATGGCATTTAGATGTTGCAAATAGTTATGGATGTAGCATTATAGACTAGAAAGCATGTGGTAAGTCTGTTCTGTTTTAACAAAAGACTTTCAGCAAAATAAATACAATAATGAAACAATATGAGTGGGCTTATCAAACATCAAAAGAAGCCAGGGCCTCCACACAAAGCTGAATTGTCTCACTCTGGGAGTAGGCTGGGATGCAATAGGCAGATGTCAAGACACTCCCCTCTATCCTCCTTATCTTCCAGCAACCCAGTATATATCATTAAAAGACATGCTGCAAAACTTATCTTTATCCAAGGACGAGATGTCCAGAAATAATGGCCAAGTACTGAGTGAGCAAATGCTATGATTTTGGTACCTATAAATTACTTATAATAGGCATTCTCCTGCTGAGCATGTGCCAGTGAAGAAAGTTTATATAGAAGGGTGAATGAGGAAGACCACTGGATGAAGTAAAAGGCTGTCGACTGGACTGTCACTGTCATGATGCTAAAAGGACCTAGACAGTAGAAGAGACCATGGAATAGCACTCTGGATAGGCGTATATGTTAATTATCTTGCAGGTGATTGATGAGTATGGACTATCTGTGGAAATACAATGGACTCTGAATCGTGTAATCTTTGAAGTGCTTATGGGGGAAATATCCCCACTGCTTCCCAGAGCCGCTAATAAGGAATACCTGACTTAACAGTAACAAAACTTCGCTGTGAAGTTTCTACACATTGATTTCTTTGATTTAAACTCATCATGGGAATGAGGCTGAAGGGACGCTCTGGGTTTATTGACAAAGCCAGGCCCACTGGCAGGCCTCAGACCCAGCTCCTTGCAGGCACCTACAAGGAAAACGCTGGAGTGTGCCTCACTTTCTCACCCAGTTTTGCTCTGTGTGGAAAGCGGGGTAGCACTTCTGAAGAACATCGAACATGGAGCCTCTGTTGCTCCTTCCCCCCCCCCCAAAACCATTCGGTGCTTCCCTGAAGGCAGGTCTAAAGGAGGAGACACTTGGCCACCACCCCGCCCCCTCAGCCCGCCGCCACGACACAGCTCCGCAGCCAGCGCTTCCCAGCGCGCTTCGCGCGGCAGCTCCACCCCGTGTAATCCTATTGGCGGAAGGCCTCGAATGTCCCCGCCCTTCCGCAGGACGCTTTCCGGATTGGCGACCGCCTTCCGAATGCCGCTTTCTCATTGGTCGGCTGAAGGCGCCGTTGAAGTTTGAAATCTTGAGGCGGTTGTGGCGGAGTGCATTGCGCTGTGGGTCTCGTCTTTGCCGGCAGGTAGGAGGGGTAGCCGCTCTGGAGATCATCTTGCTTGATTTGGGTGTACGGAGAGTTGTTGGGGGGGGATCTCGTGGTCTGGGGGAAGGGTAGGCTGAGATGGGTGCTTGGGGACTGCTCTGTGGGCTTGGAGCTGGGGGGGGAGCTCGTGCTGAAGGGCGTTGTGGTCCTGCTACGGGCTTGAGGCTGCAGGACAAAGCTGGAGGGGTGATGTGGGGCTCAGGAGGGCCCTAGGGACGTCTCCGTGTTTTGAGGACAGTGTGTGTGAGGCTCAGCGGGATTGCCTCAGTATGGGGGTTTTGTAGGGCTGAACCAGGGTAAGAGCGGGATACAGGTGTGGCACAGAATGGCCCGGGTTGGAAGAAACCTCAAGGATCGTTAATCTCCAACCCCCCCCGCCACAGGCAGGGCCACCAACCTCCCCATTCAATACTAGACCAGGCTGTCCAGGGCCCCATCCAACCTGGCCTTGAACGTCTCCAGGGACGGGGCCTGTTGGGCATCTCGGTTATTTGAGGTGACGAGGGGCAGCAGAGGGCACCCCAGTGAGTTTTGTGGTGGGTGATGTGGGGTTAAAGTGTTCCTCATGGTCTAGGGTGGCTCAAGAGCATTGCGGGGCACCCTGGGGAATTGAGGGATAGAGGAGAGGAGTCCCTTTTTGCCTATCCTCCCTCCTTAAAGCATTGCCAAGAGTGGCTGCCTCTGGTTTGAGGCCATCTTTTGTTCCCTACCAAGAGCTGTGGGCAGGGGAAACAGCAGAGCCCCCAGGGCTGTGGCTCCGTTTCTGCTTCCACCCCAGCCTGTTTTTAGCTAAAGCTGCTGCGACTTTTCCTTCCTGAAATGATTTGAAAGCGAGGTGTCCTCTAGAGTCACTCACTTATGAGCTGCAATTAACACGCGGAATCTAGCTTTAAACGAAGGGCATGCTTTTGTTCATACTAAGTTGCTCTGTGTGGAGCTAGTGCTCTGTGTCTCAGATGCTGGAGAACTTTAAAAGGGCGATTCAATAGAGAAAAATGTCTATCTTTGTCCTACTTATTTGGTGGCTTTCTCTGGCTTCTGAGACCTTATTGGTGTTTTGGCTGTTGTGCTCCAGTGACCAGTAGACAGCAGTAGCTGCTAGGAAGCCCTCAATTTATCAGTGATGGTTACCTGGGGTTTACTTGATGTCATTGAGCTGATGTTCAAGTCCAGAATGGAAGACTGCCACTTGTACCTATTTAAATAGTCTTCAGAGACATGAAGCAGTTTCATTCTGTGGATGGCAAGCTGGACATGAGACAGCAATGTTCCTTCGCATCCTAGAAAGTCAGCTGTATCTGGACTACAACAAAAGAAGCAGGGTGAGGGAGGTGATCCTGCCCCTCTGCTCTATGCTGGTGAGAACTCATCTGGAGTATTGTGTCCACATGTCCTCAGTACAGGAGAGACATGGACCTGTTGGAGTACCTCCAGAAGAGGGTCACAAAAATCATGCAAGGGATGGAACAATTTTCCTACAAGGACAGGCTGAGAGCTGGGCTCTGGAGAGACCTGATGGTGGCCCTTCGGTATCTGAAGGGGGTCTATAAGAAAGAAGGGGACAGACTCTAGCAGGATCTGCTGTGATAAGATGAGGGGAAATGGTTTCAAACTGAAAGAGGGGAGATTTAGATTGCATACAAGGATTTATTATTATTATTATTTTTTATGGTAAGGGTAGTGAAGCACTGGAACAGATCCCTCAGAGAGGGGGTGGAAGCCTCATCTCTGAAGACATTCAAGGTCAGGCTGGATGGGACTCTGAGCACTTGATTGTGCTGTGTATGTCCCTGGTCGTTGCAGGGGAGTTGGACTAGATGGCCTTAAGAGTCCCTTCCAACTCAAACAGTTCTATGATTCTATGATCTTTGAGTTGCTGTAGTAAAGGGAGAACTTAGTACCTATTAAAAACAAAACTTGTGTGCATTGACTTGAGTGCACTGACAAAAATACTGTCTCTAAATGAGTGTTCCCTGCTTATGGAGCTTGTCTTAGATGATGGCTTTGTTTCTAAACAAATAGTTTAGACTGAACAATTACAGTCTTTAACGATTCAGTTGATCTGTTATCTTAATTATAGTTCACAGCGAAGGGAACCAAAGAAGTTCTTTACTTTGAGTTCTATGATTTAATGTACACTTAGTTTTGTAAAATCACTTGTGTGAGCCTGGTGAAAGCTAAAGAAGTGAAGAAACAGCAGACGGAGGTGTACTTTGCTTGCCAGTGCTTCTGTATCGTTTGCATTCCATTGCTGATTAAAACAGTGTTGCAGACAAAGCAGTAGAGTTCAGTGGAAAGTAGGAAGCAGACTTTCTCATAAGGATTAATGTAAGAGTAGGGAAGAATGTGCAGAGACCTAAACATTGAAATTTGAATATACAAGGACAATGAGATTGAAAACATGACAAAGTTTTCAGTGGGAGAATCCCACTTTATGATAATGAAAACAATCATTTGGAGTCTAATTTTACTGACTACATGACAGAGGATGGACAAGGAAGCTAATAATCAGTTGCTTGCTCACCTCAACCATTTGAGATCATTTGGAATGGTTGTCCCTATTGCAGAAAGCCAACTTTCCTATCTGAGGATCGTGATTATCTTGCCTAGGTCCTGTATGTACCCCGTTTAACACCTCCATTCTCCTGAAAGAAATTGATTTGCTGGTGGCTTGTCAGATAAGTGCCTCTCAGGAGTCCTCCATGGTGGACATTAGTTATGCCCAGATCTTGCTTAAGATGCCTTCTATGTTCTGGTCCTTTTTTGCTTTTAGTTTGGCTCTTAGCAGTAGCATCACAGAATATTGTTTCTTAAAACAGAGGCAATCCTGATGAGAATAAAAAGTAGACAGAGTTCATTTGTGTAAAACTTATTAGCTTGCCTGGGCTACCTGTAATGTTCTTTGTCTATTTCTAACTTATTTTGTAAGCTTTAGTTTCAAGTCCTTCACACTTAGACTTATCTAATGTTACCAGTACTTTGCAGTCTAGTAAAGCTTTTGTGCATGCCTAATGTAAGAGCAGTATTTAAGAATTACCTGCTTTTATTATTATTTTTTTTCCCCACCAGATTTGCATACTAATAATGTCTGTACAACAAAGGATTCTTAAATACCATGTGCTTTGCAAAAGCAGCGTATGTTCACACAGTGCAAGAAAAAGCTGAATAAATCTTATTTGGAACTCTGATCCCAAACACATCCTAACTGAACACATTTGTTTTGCTTCTTGCTGATCCACAGTGTAGAAATGACAGTCATTTCTCTATTTTATTTATGTGGTCTCACCCTGTTACTTGAGATGTGACTGAATGTCTCTACTGATTTTAAGGGGTTTGGAATGAAGAAATGTGCAAATGATAGAGCTCCCTTTAAAGGATGGGCAGCTTAATTAGTAGGGTTGTATGTTAAGTAGAAAACATCAGCAATTAACTTGGTAGACCACTAGCAAAAGCAGAGGGGCCTGTCAGGTGCTGTGTTTAGGTGCCTTAAGAGTCTTGAGATAGACCTTTTAATGCGAGGATCTTGAATACTTTTAAGATGGCTTTTGAAGTGGAGTTGTTTGTGTTTGGTGGGTTGTGAATTTATTTTTTTTTTGCTGGCCAGTGCCAGGCTTCCAACTTCTTCAGCTATCTGAAAGTACATCTGGCTGACCACACCCTCTCATTCATGGCCTGATGCTGTGTGTTGATATTGTAGAATGAGTCTGCAGATCTTAGCTGCAGAAAATGGAGAAAACGTCAGTGATGATCTAACAGCGGAAGACTGCGGCTTTTACTTTGCCCTACCGGAACCTACAGGGAGACCTTCCATTCTGCGCCTGTCCCAGAAGGAAAACTTGCCACCAAAAAGTGTGGCGAAAGCTATGAAGGTAAAATTTTACTTTCATATTGAGTATATTCTTCTGTGATCTACAGTACCGAATATATGTGGTATTCGGAGCTTGAAAATATTCTGGTATTCATGTCCTTCCTATTTCCTTCCCTTGCCCTCTTGTCCTTTTCTTAAAGGTAACCTTTCAAACTCCTCTAAGAGATCCTCAGTCTCGAAAAATATTAAGTCCTACCATGACAGACAAACTTGAGTCTACTTTGGTGCTTGATGATTGCGGTGAAGCCTTGCAGGATGATCTATCTGTGCCCATCAGCGCTGTGTAAGTAATATATTCACTGCTTGTAGTATTAGCAATGTGGGACATAATCAAGTTAATTTTCCCCCATTATAAACATGTGTATTTACACTCTAAGATTGTATAACAAGATGAAAGCTGCATGAAAGAACCTAAGTCAGTGCTGACTTTGATACGCAAATTTCTTTCGAAGCTAATTAATTACTTCTAAGAAAGCATTATCTTGGTTGTAATATTGAATGCTGAATTATGTTTCTAAGTCCTTTATTAACTGATTTCCTGGAAATGTCTGTTACATTATGGATAAATAATTTTGTAGAAAAGTGGCATGCTAGGCATGGAATACAGAACTGCTTCCTTCAGTGAGGTTTTCATGGCTTAAGAGAATCGAACAAGAGATGAGATGTAAGGCTTGTATCTTAAGTACTATCTTCTCTCTTCAGACTTTCTTCTCACAAGTATCACTTGAATGGTTTGCTGGAATTGACACCTCGAGTCAATGAGTGTTAAAATTAATGTGATAACACAGTGAATATAACATCAATCCCAAGGATAATCTATTAGCCTGGGTCTCAAGGAAGTTCCTGGAATCTGTCTGGAGAAGAGCACAAGTTCTGCAGTGTTACAGTTCAGGGCTTTGCAACCTCTCCTTTACTAAAAATATTGCTGTAACGTCATAATGTTCCTGTGGTGTGACTGCTGTTTGAATAGGTGGGCCTCAATGAATGTTTTTCATATGATTTTTTTTCACCCTTCCTTAAACTTGTGCAAACATCTGGCATCTGTAGTGCCCAGTGGCAAGAAGGCTTAGACCTTAGTTTTGTCGTCTCCAAGGAAGTATTTCCGGTTCTTTCAACTACCCTGTACTCTTCCCAATGTCTCCCTCCCAATGGGGAGGGAGGAGGGAGAAAGATTGGAACACTCAGGTGTTCCTTGAATGTTTACATTTGCTTCAACTATTAATTTGTATGTATACTCTAGTTCAGAAGAGTACCTCTAAGCCAGCCACCATCATTTTTAAGTAATGTTGTGTTCATTTCAGACATAGTGTTTAAATGAGTAAATGAAAATCAAGTACACATGGCTGAAGCATGCTAAAAAGGCATCTAATTGGCTTTAGGTGCATGAATGTGTGTCAAGACGTTGCATTTACTGTGCATATCCTTTCTACTTGTAAACTATACGGATTTGCTTGTAACAAGTAAACTGAAGAGCTTAGTGTTGCTGAGGGATGGCACTTCTAACTAACAAAGTAATTAAAGTTTCTAGCAGATGTCTTGCTCTTGACTGGCATTTATTAGGTTAAGCACTGAAGGAGAATGGGAGGGGCCTTTAGTAGTTGGACAAGTCTGGGGCTGTGCTATTGCAGGGAAGAGGCTCTCAAACGGGTGAGAAGAACTTTGTGAACTCTATCTCCTGCTTTTGCTTTCGGGTTTATCGAAGTAGTGTTTTTACCGAGTGGCTTTTAATCATGTTTTGCTCTACAGGAGATATGAATGGCACATAGAAATATCTACTTTGTCCAGGGACAAAACAATGGGAGGAAATCCTGTTTCAGGAAGTAATGGCTTAACTCTCTGTGGTCTGAGGCATAGCCTCAGAAGTTAAGTAGAGTTTGGAGCAATAACACAGACAGCAATAACTTGTAAAATACCCAGCAGTAGCGAATACACAAACTTGTTCTTTAACCTGTTGAATCTGCTGGAGAATCTTACACTTTCTTTTTTTCTTCTCCTTACTGTAGTGAACTCTTGTATGTTGCTCTTCAGCTCTGCTGTTGCATGCATTTTAGAGTACCTAAGTCCAGAATCTGTTTGGATATATACATGGCTGATGGTGAATACTTAAGTAGGGGGAGAAAAAAATCTGCTAGAATGACCAAACAAAATAATGACTAGAATGGGAGAATCTGAGTCATGATTCTGTTTGGTCCTAGTCTTGTGAGTCTATCCTGACTCATGGATGAATTTACTGAAAAATGTACTGCTTGTTGTGCTGGTATTCAAACTGCTTGTTGTTAATAACTCATAAGCAGTGTGTATTTCACACTGCTTAGTGAAATGGAAATATCCATATGTTGTTGTGATGACTGGCATAAGGTAACATAGCTGCGTGCAGAACTGATAGCCTAAGAATACTGAGTGCCTTCAAGGATTGATCTGCCTGTAGTTCAACCCGTGCTGGCTTGTGATTTCAGACTGTTAGGTATTAACCGAATTCTTGTTGTTAGGATATTCTTTTGCTGTCAGCTCTCTTATTACATTAAAAAAAACCATTATCTGAGAAAAGCTGCTTGTGTATGTCTTTAAATATGAAGTGAATGCTATCTTAAAAAAAAAAAAAAAAAAGCTATATAATGTGTTCTGACTTTTTTTTAAAGCAGCATAAGTCAACAGAAGACTGAAGCTGAATCAAGTGATACGGAGGTAAATAAACAAATGCCAGAGAAAGTCAGCGCTGCTCCTTACCCCGATGATGAGATGCCAGTGAAGAGCCGAGGTTCCTACAGTCTTGATTTTGATAACTTAGATGGCATCAATCCCTTTCAGAGTTCAACGCAGCTGCAGAACTCTCCTGGAAATCTGCAGAAGTCTCCTGTAAGGGTATCTAGCAGCCCTGAGAAAACTTCTGGAAAAAGTAGCAGTTCTCTTCCACTGGATAATACAGCTTCTCCTTCAGCAACGCCGAGTGCGGAGTACCCCAGCGAACAGGAGGATACTTCTTCCTCTGGGAAAAAATCTGTTCTGTTGGAGTCTAATAAACCTGATCTGTTCCCGAAGCAAGCTGCCAGTGGCTCTCTGCAGGAGTCTCCTTCCACAGAAGTAAGCCAAATCTATAAGTCTGGCGATTTGGATCTTATTAGTTCCGATGTGACCCATTCCTCCAAAATTGGGGAATCGAAGCTTCAAAATGTTCCAGAGCCAGAAAAAGCTTCCACAGAAGAGTTGAAGCCTTTAGAAGAGCCTGCTATCTCCAAAGGGGAACCTGCAGAAAAGCCTGGTGTTGCCAAGGCTGGACCAGTAAAGCTGGAATTTGACTTTGATAACACCAGTGTTAGAAAACCACCTCCTAAGAAACTAGGTAAAAGACTTGGAATTAAGCCACCTTCCAAAAAAACTTTTAATACCAAACTGAAAACAGAGAATGCTGAAGTGGGAAATAAAAGTAATGTGGAAGATGAAGCTCCTGTTCCTAGGGCGTCCTATAAGTTTGACTGGGACAAACTTGATGATCCAAACTTTAATCCATTTGGAGGAGGCTCTAAGATTTCCACCTCACCCAAATGTTCTGAGCCTAGCTCTCAGAAAGTTCCCCAGCAAGAGGAGCAGGATAGTACCCCACCAAGAAGGGAGCATCTTCCAGTGGAGCAGGATAACAGACCAACTAGCTATGAAATCCTTGAGAAAAAAGAACCAAGAAGTCCGTAAGTAATTCTGTGTAATTTAATGCAAAGGTACCTTGTGTGAAGGAAGACAGATTGTATCTGTCATGTAACAACGCAACAGTGTTGGGCTACTACACCTCCTTGACTTCCTCCCTCCAAGGATGGCTGGCTGGTATTGCACACTGTAACCTTTAACACAATATGTTGCAGCAAAGACCTTACTGGAGAAACCATCTCCAAGTGGCTATCTGTAGGCAAAATGTATTCTTAAATCTGGAGGGAGGGGATCAAGCTTACATGGGAGGACTAAATAAGTTGGTCTCTCCATAAGTGGCTCTCTCCATAATCCAGAACTGAAGTAAAATGAGTAGTGTTGGCTAACAACTGTTACCTCTCAAAAAAATCAGTAGGCAGTATTGCATATCATGCAGCTTGTGAAGGAACTAGGCAGTTCTGTTCTGTACTTTGTGTCCTGGCTGAGCTCTGAGGTGCTGTTTCTTTGCTGTGGAATTCTATTTGCAATAAAAATGCTTGTCACAAAAGTTACACTTTGGCACCAGGTGAAACAAGTTTTTATGCTTGAGAATGAGAGTTGTTGTACTGCCTTTCCTAGGAAGCTTAACTATTAGAATGGCAGCATTACATAAACCAGTTGCTTACCTGAAGTGGACTGACAAGAGATGCTAACTTGACAGAAGCACGTGCTCCTTTGCTTCCAGTGTACCATGATCAGCTACTGTTTGCCATAGTGAAAAGTTATGGTTATGCTATTATCAATAACTGAAGTATTGGACCTCTCTAGTGAAGTTACATGGCTTAAATCAGTAATCATAGCATTATTTCAGTGGGAAGAGTAGCAGGATGCTTGTAATTCTAGTCTTAATTAAACAAAAGCCTAACTTAAACACAACAAAAAACAACAGCAGTTTTCAGGCTTCTCAAGTGGAAATGAGAAGAATGTTTAGTGAATAGGAACAAGTGATGCTGCTGTGACTTTTCTGCTTCCCATGTAAGTCTGCTTCTTATGGAAGGAGAGCTTCCTGTCGTTTAAGCTGTCACCAGGCAAGACAGAATTTACAGCTTTACCTTCCTGGATGCTTCCTATACTTGGCAATAGAAACTCTCAAATAAGCTTATTTTGTTCAGTACCTGATTTAAAAATAAATAAAAAATCAAAACAATCTGTGGCTGGGACTTTGATTTTTTTTTTTTTTTTTTTCCTCTTCCCCTCCCAAGGGAAATCCACAAACTAAATGTGGTAGAAGATGAGCCACAAAAGCAAGAAGACAAGCCAGAAGTTCAAGGACAAACTGATCTTCCAGGAGAGCTACCCATGGTAAGGTATAGAAAAGATTCTCACCAAGCAGTTCCATGAAAAGAAGTTCTTTGCCACTTAACCTTGTCAAACCCATGTTTGGTATTTTACTGGGGAATTATTTTTCATGAATCTTGCACAGTTCTAGAATGAATATAAACTGTGCAGACTTCTGATGTTACCTTCAAAAGAGAAGACAGACAATTGGTACTTTGGTATGTGTTATCTTTTTTTCATCAGCAGTTGCATATAAGGACAAACACAAGGGAGTGGGTTCTTAGAATGTGACTCCTGTAGTTTAGTGTTGGTACTGTTTACTTTCTGTCTGTGAATTACTGAGGCTTATTATGCTGGCTGCCAAGATAATTTGTGGCAAACCAATCTGATCATTATTGTGATTTTTCATGTTGCATTTAGATTATTATTTTAACAGTAAAAAGGATTGTTCTTTTCTCTTCAGGAGAAACAAATAAGCCCATCTAAAATGTCTCCAGCAAATGTCCCCTCTCAAGATAATTTAGTTTCTGCTGACAGTGGAAAAAGGTCAATGTCTGCAGAAGAAATTAAACCTACTTCTCACAGAAATGAAATAACAGCAGATCAGCAGGCAGCTAGTGCTGAACCTGAAGAGCTCTTCAGATCATCAGCAGAAGGTAAGTGCAGTCCTCTAGTATAAACTGGGAAAACATTTGTACAATCATAGAATGGCCTGGGTTGAAAAGGACCACAAAGATCATCTCGTTTCAACCCCCCTGCTATGTGCAGGGTCGCCAACCACCAGACCAGGCTGCCCAGAGCCACATCCAGCCTGGCCTTGAATGCCTCCAGGGATGGGGCGTCCACAGCCTCTCTGGGCAACCTGTTCCAGTGCATCACCACCCTCTGAGTGGTCATTGTCACGGTAACTTCTGTGTATGTATTTCTTTTCAGTTTTGACATTGATTCTGGCTTTTATTGTCTTCCATTTTACTCTTTCAGGAGTAAACACAGTAACTATAAGGCTGGGAAACGTACCTCAGTTTACTCATAACTTTCTCTGGATTAAGCTAAATTCAGATAGCTAACTATTAGCGGTCAGCTGCCAGCAAAAATGAGTCTTAGTCTGGTATAGAAACAATATTGTTGGAGCTTCAGTGGCAGTTCTCTGTTTTTAAGGACAAAGCTTTTTTTTCTTAAAAACAAACAATGAAAAACCAACTGTCTGTCCTTAAAAATAACTTATGGTATTTCTGGTATTAAGGGCTTTTTAGATTGAGAGCACTAGAGCTATGCAACTGCCTGTCACTGAATTGTATAGGTTATTCAAACGGCTTGCAGTACTGATTAATCACTGCAATGTGGATGGCCTTTCTGCACTTACTTATGTGTCTTGAAAGGTTACCATATAGCTGTTAATATTTCCAGGTGTTTATTACTTGTAGGACTGTTGTGTGGAAGGATGAGCAAATGACTGAAGTACAGTCTGACACATATTAATACTTCAGTGAGATCAGTACGTTGAGAAACAGCTACATCTTCATTGTCCAGCTTAACCTACTACTAATTTTAATGATGTGATTAACAATCTTACTGTTTTATGGGGCGTTGTGTAGAAGAGTAAAATGTCTGAGTATGCTTTAACTGTGGAACAGCAGAAGTTCTTGCAGGTATTTGGGGACAAATAGTGGCTATAAATTTACTTTGGGAAACTGTCAGTCATTTTATTTTCCAGTTTGAGTTAGTTTTCAATCTGCTAAAATAAAACACCTCGTGAGAATAGAGTTGTATTTACTGTATGCACAAGCATATCTGTTTCAGTCTGTAGATGTTTCTGTGAGATACAGTGAAGATGCAGTGCTGTCATATAATTTATTTTCCAGTTCTCGGAATGGGCATAGACTATCTGGAGCAATTTGGAACTTCATCTGTAAGTATGGTATTGAAATGTTTTGTTTACCTCCCTGGCTGAGGAGAAAGGAAATTGTCAGGCCTTAAATGTTTCCATGAAGCAGCTTGACTTTGAACTTGTTCACAGAAGTACAGGTTCTATTTCACAGGAATGCGTCTATAAGGCATGGAGTGGTGGTGAGGAAATGCGGTTGTAAGTAATTTTGCCTGAGGATCAGAGGTCCTGTGTTTCCAGTTTGCAGAGGTGCTTATTTTTTTCTTACAGTGGTGAAGGTCAGATGGGTGATATTCCCATCACCGGTTGCCAAAACAAGAAGAGAATGAAAGATCATTGTTTTGAAAAGTTTTGAGCTCCTGTTTTATGGGCATTTTCAGGAAGTCTGTCTCTAAATTGAGCATGTCATATTTCAATCAGTTCAGCTCTGTGGTTTTTCCCCTGCTTTGAGCCAGAGTAGGTGCGGCTTTGAATATACAATGAGTACACTGATCTGAAAGTGTTTTTTAGTTCTTTTTAGTTTAGTGTTTGTCCTGAGACTGCTTGTTCAGCTTACAGTGCCATCTTTATCTTTTAGCGTCTTCTGCTGATTTTAAATAGTTAATATAACTTGTCCTTTTGGTTTTATCTATGAACAGAGGACTGAGATCACTTGATGTTACGTAAGGACTTAAGAACTCAGTGCCCACAAGCTTAAGTATTTTTCTCCAGCAAACAATGCTCTGGCCACACAAGAATAGACTCACCCTCCCTCTGGAGGACTATTTGTGTTTGGGGAGGGTGGGATGGGGGGGGCTTATCTACAAAGCAGCAAATCTGCCACTTTATGCCTTTTCTCCTCAGTTCAAAGAGTCTGCTTTGAGGAAGCAATCGTTGTATTTGAAGTTTGATCCTCTGTTGAGAGACAGTCCCAGAAAGCAACCAATTTTTGGTATTACTGAAGCAAATATGACTGCTCCACTTCAGTGTGGGTAGGTATTGATTTAATCTAGCCTGCAGCTCATAGCTTTGCAAGGAAAGGCAGTGCTTGAATATAATTGTGCATGTTTGTTCATTTTTAGCCCTATTTCTGATTTAAGCAAACTGCTTGAAGAAACTGAGAAGCCTGCATCAAGTCTTCAAAATGAGGAAAAACCAAAAGGACTAGATCTTCTGGGAACATTTACAACTTCTGTAAGGATGTCTGCAATGATGTGAGGTTTCACATTGATAATCTGGGGAAGGGATCAGCCAGAATATGGAGTTAAGATTTATGCAGAACTTCTAAGGGTTGCATAATGCTTATTTAAACTGTCATCTTAAAAAAGTTGGATACTCACTACATGAAGTTGAACTTCTGATGTACTTAATATTCTTGTATAATTTCTTTTTGTTTGAAGCTGGTGGTATTGCACGTAGTCTAGGAGAATTTGAGCTGTTCTTAAGAATGCTTTAATCAAGCAATCCTTTGCATGCAGCTGAAGTCACAAAAGTGAGACAAGCTTGTGTTTTAATAGCACTGCTGAGATGAAAAGCACTTCTTTGATGAAATTTGATGGCATACAGTGTAAAACTTAGTGCAAAGAAAACCCTTATATGAAGTGATGAAGTTTCTAATCCTGAAAGGTTGTTTACTGGTGGGGAGTAGCATGCTGTCTGTCCTGTTTCTGATTGTTAGAACTGGTGGATAGCACTTCATTACACCTTTATTATGTAGTTCTACAAAATACCAACCAGGTAGGAAAGCTATGGTAACTAAGTTATGGGGGTATTTTGGGATGAGGATTCTTAATAAAAATATATGGATTTAGTATTAAATAATCTACAAGCAGCTAATGACTGCATGAAAATCAAAATCACTTAGAACTCCATTTTTGTCTCCTTACAGGACTCTGGTCACATAATTCCAGACTCCCTGGCACGTGATGTTTCTCCTCTCCCATTTACTGCTTCCACAAACACTGCAGTGGATGCTATTATAGATGTGCTGAAATATAGCCAGAAAGATATGGATGAAGCTGTTGAACTAGTTAAGAGAGAGGTAAGGTGACCCTTGACTCTGTATTGCCCTGAAAAATCCCTTTTGTTTAGATCACATTTTGTAAATTTCTACACTTGGCAATTCTATCCATCACACTTGACATCAACATCTCATCCAAAAAAGCTTGCTAATGCTTGATAGGAGCAATAGATAGAACTCCTCAGAGCACCTAAGGACACATGGCAGATTTAATTTTCAATGGTGTTCTACTTTAGGACTCATCAGTATTAAAAAAGCATCCATTATCAAATTGAGTCCCAAATCATCCTGTTATCAAAACAGTTTTTATTAAATAACCTAGGAGAAATCTGTTCTTGCCAGTGGGAAGGAGGGGCTTATTTTCATATCATTATTTCTGTAACAAAAGAAAAATCTTTAATGGTAATTCAGTGCAGTGATTGTGGGGATTGGTTAGTTTTGTTTGTGTAGTGGGGAAGCATGTCAACACATCCAGCTAATAAAGTAAGTAAAAATACCTACTTTACTCTCCACTGATTTTAGTAGAAGATGAAGGGGAGGAGTTGGTGGGATTTTAAACTTAAAATGAATGGCTGAGGTTGGCAGGGATCTCCGAAAGCCGCGTTGTCCAACTTCATTACTGAACTAGGACCTCATAGAGCAGGTTGCCTTCGACTGTATTCAAATGGCTTTTGAAGGTCTCCAAAGAGACACTCCGCAACTTCTCACAGCACTGGAATGGGTTGGCCATCCACTCTCCTGGTACAGAAGTCCTTGCTGATGTTCAGAGGCACTTCCTGTGCTTCAGTTTGTGTCCAGTGTCCCTGGTCTTGGCACTGGGCACCACTGGCTAGAGCCTGGCTCTGTCTTCTTTGAACCCTCCCTTCATGTATTTATGGATATTGGTGAGATCCCCCCGAGCCTCCTCTTAAGTTGCTGAGTAAGACCAGTACTTAAGCAAAAATTTCCTTAAAGCTGGTTATCACTTCAAAATTACCTTAGGAAAACAGCATTCTGAATTCCTGGCCAACAATACTGCGGCTAGTGACACCAAGAACACTACATACCCTTAATGATGGTGATGATGATGAACTGTGGCCCTTTGCTGCTTTATAGTTTTAATTTCCCTTTAGAGTAAACAAAACAAAACAACAACAAAAACCTAACTTTTCTGAGGGTAACTTACATTGCTTGCTGTTTCTCACTTAAGAGGATGCTTTTACCCAGCATGTTGTCCAGTTCGTGAAATGGTAAATTTGTGGCTCTGATAAGGATTGGATCTAAAACAGAATTTAGATAGGAACAGAGAGTAAAGCTTGTAATATTTTAAACTTGGTACTCTCTCACTTCAAAGAACTATTTTAAGCATGTAAACTTAGTTGCAGCAAGAGAGGTGTGACTGTTAACCCAGCTGTTGTGGCACTTCAGAATGGATAGAATTATATAACACTAGTGAGGCTACACCTTGAGTACTGTGTTCAGTTTTGGGCCCCTCACTGCAAGGAAGACATTGAGGCCCTGGAGCATGTCAGGAGATGGGCAACGAAGCTGTGAGGGGTCTGGAGCACAAATCTTATGAGGAGAGGCTGAGGGAGCTCGGATTGTTCAGTCTGGAGAAGAGGAGGCTCAGGGGAGACCTCACTGCTCTCCATGATTATCTGAAGGGAGGTTGTAGTGAGGTGGGGATTGGCCTCCTGTGTAACTAGTGATAGTACCAGAGAGAATGGCCTCAAATTGTACTGGGGAGATTCAGGCTGGACATTGGGAAATACTACTTTTCTGAAAGAGTGGTATCACACTATCAATATAGTTATTAATAAAAATCTCTGGGCAAAACCAAACTGGAGTTTGCACAAAATTGTGAGCTCTGCTTTAATTCGTCTGATATAAGTCTTAAATTTGGGAACATGTTAAGGGGAGGACTGAGTGTATTCTAAACATCAAGTTGATCTTGACCAGCATAGCGTTTCAATATTTGCTTTCTTTCCTGTGTTTGTGACTTACTCTATCTGCCTTGTAAATAAAAGGGAATATTTGTTACTTGAGAGGGTATTACTAGGCAGGCTATTACTTGCCAGGGAACAGTGACCTTCATGTAGCATGAGTAAGAGTAGCCAAGTAGAATAAACTGAGCTGACTCTCATCCTGACATTGGAGAGATTGGTAACGTTGAGTGGCAAACAAGAAGTTTGGTATCTAGTTTTTGGGTACATCATCTTCTTACTTGTCTCATTACAAATGTGTCATTTCATTTTGAGTCTGTTAGTTGGAACGTGGAATTTTACATGGGAAATTTAAGTGTAACTAGGCTACCCTTTAGGCTCTTCTGAGCAACAACCCCTGTATCACTTCCTGTTCAAGAAATAAATGTTTACTACTTTCCACCTTAAAGGTTCAAGAGAAAGAGTTGGAGGCTCTTGAATGGAAAAAGAAGTACAACAAGCTTCACATGGAATACAAGGAAATGGGGTGAGCGTTTGACTTTGCCTGCTTATTTACTCCAGCTGTTTTTTCTACCTTATGGTCTAACTTTGTTCTTTTTCTTTCTTTTTTAGAAAAGTAGTTGCAGAGTTTGAAGGTACAATAACCCAAATGATGGGTAAGTTCAGTATTTACACTTCAAATCATTTTGGGGCCTGTGCTTAGCCTGAAGTTGCTGGCTGAAGTTAGTGCTCTTTCACTTCTGGTGTAATTAACTTTTCAAATGCTTTCAGGGTGAGTGTAAGGCTTCAGACAAGGTACTTATATGCATAGAACTGTAACCCTAATCATCCGGACATTGCTATATACTGATATTAGTTGGTAGCTAATGCTGACGTTGTGAAGTCAGGCATGAACATACCTAACCTTTTCTGCCTCTCCAGTGAACAGTGAACTACTAGTTTACTAAAACTGGCAGATCCAGTTGTCTGTAGCTCGTTTGGTGGTTTGTTATCTGGCCTTAAATAAGTGATGGGATGTCAGTAGGAGTTCTTGCTGGACAGACTTGGCCTTTGATTCAGTCAAATTTGCGGTTTCAAAGTTAAGAAGACATTAAATGGAACATGTATAGGTACATTGTTCTGGCTGGAAGCTGAATTAGCCAAATCTGGCCCTTGCTTAATTTTTTTTTAATGAGGCCACTAGCAAGTTAGGTTATATGAGCCTATAGAAAACATAGTTTGGGTGTGCTAGCAAAAACTTGTCTTAGAAGGGTTTGCCATGTCAGGTTGGCTTCTTATCTCAGTCTTGTCCAGGTCTTGCAGGTATTGTGTGTATATTTAATGAAAACAAATGTGTTTTGATTCTTTGTTGCTACCGTGAGATTTGAGGCTCCTGTAGTGATGAGCTCATGTACAGCGTTTGGACTGTGTTAGAGGAAAATCCACGTGTTTGGTTAAGTAATTTATGATCACAACCTTCAGTGGTGTTGGGGTTAGTGCCTAAAGTAGCAAATTAAGAGAGTGTTGCTGTTTTCCTTACAGCAAGGATACAACACTTTTTTTTTGAGGGGTTACATTATGAAAATCTTTGCCTAAAAGGACAAGTTGAAGGTGTGAGAGTCGTGTCCATACTGCTAGCTTTATACTAATTTAGCAACTCTTAGGAGTTTAAACCTGTTACCTCTGCTTTCTTTAGAGGATTCTCAGAAACAGAAGGAGCTTTCAAAGAAAGAAATACAGCGGATGGTGGAAGAAAAGCAGCAAGTTATTTCAGATCTGAACTCTATGGAGAAATCTTTCTCTGAACTCTTCAAGCGTTTTGAAAAACAGAAAGAAGTGCTGGAGGGTTACCGCAAAGTAAGATGCTGTAGAGCCAATAATATTCTGTTAAGATAAATAAGCCTTATGATCTTCTGCAAGTGGAAAGAAAGTTACTAATTTCTACTGCAGCCGTTAATTAAATAGCCGAGGCAGTACCTGTAAAACAAGTTGTCTGCTTTAAAGATTAAAGAATGACCTGTTGTATTTAGTGGGTGGCTTGAAGTATGATGATGATCTTTCTGTTAGAAGCCAAGATTTCTTCAAACAAAATGAGCCTTTTCTTTTTGTATTCAGATCATTTTTCTGTTAATCGTGGAGAATAAATCCAGTGTAACTACTTGTTGCATAAGGGCAGCTTGTTTTCCCATACATAGCATTGAATAGATGCTGAAGAAGGTTTTCTATTACAAGTAAAACTCATACTTTACTGGATTATTTAGCTTAAACTGGTAAACATATCCATGGACTGGAATAATGGAGCTAATAAGGATCACAAACTATGGTTTCTTGTATGAAATGCATAAGCTTATTCAACATAAACCTATGCACGACTTCCTTTATCTTGCATCCCTTCTATTGCTGTATTTGGAATTCAGAAGCCATTTCCTTAGCACAGAATTAAAGCATCTCTTAGAGACAGAGTGAACTGCTAAGTTCAAGAGCTGGAATTAGCAGGGAGACTTACACTTGTTTCCATGCTTTTATGGAACTTGGTAATTGCACTTAGTACTCTGAGCAAATGTTGTCATTTTGGTATAGTTAAATAGCTGATTTGTGAAATGGAGGCAGACTTTTCCACCTACTAGTACATAAAAGCTAACTAAACTTGTTTCTGGGTCAGAATGAAGAAGCTTTGAAAAAATGTGCTGAAGAATATCTGGCTAGAATTAAGAAAGAGGAACAGAGATACCAGGCACTAAAGGCACATGCTGAAGAAAAGCTGCATCAGTAAGTACTATGTCAAGAAGCTAACTGCTGCAAAATGTGGCTCATTAATGCCAAATCCTGGCTTAAAATGTTTATTTATTAATCTTCAAGTACAATAAACTAGTGTGATTCTATGAACAGTTCTGTGCTGTCTGAAGGGAATGTAAACACCTGTATTTCTTCAATTCCAGAGCAAATGAGGAAATTGCCCAGGTACGAAACAAAGCTAAATCAGAAACTGCAGCCCTGCAAGCCGGTCTCCGCAAAGAACAAATGAGGATCCAGTCTTTAGAGAGGAGCCTAGAACAAAAGGTTTGTCCAAGTGCCATGAGTCTCTTTAAGCTGTTGCCTTAGACTACCTCAAGAGATCTCGTTACAGTACTAGAAGTAGTCCCACTAAGTGTGCTGGTGACTGCTCTCTAGGTGGGCTTTGGGAAATAAGCACTGAAGCTTAAGGTAGAAGTCAATTATGTCAAGACTCACCTTGTGTATACGGATCTTTCTTTGGAACAGAAAGGCTTGTTCCTGTAGATGAGTCACAGAATTGATTGGTCCAGGTTGCTGCATCAGGAGGTTACCTGAACTACTGATGGAGATGGTGTTCTAAAACTTAAACATCTCCAAGAGCAGAAGCTGTGAACGATCTTGAATAACTGTCTGAATTAGCACGTCTGTAAGCATTTAGTTTGTAAGCCATTAGTACTAGTACAAACTCTCACGTATTGTCTGAACTCTTTCAATATTTTTTGGGCCCTAAATCCTTGTATTGGATTGCAGTCTTCATACTGCATAGATGAAGTCTTAAAATGCTTCATAAAGGCATATCGGTTTCATTTGCTAGAACAAATAAATGGGAACGTTCTACACAGATGTCTGTTTACGAAGTAGACTGTCCTTTAGGTTAAACCTGTATAGATTGCTAGCATGTAAGTGAACCTTGTATTGTTTGTTAGGAAAGATCACTACTTGCCTGTAACATAGCTTACACATACCTGCAACTCTTCTTTTTGTCTTTAACAGACAAAAGAAAATGATGAACTAACGAA
Organism: Pavo muticus; assembly: GCA_016647715.1. Classification (NCBI taxonomy): domain Eukaryota; kingdom Metazoa; phylum Chordata; class Aves; order Galliformes; family Phasianidae; genus Pavo; species Pavo muticus. The sequence continues at coordinate 1,106,001 of JACDJE010000022.1, forward strand.
GATCTGAGATGACTTGATTTTGAAGATCGGAAAAAATGTATAGCTCAGTTGTCTCTGTAAATATGTCTAGTTTCTCTGATTTCCCGTCCTGTGTTCACTCGTGTTTTTAATTATGTATGTGGAGAAAAATAAAATGCTTGATTTGCACTCCTCTTGTGTATCTCTTGCAGGAAATGTCAACTTACTGCCAAGTTCACTTGCTGCTGTTGGTATCAATATCTTGTGTAGCACTTTGACATAAGTCACTCCAAGGAAAAACTTTTAATCATACCCTCAGTCTCTTCTCTGTGTGAGAGCACACGGTTTCTGTATTATGACCTGGCTCTACTGATAAAGGTCAGCATAGGCTGTGTCTGTATCTTGCACTTTGTTCTAATTTCAATCAAAACATTCCGAAGATACAGGACTGTAATAGAGCTTGACCTGTTAGCAGATGCTATAAAGAACTGTGCAGAAATTCTGTCCTGTCAGTTATGTGTTATATTCCCTCATTCTAAGAGACATTGCTTATTGGTGAGAAGCTTCAGCAGACTTTTTCAGTGTTTGCAGCAAACCAGGCCAATTACTAATCTTGACAGTGAATAATGAGCAGAATGTATGGAACTGCTTTGTACTTTGTGCACTTGCAACCTGAACTTTGGGATGGGATGATTCATTTAGTGCTGTAAAAACTTACAGCTTCAGCTTTTATTTTATTTTATATTTGTCTGTGTATGTACATATCTGTACATACCTATAATTGGGCTGAAGTAAGCCTGTTTTCAGACAAGCTAAGCAGCTAAGGGACTGGATAACAATACAGACTTGCTTTCCACTCTATTGCTATGATATTTTCCAAGTCATCAGTCTGATGCTATTGACTTGCTAATCACCTGTCCAGAGCTCATACTTGCCTCATGGAACAGCTTGTAGAATTGCAGTAGGCTGCAGGTTACAGGTCATGATGAAGTCAGCTTTAATTAGGACATTAGCAGACACTTCAGATAAGCTGTTATTACCTAACAGACCACAAGCTACAGCTTTGTTTTAGTATTACTGAGAGGTCATTCTCTTACTTGCTTGACTAGTGGTTGCATATTTTTCTCTCAGAAGGGTTGATGCTGCTGGATGTGCTCTTAAATACACTTGGAGGCCTTTCATTATATGTTAAGGGTAGTCTGCCAGGGTAGGAGGAAGAGCTGAACAGCAGTACTTAGCAGATCTGGAATCTACTCTTTGGCTAGCTACTAATGAGTATTGGAACGTGTACTGGAAGCAGTATGTGGCTGGTGTAACCCCATAGAGGGGAGCAGGCCTATGGTTAATTAACACACTTCAAGTTCATGGTATGTTTTCTTTGCGGTTTCAATGCTAATCTGGGAATGTCAATGTGAAATCAATAGCAACAATACTGAATACTGATCCCCTGCAGAAATTGCCTAGCTATACGTTCTTTTCATATTGCTTAGGAAGTGTTAGATGGGAGTGGAGAAGAAATAAGTCTGACCACGAAAGCAAAGCTTTCTCACCATCTCAGCCAGATAACAGGGATAACTCCGGGCTGTGTCTTGTGTTCTTGTGTTCTTCCTTTGTAATAGACTTAAACAGAGCTGAGAATTGATGCTTGGTTGAATTTATTAACTGTCTTGCTAATGTGTTTTTAATTATGGAAGCAAATTTCTGTTGATGTTCTTAGTGAATATGGAGGCTGTTGGTTGATGTTTGTCTACAATTAGAAAAGATAAAGTATGCAGTCACCAAGGGTAGGTCTGCTCTTTCCTTTCTGGTGTTGGATCATCACTGTGGTTAGGTGACCCTGGCAGATTATTTGGATTAGGGGAAAGGGTGTTAGAAGAAACTGTTTTGCAGGTAGTTATTGTGCTATACAGCTTCACTTTGTACATCTTGCACAAAAAAAAAGGCCTAGAAAAGGGCAGATCACTTCAGAAGAATCCCTGGCTAGATGAATGCAAAGCTGAGTTTGCATTGTTAACTTCATATAGGAATAATCCTGTAATGTTAAATCTTTCCACTAGAGGTAGCTGCTGTTCTTTGAAATATTGGCTGTAATTGACAGGGCTGTGCGTCAGCACACTGCAAAGAAGGGGAATGTCCATCTCTAGTGCTTAATGCTAATGAGACTATTGTTCTGCTAGATTCCCATTGGGCAGGATGAAGAGCAGCGAAGTGATACATGCCAACAGACTGTATAAGTAGTGATAGTGCTGTCTGGAGCTTTAGTGCAACAGCTATCAAACTAGTATGGTACCACTGATTAACATAATTGAGTTCTTTAGAGAGGATTGGAAGACAGTCAGTGTTATTAGTTTAGCTCTTGTGCTCTATGGATGTGGGGCAGGGGTGCTGTATTTTCTGCATACCTTTAGGCAGGTGCTACTTAAGAGAGTACTGGAATCTTCCTTCTTTTATTCCTTCAGCATAAAACAATCAAAGGTCTCTCTCTGGCTTCATTCCAAGTATATACAGTCCTGACTGCATATACAGAATGTCTCTGGTCCAGTATTTCCTTAAGTAAAGGGAGGAGAGCCTTTCAACTTGTTTGTTCTGTCACTCGAATATAGTGGTGTTGCTGCATATACTACATTCCCCAGTCTGATTGAGGTGGATGCATATTAGTCCAGCAGCAGCCAGCATACCAGGTACTGTTTTCATTTGATCTGTTACGATGTTATCAAGAATCACCCCCTGTGTGGTTGGTTGTATATTGATATTAAGCAATGGAAACTGCACTTCAGTAAGACATTGAAAAATAGCACACCATGTGCTTCTACTGTAATTTATGACCACTGTTGTGAAATCTGCCCGAGGCTCTTCTATTTGCTGGCTGTTGATATGTAGAAGGTGACTGTTTGTGACAACCACCACTTGAATGGAGATGGCTATAAATACCAGCACGCTGAAGAGGATGAGTGGGCAGCTTTTGAATGAATTACCGAAACTTAATATCGAGGTATTACTTTATAGTTCTCCAGGCTGAAAGTTTTTCTGTTTGTCAAAAGTTGTGGCTGACTTTTTGCTCCTTTGACCTCAGCGTTTTAAACAGCTTGGAAGGGTTGGCTTATTGTTCTCTGTGGACGCAACATATACCTCCAACTTCACATTCACACAATTATTTTTTTAATCTATTATTTTATAATTCCTAGTTGAAGAGTGCTGCTTAAATGTCACCTTCCCCATTTCAAAGCATCCTTTTTACAGTCATTCCTCTAATACTGGGCAGTCCCCATAAAAAGAAGTCAATGTACAATACAGTAATGCAAGCTGCTGTATGTAATGTACAAGTGTTTTAGTGGGATAAGGTCAGCATGTGCTTATTCTGAGATATGCATCGAGCTTTCTGGTTTATTACTTACTTTGTCTGACGTGAATTAGCCTCTCTCTGCAAGCAGATAATAGGGAAATAGGATACTGCCTGGTGGCCCTGAGCTCAGTTGGTTTTCTTTATTTATACTAACAATTGCTAGGTGCTATAGAAACAGGGTGACAGTTCTTGCTCCAGACAGCCTCTTTCTGACACAATATACATGATGAGGTATTTTATTTCAGAGCTCATCAGGGTTGAATCAACCCTGATGTGTACCAATCAACTTTACTTCTAAGGCTTCAGTTCATACCTCCAAAGCAGATGTAACTCATTTTTTTGCTTCCCATTGTAAACAGACAAACAAAAACAAACCACCGTTGCCAAAGCAATAAACAAACAACCTTAAATGGCACAGAAGAAAACCAAGCAAAGAATGGAACGTCTATTTTTCCTCAGACTGGAGGAAGGATTTACTACCTGAACCAGTAAATGTTTAAAAGCAGAAAAAGAAAATTAATTCTTTTTTTTCCATCAGAAATCAGACGTACAAAGCAGTTAGCTTCAGCGTGCTCTCTTTAGCTCTCAGCCTTGGCAGAAGTTGCTAGATCATGACACACAAGTGATCTTAACATGCTTTCAAATGATCCGTGTGATTTGGACTTGACAAATGGCTCAGTCACAGCATCCATTTTCTTTTCCAGTGCACCTAATGCAGACAAATGAAATACTGCACAGGAGTGAAGGGGAAGGAAGTTCCTTGCGAGTTTCATCCTACTTCTGCTTATACAAATGCCAGCAAAATGTAGTGCCGTTTACATCAGCTATTTATTCTCCAGTGCTTACTGACAGGTTTTGCTGATGATGTCTTGCTCATTGAATGCCTCTCTGGCCATTTGTGGGCTTGGAATGTCGTTCTTTATGACCCCAATTTTTCTGTCTGCTGGGAGAGTTTCCCAATGGGGTAATCCTGCTAGGGCTATGTAATTTTATCCATCCCCACGGAATGACTCTTGATGTGCGAGAGAGGAGAGTAAGGCTGAGTCCAGTCTGGTACTGGTGTCACCTGCAGAGCGCCGCTGGAGCTGAAGATCAGGTCTCAGAGTTCTAGAAGCAGCTGTGACAGTGTTTAATAGGGTTAATGCGTGTTATGGGTTACAACAGAATACAAAGTATGCTTGCATGTGTCCTGTGGCTCATTAGGCTTGAGGAAAGAGCCGTTTGGGACACAGGTGTGCTGAATCTTCCTCCCTGTATCTCTAACTCACTTAGTCCTGCAGTGCGCATCTGGGAGAAAGATCTTCAGACTCTTCCCATGCTCCTGTATTGCCCTAGTCCAAATGCGGTGGCTAGTGCTCCTATACAAAGTCAGGGTCGACTTCAGCTACTTGTGAAGGAAATCTGGTAGGATGGAGTGGAACTACTTAACAAACAATTTGAAGTTAGGAATTGGACTCTATCCTTATGGATCCCTTAAAACTCAGGCCACTCTATGATTCTTAAGCTTTACTTCAATCTACGTTTTAAGCTTGCTGAGCAGTATTGCATCCTGAAGCCAGCTTTGCTTTTTGCTTGCTCCTTTGTTTTGCTGTCTTACACAATAGAAAGCAATTTTATTTTCCATTTAACTTGTTCCCCAAAGAAACAGTTTCTCTGAGTTGCCGTACTTCTTTTATTTTTCCAAAATCAAGAGCCTACATCCCTCTCTCCCAACTCAAGTAAATGTTATGCTTTTCAAATTCAGTCAACTCCCTTCCTTTTATAGGAGTTCTTCAAGCTGCTCCCCTGTTATCCTATCATATATAGCTAGAAGAGAACAAAACTACCAGGAAACTACCCTGTGTCTTCAGGAACTAAACCATATGTATCAAACTGTGAATGGGCTGTGCATCCCGGGGTATGGGAGGATGTCAGCTGGACAAAAGCAGTGAGGGAATCCAAATGTTTATCCTGAATTTCTGGTCAGGGCTTTGTCCCCAGTTTAAACGAACAGATGCCATTAAGAGAAAAATAGCATTGATTGGTAGACCTAGGAGAAAGAGAGAATGTTGCTGGGGAATTTAGTTACGCAAAGTTCCATCATGCAGGAAGTTCCACCGCTTGTCTTTCCTTGACATCTAAGCCAATAAACGACTGCTTTTCTTTCCATTAGCACATCCAGCAGGGCTGTATTTGGGAAGTGAGTGATGAGCATTGCCCTGGCTTGCACTGAAGAGCTGGTGCCCAACAGCTGATAGTTTCTTTTATAATCACGGTGCCATGATCTGTCATTCCCTTTGAAAGCATCATCAGTATTATAAGGGAGAATTATGTTTGGGTTGGAAGAGATAAATGTTGGTCTAAAAATAGATGCTCAGCCTGGCTTTTAAGTGCTTTGAGCAAATTTAAGGAGATGGAGGTGCGAGGGCTATTATCTGTTTTCCCAATCACAGAGTCATATGCTGCTGGTGTGCTTATTGCTGCTTATTGCATGGCCCCAGAGCCTAGAGGCAGAATGTCATTGAATATAATTCATAAAATGAATCAATGATATTCTTTATTGAGTCTTGCAGTAAAGAAGGGGTTTAGTTTGTTGCAGGGTATAATCCATCCCTGGAGATGCTCGAGGCAAGGTTAGATCGGGTCCTGGGCAGCCTGATTTGGTGGATGGCAACCAGCCCATGGCAGGGGATTGGAGCTCGGTGATCTCTAAGGTCCCCTCTAACCTCAGCCATTCTGTGATTCTATAATGGTATAATCAGCAAGGAGCTGAATGTGAGTGCTGGGATCTGAGTGCTGAGTAGTAGCATGCTCTTGGAGAGACCACTTTGCTCCTCTTCTATGCCTCTGTTTCCACAGTGGTAGACAGAGATTAACAGCTGCTGCTTTTACACAACGCTCTTGGAGATTTTCTGTTCCAAACACTGAGCGTGTTGGGCAGCCTGGAGCTAGTACTTCAAATTTCAGCTGCCCAGATCTTGTGATAGCAAAACTGTTGTTCAGATGAATGAACTAATTAACAATGAAGCATCACATCTGGTAGAAAAATCTCTGCTGTAGTTTCTATGGAGATTTTTGTAAACAAATAAGCTCCTTTCCAAAACACTGTTTTGATCAGCAGTTTTTTCCAAACAATGGCACTTATAACTGGGTCTCAAATCTGAGGTCTCCAGCTGAGATCTTGTCTGCTTGGAATCCAGGACACCAGGGCTAGCTGTGGATTAAACTGTTTAACATAGGTGACATCTGTTCAAAAGAATAAAACAAAAAGGATGGTAGATCTCATTGTGCTGTTCATGTTATCTGTGGAGCTGTAGGAGCCATCTGATTGTACATCAGTGCTCCTCTACCTGACAGCGCAGCACTGCCCACAGGCTGTGCTTAGTAGCACTAGTAAAGTGATGCGTGAGAAAATTTTAATGAGAAAAACATGTTACTTCTGAATGAAAATGCAATCACTCCCGTATTTTCTTTAAAATGAAGGCTTTTAAAGAGTTTATCAGTGGAGGCCACTGCTAGAGCAAGGCAGAAGTGCCTCATGAGCATCCTGGAGGCTGGGCCACAGCAAAGCCTGCAGCAGCTGGTGCTTTATCACATGCTGTTTATTTAGCTGGCACTGACAAAGCCATTGCTCAAAGCCCTGACGTTTCAATGCTTGGAGTGGCTCAACATGAGTACGGAGTGTTATTAACCTCCTTCTGGTGCCCAAGGTCCTCCAAGTGACAATTATGTGAGGCGGAGCCTGGAGTCGGTTTGTCTGCTTGAGATCTGTAATTCATTCCTCTGAGCACTGCTCTCATCTTCTACCATAAATCCCATCTGAGGCACCCTGGGAAAGAACAGTGCTTTTGGTGTTAGGTACTGACAGACAGCAGAGACCAAAGGAGGATGCTGGTGGGGACACCTTGTTGTTTCTATATAGACTGAGAATGTTAACATCCAGACTGCAAGGAAAAGAGTTAGAAAATACCAGCATATATGTGAAAGTAAACATTGCAATTGGAAATGTTGGCATATTTGTCTTCTGTTTACAGAGAGAGAGAGAGATACAGGTGCATGGGTATGTACATGTATATTCATCTCTGTGAATGTCTTTCCTTGCTGCCTGATTAAAGCTTCCTGCAATATCAGCAGCAGGATTGATGATCATAGAATCATAGAGTGGTTTCCATTGGAAGGGAGCTTTAAAGGTCATCCAATTGAACTCCCCCGCAGTGAACAGGGACACCTACAACTCTATCAGGTGTCCAGCCTGACCTTGAATGTTTCTGGGGGTGGCGGGGTATCCACCACCTCTCTGGGCAGCCTGTGTCACTGCTTCACTACCCTTGACATATTTTTTTTTCCTTATATCCAGTCTTAATCTCCCATCTTTTAGTTTGAAGCCATGATGTACACATATGCCTGTTGGGAGGCACAGCTAAAGGCTGTTTTAATCTTCATCTACTCATTTTTAATCCAGCACTTGCTGAAGCAAGATGAAACTTGCTATGATGTTAAGTGGAGCTAAATGTCCCTGCTGTCCTTGCTGGAGATCTATTAGCACAAGGCCAGCTGCAGGGAAATGTCTATTCTTCATTGTACAAGATGCTTGACTCACTCAAAAGACAGATCCAAATGTGAGAAATAGGCACAAAACTTCAATTGCTTTGCAATTACAATCAGCCCAACCATCTTCTGAGCCATGTGTCCAAACAGCTAGTAGTATTTTGGTTTTTTTTTGTCCTCTTATTTATGTTTTAATAAAACAAAACAAACAAAACCCCTTTTTTATTACTTATATACATGTACTAAAAAAGGGGTTTTGTTACTTATATACGTTCACAATATTACATGTTCTGAGCAATTACAATTCCTCTTCACTCCATATGGCCCAGACAAGCCAAAAATTTGGACGGCCAAGTATCTGAGCTTACACAGGGAGCCAAGCTTTTTGCTCTGTGCTGCCCTACAATACAGAGTAGCAGTGCAGCTGTGGTCTTGACCGTGAATGGCACCTGGCTCTGCACCACAGTCAGACACCTCTGCCTCAGATATACCTTTGAAAAGGGATTTTTTTTTTCTGTAAGTAATTGCTCCAAGACTGTTACGTGACTGAATGAAGAGGGAGCCTGTCTCCACGCCAGAAAACCTCTAGGTGAGGGTCTTGTGTGGTCTCTACTATATTAAGATGTGGCTCAGGATCTTACCAGTTTGGAGAAGTCTTGCCATGCCTAAACAAGAGTTCTCACCAGCTGAAAAGTGCTTTGCACAGCTGCCATGTGGTTTTCGGCTGAATTGTGTGGATGGACAGGGAGAAAAGCAGCTTCACGCCTGTCCAGGTACGACACTTGTGCAGTTAATTACTTGCTTTGCTCACAGTGATATTCGGTTTCTCAGCTTTGTAAGGAATATAATTTATGGGAACTTTTATACTCCTGGCAACCAACAAAGCGATTAATTCAGATTGCGTCTTGCAGTTACTTTTTGCTGTGTTTTACGGCTGTGGAATCCAGAGAATGCTGATGAAAAGGATAAAAGGGATTACATTTGGAATTCTTGCAATTAAAAGAAAAAAAAAAATGAGAATGGTTACTTCTTCCTCTCTTCCCTTGGGACACTCAAAACAAGTTACAAGATTATATATACATACCATCTGCAGCAAGTAGCAGAGAGTTAGGTTTCCATGCTGGCTGTAGAACTACATGCTCTCAGTTTGCTTCACTCTCACTGTGAGAGCCATAGGACAGGGTCAGCACCAAGAGAAACAACCATCGTCTGGATAATAGTGATAAATAGACCCAAGATACGTTTCATCATGGCTGTTGTACTTGGGAAGTGATAAGGCCATTTTTCTCATAGGGGTTGGTTGTGTCATTCTTGTGAGTTGCAGTGGGAATGAGGCACGTGGCCATGACAAAGACCTGAGTGCCGTTCCTTCTCTCAACGCTGTGCTTTGCACATGAGATGGCATGTGATGAACACATGCCCCTAAGCTGTATTTTCTGCCACTGCTTGCAGCTGCAGTACACTGCAATAAAAGTTACAATTCCAGAGATAACTTTACAAAGACCCCATAAATGAATATTCATCTGAAGCAAAGGGGTGTCACTCCACTGCCTTCCATTTATGCCTCCCTCTTCACTGCTCTGCACAGGGATCAATAGGCCACTTTCAGCTTTCTTGTTAGGCTGGCGGAGAGCTGATCACTCCATCACAAAGAGAACCAAGGAAGCGACACAAGAAATCCTGTTGGATTAGAGCCGGGGATCAATTGCAGCAGGAGCAGAGAGTGAATTGCAGAGAGGAATCAATACGTTTCAAAGACTGAGACTCCCAAAGACTGATGGGCAGGGGTCATGTTGAAGGTCTGCAGAACGCAGGACTTTTTGCTCAAAACGGTCATTCTGGCCCATTGGGCAATGGATAGGGCTCAAGCTGTAGGTGTCCCTGTCTGTTGCAGCAGAGTTGGACTAGGTGACCTATAAGGGTCCCTTCTAACTCAAATGATTTTATGATTCTATGAGCTCTTTGGGGCAAACTCCAGATTCCTTCTCTCTATCTTATTCCAATACACATCCATCCTGACAAAAGCACTGAAGAGCCAGCATCTGACAGAGAAGTCAGTGGAGCTAAGAAACTGGCCTTGCTGAGTCAACTGTTTATATATGTCATTCTGGAGAACTGCACATTTTAATCCCACTTGAATTTTGCTAAGACTTAGAATTTTCAAGCTTCTTAACTAAGTTTTAAGAGTCTCTCTCAGAGCAAAACTTGCTGAATGAGAGGGACCAGCAAAACAGGGACTTTATTTTCTTTCTAATCTCTTCTTTGCAGCCACTGGTGTGGAAACAAGAAGCTTTTCTTAGCTCTTTTTCTTTCTGATAGACTTCTATGCTGGGAGAGAGGTTGGTTTTTTTTAATGCTTACTGTGACTCAGATTTGTACACACCAGAAAGTGACTGACTCTGCATAATAAATTGGAGGTGACCTGAAAAAAAAACAAAAACAACAGATAAGCTGCAGTTTCTTGAGAGTTCAAAAAACATATGCTCAAAAACCTGTTTGCCTGTACGTCAACAGTTCATTCCATTTGCCAAGGAACTGCATGTACACTTCTGCTTTGTCAAAAGTACACTGTGTGTGCTGGTAACAGGAGGAGGCACTTCAGCTCCAAAATGCTGCCAAGTATTGTTGTCCACCGGAGAGATTTTCCTCTCCCTTTCCCCTCCTTCTTTTTCCTTCTCCTTCTCCTTCTCTTCTCTCTTCTCTCTTTGTTCTCTCTTCTTTCTCATCCTATCTGCACCTCTCCCTCTTTTTTCTCCTCCTCTCCTCACTACCCTACCCAGGAAACCTCCCTGTCACATTTTTGCACCGAGCCCTACAAGAGTTGTTCTTTCATCTGCTCCTTCCTGGAAGTGGCAGAAGCAGGAAGCATAATTAAGGCCTTTTAATGCCAGGAGCTTATTTTGAATATAAATGTGTATTCAAGATCATACAAAAATAAAAAGAGAGAAAATGATTCCAGTCACCGTGCAGGGGAATATACTGGAACAAACGGGCCAATCTTAGAATGGGCCAGGTTGGAAGGGACCTTAAAGACTCATTGAGTTCCATCTTCTCTGGATTCAAATAGGAAAACTGATACAGGATGCTCTGTGCAGAGGGATACATTTCAGATTGCCATTCAGTGGGGATATTTGCATTTCTGACTTGTTAACCATGGAGGATCTTAATGCATAACAAAGTGATGAGTCCCTCAGTGTCATGCATGAGCAACAATAGCTGCAAAATGGCACAAGAAGGCAGCAGTCATGGCGTAGAAATACCAAAGATCAGGAGACCAGCTTGTGCATGTAAAGGTAGGCATTGTTAACAGGGGTGTTAAGTTCTAGTGGATGTAAAATGCTTAATTAACATTAAACCCATAATTAATATAATCTAATCTAAATACAGAATTGTTTTGAGTTGTGATTTGAAGCAATAAGGACTACTGTGAAAGCCAAGGAGATGGAGTTGCTATGTTGGCTCAGAAAGTTTAATGTGAAATGAAATACGGGTAGCCTCTTTCCCCAGGATTTTTTGCCTCTGGTTGCGACAGTCTGGTTCAGGAATGTCTATTAATATTAAATAATACACTTGGGTGACTTTCGTAGGTGGAAACCAGAGCAGATTTCAAAAGACTCCAAGGGAGGCCTTTCATAAAGGAAAGAAATAATTACACATTGTTTTATTTATTTTGTTACGTTTTTACCTTATTTGCATCCAGGAAACTTTAAATAGGCTTTCTTTGTTTGTCCACACTGGAGCAATATAACCTGGGAATTTGGCAGCAGCCCAGCTCCTGGCAGACACTGCCAATAAAAGCTCACTGAGCGAGTACAAAAAATAAAATCACACAGTATCATTTTTAACTTTGATTAAGTTGTGCTAAATTGCTCCAAAGGAGGTAACAGCCAGCTCCGAGGGGTTAGGACCAGTGCAGGATGTGAAGGATGTTTATCTTGCAAGTGTTTGCCTTGCGCTGTCTAAGTAGTTCCCACTGCTGGGGAAACACTTTGTGAAAAGCTCACTATTGGGAGAGTCTGGGGAATAAACATTGCAACAAAGGAACAAACAAAAACCTTTGTACACGTGTAAGAAGCCACTGTCCAATAATAAAGCTGAATATGCTCTAAAATGCTCCATGCCATCCAGCAATGGGGCTGCCTTAGGTTTGCCAACAAGCGACGCCAGGGCCTGATTGATACTGTGATGCCTCTTTGGGCATTATCTGTAGGTACGCATTCAGCAACCAGCACAAGAGTTGTCAGCCTTTGGATGTTCCATATTTACATTGTCTTTAGGACACAGGGTCTTCCTTCAGGGTCTGCCTGGGATGTTGGGGTCAGGCTGTTCCCACTCTGTGCCCAGCGGGACCATGGTCCAAGGTTGCATCCTCCTTGTCTTGTCCTTCATACAATCATTAAGGTTGGAAAAGACCTCTAAGATCATCTGGTTCAACAACCAGTCCATCCCCACCATGCCCACTAAGCATGTCCACATGTGCCGCATCTCCACAGTTCTTCAATACCTCCAGGGACGGTGACTCCACCACCTCCCTGGGCAGCCTGCTCCAATGCATCAACACTCTTGCTAAGAATACATAATATCCAACCTGAACTTCGCTTGGTGCAACTTGAGGCCATTACCTCTTGTCCTATCCTTGCCTAACTTCTGGCAAGGAAGGGCTAGCTGGGGACACAATGTAGGTCTCTTTCCCTTGTTTTGTTGTGCAGAACCTTGTTACTCCATTTCTTTCCTGCATCACTGCAGTGTCCTGTGATGGAATGTTCCCCAGCTCATCTCCTCATTGTGGTTCTAGATTCCCCGCACTTGAAGCTGTGTAATTGTCCAACTCAAGTGGTGCAGACTGCATCCATTCCTTGGGTGTATCTGCTAGCTTTGTTGTTTGGAGGCTTAGCTCCACTACCCTCAGTAATTCCTCCTGAAAAGCTTGGGTCTCACAAAGAGCTCTCTCTCAAGCCAGGAAGCGTTTGTGCTTCCCAATTTATGTGCAGATGCCAAGTTCTCAGCTGTGAAGCAGAAGTCTCTCCTCCATCCTCCTCCATTCCTTGGTTTGAATTGAAAAAAAAAAAAGAAAAAAACCCAAACAATAGTATTTCTCCACATTCTTCTGGTTGCTGGAGTTCCAGTGCTCATCAAATGGCTCCTCAGCCTTCACATGCCATTGGACATCATTCTTAGCAGTTATACCACACTCAATTCTTATGCTTTTCTCCATGGCGAGACAGAAAAATCAGTTTTGTCTGCATTTCCCCTGCTTTATCCCATCATCATCTCTGTTCTACACTCTTTGCTTGCTTCCACATTGGTCTGAAGTTTTTTTTTCCTCTGGAAATCCATCCCTCCCAGGAGTCGTGGCACCGTTTTGCTTGGTTTCCACATGGTTTGCCTGCTAACACGCAGCTCCTGAGCAGCTCTGGCCCGACCTCTGTCATCACTTTTCACAGACCACATACTGATGTAACTTACGTGCTTTACACTGGAGAATTTTCCTCTTTTTTTTTTTAACTCAAAGAGTAAAAACTGTGGTGAAGACATGGATTATAACTGGAGTTATGTTTTGCCTTTCTGCATGTAGTATGGGCATAGTCGCAGCACTCCAAGTGGGGCTACAGATTTGACCTTGCATCAGGAGCTTCCCCAGAGTGGGGAACATTTTGATGGCAGCAAAGGAGTATTTTGGGGCCAGCAAGGTCCTGAACAACCTGTGCTCTAGGACAAGAGGTAATGGCCTCAAGGTGCACCAGGGGAGGTTCAGGTTGGATATGAGGAACAATTTTTTCTGGTCAGATGCTGGAACAGGTTGCCCAGGGAGCTGGTGGAGTCACCATCCCTGGAGGTGTTTAAGAACCATAGAGATGTGGCACTGAGGGGCATGGTTAGTGAGCATGGTGGGGGTGGGCTGATGGCTGAACTAGATGATCTTAGAGGTCTTTTCCAACCTTAATGATTCAGCTCATTAGCTTATCACTTATACAAACTTGTGTCATTGCAAATAGGGAATGGTTGTGCCTACCCTTCTTTTTCTGGGCTGAGTCATGTCTGATTTAGCCTTAATTTCATCTTAGGTTACTTAAATTGACCCAGTCTTGCTTTGTGTTTGTGATTTTTTTTTGTTTGTTTATTTGTTTTTCTTTATTGCCTTAGCTATGAAGAAGAAAGCCCATTTCATTTATCTCTGCCTATTCCTGTTTACATGACACTTCATCCATTGGCCAGCTCTGATCTGGCTCCGTAGCTGAGCAGATTGGTCTCCAGGTTTATTGGCTCAGGGCTCTGCACTAATGCCCATCCTTGAGAGCTCTATACCTCTGCAGATACTCTGTAATGTTAAGCCAAGAAAATTACTGCTAAATCATTATAGGCAAAACACCTCCAGGGACAGTGACTCCATCACTTCCTTGGGCACCTGTTCCAATGCATTACCATTCATTCTGAGCAGAGCCAAAGAAACTACAAGAAAATAATAAGAATAGTAAAAAGAAAAAGAAAAAAAAAAAGAAGAAGAAGAAATTAAGATAGTGCCCTCCAATGGACATGGGGAAGGAGAGAAGGTTGCTTAGACAAGACAGGGCACAGATGTCTGACCATCTTGGTGTTGCTGCTAGCCTGATTGGAGACCTGCCAGCTGAAAGGTGAAGGTGACACCTTATAAAATAAAAAATTCATCAAGATATTTTAAGTGCAAAATTCTTCTCATGTTAGAGCACTGAGGAGAGCAGAGATGTTTGCTTTCATTGATTTGCTTTATGAAAACCAACAGGTTTTCTCTGTCTGCTTCTGAGCTATTCTCTAACACATCTGAAAACAGAAAAAAAACAACCAACCATTTCTAAGGGAATAGACAGTGTTGGGCAACAAGCCTGCCAGCTCTCAGTGTGTTTCCATTGACTTTCACATATTTTTGTCTTGTTTCTGTTGGCTTGTGCTATAATTTAGACACTTGCTTCTCCTTGGGTAAGTTTTAAATAGAACTAAAATCCCATGATATTTTGCTGTGTAGACTTGAGCCTGGCTAAACTTTGTAGGATCTTTACCTCTACTGACTCTTTCTGTCTCCTGCATAGTAGCATTTGTTGAAAGTTATTTTATAGTACATGGGACCTTGTTTGTATTTGTTGTGTTTCCTCTTGCAGAAAGGCCAGGAGAAGGGATCTACCAGCACAGGTTTGCGAGTGGTACGTTTGTGTGCTGGTTTGTCTGTTTTCAGTAGAGGTAGATGGGATGTTTATCTTGCTGGGTGTTTATTTTGATGAATGTTACAAACAGCACCTAGTCAGGTTGTGGCTATGAGGAATTCCAAACTACCATCCCATGACCTATGAGAAACATGCCCTCCTTGCATGCACACCCTTCCCATCAGAATTTGGGGTTCTTCCCACTGTGTGTTTTTAGGCTTTTCTGCCCCACCATGATGTCTCAAAAGCATTCAGCATGAGCTAAGAGTCTCACCTGCCCACTCGGCTGCAGGGTTGCAGCTTGAGGAGCAGAGCCCCAGTGCTGTTTCAAGGTCCATGTGAAAGTAATGAGTACTAGGAAGAGAGAGCAGCCACGAACCCAAAGCCAATCTGCAAGACAGAAAATCTGGCGCATTGACCCACCTTGTCAGCCTTTTCCTTCTCATGTCCTCATGCATCTGCAGCAGCACTGCTAAGGAATACTGTCCTGGGGTCCTTGGAGACACTCTAATCCCACCCGGATTCTTCAACCAGCCATGAGATTTCTACCAGTGAAACAAAGCCAGACTCTGCATATACCTGTATACAATAAAACAGTAGGGCAAATTTTCCCATGTATGCATCTCTAAAGTATCTGAAAATATGTATTTCCATCCACCCTGACTCACTATAGGGCAGAAGGCTCGAAGAGCTATGGCTTGGCTTGTTCAAGTGCACAAGACTGAATACCCTGTGTTATTACAGCTCCCCCTTAAAGGAGAAGATTAGCACTCCATTTAACAGCTCTTTACGTGACAACACACTATAAATTAAATTCAGCATAGAGAAAAGCGTATACCTCCAGGCCTAGTCTCTGAGCCTTCTTACTTGGTGTAGAGCAATATCCCAAATTAAGATGTAATAAGGACTCTAGGCTTCGCCACAATTAAATCATCTTAAGGTTTGAGCTGTGACTCAAGACAGAAGCCCCTGGAGCTTTCCACTTTCTCCTGAATAAAGCCCCAGAAAGATGTGAGAACAGGTTATAATGGGGAAATGTGCCAAGGTGCTTATTTTCCAGGCAAACATTTCAATCTTGATGAAGATATGAAGTGTCTGCAATGAATACTATGAAAGCCATGAAGAAAAGACCATGTGCAGATGGGGAAAGGAGGGATCTCATGAAACACTGAGCAGATGCAAACCCTGAAATTCTGTATTGACTGATGAGATTTGGGTCTCCAGTTGGGTATGCACTCACTTCAGAGTTCAGTGATCATAGCAATAAAGGTGGAGAAAGGCCACTGGCAGGAGGGCAGACTGACAAGAGAAGGCAATCTGACAACTGGGATTAGATTACATTTAAGAACCACAGCCTGGGGGTAATCCACACAAAGCAGTGGGCTGATTTGTGGGATTCATTGCTGCAAGACACCACAAAGGCTGGCAGCTCAGCCTGAATCAGCAGATGAGCAGAGCCGGTATAGGAGACAGGGAAGATTCAGAACCCAGTTTCCCACCTCTCTTCTTGCACTTGAAAGAGCATTCTGAAGGACAGGAGCCTTCATGGTTCTGCCTGTAGACCCATTCTGAGACAAACTCCCACAGTGGAGGTAATCTCAAGGCTGCCTGCTGCAGGCTTTCCTATCACTTCATGGGAAGTATCTGCTAGACTAGCTGGACCCTGGGTGCTAAGTTCCTGTTATCTGAGTTGGGGAAGCCACGGCAGCTTGTTAAAACAAGAGGATGAACAAGTAAGGGAGACACAGCCCATCTTTGGTTGTGGTTCACAGCTGCTGTCCTCAGTGGCAGCAAATGCAAGACTAGGCTCTTGGTCATGATTCACAGCATAGGTGTGAAGGAACATTTCAATTCTTCTACACCTCCTTCATTAAGGTGTCCTCTGCAAACTGCATTGCCTGTGATGGTATCTGCAGTGCTGCTTGGAAACCAGGGATGGGAAAACTCGCAAGGACCTCAGCTTCCTCAGCTCCTCTAAATGGGGAGGAGCATACCTTTCATCTGCACCAGAGCCATCAGCCAAGGGAGTGTGTGAGAAGGAGAACTTAAGCATTTGGTGCACCTTAATTGTAACAAAAGCAGTCACTGACCTGGACTCAAGTGTGAGCCCAGATGCGTGTGGTCATAAGGGGTGCAACTCTGAGGCCTTGTAGTTATGAGCAAGGCAGAGATCAAAGACATGTCTTCCACAAACTGCAGAGACTGTATCCAGCTTATATCCTGGGATGGCAGCTGCAGTTCCTCAGGTGCAGAGGCAGAGTGGAAATCTGACCCAGTGGTAACAAAGCAGCACATGCATATGTGTACCCATGTGTAGGGTTAGCAGTTTCAGGCACTTTACAGTTCTTAGCTTGCCCAAGAATGTGGTCACTGCACACAAGCATTGAAATGCCCATTAATTATCTCTGCAGCTTTGCTCAGCCAAGAAGAAATGGGAACAGAATTTTATTTCTACCTCTTGTTAAAAGGGCACACTGCAGTCACTCAGAAGGGCTCTGTGTTGGCAAAGGAGGTAGTGTTGATTATGCTGTGATATAGAGGTCAGGATTTGTTTCATTATCTGCCTTTATATTTTGATCGAAATTTCAAAACCTTTGAAAAAGCAGGTTAATCCTTGATATAACACTTGCTCTCATAAATTGTTTCAAGTGTGTTTTAAACTGGGCTGTAAAAGAAATGTATAAATTTTAGTCCACCCTCGATTCAGCTGCAATTAACGTCTCTATTGCTGTGCTGATTTATTCCTGTACAGTCCGTTATTACTCAGACAGAGACACACAGCGTGAATGAGTCCAGCATGGTGTGGTCCTGGCACTTCATCACCTCCCAGAGGATCTCTGATCCCTTCTACCAAGAGCTCTGCTTTGGCTTTGCAGTTGTGGCTCCAGGACCTGGTTGTTGCTGCTGCTGTGGACCTGAGAGCACACAGCATATGACAGCTTCCTCCAGGGTGTTCAGAGCACCAGCTCAACAGCACCAGAGAATTTAATCCAAACTGTCTACATGGGACACAGCTCTTTGTTCAGGTTGCCTTTCTGTGCTTTGGCACTATGTCAGAAGCCACAGAGAGCCATGGGCTGGGATGGGAGCTGTCCTGGTCCCATCAAGGTTACTGGCATGGATGTACAGACAAGGTACAATCTCTGTTCTAAAAAGCTTCATCTAATGAGCACCAGTGGAATGTAACTCAGCTGTTGCCAGCACAGCAGATCCCTTCTATGGAGAAGTGGAAGAAAGAGGAGACAAAATCCAGTGAACCCAACCCCCGTGTTCACTGGTTCCTGTAACAGCAAAACAAAGCACAGATTTGTTTCAAAAACAGACAGGATGACAGGATAGATTAGGACGTTTTGTTCTGGTGCTTTTTTTTTTTTTTTTCTTTTTAAATTCCTTTAACTTGTATTAGTGTTTTAGGAAAGTCAAAGACCAACTCGCTAATGGCTTAATGTATATAGAGTAAGGAAAATGTTGTTGTGTTTCACAATTAATAGGAAATGTGGGTATCTTCTAACATCTGCATGGTTAGGATTTGGCTTAATTTCTGAAGAAATACTGCAGCTAAAAGTTAAGAGGTGCTCTTGTCTACTGGAGCCGAACCTAGTTATGTTAAGGGCTGTTTGGCCAAATCCCTTTGTTAAGCACTGTGCCAGCAGTACAGTATATTAAGTATTCCCTTGAGCACGTTTTGCTTCCTAGCAATCTGACTGTTTAAGTGTTTCCTTACTTACAGAGCAGTGGAAGGTATTGCCCTTCTTATCTAATCTGCGATTTTTAAAGTGTTTGTGGGAAGTCTGTATTCTTTTGCCAGGGATTTTAAATATTTAATTGCATGTGTATGGTTGTAAATAATTATAGAAGTATAAACCTATCATCATTGTCCGTGTGGCTTCGGATTTTTTTTGCCTTTTAATGTGTGTACTTTTATAGCCCTTCCTTTCTTGGGTAGGGAGAGAACTTTTAGCAATCTTTACAAGTCAGCATAGTTCCAGTTGCCAGGGGTAACACTTGATGAAGAGCCAAGGGCCCTATTTTAGCCATTGAATGTCTTATTTGTGTGTCCTGTATGGAAATTAGATTGGTGCCAGCTTCAACTCTATAGTGCTTTAGTTTTAAATTAAAAAGTAAAGTTCCTGGGTGTTTTCTGATAACAATCCTTAGATCCCCTCTCACAAGCTTCAGTGCAGGAACATGTTGTGGTCTTGATGTGCGAGACATACCTGTATGCATTCACACCCAAAATTCAGCTTCTGATCACATACAGATCAGAGGCAGCTTTTGCAGGTGATATTCCAGCCTTTTCGGTTTGGAATGCATTGGAAGTACTTGAAGTTGGAAACTGTGTGGTTTCAAATGATCAACTTTTCAGTCTGAGGGAATAAAAATATCTCATCGTTTTTCCTGTTGTTTCCCTCAGTCATTTTGCCTGTTTCTTTTCTTGGGGTATATGCTGTCACTTGCTAACATGGAATGGTATTATTAGAAGAATAACACTGCTTGTCTTTTTTCACAGCAACACCTGCGTAAATGGATGGAAGTTGTAGTGATCACACACAAAGGTGGACAGAGGAGCGATGGAAATGTAAGTTAATGAATGCTTTTATGTGGGAAGACAAAGAGGAAACAAATGGTATTACTGTTTAGGAATTACAGAATTCATTCACTAGTAAATGCTGCCGTAACTGCTGATGCAGTGATATTTTATTACAAGCCACTGCATTTATGTATGCTGTATGGTTGTTAGAAATCTTAGTGTGGTAGGAGGAGCAGCAGGTTCTTTGGGCTCTCTTCTGTACTGGTTGGTGTGGAACACCATTTCCCTTTTTCTATAGTGGAAAATCTGAAATGTAGTTCACCTTTAAATTACACCATCATAATAGAAGGAAAGCACAGTATTTGAACTTTGAGGAATTTATTTTGGAGTGGGAGAATATCTTTTGGGAAAGCGAGACTTTTCCGAAGCAGCCCTGTTTGCGAAGGGCACAGAATAGAGCTAGGAGAAAGCTATCTGTCTTGGTCTTCAGGTCTTACCTGGGGCTGTGGGCTGGATATGAGGAATAGTTTAGAAAGGAAGGTCTGGCTTATTGATGCATGAACCAAGTGGTGCAGTGCAGCAGGGAGTGCTCTGTAACTCCCCGTGCCTGTTATCATTGCACAGGGTTTAGCTCTTACCTTAAGATAACACTTTCCTGACGAAGAAAATAAAATGAAACCTTTGTATTGCAAGTGGGAAGGGCAAACTTCCACAAGAGAATGTCATTCCATCCATCATGGTAAATAGATACTGTGTATGCATTAACTCTTGCTGGTTCTGCTAATGCAGAGAGGTAAAACCAGTAGGATGTTTGATATGGTGTTCATCTGTTAGGCTGGTGATGTTAATTTAATCTTCTTTTTACCTGTAGGAAATGAAGATTTGTTCAGCAATTATAAATCTGTTTCATCTGATCCCAGCTGCCCCTCAGACGCTGGTTAAACCTCTGCTGGAAGTTGTGATGAAAACAGAACGAGCAATGTTGATTGAGGTAAAAGTGGAAATTAACACTGCTGATAATTTTGCTTTGTAATATTTCTAAATGCGGTCCATTTTCCACATAGTGGCATGGGAAGATTTGATACTAAAAGATTGTTTAAAAATAAAGAGAAATGCTCCCCAGTCCTCTCAGGAGGTGTTACTGGTTGTTCTTCTCTCTTCAGGGAGTTTTGAAATAATCAGTAAATCCTGATTCTGAATGTTTTCTATCTGCATAAATGCCAAAACAAGTGCTCCTGCCATTAGCCCCTCTATGAGTGCTGTTCAATTAGTAGACAAATAGGAACAGTCTGCATTCTGCATTTTTATTTGAGCATTATGGATTTTTCAGGCTGGCAGTCCATTCAGGGAACCACTGATAAAGTTTTTGACGCGTCATCCATCCCAGACCGTAGAGCTCTTCATGATGGAAGCCACTTTAAATGACCCACAGTGGAGCAGGATGTTTATGGTAAGCTGTAGGGCCCCTCGTCTTCAAGAACTTCTGGTTGATCACAGTTGTGATCTCTTTCATTTTTCTCTGCCCTCGTATAACCTTAAAATCCTATAGCTGGTCTTATTCCAGCACAAGGTGTGTATTATTTATTTTGCATTTCTTTATCCATAGCTGTTGGTTTTATACCTTGTCAGATCACACGGGGTTATCACTGGAGTTATGTAGCTTAAAAGCTCTGTAGCTTCAGATGTGGACAGAATGCCGAAGGGCGCGGCAGCGTTTTGGTGTTTTTGCTTTTAAGGGTTGAAATTAAAATTCTTTCTTCCCCTTCTTCAGAGCTTCTTAAAACATAAAGATGCCAAACCTCTCCGCGATGTGTTGGCTGCTAACCCAAACCGGTTCATCACCCTCCTGTTACCTGCTGGCACCCAAGCCACTGTCAGACCTGGCTCTCCAAGCACGACCACGATGCGTCTTGACCTTCAGTTTCAGGCTATCAAGGTATTAATTTATTTTTGTTTGAATGCATTGGATAATTAAAATCTCTTTGGCAGAAGGCCTCTTACATAGAGACTTTCGGGTGTGTGTTTACATGGGTGTGTTATGGCTTATGGAAAGATACTTGTAAAAATGTAAGGTGTTTGTAGTCACAATGAGGAAAGGAGAAGAGATTCAAATGAATTATTGTTGTCTTTAATCAAGTATGATACAAGAGAGAAACATGGCAAGGTAAACTGTCTTCAAAAATATTCATTTCAAAATTGATCTAAATTACTTTATGTTTGAATTTGGATTGTTTTAGAACCCTTAGTCTACCTGAAAGAAATGCTTTTTATTCACTGCTTCCACTGGCAGGTGTGTTGAATGTTGATTGTGCATTTGTCTTGTTTTGCTTTTGGCAGATCATAAGTATTATTGTTAAGAATGATGAATGTTGGTTAGCAAATCAGCATTCCTTGGTGAGTCAGCTGAAACGTGTGTGGGTGAGTGAAGCTTTTCAGGAAAGACACCGTAAGGAGAATATGGCTGCAACAAATTGGAAGGAACCGAAGCTGCTGGCATACTGCTTGTTGAATTACTGCAAGTACGGAACAACATTCATTTCCTATCGTTTCTGTACGAACAGGGGGACTAAAAATGGTTAGCAGTTAATGAAGAGAATGTTTAGTATCTTTCATAATACTGCTCTTAGCTCTAAGCACATACCTCTAGCAGTGCCTGGTCTTGGCTCTCTGCTTGTTTAAAGCCAGTGCTTGTTTTTTCATCAAGTCATCGAAGCAGTGGTTTAGAAGCAATTTTTCTCGACAGCTTTTTATTTTCTGTGTTTTTACAGAAGAAATTATGGTGACATAGAGCTGCTCTTCCAGTTGCTTCGAGCTTTTACAGGTCGTTTTCTCTGCAATATGACTTTCTTAAAGGAATACATGGAAGAAGAGATTCCTAAAAACTACAGCATTCCCCAAAAACGGGCCTTGTTCTTCCGCTTTGTAGACTTCAATGACCCAAACTTTGGAGATGAGCTCAAAGCCAAGGTAGCTAAAGCGATTAATTCAAAGTAGTCTGGTATTTAGGTTTAATTTTCTTCTTGAGATCTAGGGCAACAAAACTCACTTACTTAAATGTCAATGAGTTTGATAATTGGCAGAGCCACTTAGGTGAAAATATCATACCTGAAGAAGAGTGATAATAAACAGGGGCAGCAATTTATCTTGCTTTCAGTGCTGACTGATTTAGTTCACACTTTCTAAGAATCTTTGCCCTTGGGAGAAGGAAAAGAGGGGAAAAAATAGCATATGCATCTGCTTATTGAGCTGTTACTTACAACTTCCTTTCGTAACAATGTCTCTAACGTGCACATTTGCATAGGATGTTACTTGCATGTTGACTGCCACTAAAAGAATGCAGTGCTTGAGGGTAATGGTTCTGTGTTTGTTCTACAGGTGCTGCAGCATATCCTGAATCCTGCTTTCTTGTACAGTTTTGAAAAGGGAGAAGGTGAACAGCTGTTGGGACCCCCAAACCCAGAAGGAGATAATCCAGAAAGCATCACTAGTGTTTTTATTACAAAGGTATCAGTCATTGTTTATGTTAGTGTTTGAGGGTTAAAGCATTACTTATCTCATTTGGCATTTCAATCTCAGTTTGACTCTTGTGCTACTTGTAAGTATTATGATCAATTAAATCACATCATAACTTTGAACCACTATAAGGTCTATCAATCATCTGTAGGATTAGACTAAAATTTTCAGTTTATTTATGGTATCTTCAGGATTTGAATGTCTTCATTTAGAAGTGAGCCTTGTATGGCTGTAATTCCAGTCTTTTAGCAAGCAAAGTTTTGTGTGATCGACAGTCAGGATCTTTGTAATTCCCCGTGGTTTTGTTGAACCAATAATAATTACCTATGAAGAAGTTCTCACCTCAGGGGGCTGTTTTGTATGTCTTGAATTGGAAAAAAAATATATAATTATTACCTTTCTTAAAAACAACAAGGAAACACTCAAAAAACAAAACATAGAACATTTCTTTTATAGCTATTAAAGCATTCCCCCCTCCCTTCCTCTTCTCCTTCAATGTCCCTGCAACCAGGTACTCGATCCAGAAAAGCAGGCGGATATGCTGGATTCTCTCAGGATATACCTCTTGCAGTTTGCCACACTTCTGGTTGAGCATGCTCCTCATCACATCCATGACAACAACAAAAACAGGAACAGCAAACTGCGGCGCCTGATGACGTTTGCTTGGCCGTGCCTCCTGTCCAAAGCCTGCGTGGACCCAGCATGCAAATACAGAGGACATTTGCTTTTGGCACACATCATTGCAAAATTTGCCATACATAAGAAGATAGTTCTGCAGGTATTGACTCAATGTTTGTGTTCATACCTTTAGGGGACGTTGATGACTTCTATAGGGCGCTTCCTTTTAGCGCAGTAGGAGGTACACAGTCCTTTTGGATACTCAGTTACATGTAACAATTAAATTCATCCTCATAAATCAAGTACAGAAGCACCAAGCCAAATATTGGTAGAAATTTAATTGGAGCTAGCAAAGTATAGATAGAAGTAGAAGACAAGTGAAAAAGAGAGGCTAAAGGAGACAGAAATCCTCTTGGTTGAACTATCAAAGTCAGTAATGTTTCTTCATCTGAAAGATGAAGACAGAAATTTCAGCTGAGACAGTGGGGGGGTCAAAGGGAAACTTCCAGTCGGACAGGGGGAGAGAGGAAGATAAATGGAATGCAGAGGATACTCAAGTGTATGCTTAACGAAAGGAAGCATTGTTTAAAAGATATATTTTATACTCCTTCTTTTGTAAGTGCTTGTCGTAAATACCTGTGATATTAATGTTAACCAGAAACCTTGATTGTTAGGTTTTTCACAGTCTTCTAAAAGCTCACGCCATGGAGGCCCGCGCTATTGTCAGGCAGGCGATGGCTATTCTGACTCCAGCTGTGCCTGCTCGAATGGAGGATGGGCATCAGATGCTGACTCACTGGACAAGAAAAATCATCGTGGAAGAGGGTCATACAGTTCCCCAGCTAGTACATATTTTACACTTAATAGTACAACATTTCAAGGTACTTCTGCCAATTATTCTCATAGTCACTGTGTCATAGATACTAAAGCAGTAAGCTGCAGTTTGATTGGAAAATATTATAATCCAAATTACGTAGCTTAATTTCAAGGAGCATGTGCTATCTGCATAGGTATTCAATTAAAATGAAAAAGAATTATTGACATTACATAGCAAATTCCGGTGTGTTTTCACTTTTGGTTTTGTTCTTGGTGCTTCCTCCCTTGTCTAAAACGTTTGTTGTATCTGGTATTTGTAAGAGCTTTCTTGGCATGGCTTTGTGAACTGCCAAACAATCTCCCTGCGGGGTGCACGTGCTTGAAATGTCATTTTAATTTAAGCCAAAGATATACCTATTGCTAGCCAAAATAAACTTTAAAGTAAATAAATGAGTTTGCAAATGGAGCACGTTTGTGTGATTAAGGAGCTGATTGAGGTACCTGTGGAAGGGTTTGAAGGTGAGTAGAGGAGCTTGCAGTGGATCGTTGCAGTGCAGGATGGCTGAGCGTTGGTTTTTTGTCTAAGTTGCTTCTGGGTGAGGCAAGTAATGTGTGTGTTGTTTGTTGAGAATTGGAGTGCATGGCTTAGTTTAGAAAGATCCTAATTTACTTGTTAAATTTGGATGTAAGACTGTTCCTTATGTAGTGGGAGAATGGGATTTATTGTTATTCTGATTGCCAGAATAGAACCCTGAAGTGCTCCGGTGTCATTTCCTTAAGCCTGTGTTGTTTGTGTTCTCTGCTAATTACAATTGTGACTTTGAATTTGCCATTCTGTTAGATTTCCTTTTCTTTATAGTGATTGAAGTTAGAACTCAAAATGTGACTTTTATGCCATGCTTTAGGAATTGATGGCTCACATATCTGCCTGGGTTCCAGTGTGAGCTTTGGCTCTCTGTAAGGATTGGCAAAAGAATCAGATCACTTGTCCTTGAGAAGGAGCACCGAAGAAGTACCTTCAGAAGAACAACATCATAACTGCCGAGTTCAGCAGTCACGGCTGAAAATTGTAGCCAAAATTGTGTTTTCAGAGCACCAGTTGCTTTTCCTAAGTACAATGTTCAGATATGGTACAGATTTAGGAACCTTTGGGATTAAAGCTGCTTTACCATTCTGCTTTAGCTTTATTTCGCCACTGTAGTCTTTGTGTAGGATCTGATTAGTTAATGGCTAACATGAGTGTAAAACTGTCTTTTCAGGTTTATTATCCAGTGAGACATCACTTGGTTCAGCATATGGTTAGTGCCATGCAGAGGCTGGGCTTCACTCCCAGTGTTACGATAGAGCAAAGAAAATTAGCGGTGGATCTTGCTGAAGTCGTTATTAAATGGGAATTGCAAAGAATTAAAGACCAGCAGGTAGGAATTCTAAATGAACTGGTAAAGGTTGGACTGTTGTACCGTTAAATACTCTTTATTAACACGCACACTGATGATATTTCAGCCAGATTCAGATATGGATCCAAGTGCAAGTGGAGAAGGAGCAAGTTCTACCTCATCTGCTGTTAAAAGAGGACTGTCTGTTGATTCTGGCCAAGAAGTGAAACGATTCAGGACAGCCACTGGGGCAATCAGAGCTGTAAGGAAAATCTGGGTTTTGTCCAGAGGCCCTGAGGTTGTAACCTGCACTGCCTAATCCATTTAGTTTTTCCGTGTAGCTTGGACCTCACTAAATTAATGGCAGCACTTTTAGAAAAGCTTTTGAATCTATTCTACTTGTTGTCAGATTTCTTGTGTTACTGACTGTGGGTTCTGTGTTTTGTACACAAGCAGGTGTTTGGACGTAGCCAGTCCTTGCCGGGAGCTGATGCCCTTCTTTCCAAGCCGATAGATAAGCAGCACACGGATACCGTCGTGAACTTCCTGATCAGAATTGCCTGCCAGGTATAGCGGGTTTATTTGATATGCAAGCACTGCTGTATTGTGAGCAACTAAAACAAGAGAGATCTTTTTTCCTAAGAGTACGTCTATGCTTGGGTTATTCTAGAATTTGTGTACTTGCATTCTTTCGCTGTCAGGCTTGAAATTTTAAAGTTGCTCCAAAAATGAGGTCTTCTCATTTTAATGAGGAAAGAAATTTAATTTGATAACCAGCATTTGCATATTTCTCATTTCACAAATGATTTATGGTACTCACGTGAGAGCTGTGCTGTGCTTGTGATGCGGTGCTGTGTGCTTGCAGCTGCGTGCAGGGGGTGCGCGCTGACAGCCAGACTTGGAATGCGAACGATTGCGAGCCAGATTGCGAAACTGAAAGTGTCTCCATTTTGCTGCTTAGCTGCTCACTTCTAGCGTTCTGTTTGTGCTTTTCTCTTTTCAAACAAGTGCTGGATTGAAAGTGACATGCTTGAAATAAACTTGAGTAGCAGAAATTGGCTGGAGCCAGGCAAAGGCTTCAGAAAAGTTCCCATAAGTTTTCCTTATTAATGTGTTTGTGTACTTGCTCATTTCTGCCTAGTCTGCTAGCTCTACTGGCTAGATCCAGTGGAAGAGTATTTTACCCAAGAATTGAAGAATATTTGAAGAGTATGATAGGGAAATAAGGAAAGACTATGTCAATTATGCATCTAAGGATAACTATTGTAATGGCATTTTCAAGATCAAAAATATGGAACTTCTTTTCATGTAGCATATCAAGCTTCTTAAATGAATTCTCCTGGAGTGGGGCAAGCTGAGTGTAGCCCAAAGCTGAAAAATGGCACGGCTTCTGCAGCACGTTCAGCAGTAACCTGGAATTTTATGCATCACAGGTCATTGCAGAGAGAACACATGCTGGGGAGTTATAAAGAGGAACTTAGTAAAGAGCTGTGTATTTTTTTGAGTGCTTTCCTAGCAATCAAGATGAAGTAATTTAGAAAATGTTCAGAGTTGTAGTAATAATCTGTCAGATTAAACTACCAGATTGAATTTTAAAAACATCCCTTAGATTGGATGATTTCAGGTAATTAGCCAGCAATTTGCACATAAATTCTGATGTTCGCTATTAGTTGTTAACTTTCTTTGCAGTAGAGTACTCTGTGACTACAGTGATGAAACTGCTTAAGCTCAGCCATTTCAGAAGGAAGGAATTAAATGCTTGCTTGGAATGCATAATAGATGAGTTAGTTGGATGCAGGAGGGCGTCATTTTGCTAACTCTGATTAATTACTAGGTAAATGACAACTCAAACACTGCTGGTTCTCCTGGGGAGTTGCTCTCTCGCCGCTGTGTCAACCTTCTGAAAACTGCTTTACGACCAGATATGTGGCCGAAGTCAGAACTGAAACTGCAGTGGTTTGACAAGCTGTTAATGACTGTGGTAGGTAACGGTCCAGTTCTTTAGTGCTTTAGGATTCTCTAGCGTGTATGTTGACTGGATTCTTGCACAACCAGATATTTGAGATCTCTCTCATTATGAAGTATTTTTAAATTGTTACGTATCTGAAGCACTAATTTCTTGTGGATTTCAACTTTAAATTGCAGATTGATCTCTACAGCAAAGTGTAGTTGTGAGTTTGAAATAAATCTTGATGGATTTAATGACTAATCTCATTCAGTATCATTTCTTGGAAAACTTGGAGCTAAATTGCAGTACATATATTTACAAACAATTTGTGGCTTTGTGTCAAGAAGTGGAATAGGATGAAGTCAGTGACTGAGAGTGGACATTTGTGCACAGACGTTTAGTGTTTTGGGCTCGAATGTCTGTAGTCATTCTATTACTGTGCATCTCCGAAATAATGTTTGGTGCTTTCTGTCTTTTCCTACCCACTCACTGCCTCTTTGTGTGTTCTCTTTAGGAACAGCCCAATCAAGCCAACTTTGCCAACATTTGCACTGGCTTAGAGGTCTTAAGTTTCCTGCTAACCGTCCTGCAGCCCCCTGCTATCCTTAGTAGCTTCAAACCCCTGCAGCGCGGCGTGGCAGCTTGTATGACTTGTGGGAACACCAAGGTTTTGAGAGCAGTCCACAGTTTGCTGTCTCGCTTAATGGGTATTTTCCCTACAGAACCAAGTATGTGGTATATTCTTCCTCCTTTTATCCTTTATTACTGTGTAACTCCAATGATGAGGAGTGGGGTGAAGATGCTGTCTGCAATGTGCTAATGTTCTGTTTTATGATTTCTGTATTTAATGGCCCGTTTTAGTTTGCACTTTCAACTTCTGTTTATAAAGAAGCTGAAAATGTAATCACGTGGAATACGTCATTATCCATTGACATAGAAACTTAATAACCTGTGGCTGTCATAACTTTGGTTCAAGAAGTGCATTTTATAATTTCAGTGCATTTTTGCAGTTACAGTTTTTCAGCTTCAGAAGTACAATGAAAAAACAGCTTTACTGTTTTGCTGAAGCAATGAGGAGAGCGAGAGTATTGCCTGCTGTCTTTCTTTTATATTCTGTGCCTTAACATAAGCTAACTCCAGTCAACTTAGAAACACTCCCATGCTTTGGATTCTCATCCCAATGAATTATTTGGAGGTAGTGGTACGCTTACAGAGGACTCATTGGTTGTACAGTCAGGGGGTCGTATCAGCGCGGGGTCTGTTTGTGCTGTTTGGTTATTAGCAAGGTGAAGCTCCTGTGGTGGTGTAGGTGACTGTTCACATTGTTAACTGTTCCTTGCATGTTCTGTGGCTAAGATTATTAAAAGTAAATGCAAACTCTGTAAACTTTGCAGGTACCTCAAGTGTAGCTTCAAAGTATGAAGAACTGGAGTGCCTTTATGCTGCAGTTGGAAAGGTTATTTATGAAGGACTTACTAATTATGAAAAGGCCACTAATGCTAACCCTTCTCAGCTCTTCGGTGAGTTTCCCACATCTCTGGTAGAAATCTGTAAGTTGGTCTGTTAATTAGTGTGATCTTTGTCATTAGCTTGTCTTTTCCATAAGGAAATTGAAATCTGCTAATGGTGAAGAGGAAGCTGTGGGAGGCAGTTGGAGCTAGCTCCTGAGATGAGCTTGGGATGTCTGTCAGCTCTGAAGGAAGGGGCTGGGGGGTTCATTGCAGTCTGTCCTCTCCTGGTAGTTTGCTTGGGAGCGGTTAGTGGAAGTGGAAACCTGCTGCTGTGCTAGATGGAAGCCATCTGTACTCAGAGTACGTAGGAACAAGACACAGCATTGAGATTAACCAAAAGATAAAGTAAAAAATAACTGAAGACTTGTTACATGGAAAAAGAAAACCCACAACCAGGGCACTACTGAGATAAAATGGAATATTTCAAGGATTAGGTGTGAACGTGCTTACGTGTTACCGCCTTATGCTTCCTTTTTCACTGTATTTGAAATATTATTTATCAACTGATTTGAATAGTGTAGAAAGTCTTATTTGTTTCTAGATCACCAATTTTCACTGCACAAGCAATTCTAAAAATACTATTTTTTGTTAAGCAAGCAACTGAGTTTTTAGTGTATCCCTCTGCTGGACTGCAGTGGTCTTCTTCTCTTGTTATTAGCGCTTATTTGACTGGTAGAAAGCTCAGGTTGTGTTGGTAACACAGACCTGAAATTGCACAGTTCTAGAAAACTCGCTGATTTAAATGGCAAATGTCCTTCACTGTTCTACTCTGTGGTCTGTGCAGATGGTTGTAATTTGGCTTGGGAATGGCCTATTTGTCAGGTGTCAGGATGTGCTTCAGGACAAACTCACCTACAGAGGTGCTTTTTACCCTTTGTCCAGAGCTCATTTAAAAGAAACGCTGCAGTCTAACCTTCAAGTGGTGCAAATCTTTTTAAGTGTGTGTTTAAGAAGCTTTGTGTGCTGAATTTCATGCATTCCCAAAGCGTGCCAAAACTAGCTGATCTGTAGTGTTCATCTTTTCAGTCTGGTATTTGTAACTTGGATGGTCCCACGCCTTGCCATGACAGCACGAAGTACAGCGAGAACTTTTCCCCGTGTTCTTCATCAGAAAGAGCACGTCTGCGCTGAAAGCCTCTGTCTTACTCGTATTATGCTCAATTAAAGCTTTGCTTCCCTTCCTGTTGTTTCCATCAATAGGTACTTTAATGATTCTGAAATCTGCATGCAGTAACAATCCCAGCTATATCGACAGATTGATTTCGGTTTTCATGCGGTCTCTGCAGAAGATGGTCAGGGAACACTTAAACCCACAGGCTACAGCAGGAGCAGCAGAAACAAACACAGGTATTCCATTACGTAGGTTAATGATGTTAGTGATTAGAAACGTTGTAAAGTATTAAAATCTCTTAATCCTAAGGGGATTCAAATGACTTGGCAGAGTTTTCTGTGCGTACTTAAAATGACAAGAGAATTAGTCATAAATATTGCTGAAGTACTGAAGGATAAAAATGCACTTCGAGTTCCTATAGCAGCTTAAGACAGGAGCTGCAACGGGTGGTTTGTGAATACTTGAGCTGTGGCATACATATAAAGATAGTGAAACTTTTCCAGGGTTGATGGTATCCGAGGGAGAGAGGCTGACAGGCAGCAGAGGCACTGCTTGTGACATGAATTTGCTGGAGCTGATGTCTTTGTTTTTATCCTGAAATAGCATCTTTTTCAGTCTGTACAGTTCTGTCCATCATCAAACGAACTACGTCATGAGCTGTTGAGGAACTTAGATGTCCCTAAAGAAGGAACTACTAGAGAACGCTGTAATTTGTGAATGAATAAGCTACTGAAGAAAATAATGATGAAGAAATGCAGCCATTACATTTCCAGACCATATTTAGTCAAATAGATTTAAACCTTGCAGATTTTTCAAACAGAGAGAAACAATGAGAAAGTTATTAAAATTGGCTGATAAGAAAGGCAGGAAATTAACAGAACCAGCTAGGTGTGCTGCATCATTGAGCATTTCTTTCACAAGTTTAATTGCCATGTTTAGGTATTGGAGTTCTGTAACACCTTTCAGCAAAGCTTTATGGAGATGAAACCTCACAGGCCTGCCCTTTGGGCTCTAAGTGGGCGATTTCTGTTTATTTATTTACTTATGAGCAACTCTGTGTCCCTGGTTGCTTGAGATTGGAAAGTGATAACTCTGAAAATATGATTTCTATTTCCAGAGATTTATGTCCAGGCAGATTTTATTGGTTGCCACTTTTAAATTACAGTGGCTTATCTTGGAAATGTTTTTGCTAGGCATTTCAGGCATGTATCTGCAATTGCAATGGTTTTTTGCATTCACAGCAGGTACAAGTGAACTGGTAATGCTGAGCCTGGATCTTGTGAAAACGCGCCTGGCTGTGATGAGCATGGAAATGAGGAAGAATTTTATACAAGCTATTCTAACATCTCTAATTGAAAAGTCTACTGATGCAAAAATTCTTCGTGCAGTGGTAAAAATTGTTGAAGAGTGGGTGAAGAACAATTCCCCAATGGCAGCTAATCAGGTAAATTGGGAAGGAGAAAATCATGACCATGCTCGAATACTGAATACGTGCATGTTATAATTCATCACGTGTTGGCAAGGAGGATTGCAAGGACCTGTTACATAAACTAATGTACCCTCTGTGAGGTTTGGAATATTTTGAATCCCATGTAACAGGAGTTAAAGATGTTTAGCATGTTACAGACTTCTGTTAGGTGTTTTGTGTAGAACGTGGGTTTAAAATGTCTCACATTGACTTGGATAGGGAATCCTTCAGGAGGAGGATGCCTCTAATGCTGGTTTAAGTCACGTTATTCTTATAACGTTTTGCAACTTCTCAATTGACTGTATTTTGTATCAGTTAGAGTTGAGTGCTGGACTGTCCAGTGCCTTATAAAGGGACCTACATTTTTAAAAACAGAAGTTTTTGTAACCATCTGAACACTTGAACCTACATTTACCTGCTGTAGGGAACCTGCTTTAGCAGGGGTTGGACTCTGCGATCTCCAGAGGTCCCTTCCAACCTCCTCAATCCTGTGGTTCTGTGATTTAGTTAGAATTCTAAAATTCTCTAGCTTGTGTTAGAAGGATAGATGTGTGAGTGTCTTCTCTTTTTAAGAACGGTGACCTTCTAGCAAGCTCTTTCAATACTTGAGGAGAGAAAGAGTGATTAAAAATGGTAGCTGAGATGTACTTAGAATATGCCAGCTCTGTGCATGTTTTAAGATGAATTGAGAAAATTAATCATGTCTTCTTTTAACATAGACTCCTACTCTCCGGGAGAAGTCCATTTTACTGGTGAAAATGATGACTTACATTGAAAAGCGTTTTCCAGAAGACCTTGAATTGAATGCCCAGTTCTTAGACCTTGTTAACTATGTCTATAGGTAATTATAGCAATTAATCATTTATTTCAGCTTATTGGTTCATAATTTGTACTGTATATGACCTTTATAACATGCCATCAATCTCTTTAGGTTTGAATTAAATGATTTTTTCCATGATTCAGAATCGGTTCATGTTTCTGGAACCACAAGATGTATTTACTGAAGGAAGTTTTGAAATAGATAATACTCAAAAAGGATTTTGGTTTTGGATCTGCCAAAATACCCCCTTTACCAAGATATTAGGGTGTCCTTGTGGCTGCTTGTACATTTAATGCTGTGGTGAAAGCTAGAATCTGTCTCTGCTTTCTTATCAGTAGAGTATAAAAATGGCTCTTTTTGGAAATGTATTGTAAAATCCACTTCCAGGGGATTTTCTTAGCAAGCTGAGCAATTAGGTTCTGTAATGTGATAAAAGAATTAAAACAGTAGCGTATCAAGAAATGCCAGCTGCATTATTTTGTGCTAATGGTTCACATTGTTTCAGCTACTATTTGCTGCCATTTTTGTTTGCTGGTTAATGGTGCAAAGCTGTGGTGTAGTCAGAAATTCTTATCAATTAATGTTACTTTGCATTTCAAACAGGTACAGATGTGGCCAAAGTTGATACTGTTTCACAATTTGGGCAATTGGAATTTTATCCTGGAAGAGTCTGTGGTGATTTGGGGGTGTTTTTCTATCAGGCAGCAATGTTTTCTTTGCTGTTTCCCTCAGAACGCTACACCTGGATGCGTGCCACCCTACATAGGCTTCCATGGACCATCACCTCCCTTGATTTTAATGCCCGTAATTTCACCTGTATTTCTTTTAGGGATGAGAATCTTTCTGGGAGTGAACTCACTGCTAAGCTTGAGCCAGCATTTCTCTCGGGCCTGCGCTGTGCCCAGCCGCTGATACGAGCCAAATTTTTTGAGGTCTTTGACAATTCTATGAAACGCCGTGTCTATGAGCGCCTGCTTTATGTGACGTGTTCTCAAAACTGGGAAGCAATGGGAAATCACTTCTGGATTAAACAGTGCATTGAGGTAGGGAAATTACTCTTCTCAGAAACCAGAACTCTAGAAATACGTCGGTCTTGATAGCACGCTCATGAACTTCAAATCGATGTCAATGAAATCAAATCAAGATGAAATTGTATTACTGTATTTACTGAACAAATATGACAGGTATACATTGGACGCATTACAACTCTTGCTGATAAGTATGAAACTATAGAGATACTCTCTTAGAAATACTGCAGTAAAATGTCTGTTTAAAAGTCTCCTTGCTTTTTAATGTCTTAGCTCCTGTTGGCGGTGTGCGAGAGGAATACTACGATCGGGACAAGTTGTCAGGGTGCAATGTTGCCCTCTATCACCAACGTTATCAACCTGGCTGACAGTCACGATAGAGCAGCATTTGCTATGGTAACCCATGTCAAACAAGAACCTCGGGAAAGGGAGAACAGTGAATCCAAAGAGGAGGTAATTTACAGAAAACATTGTGGAAAAATAACTTTTAATTAAGAAATCTCTTCCTTGTTTCACATCCAAAAAATTTGGAGAATGTGCCTCAAAGATGAGCTTGTTCTCTATACCTTGGCTGTGGTGCGTTGTGTTTTAACCATATACCTGTTCCTCAGAACTCGTGTCTTTCATTTAGCCCTTTCTTAATGCAGCACTCTAGCAGTTCTACTTCTGAACCTGAACAACTAACTGCAGACCCAGAATAGGTTGACTGGAAGAGTACTTTGTATAGGGGAGAAAAGTAAAAGTAGTTGTAAAATACCTTCGTGCTTTGAGTTGTCTACTTCTGTATAGGATGTGGAAATTGACATTGAATTGGCTCCGGGAGATCAGACCAGTACACCCAAAACTAAGGAGCTTTCTGAGAAGGACATTGGAAATCAGCTGCACATGCTGACCAACCGGCACGACAAATTTCTCGACTCTCTTCGCGAAGTGAAGGTTGGTTCCCTGTCGCTGGTTTCCTGATGAATCATTTCGATACTGAAATCTCCTGGCTGACCTTCTTATCTTCTGTCTCTGAGTATTGTTTTTAAGCTTATTTTTTTACATGGAAAACTCTTAGAATCTGTTGTAATTCCTTAATCGTGTAGTTTAAAAAACGCGTAAGCCTTTGCTGAATTGCCGCTGGCTGCTGCATCCCTCTCTTGCAAAGATGAAATTTCTTCCTGCTATATTTTAACAGTTAAGAAAATTGTGATGGCAAAGACAGAGCACAAAGTCAAAAGTGTATCAGCATCTTGTGTTTAAATGATTTACAAGCAGGTAATTTTAGCTGGAAGCTATTTTGAAGAAGTTTTCACAGTGGTAACAGTCCTAGACAAGTAACTCAATAATTTCTATTACCAAATAGTTGTCAACTTTTTTTCCTTTTTCCTTCCTTTTTTCTTTTTTAAATAGTTACAGTGATGAAGCAGAGTCTTGGTCAGCATGAAAATAGCATTAAATTAATTTTACAGTAGTTTTCATTGCTGAAAGAAACATTTTGATATGGTTGGAAGAGGCATTTATGAGACTGCTCAAACGCTATTTAACTCAACTTTTTCAGTGCTATTCATTTTATTTCTTTTCTAGACTGGAGCACTGCTGAGTGCCTTTGTTCAGCTATGTCATATTTCTACACCATTAGCTGAGAAGACTTGGATCCAGCTTTTTTCACGACTCTGGAAGATCTTGTCTGACAGGCAGCAACATGTGAGAATCTCTCTCTTGTAATAAACTCTGTTGTAAACGACTGGTGCTCCAGGAAAGCACGTAGTAGATGGCTTGCTCACATGCTTTGAGAAGTTTGCCATTTTGTGTGTACATCTCCATCAGTACATCTTTTAGAAGAAGCAGGGCCCTTCCTTTTACTAAGAGAATGACACATCGAATGACGCTTTATTAACGAAGTTTTGAATCCGAATTCTGTAATATGTAACTCTCCATTAAGTTTTGTCTGTCCTCATTTTTCCTTCCAGGCTCTAGCAGGTGAAATAAGCCCTTTCTTGTGCAGTGGGAGCCACCAAGTGCAGCGCGATTGCCAGCCGAGCGCACTGAACTGCTTTGTGGAAGCCATGTCGCAGTGTGTGCCTCCCATTCCCATCAGGCCGTGTGTCCTGAAGTACCTGGGGAAAACTCACAACCTCTGGTTTCGTTCTACACTGATGCTGGAACATCAAGCGTTTGAAAAAGGACTGAGCTTACAAATTAAGCCTAAACAGACAACGGAATTTTATGAGCAGGAAAGCATAACTCCTCCTCAACAGGTAAGGGGCTACACTGAAAGACCTTCTGAAGTGTGGAGAGAGAAACGTGGTGACAGTGCAGTGCAGCAGCCCTGCTTTAGAAATCTTTGTATTTAGAAACTTGTTGAAGTAGTTCATTTTTAGTTCAGCTAAGAGATTCCTGACCTTGGGTGTTTTGAACAGGCTTGCAATTTGATTACTTTGTTTCTTGTCTGCTTTTCATGCCTTTCTTTCAACTGGCTTTGAAATTCTTGTATCTTTCTCCTGATCCTTCTTTCCACTCTGCTTTTGCAAGTAATTCTCTGCAGCACTGTAAAACTAGATCAGCCCCCTTCTGCTCCTTACATCTCATGTGGAAGTGTCTGCTGCCTCAGTCTCCCTCAAAGGGAGTATGCTTTCCCTAACAAGTCATGTCTATTGGTATGTGACCTTTAGAAGTTATTAGCTGAATAAAACTGAATTGTCTGTAAACAGACTGCAGAGAAACATATGCTTAATGTTCTAGGAAATACTGGATTCCCTTGCTGAGCTCTACTCTTTGTTACAAGAGGAGGATATGTGGGCTGGACTATGGCAGAAACGCTGTAAATTCCCAGAGACAGCAACAGCTATTGCCTATGAACAGCATGGCTTCTTTGAGCAGGTATGCTCTTGGTATTGGAGACCATCTGGGTACTTCTACTGTTAGGATGAATATTATGGTCAGAGAGAAAATGAACTGAGTAGGAATGTAGAAAACTTCAGCTATCTAAAATAATAAGTAGAGCTTCTCTTCTGGTTAAAGCAATAGTAGAAGGCCACGTGATGCCTAGATGAGGTAAGATTTTTGAGTACATGCATCAGCTTTTATCACATTTGTAAAGCTACAAAATAATGACTATTTCAGAAACAAGCTGCTGATTGTTTTCCTTTCAATTCAGAATGCTTTTTTTTCCTTGAAGTAAATATTGAGCTAATGTGTGTATAGCAGATGGAAAAATAAAACACTATGAATTTTATTTAGGCACAAGAAACTTATGAAAAAGCAATGGAAAAGGCTAAAAAAGAACATGAACGGAGCAATGCTTCCCCTTCCATCTTTCCTGAGTATCAGCTCTGGGAGGATCACTGGATTCGGTAAGACTTCAAAGCTGATGAAGCATCGCTGCCCTGCAGTGGAGGAATACCCTGCTGGTTTAAAGCTTCAGTTGCTAGAATACACTTCACTCAGACCTTGTAAAATACAGGGGAAACTTAAGGGGGAAAAAAAACACCTACTTTTGTACTCCCT
This sequence comes from Pavo muticus, assembly GCA_016647715.1. Lineage (NCBI taxonomy): Eukaryota > Metazoa > Chordata > Aves > Galliformes > Phasianidae > Pavo > Pavo muticus. Next base: position 1,143,236 of record JACDJE010000022.1, read on the forward strand.
TAAGAGACCCTCATAACTTATATGTGTGAAGATTGGTGAAAATGTGACTTGATATTGGTGGAATCAGACTGGAACTAAAATGTGTTTTCCCTATATAAAACTGTTGTAGTAGACAGAAAATGCAGCTCTTGTCTGCTCACATAACTGGTAATAAATCCTCCTACCTGGAAGAAACATCCGCAGTGCTTGCAGAGCACCTCATGGAGAAACAAATATGTTGGTAATCTAATACAAAACTTAAAGACACTTTTATTGATGATGATTATTATTGGTAAATAAACTTACAGTGGTTTTGATTTTCTTAGTTGCTCCAAAGAATTGAACCAGTGGGAACCTTTGACGGAATATGGGCAGTCAAAAGGCCATATAAATCCTTACCTGGTACTGGAATGTGCATGGAGGGTCTCAAACTGGACTGCTATGAAGGAGGCTCTGGTGCAGGTGAGCGAGGGCTTTCTGTGTTCATGTTTAGTTTAATATATGGCTTAGTGAATCACAGGCTGATTTGAATTAAAAGGGAACAGAGGTCCATTCAGAGCAGGCCCAAGTAGATCAGGCTGCCTTGTCTGGTAGGGTTCTGGTATCCCAGGGGTTGATGTTGCACAGGCCTTCTGTGGCACATCTGAAGGAGAAGAGATGCTTTTTATCTGAAGAAGAGGTGTGCTCTTCTTGTTACATATTGTTTTAGAAAATAGCGCTGTATGTAGCTTTTGTTTGAAACCAAGGAGCTGGTGTGTAGCAAGTGGAGCAGTTGTCTTCCTGGTTTGGTAAAGGATAGAATTCATTGTTTGTACTTTCCTGCTATTGACCTTCCTGATTCATTATGGAGCTCATTACTGTATTCTGCTTGTAATTCATTTTGCTGAACAACATGCATTTGTAAAACAGTTAACCTTCCCTTTGTCCTTTCCCTGGTTTTACTCATGAGATTGTGCATTCAGTGCATCTGTGTGCCTGGAGAATGAATCTGTGCTATCTGTCTGCCTAAGGAATGAGTGCTCCGTGAAGTTCTGCCTGTTACAGGAGGGTTTGAAGGTGGGAGGCACACACTGTAAAATAACGTTTCAAAAGATGAAAATCTCCAAGTTCTTTTTTTCTTTTCAAGTATCCATAAACATCTTTGTGTGCGTGTGTGTGTGTGTGTAAAGGAAGTTTAAGTGCCCAGGGAAACATGCTTGGAATGTCCATGATTTCTGAGAAGACGCCACAGAAGTCGCACAGGTAGACATTTTTTTCTGAGATCAAATTGAAAGTTCTTCCACACACAGAAGGGGAAAAAGAAAGCCATCTTGAGATAAATTCATCCTTACCCTCTTAGGCATCTTTTCCCCCCTGTTTTGTGACCCGTCCTGTGAGAATCAGCTCATGTTGTTGTTCCTGAAGCTGCTGTAAAATATCAGGCCTGCTGCTCATAGCAAGTAGAGTGTTTGTCTGTGGTTAGTGAAGGCAGAAACACAGATCAGATGTAGAACTGAAATCTGAAGGGTGAGAATTCTGCGTTAAATTCATTGTGACAACTTATTCTCCCATGATGGATGTACCCAATCGTGTTTTTCCTCTCCTTTCTTCAAAATGAGACTGAATATTCCAGTTACATTTTTTTAATATTATCTTTATCCTTTTGCAGTGCTGGTTATATAGGTACGTGCAGTCAGAGTGTTTTGCTTTAAAGGCTAAACAGTGAAAACAGGAAAAGCAGTTTAATTAATTTAGGGCAGTGCTTTTTTTGGAACCTGAATTAAGGGTGTCCAACCATTGCAGCATTTGAAATTGAGTTTTCCCACGCTTGTAGTACTGATGGTTGGGATGAAGCAGTTGCCTCTAAGGATGCATTTAGCATTTATCAGCCCACGTGGAGCCAAAGCCGTAAGTAGAAGTTGTACTGCAGCTGCAGAAATGATCTAACAGGTGATATTTGCATTTTAATTAACTTCTTTTGCTCTTTAAAAAATTGCTGTTCTGTTATAAGTATGGAACTCTACTGACTAATTATAGGAACGGTGTTATTTGAAAAACCTTGGGAGCCTGAAATAAGAACTCCATTGTACGGCGTATTTTAAGCCTTGAGTTTGACCAGAATGAAATAGATCACGGCTGACAGGTTCTGGTTTTGGAGATGGATTTGAGTAGAAGCGACAACCACAAGTAGCTGCTGATGTGCTGTGGTGGCAGTTGTATCAAATGAGGTATTTTCAGTAATGGGACCCTCACTAATTGACTCTGGAGGAGTTGCTGCCGAAGCCGTAAATGGAGCTACTGTGGCTCCACGTGGATTCACTTAAAAGATGTGTCCGGACACGTGTTTGTATAAATATTAGGATGTGAAGGGCGGTGGATTCTGTGCTGCTGTACTCACTGCTCCAATTCTGATGGTATTCTGTGGCTGCTCTTTAAAACTCGACTTTGAAAAACTTAATTTAAATGTACTATTATGTGGATCTCTGCAGTGATCCCTGGGTCAGAAGAGGGTCAGAAAAGATGGCAAATATGTATCAGCTTTCATAAATCTTAGTGAAGCGCTTTAAATAATCTACCTATTAAAGCCGAGCTATTAAAATACCATGTGGCCTTTGATAGGACCCAAGGCTCATTTCCATGTGCTCACATTGCCGTTGTGTTTAATGATCCAGTAGATAACGTAATAAAAAAGAGATGATTTTCACTGTGTAAGTGTAAGGTTGGTACCTGGCAGTTTCTCTTTGCAGTCTCAGGCATAAAAGCCAATTGGGGATAAGCAGAAATAACAGTTGTAATGGTTGAGGTGCAGTACATCAACAGGAAGATAATGTGGAGGGATTTCTGTAAAATCAGGATTTCCTTGCTAGGCAATTCATGTGCTCTGCCATTTTTAGTTGCTGTTTTTTCTGCTCGTCCAAGATTTTTAAGAAAATGGTTTAAAATTGTGCTTTAATGATTTTAGTACCGCCACCTGACTGCACCTGGGTGTAGAAATGGTTTGATGTCAATGGGAAGGCTACGTGTACATGACTTAAGAAAATATCATCTGTTTATTCTGGTAAAGGTAGCAGGCAGTTAGGAAGTGTGATGCTGGCATAATGTGCTGACAGATAGGCGTGGTATCCTTCTAAGTGAGAAGCTAATGTTCTTGTCCTGAACCATTTCTGAGGCCGTAGACTCTGCTGAGAAGCACTCGTTTTCTTGCAGGTTGGCAGTGAGCTTCGTGCTCCTCTTGCAGGACTGCTTTCAGCTTGCCCAGCTGTCTCAGCTGCACCTCAGCTGCCCGGTAGCAGGCCCTGAGCAGGTTGTGTGCAGCACTTCTGCTCTTGTCCTGAGCTGACTGTTTCTTTGCTAGCCTACCCTCACCAGTTATTGCTAGAGCCTGAGCCCCTCTTATGACAAACTGTGGTAGTTTAGTCTGATATTTGTAGAAATTGGGCAGTTTTCTAAACAAAATAAGGAACCCGAGTTTTCAAGAAGCCTTTAGAAAACACATCAGAAAAGTCTGTGTTTAAGCATGAGTAATCTTTACCAGACCTGCTTCCATTTCGTTACCAGGTGGAGCTGAGTTGTCCAAAAGAGATGGCTTGGAAAGTGAACATGTACAGAGGATACTTAGCAATCTGCCACCCTGAGGAGCAGCAGCTGAACTTCATTGAGCGCCTGGTGGAGATGGCGAGCAGCCTGGCCATTCGGGAGTGGCGAAGGCTTCCCCACGTGGTGTCCCACGTTCACACTCCCCTTCTCCAGGTAAGAACCGAAAGCTTGTGTTATCAGTTATGTTCTGAAAGCAGGCTTCAGGTCTTCTCATAACTGTGGGTATAAAGCATTTTACTGCCTAATACCGATCGGTTTCTCCTAGTGGTGTCTTTGTTAAAATTGGAGAATGCGCATATTGAGGGGGATTGCTTGGAAAGTTTATGGCTCCCCTGAATGTGTTCTGTTTGTGGTGTATCGATGTGTCTATTTAAAAACTGACAAATGGCTCAGCTTTCTTTGTGGCTAATGTGTCATGCACTGCAGCACTTGGAGACCTTGACCATTTAGTGGCTTTTAAAGTGCGTTCCATTTGGAGTATGTACAGCATTATATTGTAATGCTTGTGGGAATGTTGAAATATCTTCTGAAGTAAAGCAGCAGGGAATGGCATTAGGAAGCAGTCTCATCTCTGTATTACGTGATACTTCTGATAAGACATGGAGAGACTTGTGTAGAACTTCAGAAAGAGAGTGTGGATTGTACCAGACGAACTAATGTGTACTTCAGAGCTTCAAGCATCGGTCTTCAGCTTTGTGGAACCCTGGCTAGGTCATTTGGCAGGTTCTGATCGGTGTTGCCTTAAAATCCTTGCAGTAATGTTGTAAGAAGAATTCTTGTGCTTAATATGTTTCTTCGCAGATGGGAGGGCTTTGGGGTCGCTGCTCCCTGCATCCCATCTGATGCCAGCTGCAGGAAAGAGAATGTCTTTGGTCTGAGTGGGAGACCATATTCCAGTAATTCCCCTTGTCTGCGTGTGGGTGCATACCTTCCAAATTTAGCTGTGCTGATTGAAAAGGTTACTGCTTCCAACTAATTGGCTCATTTTAATTCCAATACGTTACGGAGCACTTGTGAGAGTAAGTGAGCTGGAAGACTTGAGACAGCAGTAACCTTTGTCAGGGGCATTTTGCTGAATTGAGAAGGAACAGATCACTTACATCAGGAGAGGTTGGAGCCCTGTGGCCTTACTTTGGGATCTGAAAGAGATCTGTATGCTTTCTGGGCAATGAAAATGGGTAAAGCAAGCGTGAAGTTTTGAGAGGAGCTTAATCATGAAGTCAGGGTGGCGTTCTGACAATGAAGCTGTGAGCTGTTCTCAGAATAAATGAGAGGCAGTCTGTTAATTTTGAGTTACAAAAGAACTTTGAAAAGAAACAATAACGAAACTGAACAGCAATGCAAAAAGCACACGGAGCAGAGTATCAGCTCATCTTTACTAGCTTCTTTTAAGGTTATTTAAAGTAGGAGGAGTTTGTAACCTGAACTTCATACTGGCCTGTAAAACAACTGCACTGTGTTGCACTGGTTCTTTTCCAGCACTGATGTTTAAAGAAAGCCTTGTGTGCGTACTGGAATCCTCAGCTTAGGAAGGATGGGTAACTTTCCAGCTGAGTAACTCAGCGTGTACAAAGAGGATGGGCAAAGCTAACATTGTTTTTGGTGCCATTTTCTACTTACTCACTTTTTTCTTAACTCTGCCATCCATTTCTATGAGCTGGATGGCTACCTCTGAGTCCTAAAAACATTTCTCTCTCCTAAGAGGATGTGCTGTATTCCGTTTCTCTAAGGAAGTATGACTGGAATAAGGGAAGTAGAATATGTCTTTTCTTTCATCCTTGCTGAGCAGATCCTTAGTGCTTGTTTAAATTTACCATATTTTAGACCTAATTATTAAATGTTTCAAGACAAATAATGAACCTTTTCCAGCATTTAAGTGCAAATTGGTTTGCAGATACTGTGCACCGGATAGATGTTGATTCTTGCTTTCAATCTCACTTCTTCAGGCAACATTGGCAATGCAGCTTAAAAAAGAGGTGTTCAAATTGTGTGTGTTTATTCCTGCTCCTTGACACAAGTGTTAATGAGGATCCACTTAGAAAGTTAGGGGAACAGACTTGGTTCTCATCCTGACAGGAGCAGCTTGGAAGAACTCGAGACCTGCAGGAGTGTTTTTGTGGAGCAGCTGGCACAGCTTTGATCATGCAGATGATGCAGTTTGTTTATTACATGAGATGAGATAACACGTGTAACATGTGAGAAATGTATGGCTTGTGTCCTTCACAACTTTCACACGTTTCTCTGTAACAAAAACGGACTTCTGCTTCCCTTTAAAATGTGTGAAATGTCAGCGCTTACCCTTTAGCTTTCCTTGGATTTAATTATGTAAGTCATTTAGAACTGTAAGAGGCGAACTTTTGGGAGCAGATGTTATTGCCAAGCGTAACTGAATGGAAGCAGGTGTCCGAACTCATCTTTAAAAAATGGGGTGTGGCCTCCAAATGCTTCCAGAAGCTTCTTGAAAGTGAATGCCCTGTGTGTGCAGCAGCACCCGGAGCTTGGAGGTGGGATTCAGGCTCACCTTCACACACAGCGTGTGCTGTGCCAGCGGCCTGCCAGCTCTGGGAGGGCTGCGGTCCTTCAGGCGTTCTGATACACGGGCAGCTCACACCGATCAGTGCTGGTGGCTGGGGAGGAGCCTTTCGTCTCCACGGGGGGATTCTGGAATCTCTGAGTGCAGTATGATCTGAGATCTGGTGTCGGGCTGCGTTTCTTCATGGGTTGGTGCTCAGAGAACTTGATTAAATGAATTCCTTCCTGATAAGTTTTCTCTGATATTTCCAGTTTTTTCTGCTCTGGATGCATGGTATTTGTAGCATGAAAGGATTAGGATTGCTAAATAATTTAAATGCTTTCAGATATCAATTAAAACAAGCGTTTAGAATCACCTGATGTGTGGACATCCCTCATGAAGAAATGATACATTAGTCAAGGAGTGACAGAGGTACAAATGCAGCCAGGAATTTGCACTGCAGTAATTACTTTTTTTTTTAATATCAGATAGTCTGTGATTAAATACCTGTGAGAAAATTAAATCTGTGTGATGAATGGGTGTAGGATGAAGGTTAAGCTCTTGTGAGAGCTGATACTGAGATGATTGTAGGAAAATATTACTTTGTTTAATTTATTTTGTTTCGAGAGATTTCACTGGGTAAATTTAGATGGCTTTTTTTTAAAGTAGTTATCTTATTTGGTTGATTAACAATGAATACGACTGCTGTCTGCCAAGAGGTAGCTTAGAGAATACTACATTGGTTTTACTGTACTACGGGTAATTAAATTCCATTAAAGTTTGTGGGCCTTTTCTTGGGGTTGTTGAAGTTTGACAAAATGTCTGCTGCCTTTAGCAGGATTGAGGCTGCTGCCATCTCTTGTTTGTTCCTCTCATTGATCTGAGGATTGCAGTGTCAGTACACAAAACATTTTTAACCTAAGTAACTCCTCCAAGCTGAGGTTCCTGGGGGAGTCTCTCACAGTGGTAGGTTCAGGGGTGCGTGGAGCCCGAATTTAGGCAGTGACCTTTTTGCAGGCGTTCGGGAAGGAACTTTATGGCACCTTTGCGTACTTTATTAAACAACTGGGCTGTTTGTTTCTTAGGACTAGCTACCTGGTGGCAGAAGTTCTGTTCTGATGATCGGCAGTTGGGTATAACGTTTCTGTTAATAGCTGAAGCACGTGGTTTTTGGTTGTCTTTTCTGTTTTGATAAGTATTGGCTATTGGTTATTCGTGCAATTAATAGACAGGCAGCATAGCTGCTTCTTTCCTTGATGATTTAAAGCTGAACTGATCAGAAGGATCTCGGCCAGTTTACTGTACGACCTTTTAGGATGATTTATACTGTTTACTGTTTTCTAGGCAGCACAGCAGATAATTGAACTTCAAGAAGCAGCCCAAATAAACGCAGGACTGCAGCCGACTAATCTAGGGAGGAACAACAGCTTACATGATATGAAGACTGTTGTAAAGACGTGGAGGAACAGGTTACCTATTGTGTCAGATGATTTATCCCACTGGAGCAGCATTTTCATGTGGAGACAGCATCATTACCAGGGTAAAACTGCCTGGTCCAGCATGCCTTCATCATGTAATTTTCCAGACAACACATTGTTTGAAATAAGTTCTTTGTATTCTTTTGATTTAAGTATGCAGTAGTTCTGTTGGCTTGGACAAGATTGTTTTTATTTAGTTTCCATTCAAGCGTTCCATTGAGTCATAATTTCGTATATATTGTTGTGTGAGTTTTTGCTGTATGTATGGCTTCATTTATAATGACAACATTCCATGTTTTGTCTTTAGCCATTGTAACTGCATACGAGAACAGTTCTCAGCATGATCCTAGTTCCAATAACGCGATGCTGGGAGTTCATGCTTCTGCATCAGCGATTATCCAGTACGGGAAGATAGCTCGAAAACAAGGGCTGGTCAATGTAGCCTTGGATATCCTGAGTCGTATTCATACAATTCCAACTGTGCCCATTGTGGACTGCTTCCAGAAGATTCGGCAGCAAGTTAAATGTTACCTCCAGCTGGCAGGAGTTATGGGCAAAAACGAATGCATGCAGGTATGGCAGCTTCTTCTCTGATGTTGTTATTAGAACTTGGAAGGTTATGAGGACTGTCAGATGTATGGATTTAAACAAATGGCCTGTATACAGGACAGGATCAATTTCCTTGTCATGTTATACCATGCCTAGTGTTAAGTAACGCTGCAAGGGACAAAAGCAGTCATTGTCCTCTTTGACCCGTGAATGTTTTAGAAGTTAACCTGATAAATATAAAGTGGACATGGATATTTTGAAATCTTACGAAGTAGATAAACAGAAGGGAGCTTGGAAATAGGGACATTTGCAAATGTCCCTATTTGCAAAAGGACAGTGCAATTGTAAGGCATGTTAGGGTTTTTGAGTGGCTTGCCATGAGTGACGTTTGCTGGCATGCTGAAGTGAAAATGAGTTAAAAAGAAGGGAATGTGTGATTGTAGGCAGAAAACCCTGATGCATCGTTATAAGGTAGGCAAACTTAAAGGTGGAAAATAACTGATCACCTGATGAGTGTTGTCTGTTGTGTCCATCAGTTTTGCGTGGACCAACAGAAACTTGAAATTATTGTCAGTGTAGGCTATTTTTAAATGAGAAATAAGTGGGAAATTACCAAAATGTTAGAAATTCATGCTATTTGAAGGGGACATTTTGGCTGGTTTTTATGGTATTTTCGTTTTAATAGAAACATCCATTTTAGAAGGCTTTTTTTCACTAATACTTATTGAACAGGGTCTTGAAGTTATTGAATCGACCAATCTGAAGTACTTCACCAAGGAGATGACTGCTGAGTTCTATGCACTGAAGGGAATGTTCTTGGCACAGATTAACAAGTAAGTAAGCTGGCTGGAGGAGGCGTTAGCACACATCTGAGAGGAGTATTTCAACACAGTACTTGATCAGGAAGGCTGTTCCCTGTGTTTATACCAGCCTAAACTTTGGCACAGCTGTATACAGCAGTAGAATTTTACGTGGTGGTTCCTTTTCAGTTTGAAGATGGAACGATTGTTAATATCAAGAGCTACTTGAAGCAAACATTACATCAGTTATTTTGTTTGTTTGTTTTTAGAGATATGCAGAAGGAAGAGGCAGGGAGAATATTTTTGTCCAAAGCTTTGCAGAGTAAGATATCTTTTTTCCTGGTTCTATGACTGTTTAGTTAAACAGACTGATGTCTAACTGATCTCTCAATCTGACAAACCAATACGTTAGCGTAGTTGACAAAAGGAAGCTACTTTAATTACAGTCTCCATGTAAGTATCACATGTAAAACCAAGGATGGAGCCCTGTTCAGTCTGCAGGATTATAGCTGCCTATACAAAGCAGGCCTCCATCTTTATTTCTTTTTTTTCCTGTTTCGTTGTTCACTGTATGTGTCTGTTAAGGGAAGGGAAAATGCGTGATGGCGTAGTTCAGAGTCCATAGAAAGATCTGCTGTGTGGTTCAAAATGGAAGTGTTACAGAAACTCATTGAAGATGGAACTGAAAAGATGGATGTTTTATGTTTTGGAGACAGCTTGCTTTACAAAAATGTAACGCCGAGGTGTAAGCTTTACTTTCACACTACCAGCTTTCCAGTGTTTTCACTTTAATGCTGACAGGCATCTTACTGCACTGAGGAGGGTCTCTCTCTAACTCAGTAGACAAATATTTCAGCGGTCAGATTTTATTGGGTGATGCTTAAAAACAGCCCTTCAGACTCCAGCTGTTTTTGTGTGTATATGGTATTTAATGGCATATTGCTAAATGTTACATATAGATGGAATCATTCTTTTACCGCTGCATTGCAGACACTTTCCAAATGAAGTCCCTCGGCTTCTGAGTTGTACACCGCCACCCCGTGTAGCAATTAAAGTAAGGAAATAATGAATATCTTCTGTGGGTACAAGAGAGAAATCTACATATGCAGAATGTAATTACTTCAGTGGGAAGTGCAATGGGCTTTTTTATGGCCATAAATCAGTTTCAGTTGAGGTGTGAAGGGGAGAAAGTCTGCCTTTCCTCCGCCCCACTTTAAAATAAATAAGCAAAGTTCATGCAGTTGAACTGAAAGACAGCAAAACCAAAACCTGTACCAACATCTTTCTTCGGGATAGAACGGATAAGGGATTCTGTTTAAAACGTGTGCCTTAATCTTGCAAAACAACCAAACGTGCATTTTCAAGCACTGCAGCTGGCGTTGGGATGTTGGGAGGGATACTCTTGAGAAGAAGGGCAGCCTTGATGCTGAGAATGCATGACTGCTGCTGACCTGCCTGCCAAGCACACTGCAGGCTGGAGGTCACCTCTGGTGTTGCATCTCCCTGTGCTGCCCGTTTGCTGAGCAAGGTGGGAGAGAGCGTTTTTAAACAGTCATTTCAGGTGTCAAGAATGATGGATAGTAGAGAGGCAGAAAAGATCTGCTGAAAAGTCCTGTTTTGAGGAAGGGGAAGTAGTCATATGGAGTCATTTATCAGGCGGCTGCTTTGCTACGAGGCCTCAAACCTTCAGCATAAGGTGCAGAAAGCTTCTGAAGGAAAGCGACACGTTTGTGTAACATAGCAGTGAAGGGCATTTGACTGACAAGGTTACTTCCTTCTTATCATTTGGCTCAATAGCTAATCGTTTTAATGCACTGTAATCCTACAAGCTAATACTTTGATATAAAAAATACAGACAAGCATTCCTTTACTTTTTGAACTGCTTCTTATTAGGCTCATTCCAGAAGAGAGAAGATTCCTATTAAATAGGAATCCTGAAATGCTTTAGAAGTTTCTTTGTTTCAGTTGTACATGTGAGTTTTCTCATTCTTTAGCCTTATACCTGAAACACTGCCTAAGTTTGAGGGCTGTGTGTTTATTGGGGTGAGATATGCCAAATCTTGAAATGGAAACGTGAGGAAACAGAGAGAGGACTTCCCAATCACCAAACTTTGCTCTGTTTTTGTGAATCCAAGAACTGTGTGATGAGATTTCTTTTGTTGTGGTTTTTTGTTTGTTTTTTTCCCCAACTGCCTAACTTTTAGCTTTGGGGGTGAGGAGCTAACTTGTTCCAGGTAACGTCAGCTGTAGAGTGGGTGGGAGAACAGTTAAGCAGGATGGAGTCCACCGAAAGATATCTAATGCCTGATCTTCTCAATGTTACTTTTTCTCACTCCTTACTTCTGGTGTTTTTGTGCAATCATTTATTATTCATTTCTTCCCGAGAGCCTTACTCTGTTGCTTGGGTTGCAGTTGCAGTGCGCTGGAACTTGGAGTTTTTCAGGGAGTATCTGGGGATCTGAAACATTTGCATAATTGTTTCCATTATGAACCATTTGCTTTCATAGCTGCTGCAATAAAGGAAAGCTGAGAGAAAGCAGTCGTAAGCCCTTACTGGAGGACTTGGTGGAGAAATTCCATTTGATGTTAAGGACATAATTGAGTGCCCTATCAGAAATCTGTTACGTGATTTAGTGATGTTTTTGTTAGCACGAAACTCACATCCATTCTTGTCACAATGCAGGTCTGAAGAAGCAAACAAAGCTTTTTCTGCAGCTGTACAGATGCAAGATGTCCTGGTGAAGGCGTGGGCAATGTGGGGTGATTACCTGGAGAATATCTTTGTGAAAGAACGTCAGCTTCATCTGGGTGTGTCTGCCATCACTTGCTATCTGCACGCGTGTCGTCATCAGAATGAGAGCAAATCAAGAAAATATTTAGCAAAGGTAAGCCCCTGATGCTTAAACGTTCATGTGCCCAAGTTGGTGTCATTGGAGAAATAGCAGGTACTGATTCAAAGCTTTCCTTGAGGCTGGAACTGCATGCATGGTTGCTGTACAGTCTCTGCATAGAAGGCATCGTGGATTTTTTTCTTCATTAGGATATATATGTATTTTCTTTTTTTAGGGTGTGGAACCTCTTTCTTTGTGGGGAGCAGGAGGGAAGGGGGCAATTAACATCCTTGCTGCCATAACTGTTACTGATTTTTAGCTTAACGTAAGACTTCCTGTGTCCTCCTGCTGTACAGTTTGGTCAGACACCTTGCCACGTCAAAGCCTTAGAATTAACAGTGCTTTTTTTTCCCACTGTTGCATTTCAGCTCTATTCAAATTCCTCTTCCAGCTACTTAGCTGGGATTGGTTTTGAAGGCGTTGCCCTTCTGACTCTGTCAGGGATAGGAGCTGTGGATTACTACTGGTGCAAGGTTTAATCCTTGTTCACCCGGCGACCTTCTGAGAAAATTAGTGCATTGTTTTCAGAATTTTTGTACTTTTTTTGTTTGTAGTTCATTGGACAAACACAGTGATCACATTTGTGCTCTCCTGCTAAATGTGGTACTGATGAGTCCACAAATACAGCTTCAGTTATTTGTGAGTGCTCAGGGCAGGCAGGCAGTGCTTAACACGTTTCCATTTAAATTTGGTGGTAAAAAAGTATCATTAAGGTTAGACAGAAAAAGGAACGTTCAGGTTAATGTATCTGAATATCACACTTACAGGTGGTATGAAAATGCCTCAATTTCCACCCCAGCCCCCTCACTGCACCCATTAAATATACGAGTTTATTTTTACATCCTTTTAATCTTATTTCTGGGGGAAAATCCTACACATACTTTACATAGTATGGTAAATATAAATTCCTGTGTCCAGATAGGCTTTGACAGATAAACGGACTTCAGTATCATATCGGTAATTATCTGGATGGTGTTTTTTCTGCATAATCCAACTGACGTGTTGAATTTGTTCAAGCCCTGGGATGTCTGCTTGAAACTCTGTTTCAGGTTCTGTGGCTGCTGAGTTTTGATGACGATAAGAACACGCTGGCAGACGCGGTGGACAAGTACTGTATTGGAGTCCCGCCCATCCAGTGGTTGGCCTGGATTCCGCAGCTGCTGACGTGCTTGGTTGGCTCCGAGGGCAAACTCCTCCTGAACCTCATCAGTCAGGTAGCTGCAGAAATGAATGCTAATTCTTCATTGTCTGTAATCTTTATTTTCAAGATGAGATACGTAAGAATTTTTAAAAGCAAATTAAGGAAGTTTAAGAAGCGTTATTTCTTGCGACTGTTGTTAATTTAATAAATGCTAATTTCTCCCTAGAAGCAGAATAATTTTAAGTTCAAAGTGAGCAATGCTTAATGAGACTAAACCTAGTGTAATTGTATGCCGTATTTGCTTAACATGGTTTAGATTTCCCTCTGGAATTCCCCTTATTACATTCTTGTGAACAGAATAGTACATGTTTAGGAATGCATTGTTAAATGTTTGTCATGTTAAGAGCAGAGAGAAAAAATTGCTAGCTCTAGTGAGTAAAGAGTGAGTAAAGGACAGACTTTTGTAGCTCCTTGTTTTTCTTAGACTTGATTTAAAAGTTCGTGCTGTCACCATCAGAAATCTGTACAGAGGTGCAGTAAATTTACACTCGAAATTCAGTATTTCAGGTGGGTGGAAAAGTAAGGGTAGAGTGTCAGGAGTGAGGTGAAGAGTCTGACCTCCTCGATTTATACCTCTGAAAAGACAAAGGAGCTGTGATTAATCTTACCTGGGAGTTTTAAGATTTTACTGCCCTCTGCTCTAGAACAGAATCGGAGCAGGACGTTGCCTGTATCTCAGCACCAAGTTGGCCTACAGCATGCCTTTACACTAAGGGAGGTTATTTTTAGGTGCTGTTTTGTTATTGCTTAGTGTGAACAGGATTCAGATATGTTTTCAGGGATGGTAACTGCTCATGGTTTAGCTGAAGCTCTTTTTTAGCATGTGCAGAACCTGGAGGTGCCATTGAGAAACTTGTCGGGCTTGCCATGGCCATTGGAAGGGGAGAAAAATCCGTGGTTTAATGCAGTTGTGGCTGGAGGAGTCTCTGGTCATGTCTGATCTTCATTGTGGGTAGTACTTAGACACATCATTTCTTTCCTTTAATAGCAAAGATGTATAGATTTCAGAGGAGGTGCTGGATGTTAATATCTCCTTCAGCTTTTTTTATTACTGTTTTATTATGGCAGCTAAAATCTTTTTTTGGTGGAATTGGTATCCCCTGACATTAAGTGCTGCAATTAGTTGGAGTAAAGTTACTCTCTAATGGGCTTTCTTATCACTTACTATGGGGCTCAGTGGGAGTTGTGGCCTAATTTAAAGACTGGCTGGTGTCGTTATGTCTGTTTTTCTTCCATTATGTACATGAGTAAGATGGGTGAGCTGGTCCAGGTACGCTGGCATTGTGCTATTTTCAGATTTATTGAGCTGTACTATCTGGAAGCACTAATTAGGTAACGTCTTAACAGCGTGTGGAGGGAGTCACCATTTCATCCTCTCTGGTTTTCTGTTACTGAAATGATCTTCGATTTCCTGGTTTTCCATAAGCTGTTTTTTGAAACAAGGAACTGATTATTGCTGACTTGCACTCACGCAGAGAACCTGTATGTGTCCATCTGGTGTGTAGTCAGTATTCCTTAAATGAGAAACGTGTGTGTGTGCATCTCCACATAGGTGGGACGAGTGTATCCCCAGGCTGTCTACTTCCCTATCAGGACCCTCTATTTGACCCTGAAGATAGAGCAGCGAGAGCGCTACAAGAGCGGTGAGTCTGATCCGGATAAGCTTGTTTGAGTTCTCGACTTGTCATTGCTTTTAGCTTTGCCTGGTTTCCCTGGGAAGGTCGCTGCTCTAGGAAACACAGCAACTTCTCACGGCCGAGGGAAGGCTTTCCAATGAACTTTATTTAAATTCATTTCTGTGGCATCAAGTCCACAGAAGCTTCAAGTATTGATCTGTCCTGAATAAATGCTCACCAAGAAGAGTTTAACCTTCATTATTAAGTAACTGTAATTATTCAAAATTGCGCACTCTTTACTGGATTTCAAGTGGAAAAGTCTTGGATTTCAAGTATGGAAGAGCAGTAAAAATGCTTCGTTTTCCTTTGTTCCTCCTTTGGAGGAGGAAGATGATACGTTCACATGCCGTAATACTTCACTACGTTTGTGTCCAGGAAGAGAAATTTTTGTGCCAAATTCCTGATCTCACCAGTTCTGCGTTTAGTGGTAGCTGATAACATCTTCCTCTCCTTCCTGCCACAAACTGCTGCTCTGGTGAGCCACAGGAGGTTTCTGATCACCGAGATGATGTTATCACATGGTGTCCACTACTTGAAATAAACTCTGTGCAGTGGGGTTGTAACACAGGAGATAAGTTTTACTAATGGGTAACGCTCTACAGCAATACATGTTGTTGGCATAAGTGGTATTTATTCCTGCAGTTGTGCAAGAGATCTCACCAAAAAAAGGAGGGGGCCAAGATGAACAGCGTTCACTTAATTTGCTCCTGTGTGAAACATTGTCCGTTACTTCAAAAGCTTGATTTGGCAGCGTAAAAGCCAGTACTGTGTGATTTTGAGGAGCGTTTGTATTGCTCTGGCTTTTGGAAGCCTGTAGTGCTGAACAGCACCGCGAGCAGTTTTCTTTCTTAACTGACAGATCTTCTGAAACTCAGAGGATAAAATCCAAAATCCAAACCCATTTATTTCGTGCAGACACGTTTCAAGTTTATAAAGAGTAAAGTCTTGAATTTTTGTATTGATTTCACTTTTCCGCTTTCCAGATTCTGGGCAACAGCAGCCAAGTTCAGTTGGAAATCAGTCCCACTCTGCCTCGGATCCTGGGCCGATCAGAGCCACAGCGCCGATGTGGAGATGCAGTCGAATTATGCATATGCAGCGAGAATTGCACCCAACGCTTTTGTCTTCTCTGGAAGGCATTGTAGATCAGATGGTCTGGTTCAGAGAGAATTGGCATGAAGAGGTATTTGGCTTTTATGCAGTTTCGTATGTATGTATCCTCTAGGGAAAACTTAGCTGCATAATATTTCTCTAGAATTACTTTGGAGCAGTAAAACATAGCTTCTTTTGGATTGGAAGACTGATGTGTTCCTAGAACTGACTGCTCTGATTGGAGTTTGTAGAGCTTAGTTATTTATGGAAGCAATACATAAGTTTCCCAAAGATTGACGAATGCCTCTAGCATTAGGATTTAAGCTGTTGCTTGAACTAACTGAAAGATGATGCTCTTATACTAAACTTCACAGATACCGGTTTTCTTCTTGATCTGGTGGTCTGTGACAGGTGGTAATTATTGTCCAAATTTGATTTGGAGAGCAGATGGACTTGCTATTCCATTCCTGTTTGCCTCTCGAAGTGGTACACGCAGTTCTGTCTACCTGGCAGTGACTTAAAAGTGTTTCCTTATACCAAATCAGAAGACCTGATCTTCCTGACTTTTTGTTATCATTATTTTGTCTTTAGGTTCTTAGACAACTGCAGCAGGGCTTGGCGAAGTGCTATTCAGTTGCCTTTGAGAAAAGTGGAGCTGTTTCAGATGCCAAAATCACGCCCCATACACTAAACTTCGTCAAGAAGTTAGTGAGCACTTTTGGAGTAGGACTTGAGAATGTGTCCAACGTGTCCACCATGTTTTCCAGTGCAGCCTCAGAGTCTCTAGCCAGGAGAGCGCAGGCGACGGCTCAGGATCCTGTCTTCCAGAAGCTAAAAGGGCAATTCACAACAGGTAATTCTTTAGAAATCTTCATCTCCTGGGAAATTTTCCCCACAAAGCTCCACTGTGAAAGCTTTTTATTCTTCCTGCCATTTGGCACAACCTGGAGTAGTTTGTATTATCTTTGTTGCTCCATACACTGCCAGATGAAAATCAGAGCACAGCATAGAGGATGAGGATATTATTGTATTTCTATTACCTAAACACGGGGTCCAATCATATATGTGTTTAAAGATAAATTAGATTACCTCACTGCAGCATTTTTGCAGTTTGGATCAGCCCGCCTGCTTTAGATGAAGGCAGTAATGATGACTGGTTTATGTTGAATGCTAGAATGTGATGCAATTATCACTGCAGGACTCCCAGTTCACAATGTTGTGTAAAATCCTTCAAAACAATCGACTGCTGATGAGTAGGACTGTGCTGGTGTGTTGGATAACTAGATTACGAAAAAACAATTACAGAAACTCACATCATTGTTAGGTAAATGGAATCAATAACTTTAATCAGCTCTATTACAAAAGGTACTTGAGAGAAGGAGCTTTTTGCTTTGTCAGTGGTGTTACGTGTTTGATGAGTATCTGAAGTTGGTTTGAAGAAAGGTCTGTGTACAGTAGAGTGTGGTGATGCATTTGCTGAGAGGTGTGAGGGCCTCGTGGCTGTCTGTGACAGAAATCAGGAGTTCAGAGTTGTTAGTTGTCCGTGCCTGGACGGACAGAATTACTGTGCAGACCTGAGATTACGTGTTTCTCTGAATTTGCTTTTCGACTCACCCTGCTGGGATTCTGACCCAGGTGATTCTGGCATGAGTTAAAGCTCGGTTTTGGCTTTATAGTGATGTAAAAATCACAGCCTTTCTGCATCAGGCTGATGGCTCTGCAGATGTGAATCTTGTGTTGACTGATTATTCTTTTTAGAATTCTCAGTTACATGAAGTTCCTTTAACGTAAAGTTGTTTGAGGTCCTCGCTGTTGCAGAGAGTTTACAGAGCTTGACAAATAGGTTTACAGTTGTTTTTTGTTGTTATTTTTCTTTTTTTTTCCCCCAAGCATTTTACTGCTAATGTTGAGAAAACAGGTGAACGGATGGGAATCTGGAGAGAGCAACTCAGCTGTAGATCTGACCTCCATATCTCGTGCACATGATACGTTGCACGGTGTCCTTTTTGGGGCACAACAGTTGCATGACAGCAGATAATGGAAGTCCAAAACCATATGATTAGATTTTTAATGGATGAAGGCTGCTGGGGAGGGAAGTGAAAGCAGAACCATTCTGTGAGTCTTTGACTGAAGCTTACAGGGAAACGAAATACGTTAAATAAAAGTTTGGACTTGGTTTTGCTTTTTAGTACTGGTTTACATGTCTGTGCTGCAGTAGGAGTCTAGTTGCTTTTTCATTGCTATCCGTGTTGGCATGCTCAGTCTTAGGGTGCCCCTGAGTTCCTTTAGGTCCTCTGTACTTCGCCTTCATGTCTTTCCATTGCGATATGAGTGCTGGGGGGTCTGCGGTTCCAGGAGCTTTACAGCTGAAGGCTGAGTGCAGCAGTAGGCTCATGTCTGCAGAACCTGAAGGTTCCTTCAGAACATCTGTAGAAAAACCCTTAAATTAATTACTGTATTAACTAAATTAATTACTATTCAGTTACATTTTCATTTTAAAAAGAAGTAATAATGAAATTGAATGGGTGGGATTTTTGGTGTTTATGTGCTGTTTGCGTATCTTTATTGTGTGTGCACATAAAGTTTTCAGCTGTGCTTTCCAAGCACAACTTTTACAAAGAATGATGTGGAACAACATAGAGAAAAGCAGGCCTGAGCATAAAAACCACTGGCAGCGATCGAATGCGAAGCACTTCCTCAGCAAGCCCGGGTTTAATAGGAAGTAATTACTCTGTGTGCGTTTTTTGATTTTTTTTTTTTCAAGATTTCACGTTTCATTTTTCAGGTACAATCAAACATAAATGTACCCACTGCTCCTAGTGCTGGGTTTGATTTTATTCTCATCTGTTAAATTGGTTTGTTTCTTTCACAAACGAACCGTGGGACAGTGGATGAAGCTGAACGGATCGATATGCGTATGCATTTCTACCATTTAATTCATTAGGTAGAAAATGAAAGTAAGATTTTGATTAGGTTTGCAACAACAATGGAAAGTACATAACCAAATGAATGAACTGATCACCCCACAGAACGTTCCAAAAGCTGTTTTAACGTAATGAGAAGCCATCTGTAAGTCATGCCTGCTGTGTCAGTTTGTCACACTGGAAACTCAAGGTTTGTGTTTGTGATTCTCAGTAGCGCCTGTGTTTAGATGGTGGGCAGATAATACAGAGGTTGCCTTCCATTTCACGGGTATCCATGCTGAGCAGCTGCCTAGGAGAAAAGTGATGTGTGTGGTTATTTCTGAGTGGACGTTGGTGGCTGTGCTGCAGACCCGTGCAGCTCTGTGTGGTTGTGTCATCTCCAGTGCTGTCAGAGCTGCACCGTGACCCTGTCAGGAGCTGTCAGGAGCTCTCTCACCATTTCTTGTAGTTGAAAGATTTTGTTGGCATCCAACTGGACTGCTGGAGTTCTCATAGGTCCTCTTTTTCCATCCCAACATTGTGCTTTTTAAAACCAAATTTTGCATTGATTTTTTTTTTCTTTCTGGAGCTTCGAATTCACAGCGTCTGTTCTTTGTTCCTTCAGTCCTTCTCGGCAAACCTTTGGCATCAAAGAGCACAAAAAAAAAAGGCACAGAGAGAGAAACGCTTCCCTTGAGAGCACTCAGCAGCGAAGGAGGAGAGAAACGGCCTCAGCTGTTCAGCCGAGGGCAGATGAGAGTTCAGAGGTTGGATCCCTGCTGCTTTCTGCTGCCCTCCCTCCAGTCAAGCCGTGTACAGGTGGAAAACTCCGAAAGGTCCCTTAAGAGGCAGGGTAGTGCTGGGAGTTGTGGCACCTAGCAGAGTTCTCTGCTGGGAATGGAAGCTGTAGTCAGAAGTCCCATCTGCTGCTGGGAAACAAAATAACAAAATCCTAGAATGGGCATTTTAACAAACTGGACCTGTTCCTATGGTGGGTGGTGCAAGTTAGCACAACCTGGATGCAGTTTGGGATACTTTTCTGTGCTGTGTGGAGGCAGGAGATGGATGGTTCAGTGCTGCTGCTCTCATGCAGTGATGTGCTGGCAGTGCTCACTAGAGGGTAGCCGTGGGATTCTAATGAGCATCGTACTGCGCTTTGCAACTGCCCATACCAGGTAGAAAAAGACAAGGGAGGACTACTGAATACTCCTAATTTTTGTCATCCGTACGTAAGGAGCTGCATCTTTCACCACAGGCTTTTTTCTTCCACAAGTGGAGTGGTTTTCGTGCTGCTGGTTGTTGCTGTTTTGGGCTGTAAGGCTCTCAGTGAAAACTGTTGGTGTCTCTGCGTTGCGGGTATGTGGGAAGGGGCGCTGGGCTGCGCGTTCTCGGGGATTTTGTGCCACAGAGCGGTGTATCTTCTTACAGACTGTATTTAGTCTGTCAGTGCTGTGATACTGCAGTGCTGAACAACAGTTTCATTTGTTTGCGTGGTATGTTCTCTGGGGAATTCCAGCTTCTTTATTTATTTACTTTATTTGCTTGCTGTGTTCTGAAACTAGCAAAGGGTGTTTGGAAGCTGAGCTCTGTGTAGGCCCAGAAGGCGGTGTGTATTGCAGGGATTTCGGTCAGAAAGGTACCTGCGTGGCTGCTGGCCATGTGTGCTGCCCTGGGGAAGGTCTGCCATGACTCAGTGGGCTGCAGGAGGCACTGCTGCACTGGGAGGCTGTTAGTTGGGCTGAGCGTGGGCTCCTTGCATGGTGTCCTTTTGCTTAGGCCGTCATCTCTGTTCTGACTGCGGTGGCGCTCAGTTGGTATCCAGGCGAGGAAAGGAGGACTGGATTTTCTTGCGGCTCACAGTAGGAGGATAACAGTAACAGCAGTTTTACTTCTTGTCCCGAAGTTGCTCACAGATTCTACATTGTATCCTCAGTTCAGGCTCCTCCATTCTTGTTAAAAGTAGAAGGGCTCCACTGAGTTTAAATAAATAAATCACTTTTAATGAAACAGGCAGAAAACTGAAGTGCTAGACTCTAAATTAAGCTTACTTTGCTGCTGCTGCTGAGTGATCTGATCTAGTCCTGCGGTTCGTTACAGCATTCTCTCTGTCATTCTGTTGCTCTCTGGACAATTAAATACAATAACAGTGTTTAAAATTTCCACTGTGTATTTTTGTTCTCATGACTGTGAAACTGGAAACTCTTGAAGCTCATGGTTTACTAATTAATAGCAAATAATTTGGAGCTGTAGTAGATAGGTAGTAGAAAGAAGCAGATTCTGATAAGTTTAAGCTGTATATAATTTTAGGATTTCAATAAAGTATTTTGTATAGAAGTGAAATATTCAACATTCTCTTCCAAAGGAGGTACAGCTGTCTTCCATGTGTTTGTCACACCGTTGAGTTGTTTGACGTGTTCTCCTCCAGCACCTCTGTGTAGTGTTGTTGCTGTTGTGTCGTTCCATACCATTCAGGCTTTGGCTCTTCCATGACTCTCCTGTGTTTGTCTGAACCTGCCAGTGGCATTGCCTGCTTGGGTTCCATGGGTAGCCATGTCCCTTTGACAGCCTTCGGTGGCAGTGTGCCTTCCCTTTCATGTGCCAGCTGCTGACTTTATGAGGCAGTGTTCCATCTAACTGTAGTATTAGAGACCAATGCGGTGCTTTAAAAACCTGTTTTCTTCATCGTAGGTGTGTGTGCTATGGGGGACTGCTGAAAGTATTTTGCATGAGAGCATGTGGCTGAAAGAATCTCATCTAAAGCACAAACTGCTAACACGTGGTTGTTAAATACGCTATATGGAATTCAGAGTGCTAAGGATGTATGTGTATTTTTCTTTTAGACTTAGACTTCAGCGTACCGGGGTCAATGAAACTTCATAATCTCATCTCCAAACTGAAGAAGTGGATCAAAATTCTGGAGGCAAAAACTAAACAGCTTCCCAAGTTTTTCCTCATAGAGGAGAAGTGCCGCTTTCTAAGCAATTTTTCAGCTCAAACTGCCGAAGTAGAGATACCTGGAGAATTCCTTATGCCAAAGCCAACGCATTACTACATCAAGATAGCCAGGTAAACTCCAGTGGGGAAGGGGTAGTTGTAATTCTGCAGATGGAGAAGCAAGTGGGAGTCTTCTCCCATCCACGCTGCAGAAAGTAGCTACTGTGTGTATTTCATGTATTGAAATAATGTATGCAGAGTCATGCTTTGTTGTAACAGCCCAAGTTGCTCCTTTATCCTCCTTTGGTAGTGGCACGTTGCCTCACTGCACAGCTCGACTGCTATATGACGATTATGTTGGGTTTGTTTAATGTTGATGTTATTTGAGAGTGTTTCTACTGCTGTGGTCCACAGAAGGACAACTCTTCAAAGCAGAGATCAGGATCTCCTCTAATGATTAATTTTGCTTAAGAACTGTTTTCCTAATAGGAGGAAACAAAAACGCCTGAAATTTTTGACTCTCAGATAGAAACCTTGTGTTAACCGGATAATAAAATTGTAAATAGCTGTTCATAATATAGTTTCACGGTTGCACTGTATTATTCCTTTGTTTGTTTTCTGTTTTGTAAATCGTTATTTGATATCAGAGGAGATGAGCTCAAGGGCTTTCATCTCTCCTTCCTCCTGGCAGGTTTATGCCCCGAGTGGAGATAGTTCAGAAACACAACACTGCAGCCAGGAGGCTCTATATCCGAGGCCACAATGGAAAGATTTACCCCTATCTGGTGATGAACGATGCTTGCCTGACAGAGTCTCGCAGAGAAGAGCGTGTCCTGCAGCTCCTTCGCCTTTTGAACCCCTGTTTAGAGAAGAGGAAGGAAACCACAAAAAGACATCTCTTTTTCACAGGTACTGGAAGGAGGGTTTCTATCCTTTTTTTTCTTTTAATATACACTCAGATACTGTTGTTGCTAATCATCAATATGAAGTTTTTGGATATTTAGAAGACTCATCTAAGTGTGAGTGTTTTCTGGCATTGTAACACCTTAGTGAAGAAGTAAAGTTGCTGTACGTGGTGTAGGACATAATGCACATCATGGTATAAAGATCACCAGTGAGTAACAAGCGTGTAAGGCAGAGACGTGCCCAGTGCGTTTCTTCTGTGGAAATGTACATGTGTTTCAGAACAAGCATTCAGAGACAGCTTGGGTAAGATGGAACAAAACTTTTTCTCCCCAATCTGTGGTATATGAATATTGAACTACTTCTGCCTATTCTTAACACAGAATAATTATTAGAAAATATATATGTATTTTTTAGAAATTTAAATTCAATGCACAGTTTCTGAGTTCTGACATGCAACTTCATGTATTCATGATGATGTTTACTCTGAGGGGAAAATCCTAAAACACAGTGACTTTTTACTTGTTTGCCAAATGAAATCAATTCATAATCTGGGTATTGGATGCAGGCGTTGTGCTGAGGCGTTGTGCTTCCATCATGGACAAGGCTCCTTGTTCTGGAGAGCACGCTCTGCCAGCAGCACCACCTGGCAGTGCCTGCACATAGCCTGATTCACAACCTGACCTTAGGGAGGGCTTAATGAGGGGAGCTGAGGAAGGTTCCGGAATGATCTGTGTGTATAAATTGCCAAAATAGTAACGTAATAAAAGGTCACGTATTTAAGCATTTCAAAACAGAAACAATGGATAAATGATGAGCACAGCCTTAATTCTTTCTCTTTCTGTGTACACGTTGCCTTTCTCGTGTGTTGATTATAAGTAATTTGTTGATGAAATGAGAAGCACTCAGCAACATACTTGGTCTGTTTGTGATTCAGGTGTAATGGGAAGGCCTTCAAAGAGTTAAACACTCCTGTTTTCCAGAAATTCAGGAGTTCCAGCTTGTAGCTATGTGATAACTTCATAAAAATATAGAATACTTCTCAGAGTGTCATGGGATCACTTACTAACTTCATATAAATGAGTTCTGTGCATTAGTCAATTCAAATGATCCTTAACTGGTGAGCAGAAAATATATTACGGATAGTGGGAACTTGAACCGAAGACACCAAGGCGTGCTGCTGCTTTGCTCTTGGCTTTTCATAGAATCCTTAGATCTAATTTGAGCAAAGCCTGGCTGTATCAATCTTTCCTTCTGTGCACGCTGTATCTCTTAACCCAAACTTGCTCTCACAAGCAGTGGCGAGTTGATGCAAGTTGCAGTTACAGAGCTAGAAGTGAGTAAATGTGATCTAGCTTTAACGAGTCTAAAATGTACAAGTCAAAGGCTTTGTTGTAACAAGGGGTGAATACAGTACCTATGTATGTGAGGACACTTTTACATCATTCCAAGGCCAAGATGTGAGAAATACAGTAGATACGGCCTTGATAGGTGTGACTGAAAAGGAAAAAAGCCACTGACGTGTCCTTTATATATATAACACAATTAGGAAAGTCACATTTTTCCTTCAAACTGCTGTTTTTAAACTGCAGTCTTTTTGGAAATAATTCTGTACTTTGTGGTTTGATACTATTTAAAAGAACCTGAAGAACATTCCTCTCTCTGCTGCCAGAGGGTAATGGAAGCAGGCCAGAAGAAAGAGCTCATTAACACTCTTTCTGTGGAATGCGTTTGTTTCTTTACAATTGAAGAAATTGCATCAAACAATTTAAAGGCATTTGAACAACCTTTTTTCCTCTATTCCTGAGGTTAGTTATTACAGCTTCTGAGGGAAACAATGAGAGAACATTCTGCTGGCAACCGGAGGCGCTTTGCAGAAGTCCCACAGGTGTCGCCAGCTGGTGCTGGGAGAGGCCTCCCCTCTCTGGACGTGAGTGCACGTGTTCTGCACGTGTAAGACTCACAAGAGTGATACATCTGTGAAGCACAGTTAGTATGCAAATAGGGTTTTTGCAGGTTTACTGCTCCTGAAGTAAAAGCTTGGTGACTTTAAGTTTTCTTGTTATGGAACAATTTACTTCGTTTTCCCCTTGTTATTTTCAAGCACTGTCACTTTAAACTTCTGTTCCTCAGCTACGTGTAGATTTTATCCCCGTTTTTATGAATTGCTTTAAACACCATTCTGAGTTCAGTACTTCAGAGTGGTGTTATTTGAAATGATGCTCGTGTCATGTAATCACCACCGCCTGTTTGCAGCAGAGCAGAACATTGCCCTCTTTGCTGCAGGTAAGGTAGGAAGGGTGGGGCGCTCGTTCTGTTGGATTTTTTCCTCCTAAAATCATGAAGATGTTTCTGCTTAGTTAAATTAAAAAACAGAACAAAACTATCTTACTTGCTTCCCTTTTAACTGAGCTCATGAATTAGTAATGAGCATAGTCATAACAATTTTCTCTCGGTACCCTTCAGCTGATCACCACAGTAGTGTTTGAAGGGCTGCTGGCTGCACGTTCGTGCTCTTCTCCAAGTCCTTGGGCTGGGAACTGACTGCTGTGCTTTGTTGCCCTCTTCCCCCCCTTGCCCTCTGCCTGCCCGCAGTGCCGCGCGTCGTGGCCGTTTCTCCTCAGATGCGTCTGGTGGAAGACAATCCCTCGTCCCTGTCTCTGGTGGAGATCTACAAGCAGCGCTGCGCCAAGAAGGGCATTGAGCACGACAACCCCATTTCTCGCTACTACGACAGGCTGGCAACGGTGCAAGCACGGGGGACTCAAGCTAGCCACCAGGTATTAGAACATAGAACGAGTTTTAATGAGGATTATTTCTTGAGAACTTTGCCACAGTGTGTTCAGCTCCCTCCCGTTAGATAGGGGATGGAGGTGTTTCACTGAGGAGGTGGTTTGCATTTGTTTTGTTTTTACTGTAAGTGTTGTTGGGAGTTCTTACACCTCATTGGCATTTTGGAATGTCTTTGAAAGCCTCCAAGAAGCTGTATTTGTTCTGCTGCAGGTTGTGCTGGGGAGCTGCAGCTGGAAGCAGATTAAGGATTCGTTACCTTTTGTATAATGCTTTGCAAATAGTGAATTGATAACATGGGAAAAGCATTCCTATTTCATGTTCCTAGTTTGTGTAAGCAGAGCATGCCCTGTGGTGCCATTTCCTCATCTTCTGATGTTCAACCTGAAACTGACAGCAGATTCATCCCACCCAAGTCAACTAGGAACAGAGACTAATCTCACCCTAATAAATGGCAGTACTTGGAAAGCAGCAACTTCTGCCTCTCTAACCTCCATCAAACATCTAATTCTGATAAATATGGTTACTGTACGGTTTTTAATCTCAAGGTTAATGCAAATTCTTATATCAGATGCTAGCCCCATGTCAAATACAGCTGTTAGAAAGTACACGGTATGTCACAGACATCATTTGGAGAATCTTTTCTGTTAGAAAATACAACCAAGAGTTATGTAACATCTGCTTCTATTTTGAGGATTTTTTTCTTCAGGTTATGAAACTCTTTAACAGCTGTGGAGCTGAAGTCAGTTTGACTGTCACTCTTTCTGGTGCAATAGAACGTATCCTAACTCTATTTCTGTTTCTATTTAATTAGGCTAGGATATGCTACAGTAAAGAAATATTTTAGTAAACTGTGCATGTTTACATCAAGGGAAAAATTATTGCTTATTGTTCACTTAGAAAAAGGAATACATCCCTCAGTTTTCCTCTCTTTATATTTTTGAGGTAATTTTGCTGTAATAATACATAAAACTAATTATTTTACCCAGTGAGTTTCCCTACCTCCTGTAATAAAATCCTTTATCTTTTCCAGTAAACTGTGCAGTGTACAAAGAAACCACCCAGGTTTTAGGTTGCAGTCTTTGTAGATCCCAGCTGTAATTTCACATCTTGTCATTATGCTTTTTTGTTTGTCAAATGCCTTCCAAAAAGATCTGCCTAATTGCTGCTGTATCTGAGTGCATGCTTTTCCTTCTGCCAGCTGTCTCCTCGTGCTGCCTACGGACTACCGACACCTGATAATGAGAACAAACCGAGGCTGTCAGTAATCTTTTCAGTTCTTGTTGCAGGCCAGTTATGGAAAGAATCCATGTCACTGTTCTTGGTCGGCGTTTTGCTCAGTAACACGTCAGTCTGAGCAGCAACCTTTCTGACTTTATTTTATGTAAGGATTCTATCCCAGACCCTTTGAAATTCAGAGAAATTAGGTAGGCTCCAGTATGTTTGTCACTTCATGCTGAGTGATGTTCACATCCTTCATTGCAAAAGGGGATCTTTCACTGAGAGGACGTTACGTGGAAAATGTGAATTTTCCTTTCAGGGCTGCCCACCTTCAGTAGCGTTCAGCATCCTGGTGCCTGAGGTTGGAAATAAGTGTTACTGTTAACACATACCAATATTCAGACTTAAGCAGAGGATTTTATTTTATTGCTGACAAATGCATATCCACCTCGCACTGAAGCTAAAACATAAGAAGGAGTGGAGTGCGTTCCATTAGTTTGCCTTCAGGACGTGCTGCATTGTGACTGAATGTCTCTTTAGTTTACTTCTGATTTTCATGAAAGGTTTGAAGGTGCTTCAATCAGTGCATAGCTTTTCACTCTCGGATTTTCTCATGTCAGACTGACCGTAGATCTGCAGCTTACTTGGTTTTATTAAAATTTGATGTAAGATTGAGGTTATTTGGCAGCTGTGCAGGGGATGGACTTACACAATGTCGTGTGTGTTTCGATAAGGAAATCAGGAAACGTTGGATTGAAAGTGTCGAAGTTCGGGATGTTTTCCTACAATGGGGTGCAGCAGCTCAGTGAAGTTTGGTAGCTGCTTTTGGCATAATAGTCTGTTGCTAAAAATTGCACTAAAAACGATCCCTTTCAAATATAATTTTTCATATACAGGTTCTCAGAGATATACTTAAAGAAGTGCAGAGCAACATGGTGCCGCGCAGTATGCTTAAGGAGTGGGCTTTGCATACGTTCCCCAACGCCACGGATTACTGGACGTTTCGGAAGATGTTCACCATTCAGTTAGCACTGATTGGCTTTGCAGAATTCATCTTTCATTTAAACAGACTCAACCCTGAAATGCTGCAGATAGCTCAGGTATGCTTTATTTTGTCCTAACTGCATGCTGTGTTTTTTGATCAAATGGAAATTTGGGAGTTTGAATTGAGTCAGAATGGGAATTTGAGATATATAATTAACAGTGCATTTCGGTAGGTTTTCATTTGATTATGTGATTGCACATCATGTAGGTAGTGATTTATACTGCAGACCCAGCTGCCATCAACTCTATCTACCTTCTGTGGTTAGAATTTAGAACATGGTCTGTAAAGTTGGTCACAGATATTGGAACTGTTACTGCAGGTGACTGATAAGTCTCTCTTTAGTCTTTCTTTAAACGTGTTGCTTTGGATAGATCTGTGTGCCAAACAGCTTAAAAAAAACCCAACACAACAAAACAAAACTTTAGAGGTTAACTTTTTAAAAGGAGAATACCCTTTTTCAAATAACGCCCTCTTTTTTGCATTGACATCACGTCAAGCTACAACTCCTATTAATAGTAGGTTCTCTGTTTTAACCCAGTATTTAAAATGAGGCTTGCCACCTTAGTAGAGCAAAGGTGGTGTATATTAAAGCCTTAATGCCATTTTAATGCATGTGTGTGGCACTGTAGATTTTTAATCCCACTGTGCAGCCCTGCCGTTCAGGCTGTTACCCAGAGTGAGCAGCGCATCGAGAGCACTTACCAGGGCTGAGACGCCTGGAGAGCGAAGGCCCAGCTTTCTGCCCAGCTCCTTTCAGCCCCCTGCCAGAGGAGCGTTGCTCCCGAGGTTTAATACTGCAATCTATGTTCATTACAGCTTTTTGGACGCTCACTTTGATAAAAATTACCTGAATTTGAACATTTTTACTCAAAAACTTCTGTGCACTGTGGTTTTCCATCCAGGACACTGGCAAGCTAAACGTGGCCTATTTCCGCTTTGACATCAACGATGCTACAGGAGACCTGGATGCCAACCGCCCGGTTCCGTTCCGGCTCACACCAAACATCTCCGAGTTTCTTACCACCATTGGGGTGTCTGGCCCGCTGACAGCCTCTATGATCGCAGTAGCTCGCTGCTTTGCACAGCCAAACTTCAAGGTTTGTATACCTTCCCAGAAGTTGTTTACAGGCACTCAATTTGCATTTATCATTAGGAAACAATGAGCGAAACAGCATTTTCTTGCTTGGGAGAGAAACCGAGCACCTCATATTTAGGTTCTGAAGTCTTACCCCAAGGTCATCACAAAAGCAGCTGAATCTTTGCCTTTTGGAAAGGAGGAAGATAGGTGTAATTGTACCCTGAATTTCTTTGTTACTCTGTTGAAGCATGTTAATTCAGGCTGATTGTTTCAGTGCTGTAGCCTCATAAATCCCTACACATTCTGGCAGTGGTAAGTAGTGAAATGACAAATGCAACATCATTTAGAATCTTCATAATATACTGTGAATAGAAATGTGTTTGGCCTTTGTTAGCAGAGCAGAATGCTCAAGATGCATTGTTCCTTTGATGGATTCTAGCTCTTAGCAGGGTGTAGTTTTCTAAAGAAATTGTCTAACTTCCTTTTAAATTCTAATGCTTTCCAAAAATGAGGCATCTTGCACTTAGGCAGCAATTTGCAGCAGAACGGCGTTGCGCAGAACGGACTGGAGCTGCAGTGTGAGCCAGTTACTTTTTAGAAGATGGAAAATATCCTAAAATGATTTTTTCCCTTTGTAATACAGAAAGTTTAGATTTTTTTTAAATAATTCATCACTTCACCTTACAAAGCCATGTCTGTACATGCAAATGGGTCTGTGGACTTGGTCTGCAACTTGTGCATCCGGATGATGTCAGCCCAGTTAGACTTCACATATTGAATTTACAAGATGAGAGCACAGGTGCCCATTTATGAGAGTGATGGGTGCCCAGCTCCTTTCAGGTATGTGGTTCTAATTGTGTTAGCTTGTCTGCATTCTGGACATAAGAGAAATTCCTTTAACATTTGATTAATCTTTTTTTCTTTTAACAGAAGCCTATAAAATTTGTGTAATATATGTATGTATATATTGGCCTCATCTGTAGATATGCTAAAAAATGCTTATTTGTTCTATGCAAACAGAAGGTTGATCTCATACTGGATACCTGAAAATTTTAGAAGCTTGACTAGACTAATATTTAGTTTAAAATCAGTAATGAGGCGCTAGTGCTCGTTGAGATGAAACATAACAGCCCGATTTTGCTCACTCACATAGGTTGATGGTATCCTAAAAACTGTGCTGCGGGATGAAATAATTGCGTGGCACAAAAAAACCCAGGAGGACACTTCATCTCCGCTCTCAGCAGCTGGACAGCCTGAGAATATGGACAGCCAGCAGCTGGTTTCACTCGTTCAGAAGGCCGTCACTGCTATCATGACTCGACTTCATAATCTTGCTCAGTTTGAAGGAGGAGAAAGCAAAGTGAACACGCTGGTAGCAGCTGCAAATAGCTTGGATAATCTCTGTCGGATGGATCCTGCCTGGCACCCCTGGCTGTAACTTGAAATTTGCAATAGCTTTTTTCTGCTGCTGTCGGTGGTGTGAGCCATATATTGTGCTAAGGAAATGTGAAAAAGAAATCAGACCTTGGCTTAGCTGTCACACTGCACTGTGTCAGTCTGCATTCGATTGTGTTTACAGGAGTAGGACAGCTTTACTGGTTTTAATTTCATGAGGGTGTTTCCTCCTGTTTAAAAAGAAAAGGAAAAAGAAAAAGGTTGTTGAATTTGCAACGATGACTTTTGCAAATAGCTTAAAATTAGGGAAGGAAACTTAAAAATATACAGAAAAAATCTTATTTTATGATGGGGACTGTAAAACTAGCACTGTTAGAGTTAGGGTTCGCCATTCCAATAATCTACAGCATATAAAGGTTTTATACAGTAATAATTATTAAAACAGACAGTATTCCCAGTTACTGGATTTTACTTTGTGGAATTTTACTTAATCACCGTTCCTTCGTGATACCAAATGGAAGGCTCCAATAAATGCTCTTCCTTCAGTTTGCTTCAGAAATTCACATGAGCAAACTTGGCTTGTACAGAGAATTTTGTACCAAATGTACAGAGGCATCTTTTTGCTAGGCACTGAGAAAAGGATGGTGACGCTGTGCGAGGTTTTCTTGGAGCACAAGCTATGTACAGAAGAAGTGTAATCCATTTAGGGCGCTTGGTTTAGTTGTGGACAGTGCTGGGGGAAAGCTTATAAAAAGGATGGGAAAAGTCATCTATCGATACATGTATTTGACTGCAATAGATAAAGAAGATAAATCTTATGAGGTTCTCTTTTTTAATGTTTAGAATTACAATAGCTTCTTTAGAATGAATCCGTTTCTTTGTAATTTAAGAAGAGAGGAGTTGAATGTTTCACTCGAGTCTTTCTGTTGTGTTAGCATTTTTATAAAGCCGCAGTGCTGAGAATGTTCCATTTGTACAGAGTGATTTTTTCAAAATAAATATTTTAAAAAACTCTCCGTGACGTTCACTGGGTAGTTTTAATGCAGCGCTACGGCAGAAGCTGAACAGACCCAAAAGCAAGTGTGATCTCTAAACTAACATAGCCTTCAAAGGTGAGAGCTGCGTTCCTGAGACGTGCGTGTGATGTGTGTGCTGCTGAGCAGTTTGGTTTTGGAAGGCTGCAAATAAGAAGTAGGTGTATGACAAGGGTTTCTTCAGTGTGCAGGCTTATTGCTCAGCCAGCCATGTGGTAACGGTCTGTTCATTCATCACCTGTCTTTAAGCAGAACAGCCTATGTCGCACCTGCAAGAATTACAGCTTTCAAGTAGTTGCTCAGAGGTCAAGATTACAGGTGGAGATGAACTCTATTAGGGGTGTTCTGCAACTCCCATAGAAACGTGGTTTTGAACCACAGTAAGGGATGGATCTTTCTCTTTTTATATAAAAAATTTTGTAATAAGATGTCAAAAGATTCTTCAGAGATTTCTGAGCAACGTGAGTTGCATAATTGGAGTTAATCACCACTGTTATCAGCGTACTGTCTCTGAGGGAAGGGGAATTTCTACAGGGCAGGCTGACTTCTGGCTGGGACGGCTCACAGGTGATCACCATCCATCTTGGTGGCTACCTGCAGATCAAGGCCTGCAGTAGGTAAGACTGAAATCAAGTCATTATTTGAAGTGAATAGAAGCAAGATCTGCATTCCACAGGCCTCTTACAGGGATGCAAAATAACCTGTTCCTTTTATCTTTGCAGCATGAGCAGAACTGATCAACTGATACGGACTTGTGTCAGTGATGTGCAGGAGGTGCTCGTCTCTATCTGCTATTAGTTTACACAAAGGCTCTGCTCACACCAAAGCAGCGCTGAGCCTGGCATGGAGAAGTGAAGCTGATGGACGGGAGGTGCTCTGTGTGTGTGTATACATAGGTGCATTTATTTACACACACGTACACAGAGTTGACAGCCATGAACTCAAAACTGTTAATTGAACGTCTTTAAACCTATCTGCAGGCTAAGCATTAAATAGGCCGGAAGGCTGCACTTTGTTGTGCCAGAGCTCTGATAAAATCTCAGCCTTCATTCAGGTGGGATGTTCTGGCATGCTGCTCTGGGCACGAAGCCCCTGGTGGTTCATATAGAATGTTTTGCTGAATGTTAGTTATGCATAAATGCTAAGGTATGTGTCAATTAAACATAATATATAGGATCGTGCCTAATTTTCATAGGTTAATTCATGCATTTGCACCTGTTCTTTACTTTCTGACTAATAATGAGCACATCCAGCATTAGAAATGAAGACATGTTGTGCTCCAGCATACATACACTTCTTTTCCTTTGGAATATAGTTATAACATGGCAGGGAAAATGTAGTTAAAATAGAACAGGAAAAATGAAATGCAGTTTTGAAAAAGGAAATTAGGATAATATTAACTTGAAAATGAAGCTTTGCTGTTAGCTCTGATAAGTAAATGTGTAATAAACTATTTAAGGAAAAAAGTCAAATTATGGGGGGAAAAAGCCTGGGAAATAAATAAACATTCTGTTTTCTTTGTAAAATATGGTAGAGCTCAATATTAAGTGATAAATTTAGTTAATTCGGTGTAGGATTTCTAGTAATTTAACTGTGAAAATTTGGAAAGTGTTTGTTTCATTTGCTTAAACTGCAGAGACGTGCTGTGCGTTGCTGTAAGATTGTTTCACTTGAAGGATTTCCCATGCAAGTTTCTTTTCAGTTTCTTCCCAGGTGAGAAGCAGGAGGGCTTCTGCAGCATGGCAGCCAACCTGCCGAGCCGGGCAGCAGGTAAGGCTGGTCAGGCTGTGCGCTCGAGGTGCGGGCACTGAGATCAAATGGAAGGAGTGTTTGTGCACACAAATGGAAGGATTTCTGTGGCTCCAGCTGTGGGGTTGGGCTGGGACAAAGAGCTAATTACTACTCACCAGATATGTTTTCATTCTGGATTATGGTTCTGTTTGCTTGTGTGATGAATAAAGCTGCAGCCCCTTTATTCCCTTCCTTGGTTTGTGCGCTCCTTACATACTGAAGAGAGTGATAGGTTGAATCATGCTGTATGTCATTATTTACAGCTGGAAGCTGAAATACACAAGTGATAAGGACTGTATAAGGATTTGGAAAACAAATGTATTCTTTTTGGCAAAGGCTCTCTTCCTTATCAAAATCATGTTGGCAAGAATAATCTGAACTTTCTTCTTATAAAACATAACACATCCTGCATGTGTCACAACATACTCTATATTCAGTCATTCACAACGAAGCTTAGCGCTTTTTATGACTTGAAGGGAATTGTTGGCTTCCTTTTATTGAAGATTGTAATGTTTGTAGCTGTGAAATATGGCACTTGCTGCATCAGAGAAGTTGCAGTATCTTTTTTTCTTCGTCATTTGCATGTCTTAGATATGTCCAACTGTGAGAAGACAACGTTCCCTGAAAGGAAATCGTCAGATAACTCAGCTATTTCTCTATTCAAGATAGAACTTAAAGTGGAAAAGTGAGAATGCAAGTTAAGGGGGACAAAGTTTGTAAATTTGTGTGTGGCATCTTTCTTGCTCATTGAAATACACTCCTAACAGAAAATGTGGGGCGTGATAAAACAGAGCAAATATGGAAAAGAGAATTGTTTTAATGAGGTCCCTGGTGGTGTTAATGTGCAAACGTTAATACTTGGATCTTCTGTTTCATGAATATATGCTATGGATTTACCTTATTTTGTGAGAGGGCTTACGCAGTATTAATCCAGAGCTCCACCAGTGGCTCCAAGGGGGTAAATCAAGAAAGCTTTTAGTTAAATGTGAGCATTCTTTGGAGTCCAATGAAAATCTTCTGGTATACATTGTATGATCAGGAACTGCCTGCCAGCAAGTAACGAGTCTGACATGAAGTACCTGATTATCTTCAAGAACACGTGCTATTTCCATTACCTCCATTTAATTTTTTATGATTTCTGCTAGGTCCCATTTCTAAGCCTGCTAAAAACTGCTCTGTTAGTGAGTTCCAGGTTTTGCTGGATGAACGCTTTGCACCTGCACTCCCTCATTGGGCTGTTATGAGGCTCACCTGGGAGCTGGCAGCAGCTGGGTGAGGAGGGGCCGGGCTCTGCCTGCAGTTGAGCTGTGTTCCTGGGCAGGGGGCCTGCTCTGTGTGGTGGCTCTGGGCTGGTCCTGCTGTAACTGGAATATTGCTAACTAAGAAGCAGCTTTAGCATGAAATACTGTAGATGAAAAAGTGAGCTGGGGATTTTAAGTGGTGAGTAAATAGTTAATGATTTTCTCAGATTATATAGTGTTTTTTGTGTCTTTGTAACTTTTGGCTCCTATTTGGTGGTGCTTACACAATTTAACCATTTATTATTATTGTCTGCTCTTGAAGAAGATTGTCAGAATTCATTTGCTTAAATAAATTACGCTCCAAAGCAGAATCATTTAACGTTAATTGAGTGTTTGAGTCCACTCTCTGAAACTGGTGTGTCGTTTCCTCTCCTGTAATTGGGCTGTCCGTGAGCTGTCAGATACAAAGAGGGAAATTAGTTATTGCTGGGAGAAGATGACTCAAAGCGTTTCAGCAGCAAACAATGAAAGCTGTGTTTCATAATGGCAGTAGAATAAAGTTGCTTTTAAGGCTCCGATCTGATTCAAAGAGGATGGATGAAGTGTTCTTTTGTGGGGTAGGAACCTATTCAGGGAGAAGAATTCACACTTGCGGTAGCTTTTAATCAGCTCCGTGTGGGTGCGCTTCACAGGAGAGGTTGGAGAGAGCACATGTGAACCAGCTGCTGTGGCTCGTGTGTGATTTCCCATCGCTCATCAGCTGTGCCGGGGCTCTGCAGTCATCCGGCGGCATTTGGCAAACGAAGTTTTGTTCAAAGGAGGTGGTGACATCCAGAAAAAACAGCCTCTGAGATTGTTACCTCAGTGTTTTGTATCTTGGCCGTGGCCTTTCCGTTCGCTTTAAATTTGCATTGCAGGGGAGGCTGTGTTTGTCAGCTATGTTGTACCCCACCTCTCTGCTCTCCAACTTCTGCTGGCAGAACGCACGTTGTACACGCACAGCTCCTCCTTTCAATGCCGCCGCAGGGCCGCTCGGACAGGGCAACAGCGCCGGGCCTCTGCGCGGCCGAGCGGGAGCCTCGAAGGGCGCGAGGCGCCTGAGGGGGCGGGAACACACAGCGGGCGCGTGCAGCGGGCGGGCGCTGGAGGTGCAGCGCGAGGCCGGCTGTGGGAGCTGCGCAGGTCGGAGCTGTGCACGGGGGAAAGATGGGAGGGCTTTTTTTGTGGCTGCGTTTCCTGAGGAGGAGCCGTGGCTGAAGGGGTTGCATTCTCCGCTCTCCATGTTTTGGTAGTGCAGTCTCTTGGATTTATGAGTCCTTTGGTCTGAGGCTGTTTATTTTTTGTTGTGTTCAGCAATGTGAGCACCTTTAGCGCTGTGCAAATCTCTCATTTGCTGTTTAGTTGGATTTCTCAAACTGGCCTGAACAGTTACCTGTCAGAACAAAGTGCCAATAAAAGCCCTTTTCCAATCCACCCGGTTCTGTGCTTCTGGATGTGGAATGGACGTTTGTTATTTTTAGAAGTGGTTTTGCTGAGGCTTTTC
Organism: Pavo muticus; assembly: GCA_016647715.1. Classification (NCBI taxonomy): domain Eukaryota; kingdom Metazoa; phylum Chordata; class Aves; order Galliformes; family Phasianidae; genus Pavo; species Pavo muticus. The sequence goes on from JACDJE010000022.1 coordinate 1,178,868, forward strand.
AATTCCATGTGCCCCAGGCGCTGATGGCTGGGCCTGCTTTCTGCCTGCAGCCTCATTTTGTTTTTTAGGGCAGGGTATTTATCCAGATCTGATCTATCAGAACTGTACCTTAATCAGTCAAGTGGTGCAGCCCCCAGCCCAGCCTCTGTGAGCCATCCCTGTGCAGCGGCACTACAGAGCCTTCCTCAGTCTGTTATCTGGGAAAGGGCAGACACTTTTGCGGGCTCTTTGTTCCTCCTGATACTCACACATTAATTATTGTCTCTCTGCTCCTTGCTGCCGTTTGTAAGATAGTGGCAATAAAGAATCTATTCTGCTTATTCAGCTAGAGTTCTTATTGGCAGCAGTTCATAAGCTGCTTTAGAGTGGGTTGGTGCTGCTTAACCAATGCAAGTGGTGCAGAACTTCTAACTGAGGTCTGGTGGTGTCACTGAAGTTTTATTTCTTGATGTAATGGCTGTCTCCATTCCCTTCTGCAATAAGAAAAGTAACAATTATCATGTACAGAGATATGTAGAGAAAGATGTCTTATTAAACTTCTGTAAGCTAAGTGCATGTGCTATTTTAAAGGCTGTTTTTTTCTCATGCAATAGAGTAATATTATGCTCTATACTCTTATTTGTTTGTTTTTTTCTTTAAAGCTTGAGTGTGAGGGGACTGCTCTGCATTGTCATGAGATGCAGAGAACTGCGGGTCAAAACTTGGGCTCCCTTGTCCAGCTCTGGCGGTGACATGCGCTCTGCAGTATGAAGTAAGTAGAAAAAAATGAGTTTGATACTTAAAGAGGTGGATGGAAAACAAATTTGCTTTTTAGTCCATAGATAAGAAGCATTGCTTTCAGTTAAAATGTTCTGTATATCTGTCTTGTTAGGGTACTGCAGTTTGGGCAGCCCAGCCAGAGTTTTATTGGAATTAAATGGGTTTTTAGACCTTGGTCTGCAAAACCCTGTGGTCTTCCATAGCTGTTTACCACCTCCTTCCCCCTTATGCTACATACTTGGCAAGAACTAGTAGAGGCTAAATGTATAGATAAGCACAGATACATAGGATATGGTGCTAGAGGGCTGAGAAATGCATGAGTGATACCTTGGCAGAGGATTTACCTGTTTATGCAAATAGCATATCTTTAGTGCTCTCTTAACTTGAATTTGGGTATTGCCTGTCTCCTCTAAGAAACTACATTTCCCTGTGGTGGAGGCACTTTCAGTTCAAGCTTACTAACTCCAGGATGTCAGTTGTTGTGGGGTTTCAGTCACGTGCAGTCCTACTGCTGTACCTCAGAATGACTTGACATTCAAATGAACTAGGTAAGTGTTAAAGGAGTTGGTGTGATAATAGGTAACCTAAATCAACCCTGCTGTGGAGATGTAGGACATAATTGCTGAATGCAGTTACTGATACAACCTTCAGGACGTTGTGTATTGCTTGTGAGAAGTCCTTAATTGATTGCAATGGGGCAATAATTTGATCCTTAGCCTGTGATTTAAAGACAGCACAGCACAAGAGTTACCATGCAGGCTGGTGTAGTCTTCCACAGCTCTCACTGTTCAGCTCTTTCAGCAGAAGATCATAGTGATTTGGTCATAATATGAATTGTGATTGATTGTAGTCTGGAAATGGGCCTAAGATGATGAAATGGTGGGAACCCTTATTCTGACCATCTGCTGTTTGCTTTTATTATGGTGATTTTGGATAAAAGCTCGGTCCTCCTGAACCTTCCACAGCTGTGCAAGAGGAGGAACACTAGTTTGGGATGACATGATGACTTGTTTGGTTCTGCTCTGGCTCTCTGCTAACCTAGGAGATGGCGAACAAGGTAACTGTTGAAAACTCCGAAGTTGTTTTGTTCTTTCTGTGACAGATGTGAGGCTGAAGGAAGGTTTGGTGCAGAAACAAATTTCTGTACTTAGCTCACACGTGGGCTATTACTCACCCAGGGAAAGCCATCTAAAAGGTCCAGTTTGACTTTCATTCGGACCTATTTTTTAAAGCTGTGTACTGTGTGATTCATCTCTTCTGTGACCTGAACGATGTCCTTAAAATGGTGCTTTACTTTATTACTGTTTGTGTACAATGGCACTCAGCTCCGTGTGTTGCACATTCTGCTCAGAATGAGATCTCAGCTGTGATAACTGTGTTTTTTCCACTGGATGATTTGCCTTTATGAAAATGCATTTGTAGATTGATACAGTAGTTGTACTTCACTGGGGTTGGTGGAACTCAAATTAATGCCTGAAAACCCAGTTTTTAATGGAAAGTTTTGTTCTAGATATATCTCTTTGTAAAGTTTTAGGCTGTTGCTGAATAGGTTAAGTGCTATGTGTGTAGCTCTTGGTATTTATTGCAGTGTGACAAACGATGCTACAGAAGGTTTGCACCAATTTTCAGCCCTGTTCTCTTTGGAACAAGAAGAGAAACGTAGACTTTAGTGTTTTTGTTGACAGCACCTTACGTACAGCTGAGTGGCATAACCCTTCGTTCCAGATTCCAATTAGATTAGACACTGATAGATTCCCTCTGCAATGAAGATTATTACAGTCAACTTGACATTTAAAAGTGAGAGAAACACTGCCATTTAGTCAAAGAAGGTCATGGATTTGCTAAAGAATGAAATAATTTTGTCAGATCTCAACCTTAAAATTCTCCCTTTTATTGATGCAGGATTAAGTGTAGATGAAATAAAGAATTGTAAAATTGAATGCAGGCCATTCTGAGTGTAATGCAGCTGAGTGAATTTAACTTAGTTTAAAGCACTTATGTGGAAGAAGCTGAGGAGACCCTGGTGTCCCTTAGTTTGGGCACAAAATGGAAGATGTCGAGATCTGTTTCAGATTCTGCCATTGGCTCACTTGGTTGTGTTGGTCAGGTTACTTCACTGCCTTCTGCTTTTGCCTTTTCTGTAAAGGGCAGATGTTGCACAGTGCTCAGCACAGCGTGAGACCTGCAGAGTCACGCTGTTGGGTGTCCCTGCTGTGGAGGTGCTGTATTGCTGTTCGGTTCCACTCAGCTTCCTCACCCAGGAGCTGGCCAACAGGAGACCAATGCTGCCCTTTTTACCTTTAGCAGAGTTGTTCCCATGTAGTTTATACATGTTACTTTAGCACTCCTGAAGCATTACACGTCCTAGGATGGATAACAATGCAAACACAATTAATTATCTTAGTTTCAAATTCCTTGTATATTATATATATACTAGAAATATATGTTTCTCAAACACATCTGTGCTATAATATAGTGTATGTTTGGTTAGCAGTTACCTTCCTGCTTTGACTGAATCAATGGTAGGAAGTGCACGTTGAGAGCGCTGCGGTTCACCTGTGTGCATGCTCACTGTGTTACTCACAGGTACCAGGAGTAAATGCTGTCGGTTGAAGCTGCAGATTACCGAATGTGAATCAGCGAGAAAGATGCACAAATGGACCTGACATCAGTGCTGCAGCTGAAGTGTTACTTCGTGACTGCTTCTGGGAATTACCGTATCTGTCCCCGCCATCTTCAGTAGGCAGCTGTTCCTGAATCAAATATCATTTCGGTAGAGAAGCAGCACACCAGTGGGGGGTGTGTATGAACAGGGAGAACGTAGTTATGATTCAGCTTGCTTTTATGCATTTAATAACAGAAGAGTGGAAGCTTGAGATACAGTATAAACCTTAAAGGCATAATAATCCTAAACAACAGAGGTAACGCACCAATGCATGCCCTGTAAAATGATTAATTAAAGAGTGATAGGGACAATTATTCATTTACTTTCCTCATTCATGACCGTTAGGCAGTAATACTAAATTAGCTTACCATGTTTGCTAGTGTAAAGTCATTTCCTGAAGCAAAAGCTGTAGAGAACTGGGAACTTAGTGGGAAAAGGAGAAATGCTTCTATTAAAAGAAGAGGGGAAAGAAAGGGGATTTTTATCTGTTTTCTTAGAGGACTGTCGCGGTGTGGTGGATACAACCCGATGCAGTGTTGTCTGCCTATATGTGCAGAGTGCCTGAAACAATAGATTTGAGGTGAAAACTGCTTCATCGTCTGTAGGTGGCCGCTAAAGCAAGGGTCAGTCGTGGATTTGTATTTATTTAGGTGTCAGCTCTGTGAGCTGTGTGCCCGTTTGAGGAAGAATCTTCTTTAAGTGTCCCATGACACATATATTCAATAGGAAACCCTTCCTACTAGGCATGTTGAACATCTGGCTGAGGAATTGACCTCGCTTGAGGAAAAAGATCTGGGGATCTCATTTTTGTTCCTTTAATTCTGTATACTTCAGAAACAAACAAATAAGCCGTAATGGAAAAGTGATCTTATCAATGCACCGCGTCGGATTAAGGGCAGCTGAATGCTAGCAGAAGCACAAAATGTTGGCCAAAGCATTCCTGTACGATGTAATCCTTTAATCCACATGGTAAGTAAAACAAGTGTTCTTGATGTGCAATGAGATCACTTTGATTATAGCAGCTGAGGGGAATGTTTTTTCTCCCGCTGCTTTACGTAGGATAAATCTGTCAGCTGAAGTTTGACAAGGTAAGTCCTCTCCTCTCTTCCCTCTAGACAGCCTTATTCTTGAATAAGGGCAGCGTTACTAGCACAATACACCGTGCCTCAGTCTCTTATCACTGAACTCCTGAGTCTGGTCAGTATCCTTCCAGGAGTTGGTTACTGATGTGTGGTAATACAGCAATTTTCTGAAGCTCTGCTCTTTGGAGTATGAACTCGGTAAGTTCAGGGTTGTGTTTCTGTACGTTTCAGTCCTTGCCTGCAGTGGGACTTGGTGCGGTGTGGTACCACCGGAGTGTCCTGTAAGAAGTTAAGAGTTCACCTGTTCCCTGCTAAGAGCTAAAGTATTTGAGGATCATCTTCTATTACACCAGATAAGCATGGGTCAGAACGTCAGCAGAAGCTGATGCAGAATAGTCACTGACATCAATACTTCTAACTCGTTTAAGTTTTAGGCAATGATTTTGCACTCAGAGGACAGTATAGTAGATGTATTTTTTTAACCATTTTCAAGTAAAATGTATTCTGATTAGTTTTTATTCAAAAAGACTTCATTTTGAAATGTTCTTTATTTACAAGCTTTAGAAACAGTAAAAATCTAAATGATGATTTTATAATTGAACCAGGAACAAAGTGAATTGCAGTTCTGTTGTGGAGTGCAGTGAGGTGTTTTCACTTTCACATGCATCCAATTTCATGTCAGCCTAATTCTAAATCATGTATTTTTATTTTTGAAAACTACAGGTAGAAAAGTCACTTTTTTCCTCACTAGGCAATCGATGGTCTCTCTTTGCTGCTGATTTGCAGCTGATGTTTTAAGGATCCTCAGGTTGTTACTACGTGTCTCCGAGCTGCACTCTGCTTTGGCTCTGCGCTGCCTTGAGGCTGCCCAGTGGAACGTGTAATTGTACTGTGATCCTACTGCAGATAGGAGAGGAGACCACTGCCAAGTTACAATTAAAGATAGCTGGTTTGCTGTAATCAAACAACACTTCCAACTTAGATTCATTTAGCAAAGGCAAACTGATAGAATTTGGAAAGATTCATCCAGAATACAAGTCCTTGCACACACCAAGTGCCAGAGTTAAATGGGCAGAGTCATGTGCAGTACTCTGGTTGTGATCCAGCAGTGTATGGTGTATTTGTGTGGCACACATATGCAAAATGAGAAGAGATGAGACATTGTGATGGTCTGCTAGAAGCTTCTTAACGCTTGCTATCAATTATCAATGGTAATGCTATTTGGATTTCCTCTAGCAGAATTGCCTACCACCAGCTGCTTTACAGAATTGGGCCTTTGAAAATGGTTGGGGTGGCACTGGTAGTTTAAAAGTGAAGAAGTTAAATTGCACGGATTATAATAATGTAATTAAATTAATTGAGATTAAATGGGGTAGGGCTTTGAGCATCTCCTGAGTAAATATTAGCAGGACTTAGGGAGTGCTGAGTTTTGTTTATCCTCCAAAATTATCTTTTGACATCTGTGTTCTACGTTGGCAGTGCGACTCCTTGAGAACTTATTAATTACCCCTTATTAAATATAGTGGTGCAGTTCTGATGTCTTCTGCATATTAATTAGTTTTAGTCTGCCTTATTAGAAAGGCTGTTTGATCTCTTATGACGTGTTTTATTGTCTATTGGCTGTGCATGATTCCTTACTTGCTAGGTCTTGCACACAAGCCTGTTGTCCTCTTCCAGCACTGAGAAGACGTTTGCCCTGATCAAACCAGGATCCAGCCCTGATGGCCACAGGAAGCTTATTTGAGTTCCAAATTGTTTTTCCCTTTTCTTGGAATGCGTTGAACTAGAGGATTTCCATTTCTTTTTCTCTAAAGAAGATTAGAAGGTTGTGGATCTAATTGTATTTTTGATATAATCATTAATTATACTTTGTTGTATTATCAGCCCCTTGTGATATGTCACGTTGATATTTATGTGTAGAACTTGAGCTATCTGTGAAAGAAAGAGCTTTCTTGTCTTCTCCTGTCCTTACGTGGTGCCCACGCAGTGCAGTTTGTATGCACTGCTCTTCTGCACCATCCCAGTACGAACAGCAGAGCGGTGATGGATTTTCCTCAGAACCCCCAAGCACAACATTTCGCTTAAAATGTGATATTTTAAGTCAGATTTTTTCATCCTGCAAGCTATAAATCATACCTGTTTACAGATATACATGGAGTCCTGTGGACTCATGATTTGAAAGCGCTAGCACATGAAAACAATGGTGTCTCACAATAGCTGCCTCCCTTTGCAAATTGCACAGCTATCTTAGTACTTGGGGGGTTGAAACTGTCAGTGCTCGGTAAAGATGAGTAATAGCAATCCTGGGTGTTCTCAGCCTTGAGTTCTAAAATTGTTTTCAACTCGCAATGCAAATGTCCCTTTCAAGGTGAGAAATGTCACACCAGAAAGGCTGAAAAGTTTCCAGGCAATTACACTGGTGAATAAGTGTGTATGGATTCTTGATAACTTCTAAATAAGCTCTTTTAAAGTAAATGATAGTAGTAAAAAAAAAAAACCAAAAAACAAAAATCCAGATGAGCCTTTTGTAGTTTAAGTATGGGTTGACTGTACTGCAGAAAATGAAGCACTGAGTGGGACTGTAAGGCTGTTTGCTGCTTGTTGGAATCTGGAAATGATTTGCTTTGCAGTGCTGAGCTAACCCTCAGCACACGGATCCAGTTCTGCAGAGGCCATCAGGTTTTGTCATGATCTGAATCTTGCCCGTGACACGCGAGGAGCTGATTGCACATTGAAAGCTGATGTCACAGGCAGTAGAACGTCTACATATTCTCCTGTTAATTTTAGACTTCTGTGTTCCACCTATAACTCTCATTGCTGTAAGAAACAAAGTCTGTTACAGTAAATATTTTCATGTTCAGCTCACAGCAGGAGTTTGGCTGTCTGTGCAGCTGGTACCAAATTTGTATCTTTGTGGCAGTTCTGGGGGGTTGAACAGAGGGACAGAAGGTGATTAAACCGAACAAATGAGGATCGGTGTCTCAGAGGAGAGAGGAGTTTGTTCCATGTGGATTTCATACTTTCTGTTGCTGTATGGTTGATGTTTGCTGGACACCCAAATGGCAGCATGTTCATATTCAACACAGCTAAAGATCTGTGCCCTTGTTTCTCTTGTATTATGGTCCCTGTATAGCACTTCAGTCAAGGAGGATTTGGGTGAGATGTTACATGACAAGCTTTCTGATAAGGTGAGGTTAGACCTCTCTCCAGTCTGTGGGGCACTGAATTGCCTTTGGTTGCAGATGGAAGAAGCATTTAAATGCTGCCTCTGCTGTGAAATCACTCAGCCGTGTTGGACCCCCCTTCACCTCTAGTTACTGCCCTCAGTCCTTCTGCTCCTCCATTCCTTGTCTGTTGCTGCAACATATAGAAGGGCTCAGGGAAGGTTCCCTGCCACAGCTCCTCTACAGTTCTCACGTTTGATGCATAGAGAACATGCAAATTGCTGGGACTGTGTCAGGGGAGCAGGAAATGAGGGCGGCTGAAGCCTCTGTATCCTCAGCGGTAACTTTGTCTCCTTGGCCATGAGGGAAGGCATTTACGCTGCACTAATGTAGAAGGAATAGGCATCAGCGTGGCTGCATGAAGTGAGGCTTACACTCCTTCCGATGGAGAGGGCTGACCGCGGTGTGCCCAGGCTGCTTCCTCCCTGCGTGCCATCCCTGTGCCCCTTCTCTGGCTGCACAGCTTCCTTGGAGTCCCTGTGGCTCTTCAGGGTGGTTCTGCGCTAAGCCGCGGGCACACCTGAGGGCAGAGAGGTCAGGACTTTGAGATGAAGAAAAGTTTTCCAAAACCAAGCTGTGAGATTTTGATGTGAGAATGAATGCAGGGCTCCCAGTATGTGAGAAAATAAACACGCTTCCTTGAAACTACTGCTTGCAGCCATTTTGAAACATGACCTAGTAAATCCCTGCTTCGTGAATTCCCTTATGCAAAAGAGAATTTTCATTGTTCCACCCATTATTATAGGACATGAATTTGAATTTTAAATAACCCATTTCCAAAGAAATGTGTAAACTTGATTTCAATTCTTTGGCTTGTCGTTATCCAGTAGGGAAATGCTGCCTGGGGAAGCCAGAAGGCCCTCCTTGCAGACCGTCAGTTATGCCACGGAAGGGAAGGGAGCATACTTGGATGCTGTATCAATGGCAGAAGCAAAGCTAGTGCTGCTTGGTATCTGGCATAGGTTTGTACTTTGAATGGAAGGACTAAATATTATTTTAACGTCGTAACTGAACACAGCAGGTAAAAGAACTGAAAATCAAATCTGAAGCAATTTAACTCCAGGCAAAGAAGGATTAAAGGAGGTAAAGGAAGTACATGCATGGATAACTGAGTAAAGAATTCTGTGAACCATCTAGTACAGACAACTGTCAAAGATACGAGGCTCCACAACTATTTTTATCTTGTGCTTTGTGTCTGTGATCTGGAAAAATGCTTATGCACACATATAACAAGGAAGCAGTTCCATTGCTTGCAGTGGGTAAGAAAGAAATGGGACAGCCATATTTGAATACGTTTTCAAGCTTAGAGCCATCAGGCTCTCATTCCTTGTGTTCGTTCAAAGCATGCACTGAAGTCAGTGGGAGTTTGGGCCAGTCAGATATTTCATCTGGAGTTTGTTTAGAGCAGTTCTGTAGCAGAGCTTGTATTTCCTTTCAGGATATAGATCATAAAAAAAGAAAAAAAAAGGAGGCAGTTTATTTCACCCCTCCGCGTGGTCTATTCATAACAAAACGTATTCTGATTACTGCTCATGGAGGCTAACATCAAGCAGACCTTTGCTTAGCTTGCAGACATGGAGCCTTAAGCAGGACAGCAGATTGCAGGGCCTGCCAGGACGAAGCCATGGAAATACAGCCAGGAGAGCCTTGTGCTAGTGAGAGCAATGTCTGCTGTGGGCAGGCCGAGTCTCTTCTCTAAAAGGCTAGCCTTGGGGTTCTTGACCATACGGTGAGTGCATGAGTGGGTTGATATCGTGCTAGCTTAGATGCTGGTGTCCTGTGTCTGCCCTGCTTGGGGCGAATGCTCCTTCCCTTTTTGTAGTAACAGCTGATGACCATCCGCTCTGCCCTGGATGTGGGTTGGGATGCACAAGCCCTGGATAAGCTTGGTATGGCAGAGTAGCTGGAGGCAATGGCTCAAGCAGGGCCACTTGCTGAATTATATGCAGTAACGTTTAGAGGAATGAATGCACTGATGTCTGGGTATCTGATGTGGTCCTAAAAGGGGTGATTATGGCTTTAGTTATGACTTGACTTCAAGGTTCCTGTATAAATCTGCAGACACTTTCCATTGTAATTTTTCAGCACAGTGTGATCTGTCTTGTTCTTGGAAATTTCTTTTTGACTGTAAGAAACAAAACACTTTAAAAATGTTTTTTCCCAGAGGAATAGACATCCATTACATACTGATATACAGTTGAAAAACAGCACCTACTGTACAAACATCATTCCTTACCCAGCAATTACCTTCAGTCGTCCAGGTGAAAGCCCATTATACACTTCCCCAATGAACGGATCAACACTGTGCATCTATGAAACAGCCCGTTGATATGGACATAATTAGATTTTTATCAGTTTCAGCTTGGTGTAACCATTTCATTATAATTGACCCAGATTAGTTTCTACATGTCTCCCTCATTAAAACGTATAGCACCTGTGCTAATGGGTTTTGTTTCTATCAAGACATAATGAGGACTGGCATATCTGCATATTCTCTGAGCACACCGAGAACAGAGACAAATACTCCATTTTATTACCATCTGACAGAGACATAATGATTGCTGAGAAACTCATTACCATCATATTATACAATGATTTAACTTGAAATCCTCGCCATGCTGCAGCCTGGCAGTGGCAGAGCACTTGGAAATGCATGAGTTTCTGTTGGAACTGAGAGAGCTGAGCTGATTCCCTTCTCCCCATGTGCCATACACGGTCTATTTGCCTTGCAGATTTCTGACTGGTTTTGAGTATATTTCATTACTGTGCTGTGAAATTAAGTAGTATCACTGAGAGATGGTTAGAAAATCACATGTAGTGAGGCTACATGCAGAGCAGGAAGTTTGTGCGAAACACAGAATATTTTTTCTCCTCTGTCAGTACTCCATTTACACATCCCATAACACCCAGGTTTATGGATGAGACGTCCTGGTGTCTCCTCATTTGAGGCAACCAGGGAGAGAGTTTTTGCTGCTCTTGGTCAACTTTTCTGCAGCTCTGCAGGTATAGACAGGCATTTACTGATAAAAGCTTTTCAGAGGTACTTTGTGTTTTCATTCTCTGTGCAACTTAGCCTCTTCCAAATGATACCACTGAGCTGATTTCTGCAGAGCTCAGTTCAGTGCCAAAGACCATGACCAGAAATGTCACTGAGCATGGTTTATCATTTGAACACGAGGCCCCTCGGTAATGCAAAACAACACAGTTCATGTGGTTAATGCTGGCTGCAGTCCCTGCCATCGTGCTAGGCTGGGAAGAAAGGTGCGTGATATTTATTTGTCTCTGTCACCTTATGTAGAAACTCCTTAAATATACAGAAAGCTATGTAGTAGTCAGGAGCAGCAGCTCTAATCCTTTTTAGCTTGACAAATTCACCCCAGTTTAAACATTTCACTGCGTGTGAAGGGATGAGTGCTTTGGGGAGAGATCCTGCTGCCCTTGCTCATGTCAAATAGTAATACTTATGGAAGTAGCCATAATTATTGTATTCTGACAAGTGCTCATTAGCTTGAATTCAATGTTTTATTGTTTCCATGCAATTTCTGGAAATAAACATCCTTACTGTAAATTATTTGCTCATTAGCAGTCTCAGCCACACTATTAGCACAGAGATGAGGACAGAACTTTTATCCTGTCTGACCCAGAGTGAGCATTTCTAGTGCAGGAATCACGTTATTAAAGAAACATACTAAAAGTGCTCGCACATGTCGTTTATTAGGTAAGCAACAGAAAGTAAAGCAGGTACTGATTTAACTTCAGGCATTTAATTTCAGTACTGTGCAGTCAAGGTAAATGTTGCAGGCTGCCCTTCTGAAGAAATGAGCTGCCTTGTGTTGATACTGAGAGACTAGATATGGGTGCCTGGAATGAGACAGTGTGAGTACTGTGCTTGGTATAAGCAAGAAGAATGATGGGGCTCTTTCATTAGCCTGCTTTCATGCAGTCAGCGATGAACACTTTGCAATGCAGTGACTTTCCAAACTTAATTCAATCCTGGGCTTGTTTGCCTATGTCTGGTGTTCAGAAATGAAGGGGGTGGGGAAAAGTCTTATCCTCTCCCTGTTTATCAGCGTTCTTGAGCAGGCTAACAGATTCAAATGCTGGCTGAGAAAAAGTGTGAAATTGAAAAAAATAGTCTGTGTATACCTGAAAATAGATGGAAAGCTTTCTCCATGTTCAGCCTTTGATCAGGGAAGTAATTTAGCTGTGCTGTGTCATAGAACTATAAACACAATATTTCACCTGGGAGAGCTGCTATTGGTCTGTAGAGCAGGTTTCCCAGTTGGAAAATGAACCATATGGTGCATATGTCAAACCAAGGGAAGGAGAGCTAACAGATTGACTCTTAATTAAGATCAGATGGTGTCTACTGTTAATCAGATACCCAGGAAAACTATCTATAACTGCCTTGATCCTAGGTGTAAAGTTGTTATATGAACAAATTTCTCCACTTACCCAAAATCAATGGAGTTTCACTGATGAGGATGAATGTTGAACATGACCCTTAGTCTGTGCTGGGGAAATTCTTCTGAGTGGAGATAAGAACCTATCTGGACAAACCATCTGTCAGCTGCTCATGTTGTTGTAGGGCTCTCCCTCTTGGAGGAAGGTAAGCCAGCAAGCAGCAGAGAACTATAAAAATCTGTGTGTGATAGAACTTATTTCTAGACAGAAGGAAAGGTGAGATCCCTGTAGTTCTCTGCCTGCTTACTTTTTCCATCTAGCTCTTCGCTTTCCATCATGCACTCATATTCTGGAAGGCACAAAGGCATATTCCAGTCCAGTGCAAAAGGCTTGTCTGCTCTTAGAAATAAAGTTTGCTGTAAAAAACCAACAGGTGGTGTGCATAAACCAGGGGTCTAAAAGTCCTTGGTGGTCTTTGGATGCCCAGGAAGTAGGATAGGGAAAACCAAGACGTGCCTCTTACAAGAGGTTCTTTATAGACCAACTCGCACAGCGCCACACAACTTCCAGTTGTACCTCTTGATTAGGGTTTATCAGTTCTAATACATTTGATCTTATAGATGCCTTTAGCATGCAGTTCTGCCCTGATGTTGCAAGTGAATGAAGGCATTTGAGTGGAAAAGATACGGATTGTTAATCAAGTTTTGTTTTCTAGGTAAATTTCAGTCAGCCCCAACTGGCCCCTCTTCTATGTGGCACAAAGGCACTGGGCAATATTGTGTCCTTCCCCACAAGAGCTGGTCTGTTCTTCTCACCCAATAAACAGTGTCAGGTTGGTGTTCGTTATCATCTAATGCCATCAAAGAAATAATTCCACAATCAAGCTGACTTCTCTTGTAATGCAGCTGGCAGTGGAAAGGAAGCACGTGCTCTTTCAGAAGGCTCTGTGTGGGTAACAGTTACAGGTTGGGTGCTGGAGCTGTGGAACTACTTACTGTGGATCAAAGCGTTTCCTTTCCTTTCTTGGAGCTTTTTCTTCATTTTGGCTAAGGTGATTACACTGCCTGTGCTGTTATACATGCATATAGAATGTACAAGAAAGTGCCATCATAAGTTTTGAATAATGAGAAGGAAATGTGCTTGCCCACAGAACTCTTTCCCATAAACAGCAGGATTGCTGTCACTTGGAGCTGCAATGCTTTACTCTTAGTAGGATTGAATTCTTCCCCTAATGAATTATTCTCACACAAAGAATATTATGTTGATTGTATTGAGTAGGAAGAAGTAAGGTCATTGAACGGTGAGGCTTTGACTTTATTACTGAAGTTGGAAGGGATTGTTTTTCTTAGGTAAGTACAGGGATATTGATAGCTAAACTATTCAGAGTGTTTGTTTCAGGTAAACATTTTGCTGTAATTCAATTTGAGAGGGATCTTTCTCTTAAAAGCACTGGATGTGTCTGCATACTAATGAGAGATTGTGCTCTTTAGTCCTGTATACTGGAGTGATTGAAGACAGGTCATTTAGTGCCAGCAGAAGCTTGTTTCCTGTGTAATCATGAAATGCAAAAGATAGTGTCCAAAACAGTGATCAGGATGCTGACATTGAAAGCATCCTCTTTTTGGAAACATGAGTTATGTTCGTTCTTGTGTTTCTTGGGATGGGAGATTAGCATACTTTAACGTGTGAAGAAAAAAAATAGAAGAGTCTGTTTGATTGAGAGAAGCAGTGAAAATAACTGCAGTGCTGCAGACCCTAGAAGGATGGAAATCCCATTTCCCAAGCGCAGGTTTGTGTTGGCAGTGCATGAAAAAGACCAAAAAGAGATTGTTGCTCCCCCTCCAAAGCTTCTAGGCAAAGCAGGTTACTTTGTAGGGAGCAGTGTTTGGTGTGGCAGTGGGATGCAGAAGAAACCAGTTGATGGTTAACCTGTGTTCTGGAGGAAGTGCTCTTACACCAGTAAGTATTCGATCTGTGTACCAGGGCTTGGTTAGTGCTCCTTTCAAGCAGACGCAGCCGGTTATTCCTCCTGTCTAACACCACATGAGGTGCTGTAAGTCCTGTTATACGTGAGCCCATCTCCCAGCCCCGTGCACTGCCTCCCCCCGGCGGGGCTCCCTGCACGTGGGTAGAGCCGGGGCTCATCTCGTGGGCTCGTTTCCCCTGGTAGGTGGCACACTGTAAAAGGGTGACTTTTTATTTGCTGAGTTTCCATTGTCTTTTTATGTAAGCGAGTCTTTTAATTTAAGTTCTGGAGGAACATCTTATAACCCAGCCAGAATCTGTATTTGTGAATCTGTGATAAAGCAAAGGGCTGTACTTGCTGTGAAATATGAGCCTGGTTCAGAGCCCTCTTGAGCTCTTGGAAGTGTTTCCATTGATTGCAGCAGGCTTGGATCTATTCTTATTTCTGTGAAAATTCTGTAATAAATGAAGCTGCTTTAGGCCTTTGGGAATGAAGGATAGCAGCTGTAGGTAGAGTGCTATTACTGTGGTGCCAATAATCTCCAATTGTATTAGGGCTGTTACAAGGTGTCTGTGGGAAATGGGTCTTTTCATGAGGGAGAGATGGTTTCAAAGTTCCGTGGGGGGTGTTTTGGCATTTAACTGCTGGTCTGTACTGGTTTCTGTCATGTTCCCCCGTTCATCCCTTTGGTGAGCCAGCAGCTCATTAGATACCTCTCCGGATTCCGGAGTTTAGCTCCTAACCCAATTTATTTCGACCGCTGGTGTCTCGCAGAAGAGACTTTATCTTGCAGCAGTCTGTCAGCCTTGTACGAGAGGCTGCATTTGGGTGATAGTGCTCTGCAAACCACTGCCTGTGCCACGTTACTGGGAGGCACTTCCGGCTTCCACTTAGTTGATAAAATGCTTTTGATGTGCCTAAAATGGAAAGTTTCTTCTAGTTTATTTTGGCTCCTTGCTAAAACACCTTCTTCAGATTTCTAACTGAGCTGAAAGGAATATGTTTTTCTTTTCTTGGTCTGGTCTTCTGTTTGTCCAGTCGTTTGTTTTTACTTTTTTAGCAGTGCTGTTGATGCAGCTCAGAACTGCTTCATCCTTAATTGCTGCTGCAGAGCCATCAAAGAGGCAAAAAAGCGAACAGTGTTGAGCACAGAACCGTGGGCTGTTAGCACGGCCTTACCCATGACTTTGATTTCAAAAACCTCTTTTTCTCCTGTATTTCCTTTCCCTTCTCTAGCTAGGGATTATGAAGAGGATCAAGCTGAAAAACTATATTCTCTTCAGTTATCCAGAGCAAGGTGCATCTGGCAGTGGTGCTGGCGATGCTGCCTTAGCTCTGAAGCAATACAATGAGCTCAGGACAGTGAGGGCTGTTCAGTTTGGGGCCTCTTCAATCTTCACAATCTTCATCTTCTCTGTTGAGCTAGATGCCAATTACTGTCAATAACAGTGGATGGCTTTGATGATGTGGAGTCTTCTAAGCCAGAAACTGGAATGAAACTGCTAACTCATTTTGTGGCTGGTACTATACAGACATTTCAAAGCATTCATTTGTCATCGTTACTGGCTGTCTGGGATTTGGGTCTGAGGATTAGAAGAGAAAGTCTGCGTCTTTTTGCTACTCGTCTTACAGTCTTGATCATCAAAATAGGTATTTAATCTCTAAATCTAAGAAATTGTGGCAAAATCAAAAGCTGGACATCAAACTGTAAGTGCAATCTTTCTCCTTGAGACAGGGCTAATATTACTGTTGGGTTTGTTTGGTTTTTTGTTTGTTTTAGATGCAAGCAAAGTCATGCTTTGCAGAAGTGGGCTTTTTTTTGTCTCTTGTTTCAGACAGATGTCTTCACGTTCCACTTAATTATTTGCATTTTTTAATTAAGGTATTACGTTTTTCCTTCCCTTTCCTCAGGTTTATTTTGGGTCTCTGACAATATACAATATAATACACAAAATACAACCCAACACAAAAATACTGTCAGACAAATTAGAAACAATATGAATTGTCCTCACTGGTTTAAATCTGTCAAAAACAAAACATAAGGCTATCCAGGTTATCTTAGTTATCTTAGTTATCTTCCTTTATTACTCATTGGAATAGTGTAACAATGTACCATGTAAAATATCCAGGCATATTTGCGTATTCACAAAATAACTTTTTGACAGTAAAAATCTTACTGAACTGAACTGAGAATGAGCAAACAATTACAGTTCTTCCTCAGAACAAACTAAAAGATGAACTGCACTGAGTTAGCTGAACAGTTCACTTTGCAGGTGAATATATAATGCTCTGAGTTTTCTAAAGTAGCTAACCTGGGGACAAACTGGCATGTTTTGCCTTGGTTAGGTCGTGTCATTCAGCTTTCAGAAGCACTGTAGGCACGTCTGAGGTAGCATTAAAGAAAGCAAGTGACAACAAAAGAATCATTTATAGGCATGATACCATCAGCGCTCCTGAAACTTAAACACAGTGCTTCAGTCGTTTTCCTTATCCCGTACATCTTCGTTGCATTCATGCCCACTGCTGCTCTGTGCTTGGTTTACTTACATACAGCCCCAGAAATTGGCCTTGAGATTTCTTTTTTGAAAGCTATTCCTCATGGTCAAAGGTAGAGAGGTGCAAATACGGTTACTTTCTAAATTGTTTCAATTTGACACATCCAGATAGGATCCTCTGAAATCTGTTGAACTCTGACTTCAGGCAGTATTTGAATTTGATGTTTGGATGACATGTTTAGCAACCGTAACACTTAATATTGATCTAGCTAAGTAGATAAATAAAATATTATGGGAAATCAACAGCAACAACAAAACCACAAGCCTTCCTCCTTGTCCTGCCTCCTTGCTTCAGTTCTGTGTTCTCATCTGTGCAGATTCCCTTCTTAACTGGGGTTGGGAAACTCTGTTTTTGATTCCTGCCTGCTCTGCCCAGTTTGAAAATCTAACCTTAATATATCAATAAAGATGGGAAATGCTGTTCCTTAGCAGAGCTTCTTGATGGCTACTTGGATGGAGTCCAAGCTCCTGTAGTGGCTGCCTGTGGTGAAAGCCCAGCTGCTTTGCGTATGACAGACCTCTGGGCCTGGATGGAGCATGTTTGCATGGATCCAATTAGAGGATCAAAGCCCTCATTAGCTCTGCTCAGGCTTTTGTTTGAAGCCAATCTTTTATTTGCACAGACCTCTGCTTTACCGCAATGGAGGCATGTGGCTGTATCACATGAATTTGCAAACAGGCTGAGCAGAGGCTGTAACCTCCACATTAATTCTAGCTCTTGTGCCACAGTTGGAGCTTTGCAGACCACCCAGATGCATGTGGCACACCCGGCCCTACGTATACATGTAGAAACAAAGCTCTTCTGTCTCCTTCAGCTAAGAGTTTTGTACTGACCATAATGTTAAAAATGGCATTCTTCCTTTTTGTCATTGCTCTCTGCTCCTGAATGCAGCATAGGATCTGCACCACTCGAGAACCTGCGTTTTCCACAGTAGCTCTCCGTGCATAGCTGGTACACTGCTCAGTGGGGAGCAGTCAGGACAAGAGGGGTTTTCCCAAGGGCTGACATTTCTGTAACAATACCAGTAATTGCCTGAATAATCCTAAGGGTAGTTTCACATGCGCTTTGAGCCAGTATAAGCAGACGTGACTGCCAAGAGAAGCAGTTCAACCCTCCCTATGCCCATGGTTGCTTTTTCCCATTTCAGAACTGTCCTCTTCGGTGAACTGTGTTGTTTTCATCCAGATAAGTTCCCTAGTCTGCTTCCTGCTGGGCCACACAGCTGCTTGTCTGCACACGTGGGAGTGGGGCTGGAAATGAACAGCTGGAACCTGGGGGGAGGGCAGGATCGGCTCCTCTGGTGGCTGCCCTAGCTTGTGCCAACTTGAAGTGTATGTGGAACTATTGCCTCACGTAAAGTAATGTTATTTTGCATCTCGCTCTTTTAGTTCTTCATGGGGTTCCCACTTCAAAGTGTCTGTGCTGTGGCATCTGCTTAGAAGAACTGCAGTGGGAGAAATTTTATGTATTAGAAGATGGACTCCGTTAATTAGGGTTTGAGAAAGAGCTGGATCTTCTCCCTCACATCGAGAAATCAAGAGTTTATTGTAAGGACAGAGTTGGAGGGATGGTGCTGGCAGCATTTTAAAAAGCCAGCACCCGGGGACATGGATTCTCATGGTCTATTGGTTTTCTTTTCCCAGCAGGTTTATTGGCTGGTTGGTCCTTTGGTTCTGTGGTAGTCAGTGCAAATTTAAGTAGATTATGGGCTGTTTTAATTTATACATGTGTGTTTCTTCTCTGGCATTGGATTTGAGAGAAAGAAGGAAGGTGGCATTAGCCTGCCTCAGCTGTCTGTGTTAACTGGACGTGCATTTGCTGCCATGGAGAGGTCTGGAACAGCATCTGTCCCCAGCAGTGATCCCTGCTGGCTGAAGGAATGTGAGGGGCTGGGCAGGTCGACTGCCTTGTCCCATGAGCGAGGTGGCAGGTTTGGGCCTTTTTGGTTTTGTGTTGGGCACACTGCATGGTTAACTGTGAAGGGACATGCTTGTTCTTATGCAGGGCCAACTTTCCTCAGCCTTACCAGTAAAGTCACTGCAACTCAGATTTAAGTGGCCAATTTTTTAAGGGCTGTTACAGTCTTTAGGCTGCTAATGACTCCTAAAACACACAGTGAATTCACTGAGACGGAAACAAAAATAAGAGAGCTTAATGCTTCTTCTACTGGCTGTTTTTCTTGCCTTTTCATGGGTGAATTATTATAAAGAAAGCTACATGTCCTTATAGACATACATTATAATGATGATAACTGGAAGGGGGCTTCCTGTTGAGGAAATAATAAGTTCATTCGAGGTTGAATGAACTCCCAAGGGAGGAAACTCTCTCCTGTGTGCCCAGCATGGAGTCTT
Organism: Pavo muticus; assembly: GCA_016647715.1. Classification (NCBI taxonomy): domain Eukaryota; kingdom Metazoa; phylum Chordata; class Aves; order Galliformes; family Phasianidae; genus Pavo; species Pavo muticus. The sequence goes on from JACDJE010000022.1 coordinate 1,197,875, forward strand.
TCTGTGGGAGTCCTGCTGATTTCTACACAGAGCACAAGGGAGAAGCTGCTTCTCACAGCACCTATCTCTGGCTGTGTTGGGATCTCCAAATGGAAGTCCACGTGGGAGGTAGCAGAGCTGTGACGTGCATTTAGCTCCCTCCAGGTCCCCTCTGCTGTGGCCTCTCAGGCGGGAGCCCTGCCAGCGGTGAGGTGGGTGTGCTGTCGCAGCGGTGGGAAGGCACGATGGGATGCTGTCCATGGGCTGCAGGCGAGCGCCTCGTGCCGTGGGAGGAGAGGTCCTCTGAGGGAGATGTAGGGTCTAGGAGTTTCATAGAAGCAGAGCTCCTGAAATAACAACCACTCAAATCCTTTTCTCTGTTAAGAGCTGTTTCAGGGGAAGGAATGAGAGGGAAGCCTTGGAAGGTTCTTCTTTGCTCTAATAACTTCTGTAGCAGCAGGCAGCTTGTCCTTCAGTCTGCTTGGGTAACTCATCTGGCAAAGGCCTGTAAATGGGAAAGGCTGGAAGGTGAGGCAGGAAGGATTCGTGTGAAAGCAGTTCGGCTGAAGGCTTTCTCCTTTCTGTGCCCGCTTCCTGTGCACCCTTTGGGCAACCAAGGTCATTTGCTGAGTTGTATTTACCCAGAGTTGTTCAGGAGCTTTAAACTTTGTTTTTGTGAGAAGCTGGGAAAGCATAGCAGTTCTGGCTGGACAGTGGAGAACCATGCTCAACATATGTCTGATGAAAGAAAGAAAGTAAAATTACAAGAATTAAAGCAAATTGCTGACCTTGGATTAAAAGTTGCTGTCAGCTGCTCAGAGCATGGAGATTTGCTTAGCTATGGAGCGATTATGCAGATCAAATGCACACCCAACCAGAAAAGGGTTTTTTTGAAAAGCCAGGATCGTGCAGCAGCACTGTGACTGCATCCCTGCAGAGTGGCTGGGCAGGGCTCCTTCAGTCAGTATCAGTAAAGCATACACACAGGCCAGAATCCTCCTTCATTCAAAACCCTTTTATTCCAGATAGTAATAATAAAACAAAATTTCACAGATAATCATTATCATCTTGTTCCCATGCTAGGTAATTAGTATTGCATTGTTGCTTTGTGCCGTTCCCTATGTTCCCTTCATGTCAGAAGAGTTTAATTGACATTAAAAGAAGAGGAAATTAAAGGGATTTTAATCAGTTGGTCTGTCCTATCAGCTTCAAAAAGAAAAGCTGGAGTAATAGAAAAACAGACTGGTGTCTATGCTCTCTTATCATCCATTTTGCTATTCATTACTGAATTGATGAGACTATCTGCTTTGCATTTTTAATCATATAATTGATTAAAGTGAAATTAAAATACTCTGCGTTTTCTTCCTGTTAGTGAGGCTTTTGACTAACTATGATCTCAGTTTTTTTCAGTTCTCACTCAGAAACCAGCACTGGGAGTAAGAAGTGGGCATTTACAGCAGTGCTCTTGAGACATCTATCAATGTCTACAGCAAGATCCCATCTGATAAAGAAATAAGTAATAAACTGATGTTCTCATCTATGCAACTCCTCAGTATATACTGCAACATTAATAATATGCTTTAAGTTACTTAAATATTTTCTGGATTGAAACTTTAATGCATTACACTTGCATGGTCAGCAAATACTTGATGTCTTGGTTATAAAATGATTGCACTGAAAACAGCAAGAGGGTGATATAGACTACAAAAATACTTTAAACTACATCAGATATTCAAACTCTGAGGAAATTCCAAAACAATCCAAACGATGGCTCCTTTGTGTAATTTGTTCTGACAAATAAAATCAGCTTAATATATTTTAATGACCTAGGTGAAAATTAAAGAATAAGGACTCATTTTGCTTCCCTAAAGCCACTGAAGAGCTCTTATTCACGTTCAGATTTTCTTAGAGTGAAGAGCAAATATGGTTTATAAATACAGTGTTATTAGGCTCTCTTCTTTTCTGGTGTTTGCAATAACAAAGAAAATCAGAGAGCGTTATTTAAGTAGCCTTGGATAAATCTGCTTAAAGAAGATGATTTCTGCAATTTATTGTATAACACTCAGAGGTGAACTCAATCGTGCCTGTACAAGTCAATTAATACAAAGCAAATTGTTAGGGACTTCAGGCTGTATGCACTGGAATGAGCAGGAGGGCTCCCGCTGCCTTCGGTATGCTTGGAGTCAGGCGGTGGGAATGAGATCCTGGCAGATCTCCGGTGCAAGCTGGTGGCATCCCATTGACTCATTAGGGGCAGGATTTCGTGCTAAGCTTTAAAAGATTTCATTCCCACAAAGTTTTTATCCTCAAAAGAAAGAAAAGCCAGAGATGCATCTCACCAGGTCCTTGCTATTCCTGCTTGAGTGGGAAGCGCTTAAATGCAATGGTCACATCTGGATTTATCCTCCAGACTGATGTTGGAAATGGTCTTCAAGAGCTTAATTCACCATCACTAGGAGATGGGGATCTGTTCTGAGGAGATGCTTACAAGCTCTGGCCCTACAGAATCTGCAGAGTGACACGTTGGTGGGAACGTGCTGTATAAATGATGTATTCAGGGAGGGAGCTTCCTTGCTTAGATCTTCCTACTGGCTGTGCTCATCCTTCTCCAAATCACTGACAAGGGTAGATGTGTTCTGAATCCCCAGTGACAATGTTTCTATTCGTGTTTTGTTCCTTCCTATTCTTCATATGTAACAGGGAGTTGGACAGATTGGTTGTAAACAGCAAAACTCTCCCTAGGATTTTTCAGATTCCTGAGCTAAGCCTTTCTGTGTCTCGGAGCAGCTGCTGGCACGTGTCCGTGCGCCCTGGACACCAGTGGCTCTCTGTGGTGGATGTATTAGTGAAGGTTCCAACCTCTTCTGCAAAAAGGGCTTAAAGTAGGAACTTTGCATAGTATCTGTTATAACTTTCTGTCCACAGACTAATGTTTGAGACATTTGGGGAACTAACTGAAGATAAGTATCAATTTTTCTGTCTCTTTGTTTTGGGGTTGGCTGTCCAAATATGGTATCGAGTTAGTTCTGATTCCATTGAAATAAACATTGATTTTTTTCTTTTATTTTGGTAAACTGTGAGTTGGTTTCTCTGTCTGCAGATTAGTAATTAAAAGAATAATCATGACTGCAGTTACTTCTATGCTTAATTTTTATCGTGGTTAAAGGCAGGAAGAGTTGATCAAAACACAGATAGAAATGGTTTCTCCCAGGTGTGGAGTCACATTCTTGCGTGTGAGAAGCTGACTGACAGACCACTTGAAGCGTGGGCCTCTTCTAAGCAGCCTTTAAGCTTTGTGTACCTAAAAGCAAATGTGTTTGCAAGGTAATATGGATTCCTTTCAGGTTTTATTTTGGGCGTATTTTTCAGAAGATTTCTTTGCCTTTTGAGGTTCATCATCTGCATGAAAATCACGTACTTCTAGGAACATCTGTTCCTTCACATTAGAAGAATGTCTGTAGATGTAAAAGAAAGAAAGCAAGGACAGGTGTGCTGTGGTTCTCTTGGGTGTGGGATGATGCTTTATCTGTAACAGCAACCATTTTAACTGAAAGGAGAAAATGTATTATTAATTGCTGCATCCTTTTCTGAAGCCTTTAATGTGGGGAGTTCCTTGGACTGATTTAATTTCAGAGTCTCTTCAGAAATAGCTGCCCTGGTGTGAGAAAGGCTGGAGAGCATTTCAAAATGTCTTCTGTGTCTTAGGATATACTGCTAAAGCAGTGTAGATGTTGTCTAAGCTGCCTTCAAACTAGCTTTTGTACCTGAAGACGTGTAGTGGCGGCGGTGCAGGATGGTTACCTACTGCTACAGAGCCGTCTGAAAGGCAAGGGTAAAAAACTATCATGGAATTTTTTGCAGTCCTTCAGAATGCCCTTTATCACCTATTTTATAAAACACGCTGTTCTAGACAGCCCAGAAGGGAGAACATCCTTCCATACTATCTATCTGCCTTAGTCAGACTGCTGTTAAAAAGCTCTCAGGGATGGGTCTGGGGGAGGAGCCCTTCATTTTTAATCAAAAAGACCAATGCTAGAATACAAACAGAAGGTTTTTCCGGTTCTTTTTCTTTCTTTCCAGTTGTAGTCCTTAAAAGGAACATGGATACCAACATTAGCAGGGAATAAAGTGAGAAATGTGTTGCTTTTCAACAAGTGGGCAAATAGAACATCTTGGAAAGGAAGTTTGGAGAGACAGGAGGCTCAGACCTGTGCAGCTTTGGTTAATGAGTCATCTCAGCCCTGTAATAGACCTATTTGGGATTTATTAGTGGGGCTATTACCTAGCAGTGGAGTGGAAGGACATTACACATCTCCAGTCTTCTCCTGATTCCCTTCTTGTCCCTATCTTGTTTCTGCACTTGATTTGCCAAAAGCTTGGCTGCAAAATGACAAAAGTCCCAGTGGTTTCATAGCAATAAACAGCTTCGTGCAGGCTTTGCAGGGTGACCTGATGTGAAGGCTGGAATGATGAGCGATGCAGTCCGTGCCCATTGCTATCTGTGGTTGCTGCCTGAGAGCACTGAGAAAATCAGTAGGGTCTCTTGTTGGACTTCAGGTGTGATTTCCCTGTGGAGATGCTTATTCTCTGAAGCTCCACTCGCTTTGTCTAAAGTTCTCTTTATTTGTTCCGACATAAGAGCCTCATAATAAGGACTCTAGATGCTGATTTGTTTTAATGAATGAGACCTGTAGGAAGGTGTTAACACAGGAGTGTGCTGTGGTAAGGCCATTTTTGTTACATGGCATGGCTATTTCTGCCTTTTCATAGAACCTGAAGGTCAACGTGATATCATGACAGGGAGACAGTGAGCCAAAGGGAAATGTGCGCTTCCAAGAAAAGTTATTTGGAATCTAATCAGTTCACAATAATGCTGATCTAATTAGGTGGCCTTTGGTAGGGTGCGAGACTGAGGAGGTGTCTGTGCTGCTGGGATGCTCTCTGCTGCTGCCATGCAGGCAGGGGAGATGTGCAGCGGGGGGGTGCAGCCTGAATACATCATTTATACAGCGTGTAGCCAGAGCCACAGGATGTGACAGGCTGCTCATTCCTTGCTCCCACCTGCACCTTTTGGTAGTCAGGCTCACAGTGTTTTCAAACAGAAACAGTGTGAGGGTTTTCCTATAGGACTGCTGCGCTCCATGTTTACTTTTCCCACAGGAATGTCTGCTCTCTGGTATAAATGCTTTTTTGGATTGATCTGTATCTAATCTGAAGGGTTTACATTTTGGCCTTAGTCTGAGCAAGAACAATCTTGCCTTGGAAACCCAATATCACATCTTTGGAGAGGAACGTGGTTATCTGAGGGCTTCAACAGCAATATCGGGGCATATTTGAAAAGAATACTCCTTTCCTACCGAGAGGAGGAAGCAATGTCTGTGGTTTCCTGTCAGATTGCTAAATTCTCTGCCTTTTCAAGTTGAGACTGTGCCTTTGTCTCATTTTGTTATTTAATGCTTCTTTTCCAGACTCCTTTAGTTCTGCCCAGTATTTTCTTACTCGAAATTTGTTGTCAAGCCTTTAGGAACGAAGCTTTGCCATTTAATCGCTAGTGATGGCCCCTGCAGTGAGAGCAGTGGTGAAACTCATCGCCTGCTTGTTTGCGTGTCGGCTCCGCTCGATGTGATCCCAGGCCTTGTGGGTGCTGAGCGAGGGAGCACGACCCTCTCTGCTCGGCGAGAGGTTTGAAGCAGAAGGCTGCTGTCGGTGGCCTTTAGCAGCCTTCAGCACGCATTAACGGGCTGCTCTCTCTCCAAAGGCTGAGCCAGGCTGACCTCGCTGATGCGCTCTCTATGCCCCTCAGGCAGTGCCAGGCCGCGCGCTTTGCACCAGTGAGCCCTTGCTTGTGTGCATGGGGACCAGGTCCACAAGCAGTTGCTCCTTGAGAGGGGTAAGGGCATCTTTTCTAGTCATTTAACCTCCCACCAGCTTAGCCGCACGTGGCACCAGGGTGCTTTCTGTTTACAGAGCTGTGGGGAGGGAATTGCCTCTCGGAGGTACACTGTAAGATGAACAACCAGCGTCCAAGCAGCCGCTGAGCCTTGAATACGAGTGAATCTGTTTTCAAAAATGCTAGCAGGAACTTAAAATACCTTTGGGAATTTGATTACCAAAGAGTCTGAGTTTTTCCTGAATGTCCCTGAGGCTTAATTCAATCTAGGCAGGCTTCTCAGGTGCTAAAGCCACATGTTCATGCCTGTGCAAGTTTTACAAGACTTCCCACCTAAGCAGAGTGTAGCGTTAAGAACAATGAAAGAAATGCATGTTTGAATAAGAATACTGTCAGCAAGCACACAAGGAAGCTTAGCAGTTGTACGAAGGGATGTGGTGGGCAACAACACAACATGCTTCTGGGAAAAGACTTGAAATGGCGTGCAGCAACATTTTCTAATCCTTCAGGAGCAGAGCAAAGGCTTTCAGCTCACTGCCTTTAGCACTTATTTGTCATGGGCTGGCCTTATTCTAAAATTCCACTGATTTAATATTTAGCAGAGAGTGAATGTCCTTGGAAAGAAGTGGGTGGGAATGGCAGGCTTCATTGCTGAAGGCTTGGTGGTTTAGATCTGATTCTGGCTTGCTTTTAAATATAATGAAAGTGCTCTTGATACATTCATAACTATTAGTTGATGTGAGTTATGAGATAAGGACAAGCAGATGTTCTCCAGAAGGACATCTTGCGCATGTAAAACTTTTCCTTGGATGGCTTTGCCCTTTGTCATTCATATTTCATGTGGTTAGCTGAAGTGCTGCCTTGTTATGGTAGGTGAGGATTTTTTGCCTTCCAAATTATTCCTGCTTATGCTGTCTTTCTTTATTTTCATTAAACAGATCAGCCTTTTGACTTACAAACTGTTGTTGATAAGAAGAGGGGCTGATGCTGCGAACACCAGCTGATAAATCTATTCAGCAGAGAGATGGGACTTTGTGTTTGGAGGAAGTATGTCCAAAGGAAGGCTTGTCTCAGAACTCCAAGTATATGTATTTTCCTTTAGGGTCATCAGTGTTTGCACTGAGTGAGATGTACACAAGCGCACCTTGCAGACTAGGGAGGCTGTGCTGCCCTTTCACTCCCTGAGCACCGGGCCAAGGTCTGTGCATGTGGTTGGTGTGGGCTCCTGGTCTGCGGCTTCCAGTGGAAATCCTAATTATCAAACCTGAGATACTCTTGTGCTGTCTTGTCAAACTAGAGGAAAAAAACCCAACATGGGTAGTAGTATTTCCAAGATGACTAACTAGCTTAGCAAGTTTCTATTGATCATTTCAAAAGCTTCTAAGTTGACCCTTTTGTTTTCATAATCTCAAAGTAACGAAGAGTTCCTGTCTCAATTCCGAGCCCATGTACTCGACAGTTCCTTGTGGAAATACAGAATGCAGCGGGCAAGGTTTCTTGAAATGATTTATTGTGAAAATTTCTGCTAAGTAAAATCACAGCTTTGACACCCTTGATGTTATCAGTTGTGATATGGGGCTGGGGGGCTGTTTCTCTCTTTTACTGTAGTTGTGATGCTGCTTTATAGCAGTAGCTTTTGGTACGTTGTCTTGAAGTTTCCCACAATTGAAGACTCTAGTTAAAAATCCATTCACTTGTCCTGTTAAATGTTTCCAGCTGAGATACAAATCGGGCCTGTGTCATTTTCATTCAGTAGCCATTAAGGTTGTTTTCCTCCAAGGCAAACTGTTACCGTGACAGTTTTGTAGCCATTGATTTCAGACATGCCACCTACTTCATCTGTCAAAACCAGGAAGTGTGTCTTAGTCTAATTATGGTGTTTGTGAGGAACAAACTGATCAACCGAGTTCTAGTTTATTATTTCCAAAGATAGACATAAATAGATGTATGTACATAATGTGGTGGCTGTGTTGTGTGGTCAGGAAAGTCCTTAGAGAAAGCTGGGTGAGAGGAAGTGGCATGTGGATATTGTAGCTTGCTGCTGGCTTGTTCCAGGGACTGACCAAAGGAAATTGGTGAGGGATATTTGATGTTTCGCCTCCACTTTACTTAACCGGGCATGTTTTGCCCCGTGGCTTTTTTGAGATGATGAAACTGCAGCTCCCTGCACTTGCACAGTTCCTATAGTTAAGGTGCTGTAGACACAAATGTTGACAAAGGTTTGGTTTTAGCCATAAAGGTGGGCTGCCTTCAGGAGGCTGATTTTTGTTTGTTTATTTTCCTGATTCTCCTCAGAAATCTGCTCCTGGCGGTCAGGTTGCTCTGTTCATGGGCTGCCCACCTCGTGCTTTACTTTATGCACGGTACCATGAAACAAATAGCACCACTTAGTGAAAAAAGTGTTATTTGTTGTGTCGGAGTGGCGGGGTCAGAACAGTCCTTGGTCATGAGCTTCAAAGTGCTCCGTGCACATCTCTGGGGTTTGGTCCCTGCATCCTTTGGTATCGCAGAACCTCCTCTTCCTGGTAAGTCATGAGGAGCAAGTGGAGTGTCTTGCTTGGGTGACCCTTTTCTCAGTACAAGAGAATAAAGAAATCCATAGAGAGTGTTGTCTAAGTCTGGTGAAGAGAACTTTGTAGCGTGGAGAAGTGAGCTGGGCTGAAGGATCAAGGTAGTTTGCTGAAGTCCCGTGGCTCTGAGTTGGTTTCTGTAAGTTCCCTATTGAGAGCTCGTTGTAAAGGAATACGGTGTATTGTGGATAGTGATGAAGATCCAACCATCAATTTACTAAATTAAATAAATAATCTCCAGAAAATAAGACCCAATACATGTGTTCAGTGGAGTATAACTAATAGAAAATGTTTGATGGTTTCGATTTATCTTTCAATAAGCTCTTTAATGAAATTACCTTTTTGTGGAAGTGATGCAGTGCATGTCTTCATACACGGTGGCAGCTTACTGAGATAGAGCTGAGGGCCCTGTCAGGCTTTCTGCTCTTTTCTGGAAAAGCTGCCACAAGAGTGAGTTGCCTTACCAGGAAAACACCGGGCACCTGCATAGCTTTCAGTTCTGTACGGGGAGCTCTTAGATGCAAGAATGACATGTGTGTACGAGTCCAAACTTATTCCCAGTATACTGTGTTTCTCAGTGGGTGCTTCCAGTCTGTGGTGTGTCTGAGGGTGGGCAAGAGCTGTTTGCAAAGTTCTGCAGTCTGTACTTTGCCTTGTGATAATTAATGAGAACTTTTTTCACAGAGTGTGCTAAATGGATTAGCATAGGGCTCCCTCCGTGGCAGGGCAGAATCCTGGGGTCTGCAGTGTGGCAATGTGTGCCTCCGGACAGAAATGGCCTTTGGAAAAACAGGAAGATGAAATAATGGTGTAAGTGCTGCTTACCCAGGGAAAAGCAAATCTAGTCTGTTCAGGAATAAGAGCTTCTCGTGTTGGAACTTCAGTTATTTCAGAGCAAAGTTCCAGTCTGAAATGAAGAGCTGCAATAGCAAGACACCCTGTGGTTTGGAAATTAAATACATATATTTATACAGAGATAAATTTCTTCAGTTCTTGTTATTATGACAATACCAGAATAATTATTTGAATAAAAAAGCTTTAATTTAAATGCTCATTTTCAATTTGTAATTTTAGTTGTGGTGTTTCATGTTTGTTTGAATATTCATTTTTGAGTCTATGCTGGAGTGTTGTCCAAATGGAAAGGATTTCCCTCACTTAAGTATAGTTCCTTGGATATTCTCACACCAAAAAGGGGAAAAATTAAGAATGACTAGTTTTGAAGTTAAATTGAGCTCTTACTTTGTATCTTGGGGAAACCTAACTTCACAAGCTCCCCTCTTTAGAGACAGAGTATAAGGGTTGTAGCAGTCTTCATTCTAAACTGGTGTCCTTGAACCCAGATGAGAAGATTTGCTGGTCTCAGGGGTTATTTTGGTGCCAGGTGTGCAGATCTGGTTCTTCCTTGTCCTCTGTAGCTAATTGTCCCTTGAATTCCTCAGGTGTGAACCTTACGGAGCCCCGTGTGCGCAGCGCAGGTGCATGGAGCAGCAGTCTGACGCCTTGGCTCTGAGTGACTGCGGAGCAATGTCACCAGCCTTGCCTCTGTGCTGGAAGCAGCTAGGTTTGATGTGAGACTATTAAGTTGTGGGCAGTTTTTAAGAAATCCGTGATTTTAACTGGGAGGGTTGATACTTGCATGGAAACTGCTCTTTTTCCCACCGGGATAATTTGATTTCCCTTTCTTTATGATTATTTCACCAAATCTCTTCCGCTGGCTCATCTTGACCTCTCAAGGACTTGGGATTACAGCTTTCCTTGCCCCTTAATAAATCTTCCTGTGGTTTTGAGCAATAGGAGAGAAGTGGTAGCCAAGACAGCTTGGACCATTAGAGTGATCACCTGTCGTATTTTATCACCAGTAATTTTTCTCAAGCCTAGCTGCTGTTGTTTGTCCTTTTATTGCTCCCAGAGTACAAATATAATCAGTGGTTTGGAAGATTTTCAGGGATGGTGGCTGTATTGAGTAGGAACATCCTGCTTGCTTCAGGTTCCCATATAGGCTAAGTGGGACATCTTTTTGGCAGATGTCGCTTTACAAATGCAAAGGGATTAATAGTGAATGGAGTCTCTCTGTGTATAGCTTTCTTGTTGCTTCTTTTCAGGAAACAAATCTGCAAATAACAGCTTCATTGCGTCATGTCTGGGGTCCTAGTAGATTATTAAACCAGAACTAACATCCTTTTTGATTCCTGCCATTTTAGGGTGCAGGCAGCCAGACTTGGTACACATTCTGCTTTCTACAACTTAGCCTAGTGGTGTTAATGATCTCTTCAGCGTAATTTGAAGTCCACTGGATTATAGCAGGAGGCAAAACAGGCTGTACTGTTCTGAGTGGTGACATATCTTAATAAATCCTCCTGTCTTTTCACTTTGATTTTTTTTTTCTAAATAAATATACCTAAGCAGGAAACATACAGTAAGTCATCTTTGCCCACTGAATCTGTTCATCAAAGGCTATGGTCATAGGTCAGCAATTATCAGTGGCAATTTCCTGAGAGCTGTATGGCTTGGGGTATGTGTACAAATTGTTCAGGCTGATGCAAGTAAATCTCAGAATGGTTCCCAGAGGGCTGGAGAGGCTTCTCCCATGCCATGATTACTGCCAGGCAATAGTAGTCTGTCCATCTCAGCTGGTATACTGAGTTCAGTCTTGTTCTCATTGTTTACTTGGTGGTGCTTAAAAAATTCTAAGCTGAATAACTGAAGTGACATGTTCCATCGTGGAAGAATGTTTTTGATAAATGCAGTAGTTCAGGGATGTGGAGCCTGGTGTGGTTATGACTTCTGGGAGGAAGAACATAAGAACTTGGCCTTGTGCCTCAGTAAAACACACGTCCACTTCAAGGCAATTGTATTTGTGTTCCAGGCAAAAGGAAAAGCAGTAATTTCCAACTAACTAAATGCTTCTTTGGACCATTCCCCACTGCCATTATAGCTGCACTTGCAGCTTGACCCTAATAGAAGGCAGCTGCCTGCCAGCACTTAACATGAAATCTTTACAAACAACTCTTTTCATAAATAAGTTTGTGTTTGGTACAGTTGAGCCAGAAAGTTTCCCTTTGTGGTTTTCTCCATCTCTTTGTTCTCTTTCTCCTTAGTCAGAGGAGCCTTGAGTCGTGTTCCTATTTGGCAATTCTGCTTCCAGCTCAAATGGAACAGATTATTACTCCTTAGCATTGGGTATTTGCTAAATAAGTTTCAAGTAATTCCACCCTAGGAACCAGGGGAATGTCTGCAGAGAGTGATGGTGTAATTAAAAAAACAACACAGTAGTGTTGCACACCAGCAGTTCAAAACACTGCAGAAAAAAGAGGGCACTGAGAGCGAGCTCTGGGATTGAGAGCTGGCTGGGTCTGGTGCAGTATGGCTGGGTACGACGTGGCGTGGCCTGGTAGCAGGCTGTGCCAGGCCATACTGGGCCATGCCAGGCCATACCCAGCCATACCAGTGTGTGCCACGCTGTACCCAGCCGTACCAGGCATCGGGTACCATGACTGCCCTTCAGAGCAAGTCTCTGACAGACTTCATTACCTCTGCTGCTTCTTTCCCTTGGTCTGCCTGTCTGTCACAGGAGTGGGATACTTTAGCTCTCTGCTGAGAGCTTGATTGTTTTGAATTTTTTAACGGAGAAATGATAGTACAAGAAGGATAAAGCAATGGCAGGAAACAGGAGATGGGGAATTCAATTTATGGCTACATCACAGAGTACTAGTGACCCTGGGCAGCTCATTTGACTGGTCTGTGCCATGGTACTCAGTTGTAAAACAGGCAAATCTTATCTTTCACACAGCCAGTTTCCTTCTGGTTTGGATTTGTCATGTCTCTGTGCCAGAGGACTATTTCTTGGCATGGCTTCAATTCCTCATGCTGCCTGGATGTAGCTCTTCTGCATTGTCTGAAGAGAAAACCATTACACAGAGGCTGAAGAACTTGGGCCTTGTTTTTCTGCCATTTAAGTTTGTAGAAGTTTTCCCTCTGTATTAACAGAAGACTTTGTCCATGCCTTGCTAGAAAGTGTTTGAGAGGCATAAGAAATGAGCCTGCTTCTGAGATGAGTTCTGCATAAAATCTTCCATACCGCCTTGCTCTCCCGTTAGATGGTTCTCCATGACTGCTCTGCAATAAGCTCTCAACGCTTTTCTAAAGCCCCTTTATTTTTTGGCTGTTATTTACTTCTCCCAGGCTTTTCTCAAGTTCAGAACAGTGCGCTTAATCAAATTAGACTTTCATGCATGCTGATGACCATGGTAAGTGTGTTTAATTATAAAGACCAGCTTTTTTTGCTGGCTGTGGCTTCCTGACTTATTCCCAACTCAATATTTTCCAAGACAATATTTTATTTACAGAAGCTACATAAATAATTCACTTTGCTTTTGTATTTTCCAGCTATCTAAAAGAAAGCCACCCCTTGAATATTTTTCAGTGTGCTTTTATGTCAGGGGACTCTTTTTTCCACCTATATGGTTTATGATGGTATTTCATTCAGTCAGAATGCTGCTTTTTTCCAAGTTTGGAAAAAGAATCACTTATTGACCTGACTTTTATTGCTGCTCTGAGCCAAAAATCACCCATAAATTGAGCATCCTCTAACTTTTATCTGAATGAAACACTGTAAATTTTATTAAACATTTTATCATTTCTCCCTCTTGGAGCGTCATCCAACACAGAGGAATAGTTCCATTTTTGTATTAAATACTCTGGTTAAGTTCTTTATCAAGCTGTATTTTAAATGAGTTTGGTTAAACGGCTCTTTATAGAGGCTGGCAAGGCAGAGTGGTTTAGAACTGTGGCCTTTTATCTCCGGAGACCTCAAGGCCCATCCTTGTGGTGCAGATAAGGCCGCTCCGCACCTCTGAAGCAGCATGGAGTGACATTCAGCTGGCCTCAGAGGACCCGCAGCAGAATCCTTTACAGCTTGAGAGTGCTGCATAGAGACTTAAGAAAATTTCTTCCTGGTCATGGCAATGAACCAGTATAGGGCAAAATGCTGGATGGAAAACTCTCTCGACTTCTGCTCAGGGACCATGTCTGGTACCGATTTCCTGCTTCAGGTCACAGGCAATCAGTCCGCGGTTGAACCCAGCCAAGTCTAGCAAGTACTGGCTGTGTCACAGGGACACACGTTTTGATCCAAGTGTGCCGTGCCTGCTTACTGCCTCCTGGCATGGCCAGACCTGCAGCCTGGGGCTGTGCCTGCAAGTCCAGAGCAAGTCCAGAACTATCTGCTGGTTTTTATTACTTTACACCACCTCAAATCCTCAAGGATTCATTTAACTTAGCAGGTCATGGATTTTTTTTCTTGGACCCAGTTGAGCATTCTCTGGTGGTGTTGAGGGTTCTTGGCTTCCAGACCAGACTCCAGTCCTGGGTTTTGCAATGTCTGCAGAAAGAGCGCATGCTTGTGTTGGAACATTTACAGCACAGACCTGCAGAGGTGATGTACAAAGGTTTCTCACGTGCATGGAAAACTTGGGTGATTGTAAGAAAAACTGCATTGCTCAACCCCAGAGCCTCCATGTTTTGAATATACACCTTGCTGGAAATCTGGTCTCCTGGAATTGTCTTAACAGCCCAGTGGCTTGCCTGAAAAGAGGGTTACTTTCTGGATTTTCTTTGGGGGAAGTTATTTCAGTAATGCAGAAATAAAAAAAACTTCAAGAGTGAACGGGAATTGCCTGGCAAAGAAAAGTACACCTTCAACAATCTCAGGGGGGATGCAGTATAATTGGCAGAGATGCATGAAGTGATTTTTACCGTTGAATGCCATTGTACGGATAAGTGCATTTGGTTGCAGAAGGGGCAGGTAGCAATGTGTCTCTGAGAAGCCTTTCAAACCCGTACCTTTGGCAGCTTCCATGGCGAGCTGTCTTTATTCTAATGTTTAAATAAGCTCTGTTGCAATTTAAGAGCTCGGGTACTGAATTTTATGTGGCTTGGTGTTATTCATGAAGAAACTTCTACCATTTTCTTCTCCCTCCAATGTCAGCTACAGAAGTTGCACATGCAAGCATAGCAGAATCGCCTCAGATGACACTGCAGTAGGTGAACATTTGCTGTAAAAGGTCTGTGTAAGGGAGCAATGGGATTTATACCGTGCTGATGTAGCAGCGTATCACAGGGACTGGAGAAAGCCCTGGATCTGCAAGCCTAGAAGTCTGAGGGAAGTTCGGATCCTTTGGCTTCTTTCCTCCAGTTTGCTGTCTGTGCGTTTTTCTGTGCTGAGCTCTGCTGAAGTCAGCCAAGGTAGCGCTGTGCGTTCCTCTAGCAGCAGCTACAGACTCGGGGCTTTAGTGGCCAATCTCTAATTTGATGGAAAAAAAAAGAAAGAAAAAGGAACTTGACTTACTGAACAGTCTCAATGAACTTCCTAGGTGTCATTGTAATAACTTTATTGCGTTATATTTGGGATTTCGTTATGCTCTACTCTGGTGCTTATTCACCTAGACAGAGAGGGTATTAGGGGCGGCTTGTCAGGCAGCTGCAGTAATGCAGTACTTCTGCCTTTCTTTGGAGAGCTCAATAGAATGAGGGAAGAGGTGGGAGTGCAGCTGCTGAGGGCTTCGTGGTGCTCCATACTCTTAAGTGCTTTTCGTGTGTTTCTCTGTTTCACAGTTTGTATCAGATTTTATAGATAAAAGACTAATTTTGTTGCTTTTTTATTATTTTTTTGGCTTAATTTGTTTTGTCTGCTTCATGCAACTAGGTGATTTAAATGGTCCACAAGTGAGAGATACCTTGGGGACAAAACTAAGTTTTATGCTTCGTATTATTCAGACTCTAAAGCTCAAAGTAATTGAATCTCTACTCATAGAAACCAAGATGGAGTATTTTTATTTTAAATTTAAGTGTCTATATAAACATGATGCCTCAGGGCTTTGCTTGATTTATCATATACGTGATCTGAAGGGTGCCTTAGTGGCTTCGGCAGAACCCTTTTCATTATATTAGTCTTCTGGAGAAAAACATGCAGCCCGTAATTCTTTTCTTTCTATACAATAATATTGCTAATGCTCTTTTCTGTCGTGATCCTGTATAATGCTATTAGCCAACAGCTGTTCTGTACCTCAGACACACAGCAGAACACCGTGCAGCATTGGCTCCCTCAGGCTCTGATGATAATCCCTGGCAGCTTTTCCTCTCCTTGTGTGTCTGTGTCCTTTCCTTACCATCGCTCAGCCAGGTGCCCTCAGCCAATGGCCCTGATGGAGGGGAGCTCCTGGAGCCCACTCATGTCAGACGGCCGTTCTTCCGAAGCCTATGTGGTATTATTGGAAGTAGTGGGACAGCTGCATTCATTGCTGAGCTGTTTGGTATGAAGATCCTGAGGGTCTGTGTGGGGCCTCGCTGATCTCTGTGGGGCTTTGCCCAGGTTTGGGGGCTGACTGATCGGATTCCCAGCTGTGATTCAGCTGCCTCTTGCCAGAGTGCAAGTTCAGAGATGAGGTGCGTGGTGAGTGGTCTTATTCTCCCTGCAGTCCTGTGGCCGCACGGGCTGAGCCTGTCGCCCCAGCAGTGGGTGGCGGGTTGGACATGTGCTGGCCAGCTGGCAGGTGGTGCCACGGCTTCATTGGCCTCAGGTGTTCCTATGCACAGTGAGTTCCAAATGCGTGCTTTTAAGTGAAAACGTGGTGGGTGAGAGGGAGCGATGGAAGTCCTCAAGGTACTCTGGTGGGCACCAGAGCGAACAGTACCTTGTTAAGTCATCCGGCTCAGTTTTTACTTTTGAGACCCAAAACAAAGCTTAAAAGCTGCAGAACTGGTCACTAGAATGTGAGAGCCAGCTCAGCCAGACCCAGTGGTAAGATGTGGTGAGCCTGAACTTTCCTGTGAGGACCACTTGCCTCTTTCACTGCGTGAACGGGCAGCAGCCCATCCTTTGCAAGGCAGACCAGAGTTGGCATTGAGACTGACCACAAGTTTGAGTGGTGATTTCATAAACGCAGTAATTCTTGTACTGTAACCTGATGGTGAGACCATTCTGTTCCTCAGAGAACTGTGCTGTCTTTCTCAGGGAGCAATAGCAAATTTGCTACAGGTTTGGACTGGCTTTTTGGTGACGCGGTGAGTTTGGGAGTTACATGAGGTTAGGAGCTTCAAGGGGCACTTTTTATTGAGAGCTTATTTTTGTCCATCTAGCAAAGACAGCGGACAGAATCATCTGCTGCTGGGGCGAGGCCTCTCACCTTCCACGGAAATGCAGCAGATATTATTCAATTTTATTTAAGTTTTTTCCTCTTACAGATTCTTCTTGACCATTGAGAGGTGAGCTGGTCTCCTTGCATGTGTAAAAGGCAGGGGTTCTTTTGTACAGCATATATTCCAAGATTTTTTTAGGAATAATTTTTCTATGGGCTCCGTAGAAGAACATGCATTTTGTGTAGAAGTGGCAAGAAAATTGGATTTAAAATTGCTCAAATTGTTTGGCAGTGGCATTTTCATTGCTGGTAGTTAGATAGCAGTGTAATAGATCCCTTACAGAAACCTGAGATAGTGAGACTTAGCTGTAGGCAGGATAGTAATAACGCTGCCTTGGTCATTTATCAGCGTGGATGGAAAATGCTCCTGCTTTAAGGAGTTACAATTTTGCATATTTGCTGGTAAACTTTTATCTAGGCCTCTTTCCAAGCTGTGTGCAGGATTCCACACCTGTGAGCATAGGAAATAACTCATACTTTTGTCTTCTCTTTACTGGGACAGCTTTCCAAAGTCTGTTCAGATTTCTATCAAAGGAACGTGTTGGGACCAGTGCATTCTGATGATGCAGGATCTAATCCTACTTCAAGGAACAAGTGCTGGTTAATGCTGATACGTGCAAGCGCTGGCTCTGTCGGTGTGCAGGGCAGTGTGCATGCACAGCTTTCACTGGGCAGAAATAAATGCTAACATTTGAAACATCAGGTCTGAAGATGGCATTTTAATTGAACTCTTTTTCTGTGTATGACACAACTGGGAAGCAACTGGCTACAAATTATCCCACACAGCCTATTCTTATCTTTGGGCTTTCCTCTTCTTTGAATTTGTGTAATTACGTGTGCTACCTAAATGCACTGTTATACCTCAGGAAGAATGTTTTATTTTTACTGTGCCTGCTATTTCATTTCCCTGTGCTTGTTTCCTCAGGAGCCACACAGTAGCAGCTGTGGCACAGTGTGTACTTCCAGCCAATTACAAGGGGTGTGTGTGGCTTTAAGTCATGAGAAAACAAACATTTTGTTTACCATTTCCATGAGAATCATCTTTTCCACTGAGGACAAATGTAATAGATCAAGCTAGGAATAGTCCTCTCATGCCTAACTAAACAAAACAAAACTTAGATGCTTAAGGAAGACCTTTGGACAATCATTTAGGAGACAGCATCCCAGTTCTGCCAACATAATAGGTGGAAAAGATGAGGAAAAAAATGGAAATCCTGTCAATTAAGGAGTCATCATTGTGTTTGGAATGGGTGAGATTAATGAAGAAAATGTGAAACCCACCTTTGCACTATTTGTTTGAGTTTTCACTTTGCTTTGAGTTCTAGTCCCAGTTCTGAGTTCCAGGAAGATGTGTTCATCCACGCTTATCCATCAGCAGAGTTATTATAGAACGGTAAAATTAGTTACCAGGAGTAGACTGCAAATGCCAAACTTCTCCATGTTGGTGTAGTGATCTGTGGAGCTGACTCACAAGGAGGATAGATGGTATTTCCAGACCTGTAAGCCTACTTTCTTATGGTTTTTTGTGACATCTGTGAGCTGGGCATCACTGCATGAGTAACCTGTTCGTAAGAAATAGTGGTGGCTGCTTTGGATGAGCAACAGGGAAAGAGAGAGCATGGTGGAAAGGAATGGGTAGTAGTCATGGAATGAAGGAGCTGACAGATGAGTGTGACTTGACCGAAGTCAACAAGGAGGTCTGTGGCAGAGCAGGGAACTGCTTCAGACTGGGTGAGCTCCAGAATTCGGTGATCTCTTCTGGCACTTTTTTTCTTTTTTCTCTTTTCCTTTTTTTTAATTGTTATTCTTTCTTGGCCAATTTTCTCTGGTGGCTTGGCAGCATCCCAGCTGTCCTTTGACAGGCATCTAAGAAATGAATAAGAAATTATATAATGGAAAAAGCAGTCAACCATTTCAGTGACAATAAAAAAGGTGTGAAAATGAAGGAAGAAAAAAAAACAGAACAAAAAAAACCCCCCTCCTATAATAAAAACATCATTATTCATGAGCCACAACTAAACTTTTCTTTTTAACATCTGAAGAAAGGAAATAGGATCAGAAGTGCAATGCAAAATGACAAGTGTTTCATTTGTTATCGGTTCCAGCTAATAAATATGAGTATTGCTGCGAGCCTCTCTCAGACTGGTGGGCATAACAACAGAAATTCCATTCGAGCTAAATGAGGGAGCAGTTAAAAACATCTTTGTTTAGTGAGGGCTGAAACAATGGAGGTGCTGCCAAAAGCATAAAGTGGTAAAGCACAGCAAATAAATTAGTCTGCTTGGACTGAGGCATTTGCTTGGATTAATAAGGCAAAGGGAGAGATTTGGGTGCTGGGAATAAGGAGCAGAACCAGAAGAGTTGAGGGCATGTTCAGAACAAGCATATAACCATTGGCACTGACTATGGCCACGAGTAATGAGATGAGACATTCATCTTGGACGGAAATTCGGTGTTGCTCTGTAGCTACCTAAAAGAAAAAGGAAAGGAACTATAACATCAAGACTGCATGAAAGGAGGTCTTGCCTCTGTCATCTGTGTCTTTTCAATGTGAATTACAGCTCAGGTTTGCCTCGGTGCTGAGGTTAAAAGCGAAGTAGCGAGGTATATCTTTTGGGCTGGATTCTCAGCTGGTACAAGTGAACAGAACTTTGTGCTTTTGACCCTTTATAAGGACAAGAAGTGCAGAAGGTGAGCAAATTCCCTTCTCCTTTCATTAGGACAAATGAGATGTCGTTTGACACAGAATGGTTTCCAATTTTGATATATTTTGCTGGCAAAAAAAAAAAAAAAAAAGACGGATGAAAATAGAACTACTGGAAAGAGCTGATGTTTATCTCTCATCTGACCAGACTGCAGAAAACAAGGCAATTATAGACGTGTGGGGGTTGAGGAACCTTCTGAACTTTGCCATTTCTCTATAAACATTGAGCTCGCTGAGACTCATCCAAGCTCTGACTGGAAGTAAACAGTAGGAATCCACAGCCCTGGTGAGGCTGAAGTGTAAAAGGGGTTTCTGTGGCTTGTTTTCAGTTCTCACATGGGGAGATTAAAACAGGGTGTATGGTCCCCAGCTCACACCCATATAATGTGGCTATGATGGGTTCCGCTGCTGAGCTTGGATGTCTAGATTTTTTGCAGGCAACTGCTGTTAGAAGTGAGCACCCTGGAGTGTGCCTAGAGCTGGTTTTGTGTCTTCTGAAATATTTTGAAATATTTCTCAATTTTCCTTGGCGCCGGTGGGGAGGAAACCTTGCTGGCAGCCTCAGCTGGAAAGGCCTGCTTATGGAGCTGAACTTCTTACCCCCAGCAGCAGAAGATGGGGCTGTGTGGTGGAAGTCCATTATAAATAGTTCCCACGTTTTCCATTTACTACTTTCCTATGAGTCTTAAAATATGTACCAAATACCAAGGGAAAAAACCTGGTTTCAGCTGTAACGCCACCCCTTTGGTTGTACACAGTGCATCTGTCATCCGTGTGGGAAGGCAGATGAGGGACCTGAGCATCTCTCTGGTTTTTCTCCTTTTTGCTATTTAAGGTTTGAAGAAACCATGCCCATCACTTCATTGAAATCACACCACTGAGATGCTCTGGTAGCATCTTACAGGGTGCATTTCCAGTGGGTAAAAGAACATAGGAGGAAGTATGGAGATGTATTTACAGCCAAATGAGAGGGAATGATATTCATGTTTGGTTTTGGAGGCTAAGAAGTTCTGCTTGACCCAGGCTCTTTCTCCGTGTTGATTGTATGTCTATGTGTAGGTGTATAAAAAAACAACAGTGCATCAAAGATACCCATTCTGTAATGTCAAGCCTGCAGCAAACCACAACTCACCTCTAGGGAAAGGATGGTTTTCCTTGTCTTTCTCATTTATAGCCACAGAAGAGCAACTGTTCTGCTTCTGTGGGGCAGAATGTTTGGCAAGGCTTTGTGTATTATAAACACGATATGTTGATTTTAAACAAATGGTGTTGCAGCATCCAATTCCACTCAAATACAGTAAATAGAACAGTGGGAAGCTACCTAGCTGGTGGTTTGCTGGCAGATTTTAGTTTGGTTGCTCTTTCACTCTGTTTTAGTGGCTATAAACCCCCCCCACCCCCCCAAAAAAAAGAAAAAAAGGCAAAAAATAATTCCAAAACCATGAAGCGTATCGGCAGGATATGCAATTAGCTCCAGACTGCAGAGAGACCCTCAGAGAAGGAACTGTGCAGCTTTCCCCTCACTGTTGTCACTTCTCACTCAGGATGTGCCATATGGGAGCACTCCGCAGAGATCTGCGTGGAGGTGAGCATCATCGTTTTGCAGAAGCTCACCCACTGAGCAAAACTTGACAGCAAACAATGCTTAGCTATGCCTGCAGAGTTCCATCTCAATCAGCAGATCTTCCTGTGTATTTAGCATTCTGCTCATCGTTATTTGCTTCATTGAACATTCGAGTTTTGGGGAATGGGGAGATAAAATAAGCTCTGCTCTGACTTTAACCATCAAAGTCTGTTGAAATGAAGCTGTCATGTCGGAAGGCCTACTTGGTTAACTGCAGCTAACTTTCCGTCCATTTACAGCATGATCTGTGGTATAACTGAAGCGCAGCCACGCTGCCTGTTCTTGCAGACCTCCTGGAGATCTTGAAAGCTTCAGTGCTCCTCAGAGGAATGCATTCTGGAAGGCAGCTTATTTGGTGAAGAGTTGCTCTGTGTTTGAAGGTTTATGTGCAACTTTACAGTGCATCTTGTTGTGAGGGAATGCACAGAGAGACACGAGTGACTGCCTTGCCTTAGCTCAACAGGTTGTGGCTTGCTGGCTGACATGGCTTATGTCTGATCCGCTTGCTGGTTGAAAATACGAAGTAAGATACATTAGCTGACATCAGTAGAGTATGAGCTTGGGGTGGGTGTCATGTAGGTGTCATCCCCTGTCCTGAAATCTAATTTGCTTTACCTAAATCAGAAAATAGGTGATTTTTATGTTTAAAATAGCGTATTATAGAGGCCTCACTGAAGTCTTCCTGCAGAACTAAAGTGCAAGTATACTTTCGCTGAGATGAGAAACACATGCTTTTACAGCCTGAAATGCGAACTGCTGTTGGCTATTTAGATATGTTTTATACCCACTTTCTCCTACTGCGTGTACGATTTGAAAGATGCTAATCCTCACTGCAGCTGCAAGTTCTGTTGCTGCATTTCTTTAATAGCTATTGGAGCTCCTCATTGGAGCATTCCTCATTCCACTGCTCATAGTAAGGCATGAAGGATGGTGTTGAAGGGCCACAGGGAGGCCCTCGTTTTGATGTCTGAACTTCAGGTGGTGACTTCCACCTCACACAGGGATAAAAAAATGTTGCATGGCATCTGACCAATGAAAACAAGCTGCTGGGGTGGGTTTGGTGGTTGAACAAGCTTGTTAAACCAGCATTTCTGCCTAAGAAATTGCACTGAATGTTTTACTTTGATTTATGGTGGGATAGCAAATGTGTGGGGACATTTGTAAATTAGAAAAATGCTGTGATTTAGCTTGATCTGCTTTCTGGCCAGCTCTTGGCTTGCCCTGATGAGTTTATAATGCACAAACCCTTCTAACAAATGCTCCCCTCGTTCTTCATACGTTATTAGCACTGTTTCTAAAGTGCTCTCTGCAAATCCCATTAAATCACCTCCTGTGTGCTAACATTCTTTTTCTTGATCTTCTGACCTTTTTCAAACAATTTAGAAAGACACTCGTATACATCTCTTTAGCCGCATTTTTCCGTTGATAAGAATTTTGAGTGCTCTTCTAACACTTTTCGACTTCAAAGCTCTTCAGAAATGAAGGATCTGATCCAAAGGCTCTGTTGAAATAAATGAACAGTCTTTCTGCTGGCCTCACAGGGGCTTAAACTCTGAATTGTGCTCCTATTCTTGTCGTTTTCCCCAGTCTGTTCTCTAAAGACCTGCTGTCTTTTCCACCTACTGAAGTTTTAGGCTCCTGGTAGCAGTAACTCTCACCGTGCTCCCATTTGGCCGTGGTGTAATGAGATTGTTTCTGACAGCACCTTTCTGAGAGGTGCTTAGAATTGGGGTGTAAATACAGCCTCAGCAGTGGGCCTTTGTAGCTAAAAGGTGTCTTTATGTGTGAGCACTAGCCTGTCATTCACAGTAATTTCTCCTGATGAGATGGCATTGAGGCCTCTATTTTGGTAAGAAAACAAGCTGTCCTTTGAGTTTCAGGGTGGTTCCACAGTGGTTTCCTTAAGGCCCTCTCATGGGTAGAAAACTCCTCCTTTTCCCCTATCAACAAACTGTGTAATTTGACTTCTTTAAGGACTAAAGGAGACATTATCCTTGTAATGCTATGTGAGGGAGCCTGAAAGCCCTCACTGCTTGCAGCTTGGTGACTTATTGCTGTGCAACGAGGCAGGCAGAGGCTGTTCAGTTAACAGCACTGCCTCAACTGTAACAGTGCCTCTGCTTTAGCATCTTTTATAGCTCCTGGTTTCCCTGCTTTTGCAATGCTGCTGCTTCCTTTGTGGCTAGTTTTGCTTTTCCTGTGCTGGCAAAACATTCTTGCTTTAGGAACTTCACCTGGTCACGTTCTCTTTCCCTCCTCTTGTTTTTGTTTTGTCAGCTTTCCTACCTGTTCATTTGTTTGTTTATTTATTTGCTGCCAGTATTTCTTTTGGTCTTCTCCGGAGAGGAAGCCCTGCTTCTGTGGAGGCAGCCTGCATTGTCAGCCAACGACATGCAGGCAAGTGGTCAGGAGGGACTGCTGGTACCAGAAATAGTCCTCGTCAGTCCTTCACCGCTGTGCTGCTGCTGTTGTCATTGCTGCTTTTTCTGCAAGTCAGCTGGAGCTGCTTAGATTGCCGTGTGGCACAAGGTGACAGTCAGTGTTTGCAACTTGCACGTCAGAGAGCTTCTGTTCCGATTTACCTTGCTGCTGCTGGGGTTTTAGTGCACCACAAAACATGCCTCCAACACAGTGCACAAGCAGTGCTTTTGTGTGCCTGTGTGAGCTTCTATTCCTACCACTCGTAAGCTCCTCAGCACTCCGTTTGTCTGTCTGTTCATCAGGTTGAGGCTTGCATTAAATTAGCTCTCAGCTCTGTTTATTCTAGCACTTGACTTTCTGGACCCTACTCAGTTCATGTTTTCCTTTCTCCTTGAACAGCACGACCACTTAGATCTGCTACAGCAAATGTTTGTAAACTGTCCTTGTATTGCCATTGCAATTAGATGAGGTTGCTTCTGAATTACCTCTACTTCTCTGTATTTAATATAAGAAGAATAGATTCTGCTGAGGCAGCCAAGTTGCCTCTTGCAAAAGAAAAAAAAAAGAATATAAGAATATTTCATTAAAGAGGTCTATTTTCAAAACTTCGCCTGTTTGTTAAACACAGAGTATTGTATGAGGGGCTAAGGTACTTGGAAGGAGTTTAATATGGTATTTTGGTTTCTTGCAGCTGCCAGCTGTTTAAGGCCTGTGAGTGGAGAGCTGGTTGTTATACATTAATTCTTTGGTAGCTGAGGTTGGCAGGGAGATAATCTACATGAAGATGGCAGTTAATGGTGTAATTATTGGATGCTGAATGATCATAGACCATGGATGTGTTTTACAGCCTTCACCTTTTCTCTTATTCATCACAGTGATTAATCTCAAAAGCTGTACGTCTCATTCCTTGACCACTTTGCTCCTTGGTACTCTAGCAAAGCAACAGGATTTTTCTGAAGGTAATTTTCTTCTAAGAAACAACGCAGACCATTCCCTTTCGGACTTCATTGCAGGCAGACATTTTCTACCCTGGTAATCTCCACAGCAATTTGAAGTTTTCATAATAGAAAAATGAAAGCAATTAGTTTTCCGATTAAATTCACCTTGGCATCAAGGAACAGGTAAATGTTTTCAGTTTTCACATGCATTCAGTTGAAATGGACCTGGTAGAACAACAGAAGAAGCCTTGTGTAAAAAATAATAAAAAGATAATTGGCTCTTGTATGTTTTTAATGACTGCCTCGGGTTGCTACTTCCTTCGAGGACGCAAACACGTGTCTGATGGAAATGGCATTGGACTCGCAGGGCTCACTCTGTGTGTGTGTGTGTGTTACATATGATTTGTTTGGTTTTGCCCGCTTTGAGTTGATGACTGGCGTTGCATTTCCATGTGTCCTGTAACTGATGCCCTTGCCAACATCACTGCTGTAAGGCATTGGCTTTATGGTGTGTAGTTTTGTGCAGACTTGAGCAAGAATTATCTATGTTATTATGGAGGGTTAATAGGACCAGAGGAAATACTGTACATCAGATCATACCTGGAATAAGGAGATGTGTCCGGCAGCACCTTGGCAGGGTAGCTCTTTGTGCTCTCAAACACTCTTTTTACCAGCATTTATTGGCTCTCCCTTCTCTCTGAGAGAATGAGCAGGATGATGAATGTCCTGCCACAGTCCCAAATGTGAATGTGTCTCTACATGTCTAGTGAAAAGATGTATATAATCTAGTGTCTACCTTTCCACTGACCTTGTCAACCTCTCCTCCAGGGCTGCTGACCCATGAAAAGGATGTGAACAGGGAGTTTCAGGCTCTTGACTCCTGTGCAGGTGTATTATCCATGTTAAAACCTAGTCTTAAAGCGTGGCACGTCTAAGATGGGGAGCAGTAATGGTTTGACCTGTAACAGAGGTAATGGCTGGTAAGATGGTGCTTCATCTTGGCAGCATCATCGTGTTAGAGTGAGTGATGACCAAGTATGTAACACTGAGTGAGCAGCACTTACTTGAGCTGCAGCCCCTGTTCCTTCAGTGTTTTATTAGGCCGAATTTCCTTTTCTCAGACATCAGCCTTATGCTTGTGTTCCCTTGTCTGAAAACTGATTTTCCCCAATTAAAAGAGCTTTTCATTTCCACTGGCTGGGAGACAACCAGCTGTTGATGCACAGAACACGGAGAGGATGTTGCCCTCGTGTACTGAAATGGAACAAGAGAGATGCTAATTTTCAGAAAAGCATTTAATTTAATTGGCGTGGCTGTGGAAGTTAAAGCAGGCCAGGTGCTTGTCGTTAGGTCATAGCTAGAGAAAACCACTGCTTGTTGTGTGGTGTTTGGAAGTTAATGATATTCATATACATGTAAACCTGACTGACTGGTTGGAATAAACTTTTGAAGGACAGGACGCTCTGGGGCTCGGAAGGAATGGGGAGTTTGCTGGGAGCTGAGTCACTGCAGAAGGGAGCCTTGCTTCTGGAAACTTCTGTTCTTTTCAAACGGTATTTGTCTAATGAAAACAGACCGACTTCCTACTGACTGCCCTACTTCTCCTGCAGTTTGTCTGTGGTGTGAAGGGTATGACCGTGGGCTGTTCTTCTGGCACTCTTCACCTGAAATTGTTAATATTTAAGCATAATTTTCTTTGCTTGGGCTCAAGTCAAACTGAGGAGTAAGGGCAGGCGTTTCCTTTTTCAATGACTTGTATGATTACTCCTGAAATGTTGTGCCATTTGTGAACATTTGTGGATACAGTGGCATGCTTGAGAGAAGAATGAAAAAGGCATCTCATCTCGTCATGCATTTCTTGCTTTGTTGAAAATAGCCCAGCTGTAATCCCAGCTTTACCTGCAGCGTACTGCTTCCTGAGAGATCGTCTCATCCATCATCTGCCATGGGATTTTGTAGGGTCATGTGTGAAACAACCCCGCAAAACGCATCTGACCTGTTGGGATGTGATGTGACATAAGTCATAACAATTGCTACTTTTTTGCTGCCGTGCAGTGGTTTTGAGGGCACTTTACCTGCCTTCTCCGTGAAGCAGCAGTTTAGCCTGCTTGCTGACAGCATGCATTACTTCGGGGATTTTAAACGTATCTCTCCTCCCCACCCTACTTCAGGAAATCTGAAGGATTCTTACCAATTTATTGGCAGTGTGATTTTAGGGATTTTGTTGCACACCTATTTCTGCCGAGGGAGGTGATGTGTGTGTCAGCACGTCTGTCTCGTGGAAGGTGAGCCAGTGCTCACTAGGCAGCGTTATGTGCCAAAATTTGGTTTCAAACTCCCTAAGAATGGTGAGGCAGACGGGCAGAAGGGAAAACAGAACTGTCCCCCTCAAAAAAGCCCAAACCCTGCAGCAGCTCCTTTTCAAAATGAATTATACTTCTGTTACTTACATACTTTTTTTTTTTAAAAAAAACATACTCTTGTGCAGTGAACAATCAGAACAACGTGTACCAAAGCTCTGGAAGGAGAAAGGAGCAAAGCATAGCAAGCTGTGTGCCTACACTGTAAGTTTTCTGCTGCAAATTAAGAACTCTGAAACTCCCCCACTCATAAAACGCTGAACAGGTGTACAGTGTCAGTTTTTAACCTGATGGGGAATCATCAAAGTGCCCACTTATTCAGCATCACTCATTCAAAAGGACATCCAGTTCTTAGGCAAATCATAAATTTGAACTGGGGCTTACAGTGGTGTTTTTGCAGTGCCTGAGGCAATAGGATCCTGCCCCGTTACCCTGTGTGACACTGCAATAAAGATAAAAATTAATATCTTTAGCAGGAAAATACAAAGAAGCCCTCACATTATCAGCACTATCTGCCTTCAGGGCCTTATTGCTGTATAAATATATTTAGAACAGTGATGTGCAAATGAATATCAAATAATTTCACTACCATCTTTGAATGCTTCAAACCATATGTAACTAAGTTTCACTAAAATTTAGACACAAACTCATCCGTCAGCTCAGGGTCCTTTGATACTGGGTCCAGGGCTTCTCAAGTACATTTGGGCTTCCAATCAATCTTGGCTGAGTTATGACTTTGTAGGAAAACTGCAAATCCAGATGAGCTTTGGGAAAGCTTTGGTTTCACTGTGAGCATTTTATTCAAGCCTGAAATCTGATGAGATGAGGCTTAGTGGGGAGTTTTTTCCTTCTAAAGCTTCTGATGAAAGTTATTTACTTGATCTCTTTGCAAAATCCCAGTAGGTTCTATACTGTAATGTTCCTTTATTATTGCTCATCTCTCACCTGCAATGCAACCAGAGAGGCTGCAGATTGCCTGGAGACTCCTGGAGTCAGAGATGATGCCCTAGGCATCGTTACATGTCCTGCTTGTTGAAGTCAGATGGTGAAGGGGAAAAACAAGAAAGAAAAGCAAGTGTAGTGTTCTCTTCAGGCAGCAATTGTGCAAGATACTTCAGGGGAATTTGTAAGTGAGAAAGCAGTCTTTAAGCAGTTTAATTATGTCTGTGTTAATAAAGGATTTGAACGGAGCTAGAGATGGTTGTTACGTTTACAGGTCCGCTCCTGGATTGTGTTGGTGACACGTTGTGCTTTGGATGGCTGGAAAGCCTGAATGGACGCTTTCAAGTAGAGGTCCAATCTGGCTTGTCTCCCCTTGGGCTTGAGTGCTGTAGCTGGGGGCTCTGTGGTACGTGGGGTGAGGGCATCTCTGCTGCAACAGCAGCATTTTGGTGGTTGCTGCAATGCGTGCATTCAAAGAAGAGCTTTTGGCAGATGTTGTTCTTCTAGGCTATGATCTTTGTGCAGCCAGGGTTTATTCTGGCTTCATCTCCATTTCTGGACAGCCGGTCAGGTGGCGGGTACTCGGTATCCCGTAGTCAGGTACCTATTTCCCTTGATCTGTACAGACTGGAAAAGATGAAACTTTGTCTCCTTTTAATTGCAAAACTGAACAGTGCTGGTTCTTGTTCTGCAGTGCATTGCTGGGCACATTTCTCTTATAATGAGCTCTGTATCAGAAATAGCATACATATCACATAACCGGATGCTTCTTTTGAACTTGGCTTTCACTGAATAGCAGCGCCTTACAGAATCCAACATGAATGTCTGGAATTTGTATCCGAAGTGACTCTAGGCAATGGTCTTTGAAATACCCCCGCTTTGAAATTTGTAATAATGTAGCCTCTTTTTGAGGTCAGTCCATCCTTTGTTGACATCAAGAAGGTGAACACAGGTGCTGTACGCAGTGGATGAATATGGCTTTAATGAAAAGGAGGAAAGTCGATGATACTTATTATCCTTTGAGGTGTTTTTGAGCAAAGTCCTTGGAAACCATATGCAAATAAAGGGACTATTTTATTAAAAGAGCTTCTTTGTGTCGACTACAAAAAGAAGTGGACAAAGCTGATGTTTATGGCCTTAAGAGTAAATTCTTTGAAACAGTGAACCTGTTCCTGGGGGAAGGTACAGGGATCCTAGGTAGGAGCCTGGAAGGTCAAAACAATTTGCAGTATGAAAATCAGCTTTGTCAGTGTAAACACTATTTTATGGTAAACTTCCTAACCTTAGCAACTGATTGCTCTGGTGCTCTCAAGTTGTGCTCTGTAATTGTCTCCACTAATACTTTGATCTTTGGCCTTGTGCTTGAAAAGCCTTTTAAATGACCACCAACCCAAAATGTTATTGAGCAAAAGGACTGTTTTTATTTCATATCCTTAGGCATGCAGAAACATTGGGTTTCCTATGAAGTTTCTTTTCAATGTGAGTTTCTCAGCAGATTTTTTTTACATGAGAAACCATTTGAAAGTAACTGTAGTTTGTACTTGATAAATTATTAATGTGGTAGCATTTGCTTTTTAAACAATTCCCTCTCACATTAAAAGAAGTGTTATTCTGCAGCGTAGTGCAGTGTTATTTTGAGCTCTTTCTTGGAGACAGCAAGTTCTTACCAAAGTCAAAATTAACGCGTGTGATAATCCCTACCTTGTAGCAATTTAAGAGCCATCTCTGCCCGCTGATTCGTTTCTGTCCACTTTTTTTTTGGTGGTGGTTAAAATGAGAGTGGAATATACTACAATATCTGCATACTTGTTTTCTGTATGTGATCTTCGACTCTTTGAGCCTTACTGAAGAGTTTGCACTTCTCACACTTAGCTGCTGGGAACTACTGGCTGACATTCATTTGTCTTTGGAAGATTAATGGAAGACCTTCATTTTAAAATGGGGTTTGAAGACCTCTGAAGCTGTAAAGCGAAAACCAACCCAACTGTTAATACCACTGGACTGAAGTCAGCCCTACAGATAACCAGTAGGACTTCAGTACGAAGCTATAGTCATGTGTTTTGCATAAGGTCACATTAATTACTTCAGCAACGTTAATCCTAAATTAACAAGGCTTATATATGGCAAATGACTTATCTATATTAAAGAGGGCATACATTTCACCCCGCAAAATTAGGATGTTTGAAAGTGATGTGCTGTCAATAGAAAGGCTAGGGGCAGAAAAGATCTTATTATACATTTCCTTCCAATGAGTATTTGAAAGTCATCCTTCCTGCTACAAATCCATGAAGTATCACAATAGTTTTCTCTAAGCAGAAGTTTCTGTCTTGGCTCGTTGAATCTCTTTTTATGCCATTGGTCCCTACGGCTGCTGTACCCTAGACCCAGTTAAACATAGTTAATGCAGATTTGGGCTGTCAGTCCTGAGCTGGAAGGAAGAGGGAGTATCCTCAAAGGTGAGCTTGCTCTCTAATCTCCCTTTGTAGGATGGAGGCTGAGTGCAGGCAGGTAAGGACAGCACTGAGGGATGGATTTCAGGAGCAAGAACACATTTCCTTTTCTTATATTTTTGGGGGAAGTGTATGGAGACCATGGTAGGTCACCCTGCTATGGAGCCATAGGAAACTGGAAGGTTTATGGCCTAGTTGAGCAGGAGCTCAAGTCCAGAGTGAAGGCATCAGATTGCATGTCTGATGGATGAAAGCTCAAAGCAGAGGTCCTGATGGAGACTTCACTTGTAACTCGGGATTTGGCCTCTTTCACCTGGTAAAGCAGAGATCTGGGAGAACTACGTCTTATCTCTAAGAGCAGCACAGGCAAAAACAGCAGAGAAGACCTCAGTGGTGTAAGAGTGGATGAGTGAGTGCTGTCACGCATTTGGGTTTGTAATTAGAAGAGTTTTTCTCAGACCAGTGGAGCAGCAACTTCTGCAACAGCCTTCCAGAGAAATAGGGTGAAAAACCGAGCTTTTAACTCTTATTGAAGCTGACTAGAGTTAAGATGAGCTTCCTGTTGTAAAGGTGAACTTTCACATGTGCTTTAATAAGTTACTGGAACACTTCTAAGCCAGAATGTTAGAATTGTGTGGCATCACTTGTAAATTGTTGTCATGGTTATTACTTATTACCATTGTATCCAAGTGAGGTCAGCACCCTATTGGCTAGATGTGCTGACAGTGCAAAGAGCACTGCTGCTTTGGATTTCTTTAATTAGACGAGACTCCAAAGGTAGCAAGGAAAACAGCAGCAAAGAGAAACAAGGAAGTGAAGTGTCTTGCCCAAGGTCACCCAGCATCCCTCATTTCTGTCTCCTGGTGCGCACATTTTTCTCTTCCTGAAGTAAAAAAGGTGAATTCTGCAAGGCTTGTCTTGTTTGTTATGAGTAGTCAGGTGAGAATCCTTATCTTGCAGTTTCAGGAGCTGCTGCTCTGCTGCTACTTCTGTGAAAGAAGCGTTTTCCTTGACACGTAACAGAAGCTATAAAAGGTGAAGTGAAAAATGGTGAGGATACTGTAACGTGCACCATTAAAATCCAGCACTGAACAAAAGGAGGCAGAGAATTTGCTGAATGGTGGGAAATCTCCCCTCTTGTTTTCATGCATTTGAGCTTGCATGCAATAACAAAGCTTGTCCTATCTGCCAAATAATTGGCACAAACCGCAGAAGTAAAGAAAAGAATATTTAAGGTAATGTGTCTGATTGTAGCTGAGGAAAAAACACAGCATACCTTGTTCGCACTCCTCCAATAAGAAACCAGCTCCTCTTTTCTCTCTTCATCACTGTTAGTGTCCCAAATGATCTTTCTTCTCAGTTCTTCCCACCTATAAATGAAGGAAATCTTACAGCCTTTAAAAAAAAGGAAGAAAGATGTTATTTGTACTAGCTGTAGTGATAGAACGCTTCCTGATGCGCAGCATTCCTCAGCAGAGCACCCGAGTCTTAACACAGGGACTGCGGGCACCTAAATATTAAAATTTTTAACAAATTCCATTTCTCTGGTGCAATTGCAGACAAAGGATACGGCCTTTCGGTACGGAGGAGGCACAATTCAGTGGAAGAAACTGATAAATATCACACTTTTTTTGGTTTAACTTGCAAAGAAAGATTCCCATTTATTCTTTCTAGGTCCAGAAATGTTTTGTTTGGATACCATCGTTAGCTTGGGGTGGGTTATTGGAATTCTTCATTTTTTTAAATGATGGGTACTTTGCCTGGAGCATTTCCTAAGCTGGTGAGTAGAAATAAAGCATTCTGTTCTCTGAGGTGCAGAGAAGACTCTTCAGCTTTAAGAGATAGGCTGTCCCTCCTGCTTAATTACTGTTATTCTTTTGGTCCCAAGATATTTCCACACAGGTCAGAAAAATTTCGTGACTTCTTCTTCAGTGCTTGAAGCAGCTGCCCCTCCTCACAACCTGCCTTACACCTCCTCTAATCAGTCTTTGAAATTAATTTTGCTTGCAAAGCCTTTTAACAAGCAGCAGCGGGAATATGCAAGGACCTGATCTGGTAAAATGCACTGTAGGTCACCAGAGATGCGATCTTAAACAATTGGGGCTAAAAGAATGAGCTTGCTTCACTAAGAAGATGACTCTTCAAGGTTGTGAAGGGGTGGGCTCGTTTCTGCTGCCCTGGCGTTCGGGGCTGACACAGTGTGGGCTGTGGCCTGGGAGGTCTCTGGAACACACCTGAATGGAATGGCTCAGCACTGAGAATGCATTCTACTTCCTGATCCTTTGACTTCCCAGTTTCACACTGTGACAGAAATTGATGGAGTTTTAGTCTGGATTTATCTGTATTGCCATTGTTTTTTCTTTTCTTTTTTCTTTATTTTTTGGGAGGGGAAGATTGGTAGCTTGTGAAGTAGTCCAGTTTGACTCACAGGTTTGGTCTGGTATCATTCTCATTAATCTCTCTCACAGGAGAAATTATTTTAATGCTGTGCGCTGGTTTACTGATGAAGTTCTGCTAGAAGAGTGGTGTGTGCTGAGAGCTGCCAGGTGGGATGAGCAGCACGTTGTACCTGAAAAGCTGCCTCGGTTGTCTCTTCTGTAAAGTGGGGAAAATGAGGTTGCCTAATGCTATTTCAGTGCTTTCGATCATATATTGATTTTGCTTTTCTGGGGTGTTGTCTTCAAACAAATGTGTTAGAGAGAAGTGGAGGATTTGAGAAAACTCAAATGCGTTCTGTAGGTGGGGAGTTCTTTACAGGTTGGGCAAGCGAAGGAGGGAAGGAGAGAAGTTTTGTGAAGGTTTATTCCATCACACCAAGATGTTCTGCCTACCTGAGCTGCTGAAGTGAGATGTTACATCACATTACAGACATTCAGAACATCTTTGTGTAGTTTTCTGTGCCCACGAGCGTGGCTCTTTTCTCTTTTCATATCCTTGAGCTCTGCCAAACTCCCGAGCTTGCCCAGGGTAACACTCAGTGTCGACAGTATGGCAAACAATCTCCCATTTTGTATCCAGTGCCAGTTTGTGTTACTGGGGGTGTGAATGGTAGCTTGTCAGGACTTCCTGACTGTCATTTCTAAGTCTCGTGATATCTGAGTTTCTTTCCCTTTGCTGCACAAGAAATGGAACGCCTGGGAGTACTGACATATAATTTATCACCACTGGGTACCTCACTGAGATGAACAGGGCACCTTGTTTCCCAGTGCTATTCCAGACATGCTCTCAGCACCTCAGAATTGTTACTCTCAATTGCGACCTTTGCTTATGATCGTCAGAATTTGTAAAGGTACAATTTTATTTTTTTTTAATCAAATGAAAAGGAGCTCTGGAGAGGCAGGGGGCTGGCTGAAAGACTTAGCCACTGGGCTTCTTCATTTTAATACTAAGTGCAGACTTTGTAGAACAGGGATCAGAAGTTCCTTGTCTATCCCCACGTAAGGGGATCGTGCTGTTTGTACATCCAGGCTCCTGTCAGGCCCTTTTCAGTGGGGTTTCAGTTCAGAAGTGATTTGCAAATCATGGCTCTGATGTGGAACCCAATGAAATCAAACATTTGGCAACGAGTATTTCAAGAATTCCTTGGCTCGGGTAATGCTTTAATGTGAGGCCCTCATTGTGCTGCTTTTGTACTCACTGTGATGCATATGAGAATGAATCAGTGAATAGAAGAGCGGCCGACCTTCTCCTGTTATTGCATCATGAGCATTTGCTGCAGGTTTCACTGGGAGAGAATAGCAGCGTGTGCCCCAGGTAGTGGCTGTGGTTTCTGGTGGCTGTGAGATTTGGGGAGTACTTTGATCCCTTTGCTTGCTGTTATGCTGGGCCTCAAAGTAGAAAGCCCATGAGCAAAGGCTCAGCAAATTAAAAAAGAGGCTGTTCATTTAGGAATAAGCTAGTGTGTGCCTGGCTGAAGTTAGCTGTTATCTCTGTGCAGGGGATAGCCTCTCAGCAATCTGCTTACTGTGCACAAGTTCCTCTTCATTTAACAGGAAGAATCAATTATAAAGGCAGCCAAAAGTATTACCATGTGTCATATTAATTTAAACATTGTTTTCTGCAGTTGAAAACTTTATATTCATCAGCAACTTGTTAGATCTATCCCCCCACATCCTCCCGGTCTCTGATGCACAAAATTATTAAACTTAATTGGGTTTCTCTGGACACCACTCATTTCTCAAAATTTACTGCAATTATACAATGCCCATAGCTCATTTATTTTTTGTTTCCTGGTGATTAAAATTTAAGACACTGAAAAATGTTATGTGTGTTTCCCTTTTCCTCAGTAATTCTTTTCTCTCCCCTACATTCAAGACACATTCTGTAGTCATGAATTATTAAAGGAGCAAAATCTGTGGGTGGTGTTAATTTATAACTAACTATAGGCAGACTAGGGCACAGGTTAGAAATCTTGAAGCGTTTTTAGATAATACCTTGGGACTCAGGGACTGAGCTATAGGGTTTCTGGTGTGACCCAGGGAAGGTGGTCAAATATTCTTAAGCCAGAAGGTGTTTGGGGGACCATCAGAGATCCCATCATGCATAGGCCAGGTGTGTTCTGTGCTGAATTGCTGCTGTGTCGTGTTTGGGGGAGAGTGTTGGAGATGAAGGGGGAATAATTAATGCCATTAAAACAAATACTGGTGTTCTTAGCATTAGCAGTAAGTAGGAAGCAAGGACATCTCTTCAGGCAGACACTCCTTCTAAGGGATGTGGCAGAACAGTGACTGTGACAGGGCAGTAGTGTCTGTTCAGGACAATGCACCGTGTGTTAATGTGACGTGTACTCAAATACAGAGTCCTTCCCAGCTGAAGCAGCAGCAAAGCTATTCCAAGCAAACAAATGCAGTGGCTGGGCTTACTTTAGCACTTAGTGGATGGAGATCATGTGCTGAGAGGTTGGCCTGCTTCCAGAAAGCTGCGCTTCTGCTTTCAGTGCTGGCAGAAAGATGGCTGCAAAGTAAACTTGAATCTGAAATGTAAACATGACCTGTAGTTCAGCAGGCTTCTGAAACCAGCTAGAGTGAGTTAAAATGACTAAGGGAAGTGGAAGCGTGGTACTTGAGGATACCACAGGGAAGTGATTGGGAACATTCATCTCTTTGGAGCTGGGAAGCATCTCTGCACACAGAGGTGGGTCAGTCAGTGCTGCTTTCTTCCTGAAACTGATCGAGAAGCCCACAAAATTCAGTCCACAAAAGTGCTGGTTGTTCTTACCGTCAGCATTAATGGAGGACAATAAGTAAGGATGCAAACTTATCTGTGGAGAAAGTCATGGTCTTTCTCCTCCTCTCCTCATCTATGTAATGAAAGATGGGGGGAAAGTCAAAGCAAATAGCCATAATCTATTTGTAAATTGTGTCGGGCCCTTGCTTGTGAGTAATTCCTGGTGGAAAGATTTGTATGGGGCCTTTCAGGTGAAAGCTCACTCACATAGCATCACTGGAAAGCATTCCTTTTGATCCGAATGGTAAACGAGTCAGGTTTCTCACATTTTTTAAGTTCTACAAAAATGTTGGCTTTCTTCTCAGGTATTTCTTTGAGTGAGTGAGAAAAATAATAAAAATGTGTTTCATTTCTGTCATGCCTTGCAGCTGAAGTCCTTTAAGTGCCTCAGAGCCTGTGCGGATTTAGCTTCGCAGCATCCCTTCAGTGCTGGTAACACTCATTTCAGCATTATAGATGGGGAGGTGAGAGAAGCTACTTGACATTCCCGGGCCAAATCCATATGAGTGCCAATCTCCTCTCCTGGCACCATTCTCACAAGGCTATTTTTCTCCTTAGCTATAATGGGCCTTTAGCTGTGAGCTGGGTTTTCCCCTCCAGCCAGAGCACTTGAAACGGCTGAATAAGAAGTGTCTCAAAATTGTGGCTAGGCCTGAGCTGCACAGAGTTCAGCACTCGAGCCTTAGGCGCTGTCAGTGACTCTTGCAGAAGGAGGTGATCTGTTTGCCTGTCAGGCAGCTTTGCGGCAGGAAAAGAAACAGGTGGATTTTGGTGATTATTCGATGTGCCACGTCCTGCCCACACTGTAGTTAAGACCCCACTGCAAATACATGTTATGTCTGTATGCTGCCTGGAAGCTCCCTCCAAGTACTGTATTTGAAACCCAGCATTCATTGAGAATTGTCTTTAGGAGAAGAAAAAAAGAGCGGAGCTTGTCCTGATAGCCCTTCACAACAGCACAGCAGCTTATGCTGGTATGTTTCAGAGTCTTCAAAGGTCTCTGCTATTCAAAACATGAAGCAATATCCCTTGCTAGTCTAAGAAAAAATCAAGCCTACAGTATGCAACACCTACTTGGTTTCAAACATTTCCTTGCGTGTGTAAGTGATAATTTAGCTCTCGTAAGTTTTTTTCCCCTTCCCGCTCTCCAGTGGGGAATTTCTTTAACAAGTAAGGCAGTGAAAGACTTGCGCTCTCAAGTCAGGTTATTTGGTGTCATTAAGGTGATGGTCTCCTGATTTACAACTATGGTTGAGCTGCATTATGGTCTCATTTCATCCTCTGGCAACACAAATAGCAATTGCTGTGGGAAAGGTAGGATATGTCTGGCTGAAAGCCGGAGTTTTCAGCCCATGAACTGGCTGTGGCTGTAATTGCCTGCAGCGATTTCAAGCTGTGGATGCTTGCAACAAGTTGCAGGTTGTCTTGTCCAAATGCATTCCATGAACCATAGAGGCTAGGGGACACTCTCCCCACCTTTCTCTCTCATTACTTTGATAACAGCTTTGTTAGCTCTGATTCTGATTACCGCTTCCTGCTGACAGCAAGGGAGAAAGAAATCCAGCTGCATTTTGTGCACGAGCTGGCTGAGAAGCGTCAGGTGAGCTTGTCCACAGCCAGGCCTCCGTTCCCTCTGAGATGGAATTTCCAAACGCCGGCTTTTGATCCAGTGTCAAAATGCCAAGTGCACTCTGTAAGTGGCACCGTTGTTCCCTTTCTGTGGCTTTACAAAGCAGCACATGAGCTCTCCAGCTGGAGAGTAGAGGAGCTAATATCATAGGGCCGAAAATAATAGGACCCGTTTAATTAAGAGGCGAATGACACATGGAATGCATGATTATGGTCACTGTTGCATTTCTATTCCTGAAAGTAGCTAGAATCAAATAACACATAATTTATTACAGCTTATGAAGGGCCTCTGGAATTTACAATGATCTTTGTTTTGTAAAGCTGGCGATGAATTTGTTCATCAGTCATTTCATCACAATTTAGCCTGTGTGTGCCATAATCTCATGATTCTTATGAAAAAAAACAAAACAACATTTAGGATGCATTTCATCAAGGCGTTCTACCCGTGCTTGAGTCCTGGGGAAAGCCTTCATGTACCTGCATAGCTTTAAATGTACAGGAGAGGTTTTGCTTCAGAGGGACTGCAAAATCCTTTCCATGTTTGGGGAAAAATGCTGACATAGGGACAAAACTGTGTCTGAGCACAGAACAAAACACTCCTTGAGTTTTAGTTGTTGTTAGACTGGAAGTAGCAATGAAGGAATTGCTCCTGGTCAGCTGTGTGCTTTGTTTCCATTCCAAGATTTTATTATTGAGTCTCCAGTTATGTTTTTCTTTTTTTTTTTTGCTACACATAACAACTTTCTAAACAAAACTTCCTATTGAAATAAAGAAGCAGAAGCTTTTGGGTATGTCAGAGTGAGTGCTGTGGCACACTGAGCCTCTGGCAGAGCGAGCACTCTTGGGCTGCACTCTCTTCAGCTGGGAGTTGGCACATCCATGTGCACGCAAATGCTGAAGTGATGTGAAAAGGTTTAAGCAGACAGGAAACAAAAGAGAACTTCAGCTTGGGCTCATGCTTCTGGAGGAGAGAAATGGAAGATGTCCTCCAGCACAGGCCTGTAAAGCAAATTGATTTCCATGCAAGGAGTGCTGCCTTTTGCATTGAAGTGGTGAACGTGCACAGAAGGGAGGGCAGATGATGGGCAGATGAAGTGTCACTCTGAGCTGGATCCTGCTGTGACACAGCGAGGGTGCTCCGTCCCTTGTCCTCCCTCTGAGCAAGGAGAGCTCACGGGATTACAGGAGCAAAACATCTGGTAAAGGGAATGGTGTCAGTACGCGTGCAAATGTGAGGCAATGTCCTTAAAAAGGAAAGGGAGGTATTGCCTCAGTTCTGTGCACCTGCAGCTTGTGGTGGTGTGGTTCTGTGGAAGTGACCGCAGCCCTGTGACAGCTCGTGGCAGCTCTGCTTGGTTGTCACTGGTGAGATAAAAAGACGGAGGCGTGGTTCTGTTCTTCTTCTGTTGAAGAGAGCTTTCCTGTCTGAAAAGATAACAAAACGGGGTTAGAAGAAAGTCCTGGAAATGAGTCTGTGAAGCAGCTTGTGAGATGCTGTGCAGCTCCCGGCCGGCTGAGTTCCATTATCCCAAAGCTCAGTGCCGGGTAGCTCCTCCTGCACAGTGCTTATCAGCAGCAGATGGCCCTGAGTTGGTGATGGAAACGTTCTCACTGTGTGTTTGGGAAAAACACTGCTTCAGTGGTGTTACAAAAAAACCCTGTTGAGATTCAGAGCCTCCTACAGCTGATGTACACAGGTATTACACATGCTAATTACAAGCGCAGTCTTCGGTATCCTTAAGTAAATGAGATTACAGCCACATTCAGAGTGTGTCAGTGATAGACTACACCTCGCCTCGACGACAACTTTTGAACCGAGGGATTGATTTCTGCCACGTTTGGCAGAGAAATGAGCACGATTAGTGCAGT
This sequence comes from Pavo muticus, assembly GCA_016647715.1. Classification (NCBI taxonomy): domain Eukaryota; kingdom Metazoa; phylum Chordata; class Aves; order Galliformes; family Phasianidae; genus Pavo; species Pavo muticus. Next base: position 1,236,672 of record JACDJE010000022.1, read on the forward strand.
GCATTGAAGTTCTTACGTGCTTCATGAAAACAAATGCTGGTGGAAGGGGAAAAATGTAGAGGTATCCTTTCTGTGTGCCCTATCAATGGTTGACTTGCAAGCAAGAAAATCCCCCGCAGAAAAGGGTGACTCAACAGGCTCTCTGCTAGATACAGCTGAGCAGCTGGTTTGTTGGAAGAAAGGAAAGAGAGTGGTGTCAGCCCCCGAAAGCAGACCCCTACCTGAGCTCGTGCACTGACTATTGATTTCTCCTTATATTTTATTTCTGTATCGGTTGGTAAAACAGTCTGATGAGGAGATGATGAGAAACTGCAGTAGGTGGGTATACAGTAAGTTCTTGTAAAGGTAATTGAGAAATGAAAGTGAAACACAAGAAGCCAACCCTTCTCAACATTGGCATGTGTCTTCTAAAATACAGAAGATATGCTAAATCCCTCTTGTTGGCTGCCAGAGGTCAGGTTAGTCACTGCAGGTCTGAGGTGTGCCCGTGTTGGTTTTTTTCAGCTGTAGGTTGATAAAGGACCTGTCGATTAGTGAAATGCAGTTGATTCATTGTTCTTGTGCTTTTATAGCTAATTCTTTTTTAACACCACGTGTGTTTCTGAAGGAGAAACCTTCAAAAATGGCAGTACTTATTTTATCTACCTCTCAGCGGCTTTTGGGAGGATACAGCATGTGCCATTCCTTCCTGTGCCTTTATGAAAGCGTTGCTGGAGGGACAGGCAGGTCGCTCTTTCCTGTGTGCTGGCTTCCTCCAAGCTGCTGGCATTAGGAGGGTGCCGGTTAATAGCTCTGTCTTTTAAGCTTTAATTAATTCAGTTCCTTCGGCTGCTGCATGCCCTTCTGAAAACTTGGCACCACTTGAATCTTTTAGCAAACCTGATATGAGAAGGGCACCGTGCGAACAGCTGAATTTGAGCAGAGCTCCTCGTGACCTCATGGTAAGTTCTGGGTGGAAAAAAAAGGTACCAAACAGAAATATTTTCTCTGTCATTGAGCACTTGTTTTTTTTGGCTGTGCAATGCTATTGCCAAGAAATAAAGTGTAAAACCTCACCATGGAAATGCTTAGAAAAACAAATCAGTTGCACTTGCTGCTTGCACTAACGAATTAAGGGCTGCCAAATGGCTGGTAAAGCAGAGGCCCCACTGCACAAAGCCACAGCGCTGGAAGCAGTGCTGGAGGACACTGTGAGGATGTGCCTTAAAGAAAATGACAGTGCCCACAGAACTGAGGGCAGGGCCCCAGTGCAGGGGGAGCCTGCTTAGCTTTCTCCTTAGCAGTGAGGTACGTAATGAATCTAAGCAGCAAGACGATCCTGGTTAGCTTTGCAGCAGCAGTATATTTTCTCGTACTTAATTATTTAAAGCAAACTGTATAATGGGTCTTTGGTATCATGTGACCCACTAATCAATCCATTCACTTTTGCATAATGCATGGGCATCAATGTTATTCCATTTCAGGATCTCTTAGGAAAAACTTGCCAGTCTGCTCATTGCTCGTCTGCAGCGCGAACGCAAACACACAGCTTGCTGTGCCATTTGCCTTCTGTGTGCGCTCGGAGCCAGCTGAAAGTGTTCCCAGCAATTAGCATGTAAAGAACAAAAAAGACGGCTGCACGCTGCTGCCTTCCAGCAACATCAGAAGGGGTGCCAGGCCTCTGGGTGTGTGGGGGCCTCCTTTGGCAGTGTAAGGAACGTTAGACCCTGACTGTGAGGTCCTAAGAAGGATATCAAGGGCAGATGGTGTGTTTTTCATTACTGGTGGTGCTGTTTAATTATGAATTTGTCTTATTCTTCATGAAGGCACACTGGAAATAGGTACATAAACGCATTTGACTGGATATACACTACTTGGTATTGGTGAAGTACTGTCCAAACTTTCTGTACTCGCTGGTTACCTTGAAATAGTCAAGATCAAGTTAAGGGAGTCTGAAGCACAGAACTGCTACCTCATCCTGACTTTCCTAGCCTTGGGCAACTATTCCTCATATCATAGGTGCAACTACTTTGCTGTTTTGTATAAGCCTTTGTGGGGATGGAGTGGTTCTGCTTCTAAGATGATTTTTATTGCCTTGAAAGTGGAAGAACAAGAGGAATATGAAGGACTATGCTGTGTAATATATATATATATAGTTCTAGAAAACTTTTTGTTCTCAGTTACCATCATGTATGATATTTTTACTATCTTGTGGTCTGATTAGTCCTCAGCTATCCAAAATATGTGTTAATTAAACAGAACAATTTGGATGTATATTAAAAACTGGTTGCTACCAGTAAATGCTGTATATGTTCTAAGAACAGCTCAGTTCATCAGGCTGTTATCTTTCAAATGCTTTGACAGAGGTCTGCTCAAGAGTGGAGGGAGAAAGTAAGGAGGCATGAAAAGCAGGATGGTTCGTTTTTATGGAACCCCATTTTTCCTTCTACAGGTGTTTCTCAAATTACATTTGTGCACATATTTTTTTCATTGGTACAGTGTTCTTGGAATTTACCAAACTTTGTCCCTTCTGTATGGAAAATTGCTTCAATAAACAGAGCTCACTAACATGTACAGAACTGCTGGAAGAGAAGTGTGATTCTCCAAGAGCTGCCTCTGCATGTGCTGCCCAAATTCTCGGTCAGAACAGCACTGCTCCCTTCAACATCTGCCGTTTTTCACCAGTTGAAAGATGGATGTCCTACCTACCATGGCATGTACACTTAAACTTACATCTGCTTGAAAAAGAGCGTGTGAAAGTGTTACAGAGAAGGGAGGAGATCCAATAAAAACAGACTGTTAAATCACTATCAGTCAGCTCTAACCAAGAGTCCTGGTCAGTGTGGAGTTGGAGGTATTTTATCTTTGAGAGAATGACAGTAGGTCAAGGGAAGGGTTAACCTTGAGGTCTGTTGTGTAGGTCGGCTGGACAATGATCAGTGCTTCAAGAGGGTCTTAAGAAGCCTTTCCAAACTGGCTTTGAGAGGCTGTTTTCACGTTCCTTCTTGACTATTTACATTCTATCCAGGAACACAAATGCTTGGATAGTTCCCAAATAGGCCACTGGAACGCTTGGATGCCCTCCAGGAGGCAGAAACTATCAGCTGCTCAAGTGGGGTGAATTGCTACAGCATCACTGTAGTCAGAGTCTCAGCCTCCTTTGCTGAAGTACTTTGGAGCTGACATTGTAACAAGGTAAGAAACAATGCCAGTGGGCAGTGATAAGCGCTCACAGTTTCTGTTGGAGAATATTGTGTGTCTATTTGCTGTGGTGGTTTCCTGCTGTCAAAGTCTGAGTTTCCAGAAGTTTCATTCTATTTCAGCTTTATCTTCCATCAAGAGATTACATTTGAAAGCAATCAGTATCTCTGATACCTGCCCGTAATAAATAACTCTGGAAATTACAGTGAGACGCCAGCAGAATTGCACAGTGCCTTGTTTTCCTTGTTGTATCATATCCAAAACACTGATAGTCTGGAAGCAGCAGTGAATTAAGCTGTACAAGTGCGAGGTGGGATCATGCGTTACATGATGTCTGCTCACGTGAGTGTTCTTCCTGGGAACTCTCCTTTTTCTGCCTGGACTTCAATCAGCATCAAATGTTGGTCAAGGCTCAGTAAATACGTAGTTCTGGTTGAAGCTGGGTGAAATCTGCCTCTCACACAGACACTGCATGCTTCTGGGTTTATGCTGTTACCATTTTGCTATTTTCTTCCTGATCAGTAACTGCTTATTGAATAAGAAGTTTCTATTACATACATTAATGCTCTGCCATTATTTAATCAATGATAACTTCATAAGCATATCAGCGATAACTTTCACCTTTGAAAATGTGCAGTGGGTTTAGTGGCTGCCAATGGAAAGCAAAGAGAAAGGATACAAGTAGGATGGATTTCTCGGCATTCTTTTTTAATAATGATAACAAAGGAAGAATCTTTCCTACATCATACAAAGATATTCAGCTCAGAAAAGTGGTGAATTAAACAGTTTTATTGAAGTTGCTTGCACTTTTCTGTGGTAGCAGTTGTACCAGGAGTGTTGTCTTTAACATAAAGTTGGTAAGAAGAAAAACAGATTAGTAACAAAGGCTGAGTGTCAGGGTCAGGTTTTTGTGATGGCCCCTTGAGCAAGTCTTCCCTATTCAGTGTTGCAGAAAGCAGTTCTTGAGAATTCTGACCAATGGGCCTCTGATGGCTTTTGTAAAACAGTCTGGAAATCACCATTTGTGCACTGTCAGCACGTATTCTGACTGAGACCTCCATGAGCAATGGTCGAAAGTCTGTTAATTTAGTAATAGGCTTGAACGAGCAGCGCTCCAGCAGAGAGGCGCTGGGCATGGTGTGGCTGGCAGGGAGCACGAGGATATTCAGTTCTTACAGCCTCAGCGTCAGGGCCGACTCAGCCTGCCGTTGGGCAAAGAAGTGCAGCAGAGTTATTGTTACCCTCCTGACGCTGCAGTCCTGCGTTACGTTTTGTATACTTTCATTCAAGATGAAGTGAGGGTGCTGCCTGAACACACACAGCAGGGGAAGATGCTGAGCTGCACTTCCTATGAGCTGTCACAATATTTGTGTTGTAGCTCAATAGCTTCCCTATTGTACTGGAAATTTCACTCTTCAGTAAGAGAGGAAAAATTGCAAAAGCGACTCTACTTCTGTACTAACAGTCTTTCAGATGTAAGCTGTACAAGGTCTCTCATTTTGAGATGTGCATTTAGGATTGGGGCAGAGACAGTTTTTGACAGCTCTATGGAATTAATTCTTCTTTATGACAGTGTGTTTTACTGCTTGCTGTACGTAATAGTTTCTTTCATTGCCACTTATGTCCTTTGCAGTGAATGAAATTTGCCTCTGTATGACAGTACACTTTGAGTGTAGGTGGCTTTCATTTTGTCTATTAAAGAAGATAATTGTGAGGAGCAGATCAGGCCTGAAGGAGGGTTTCTGAACTGAACCCATTTCAAAGAGGGAAAACAGAGCTGTCAAAACTTTGACTTTCTAATTCCTAAAGAGCCGTTAATTCAGTCGGCTGCATGATCTACTGGGAGTAGAAATGAAACTCCACTTGCATGACCTCAGGTGTCAATCAATGTGGGAGGCATCTGCATTTATATTGTCAAAGCACAAACTTTCTTTACTTCCTGAAGCATGAAATCACCTTTCAGATGGAGTAAGAAACATAATCGCCAGCTCTTGAGAGGTGTAGCGGTTTGGTCCAGGGCTTCAGTTACACAGAGAGATGTTTGAACGCTCTGACTTCAGCATCAGCCAGTCTCTTGGAAGCTGCCTGCTTTGCAAACCAGAGTTTCACCACTTGTCTATCCCTAGGAACGTACTTAAGGGACATGGATGTAATTAGAGGTTGAAGCCTTAAAGAAAATATATTCACAGTTCTTCAAAACAGAAACTACAACCCAAAGTTGGGTTTGCAAGGAGGTTCTAGTTCTGGGGGGCACGACCTACTTACCTGTTGTTCAACAGAATACGGAGATAGTTGAGCATAATCCTTTGCATGCAGAGATACCATGAAAGAAAAAGTGAGCCCAAAAGAACCTAAACTGCAGGGTATGTTTTTATTGTTTCATCCTATGAATGTTGTGCCTTTCTATGCCAATTGTTTAAATGGATTTTCACCGTGTTGCACTACAGTTAAGCTGTTCAAGCTTTGTGCCAGGTGTAAGATGTCGTGCATCTTGCATGACATGTTTGTTAGGTCTTGCTGTATTTCTGAAGCGTTAGCACAGCTTCTGTTCTCTTCTTGACATACTGAAGATGCTGGCATGCTACCAAGCCATACTTAAATACCTCTGTACATGTCTTAGAGTAATATATGTCAAGTTTAGTATGATGACATGTTTTGCATCTATTGTTCCAAGTAAGATAGTTCTGGTCATACGCTGACTACCACATAAAATAACCTGCTTAAAACGTCACCCGAAGCAGTGCAGATTATCATCAATACCAACTGTGGTTTTAGCCCAGGTGCTCTGAACTTGTATCTGGTATGCCTCATGTTTCATGTGTTCTACAGACAAAATCAGCAGCCCATCAGAGCAGCCATTTCCCACGAGCCGAGGTGAGGGGAAGCAGCCAAGTGAGCTCATGCTGCAGTCATAACTCAGCTTTCATAGAGTGATGAGTCAAGCACCTCTCACTGCTCACGATTTTAAGATGCAGGAATCCTTCAGCCAGACCCCAGGTGTGCAAGCTGGTGACCCTGCTAATCTTTTCTGTACTTCAGTGTCAGCGGTTCCTTTTTTATTCCCCCAAAAACCATCTGTTCATCCTGGCCAGCGGGAAAGCAAGGGAACAAAAAGTGACTTGGCTTAGTAAGTAGGGCACTTTCATAAATTCTTTTTTAGACAGTCTGATTTGGGAATGTGATCATGCTATAGAGAGCCCTTACGTGCAGAAACCTCTGCAAAGAGCCCTTCCTATTGCACTTACTGTTGACTACCGGTACCTGCAAGAAGGGTTATTCAAGCTGTGCCTTGTTCCAGTGGAGATACCCAGTATGTCAAAGAGGTGTGCCTCCTGGCTTAGAAAAACCTACAAATACATAAGGATAAGTTAATATGACTGTAACATGCAATTACGTGCCTCTTCTCTGCGTGCATTGAGAAATATAGGGCTGGCCCTTGGAATTTCCTCCAGGGAGCCATCTAAGTTTGTTTGGGGAAAGAAAGTATAACAGAAGAAATATTTAAATGAGAAAGAATGAGGCTTCTTCCAGCTTTTGAACATCTTTCCCAAGAATTTATAGATAAATTGACTAATATTCAGTGATAAAATGAAAGAGTAAACTGACTGGGTGTGCCTCGGAGCTGCCCTCAAAACGAGATGTGCCATCTGCGTGACACATACCTGCTATGTCCATCTCCTGCGCGGCTGGAGGGCAGGCTGCAGAGCTCAGGATGCTTTCTGCCTTTGGTTTTGTGTCTGGAAGGACTGGCTCCAGCACACTGTGCTGCCCGCTCTGCTGCTGGGCTTGTCAGAACAGGCACTCTGCCCACAGTTAGTGGGATCTGATCGGAACGTGATGTGACTGCGTGTGTGAGCACAGGACTGCTGGCTGCTGCTGAGATCTCCCAGGAGGGAGGTGGAAATCTCCACAAGCTACAGCATAGCTTTGAGCTACCCCAGATGTATTTCCGCCACAGCAATCTGCACTACAGTGCTGTCACTGCTGTGCCTGGGGGTGGAACGAAGGTCTCTGGGTGCACAGCATTCACCTCGCTGGAGTTTGTTCTTCGTAATGCTGGAGCACAGCCTGGGAGAGCAGAGCTGCTCTGTGATGTGTTCCGGTGTCATTGCTGTACTGAGGGTAGTGCTACACAGGTGACAAGTGTGTGTGTGTGTGTGTGGTGCTCTGAATACAACACGAGGCAGGGATTGTGCAGGATGGCATGGTTCCTGAAAGTATATTCCTGACCAGAAGCAAAACAGACAACTTCAGCTCCATCAGTGAAAGCAGAAGGTTAAAAAACCAAAAAGGCTACATTTCTCCTCCTTTCTAAATGAGAATGTAAAATATTTTGAGAGGAGGTGGGTTTTTTTTAGTGCTTTGATGCCCTTCTCTGCAGTTATCATTTATGTAGTACCAACAAGCTCCATTGTTCTGCTTTGTGCTGTGTAGAATTCATTGCGATCGTAAATATTAAAAAACCACAAATATAGTTCAGGAACCTGCATCAGTGCTCCTCGTCAGGCTTTGAAGCTGATTTTCTGTGTTTGCTTTTCATAATGCCAGGTATGAGGTCCTTTATCAGTAAGAAAGCAGGAATTTGGCAAGGACCAAAGGCACACTTGTTAGTACTCATTGATCCAGACCTGTTCTAGATATTGGGTGTGAAGGAGGGAGATGCAAGGCCCTGTAGTCATTCTCCTGTAGCTACAAAAACTTAAAGATGTTTTTATGAAGATCACAATCCTGAATGTTAAAATCCATGGAGAGGAGGAGAATGCTTAATTGCAGCTCTTGGAATTAGCAGCCGATATTGTGTGTTTATAATAACGTCTCACTGACAAAGCTAGGAACATTTCTTAAGCTCCAGATGGCTGCTTTTCTTTATGACTTGCTTTAGGGCGCAGACTTTGGTTTTATATATTTTGATAATCTGTCCTGATTATTGAACTAATACTCGTAGTTCCCCATGTACTGCAACAGGACCCTTTGAGAAGCTGCAGCATATGGCTTGGTAGGGGAAATTTAGAAGTTAAGAACATCACTGCAGATGATCTCTCTCGTTTCTTAGCTTCCCTTAAGGCTGAGACTTTTAACTTGGATAATGTCTCTTCAAACATTTTGAGTGACAAGGTTCTCATTCTATGCATAGTCTTTCAGTGGATGAGGAATAGTCTTGAAACATTCTCCAAAGTCTCTTGTGAAGACCACCCTTTATGTTGGATCAAGTTCTAAACCAAACCAACAACAAAAGTAAAACGTATGGAAGAGTTTGTTGTATAGAAAATAGGAAGGGCAAAGCTGCACAAGTGTTTTGTGCAGAAGATGGGAGCTGAGGATCCCAAGCTCGGGAGCTGCTGAGCAGTTGCCACAGCAGGGGTTGCTCTGGCAGATTCACTACAGTGTAATCGCAACACCTTCAGAATCAGAATGTCACATAAAACAAGTATCCATGTAGAAGGAGGAAATAAGGAGCACTGTAGGACAGAGTACTTTTTGTAGGACCCTGCGGTAGCACAAAGATCAGAAAGCTGAGTCCAAATACACAGATTACTACTAAAGTTCTCTTTTTCATCCTGACCTTGCTGGCATTATTCTGCATTTACATTCCTGTGGGCAAAAGAAGAGACTGAGTGTGACTCATGGACAGGGTAGTCTGAGTGTGGGAGTATCCCAGGGGACTTCTTTAGAGACATCTGTGTTGCTCCAACTTCAGGACAGCACTTGGAAAGAAAGTGAAAGGAGTGAGGTGTCCTCGACTGATCCGTGTGCACAGTTCAGCGCTGAGGTGTTTCACTTAGCGTTCACTTCACCAGTGAGAGATGTAAAATGTTTAGATTAAACGAAGCAGAAATTAAAAAAATATATCGATTCTCTCCTTTCCTTCCATCCTTCTTACTAAAGGTTTTTGGCTCTTTTACATTAGTGACTGTGGCCTATATTGGCATTTACGCTAACGAAGAGCCCATGATGTTTCCCTAAATGTTCTGCTACAAGTACCTTGTTAATAGCTTCCATTTATCCAGCACAAGAAAAACTGCGATCTCCAACATGTTGTGCAATAAAACAAGGACACAGAAGGGACATGGAAGTGCAGTCTCTCCCTATCCGTGCCATCCTTTATTCCAACACAGTCAAATACTTTGTACAGGAAGATGAAACCTGAACTGCAGGTCAAAATAAGCTTGCCCAAGGATCTGTGCTTGTTCTGCTCCAGAGAAGGAAAAAGACAGAAATGTAATCTGAGTGAGGCCCTGTGGCTCGTAGCACAGGGCTACGCTGTTAGTTAGTGGTAAGTTTGTCTAGGAAATTATCATCATGTTCTAGCATAAAGTAATGATACTGCTTGCTGCTTGTACTTCGTGCTGGGTGAGAGAAAAGCTTATTAGCAGAAATAAGCATTCTGTGTTTTAACCTATTTTTCTGTAGTATGTGATGAAAATGCTAAAACGTGAACTTTATTTCGTCAGGTTTATTCCATGAACAGAAAGGAAGACAATGCTCCTGATCTTCCTCCTCCTCATATACCAGCAAGATTTCAGGGTGGCAGTCTTTGATGAGATTCTGAAACATCAAATCAGGAAACGATGGGAATAAGCTGATTTCTTCCTGAGATAACACTGAGAGCATCACTGCATGTCTGATGGAGAGCAGCAAACGAGTGAGAAAGGTAAGACAGCTTCTTCAGAATTAGTTCTTTTGCATTTCTGAAACACGAAAAGCAAAATTAAGTCTTACAAGACAGACATAATTAAGTTTCAGTTGGATAAATTCCGTGGCTATAAAGAGCTAATAGCACAAGCACTGTAAGCAGGTGAAATACACTTAGCTTACAGAACTGTTTGGCCATCATTTGTACACATAATCTCACTGATTCGTGTGAAGGAGATATTAATGCTTAAAGGTGGGGCACTGATGTTGATAGTTGCTTTCCTAACTGGTGTTCATTCAAAAAAACATAAGCCACAAAATTGGTGGCTAATTATGAAGGTTTTCTTCTAGGTGATCTTGGGCAGGTCCAGCAAAGTGATAGCAGCAGCGCCAGGAGCGTAATCCATGCATGGGTAACCTCCCAGCCTGTACTCTGATGGCTGTTCCACTGAAGAGTAAAGATTCTTTCCAGAATTAGTCACAAGGACTAATTAATTTATCTACTTCTAGCAATTAGTTTTTCCTGACATATTATAATGGATTCTGCATTCATCATCCAATCTGCAATTTTGAAATGGTCATTTAACGCCTGCAAACCATAAAGATTAAAAAAATACAAATACTGAGATCCTCTGATTAAAAATCCATCGGATAGGAAATGAGCTCTAGCTCAGTGAAATTGCATAGTAGAGAAGAAGTCGTAAAGGTATATAAATACAGAGTGATCAGTGCCAAAACTTAAAGCATCCTTAGGGGACATTCATATTATTTGCATGTATTTGTCCCTGATTGGTCTGTCTGTATTTCCCTGCAGGAGGCAGTCTTCTAAAGCAGCCCCAGTTCTGTAAGGTTTTCACTGAGACCACTGCCTGCTTTTTATGTTGGCTTTTTTCCCTGTTTTTTTCCTTCTAAGAAAGAAAAAAGTTAAGCACAGGGTTTTTTTTGGAGAGTATCTATTTATTGTGGTTGTTTATTTCTGCCAAAGGCAAAAACCAAGTGATGCACAATGCAGTTGCTCACCTCCCGTTGCCCTGCCTGCAGCCAGACCCCGAGCAGTGTCTGCCCCCAGCCAGCTCATTGCTGAGCGTGTGTGGGATCTCCCTCTGGCCATCTGAGGCCAGCTGTCCTGCTTTGTCCCCCCTCAGCTGCTTTTCCCCCCATCTCCTCATGTAGGGCAGCACGAGAAGCTGTGAAGTCCTTGACTTAGCATAAACACTGCTCTGCGACAACTAGAACATTGGTGCGCTATCAGCACGATCCTCATCTCAAATCCAGAACACAAAGGCCATGCTACTATGAAGAAAATTCACTCTATCCCAGCCAAAACTAGGATATTTTTATGTGCTGACTTCAGAGTTGCTCTTCATGCTCACTTGGTGAACAGCATTTGATGCTCCGGTTGCGATGTTTGTTAGCAGCTGCAAAACCCAGCGTTAGCGTCGGGCCTAGTTTTGCTAATAAATGCTCTTATAATCTCAAAGTTCTCCTTTAGAAAGCTAGTGGAGAGCATTTCTTAGCAACTGAGTTAGCTTTCCTGTAATCATGCTGCTTTTCAGCAAGCCGTGCACCACATCTCTCTGAAAGTGATAGATGATTTATTCTTGCTGCAGGAGGCTGCTGAAGTTGCTCATTAACAGTTATTGATGCCATAACACTTCTTGCTATAACGGACTTTCTTTTGATTATTAGAACTTCTTTTAGCTTCAGTTCTCAAGAGCTTAGTCACAGCAGCTTCATCAATATTTTGGTGTTTCTAATGGGATTTTTTAAAAATAATTTGTCCCATTTTTCTTTATTTACTAAGATGTCTATTGCAATCAAAGGAGCTGTTTCCTCCTCTTTTTTTTTCCTCCCAGAAAAGGTTCTTTCAGAAGTTTCAGCAGCTCTTTGCAATGACCAGGAATATGAAATTCTGTGTGTTCTGTGACTCTTGGATACCTATTTGAAATGTTCCAAGTGCTTAAGTTACTGCAGATGATGTCATGCAGCAGACTGTGTGCAAATGACCAGCGGGCACTGATCCCCGCATTGATCTGGCTTTTGATTAAAAAAAGATGTTACAAGGTTTCCATTCATTTAAATGGGAATATGATTAGACCATCAGCTGCTCTTTTATGTCTTTTAAATAATGAAACATTATACAGATAATTCAGAGGAGCTGTTGGTAATACAAGTCCTTTCATTTGTTAGCTTTTCTTTGTTATAAGTTGATTTATAATGAAATATTTTCAACTCTCTTGTGGTAGAGCTTTGTTCTGTATAATTCTTAAAATTTTTATAGCAAGACATTTCTCTTGGGTTTAAGTCACTGCAAAAGCCAACGATGAGTTCTCAAGCATGGCATTCTTTCCCTGTGATTTCTGCAGTTTGTGCTACGTTTCCTATTGTAGGTTGTGCACGGTATGTTTGGTGGATTCTTTCCTACTTCCAGAGCAGGGAGGAGAGGGTGGTTTTTGATTTTCTCATTCTTAATGAATGGAAAAATAGCATTGCTTTGACTCTTTAATTTACAGTCATAAAACTGCCCAAAGTTTACCTGGCAAAAAAGGAGTGAAGGTCTTCTGACCCACAGGAAAGGAGTGTTTGTTTCCCTCTAGATTCACCTCCCAACCGCTTCCAGCAATCAGTCTTTCCCGTTTAAATTTGTCAGTTCAGAAAAAATCAGACATCAAATTTTGTACCAGTAAAAAAGAATTCTGATTAAATACAAGGGCTGCTCCGAAAGTAATGCCTCCTGTTTTATCATGTTGGCCCACAACGTCATTGGCGGGTGTTGGTGGGATGGCAGCAGAGGCTGAACCTTTCCACCAATGTCCCATTGCATTTTGTGGCCATGTGACAGACAGCAGCAGAGGGGCACAGTGGCAGGATGGCACGTGGGAACAATACTTTTCTTCTGCTGAAGCACTGAAAGGTTCTGTACGGTATCCAGTAAAAGATTTCTGCCCTAAGATCCTCTGGGATGGCAATTCCCATTGTCTTGCTCTGTGGTGAATTATTTTTATTTCCCCCGAAAGAACGTTTATCTTGCTTTGGAGGAAGACTGTCTAACTGGAATTAGTTTGTTACAGAGAAGGAAAGTTGCTTTTGTTTCTTAAAGTCTTCGAGGACTCAGTCTAATCCTTAAATCTCCAAAGCTGGTAATAGGATGTTTGTCCAGGACCACAGTGCTGTCTGCTTAGGAGCTTCCAGAGATTTATCCAAGCAGGGTTTGAAGAAGGTGAATATTCTTTTCAAGCTTCACGTTATCTGAACACACACCTTTGGGGTCTAGTGGTGGTTTGTTCGTGTTGGTCTTTGTTTTTGCATTCCAAGGACCTGTGTGTCTGTCTGAACTGTGACAATTACCACCTTAAATAACGGCAGGACAAGGCATGGCAGGTACAGCTTATTAGACAGGGCTGGCTGCTTATTTTGGGAAGAACAAAACTTTTTCATATTTCCTGCCAATTGGCAAACCTACTGATGCTGAGCTGCTCTGCTGATGGTTTTATTTACTGGGGACTGAATCTGGTTTTGTGTCAAGCTTGTGACATATGTCTCTGAAGGTTCTGGTGTGAATGACTTGCTGGGTGACAAGTAGGTCTGTTGCAGAGAGAAGATTAGAACAGAGCTGTTCTGCCTTGTGGCCCAGGCTTTTAACTACTTGAGAAAGCAACAATCTTCTCTGTTCTGTAAAGCTGTTATAAGAAGTCTTGGTACCTTTTTTTCTTCCCCTACGGCTGTCAAAATGGTACTTAGTAGGCTGATCCAAAAAACTGTGAGCTGGGGGTGCAGCCACTGAGCTGATCCTGTTTTAATCATTGACCTTAAGTGGAAAGAGGCAAAAAATCAAACAAATATGTATTTTTTTCTGATCTTTGAAAGGCTGCCAAAACTAGCAAAGTTGAATTCATTTGGGACAAAGGAGATGCTTTTGTTTTCCTGCTTCTTTCAGCTTTGTTGTATTTTTTATGGCACTCAGCTATTGTAATTGGAATACAAAACAACTTTGCATCAAATCCCTCTGGAACTGAGGTATGCTTCATATAAGTACAATGCCACCCAGAAAATGTTTGTGTATCTTACATGTGTGTAATTTATACCTTCTTGGTAAGTATTCTGAATTCATGCAGCATTTTTTTGTTAAAGGACAAAGACGGAGAGAGAATTTTCCTGCACCTCTTTGGCTTGGACAGAAGAGCTCAGCCTGAATCAAAGCACTAATTCAAATGCAGCAATTTTGAAAAGAAAGATTAAATATGATTCTTAATTTTTTGGTATAGTACAGACTGCTGACATGAAACCCCCTGCAAATGTTACTTTTCTCCTTGTGCTCGTTGCTCTGAGGGACTTACACCTGTTCACAGTTAGTGGCCTCACATACATCCACAGCCTGTCCAATATTCATGCATCCTTCGTGTTCAGTGCACTGGGGATAAACCTTAGAGCAAAGGCATTTTTCTTAAAAGGTCATTAAAGATTTCCAGAGGCCAAAACTGCTTGCTAATGTTCATGTAGTGAATTAAGTGGTGTCACATTTGTAATTAATGTCAATTAAACAGCTTGGGCTGATTTTGTATGATCTAAAGCAGTTTCATTCCATATTATCTGCTGTGGGACTTTGGCTCTGGCTGTGGGCTCCTCTAGAGCTAAGATGATAGATTTTGGATGTCACTTGCCAAGACTGGGAGGTGAATTGTTGAATAGTGGTGAGGATTCTTTGTGTACTAGTCAACATGGTCTAGAATATTTTATTCACTGCCTTGCAACTAACATGAAAACACGAGAACAAAAACAAGCTGGGCCAACTTTGTTTCCTTATGACCATAACTCTGCATACCAGTTCAGCAATAGATTCATTTGCTTCCATGGGAGTGTAGGCATTTGCAGGATTAAATAAATAATAACAGTTTTAATACTAGTAAGTATAGGGACTCCTCTGTGAGTCAGTCAGGCCTTTTCTTCTGTGAAACCACATAGTTCTGTGTAACAGGACAAGATGAGTACAGCTTTGAAATCATTCACATTCACTCTGAAATGTAAGGACATTGGGTAGTGTTTGATTGATGCAGGTAATGGTTTTCACTCACCAAGGACAGAACTTACAAAAAAAGAATAATTCAAGACGCTGATACTTCGTAAATCTGATAAAATGCATATTTTCAACTGGAATTTGGGATGTTAAGGAACTACTTGTAAATTTATTCTGCTTACTCCCCTGGGAATATTTATAGAAGACAGCCTTCATTCTGCTGAGCTGAACAAGCTATGATTAGTTGTCTTTTGTAAGATGAAATCTGTGTTGCCACCATCCTTACAGAGACCGTTCCTTTATCAGTTTCAGTTTGTCCTCAGCTATCTTGAAGAATGAGCACAAATGTATTGTAAATCCTGTTAATATGCCTCTCTCATTTCTGGAGATGACTTTCCAGATCCACACGAGGGTTTAATTTGTCTTTTCTTTGAGGCAGAGATGCCACACTGGTGGCTTATCACCATTCTCAAAGCCTTGAGGCTTTCTCTTCCTCTGTCATATGGAAATCAAAGTGTTTCATGGGAGTCCAACTGTTCTGATGAAAGCAAACACCTAACATTTTTTGACCAGCCCAGAAAGCTTTTAGATAGCAAGCTGCTTGATTTCCTGAGAGCTTATTGACTGCTGGGCTCTACCTCTGAGGCAATTCTCCTATGCAGAGTTGGTCAGGTACATAGGACATCCCACAGTGCATACTGCAGATCAAGTCTCAGGCAGGTAATAATCAGATCTAAGGATTCTTTGTCTGAGGTAAACCACAAAACAGGCGTTCTGATACATGTACTAGGATAACTAGAGGTTCCGTTTTGTAATGAAATATAATGGCCTGTTTGAGTTTGATTATTCCTTTTTCTTTTTTTCCCTAGAGCAAAATTCTCTTCCTAGCAATAGTAAATATTACTGTGCTTCTGGAGTAATAAGATACTGTTACAAGAAAAATCCTGTATGTATTTGTCTTTGGGATTGGATTAAGACGCTAGCAATAAATGCAGCCATTTATGTCTCTTCATGGCTATCCCATCCTTAGCTGTCAACATTTTCTTGAAGGATCTCTCCACTGTACACTGTCACCTTCACTTTTTTTCTTAGTTAGCCTTGCTTTTTGTTTGAAAAACAAGAACCAAATACGTAAGAAGAAAAAACCTTACTCCTTCGACCCTTCACCTTGATAGTCACACTATAGCCATTATAACACTAATCCATCACAAGAGATTTTTTTGGTAAGAGTCCCTCAGCGAAGGACGATTTATCAATTATCGTGTTACCGAATGCTAACTACAGTGGCTCATAACTTCCATTTTAAAGCAATGCCTTATCTTCTGTCCAGTTACCTTAAAATATCGGACTCCCTTCTCTGACAGATCGATGATCACTTCTGATTTCACAAATTGGAGTTCCTTCCTAGAAACACCCCCATGTAGCTGTCTGTCTTGATTCTTTATCAGTTGCTCTTTCTCTCTCACTGCTTTTTTTAAACAATTCCCTCACAAACTGGTTTGATAAAGCAACTCCAAGAACATGATGGTTCTCCGCCACTTTAAGGTTGATATGTAGTATAGCGAAGCCCTGTTTCATATTAAATGAATTTGTTTCCTACAGTGCTTTACTGTCAGCCTTCCAGAAACATAGTTCAAGAGTGGAAGAAGGTTAATTCACTTATAGGAACAGGCCATTTTTCATTTTATTGTTTAGATTCATGCACTGCTAAATTATTATCTAGCAGTTAAATGTCAGGTTACCCTCCACTGCCTTCTTCAAGGAGCAATTTGGCATGAGTTGTCTGAGCCTCAGGGAGGTTTAGATTGGATGTTAGGAAGAATTTATTTACAGGGAGTTGTCATCAAGCACTGGAAGTGGTAGAGAGAGTCCCCATTCCTGGAGGTATCCAAGAGAAAGCGGACGTGGCGCTGAGGGAGGTGGTTTAGCGATGGGACATGGCGGGCCAGGTTGATGGTGAATTTGATGGTCTTTTCTAACCTAGACGATGTTATGATTCTATGAGCAGCAATCCGCAGTGTGTGTGGCTGCAGAGCAGCACATCACTGGAAGTGTGATTGACATTTCTCACTGCCTCACTGGGTTGCTTCTTCCTCGCTCTCTTTTCTCTCCTTCCCTCCTTCTCTCCTTCCCCCCCTCCACCCAGCACCAAGGTTTTATGTAGTTAGAACCAGCAAAATCATACACAGCTTTCTCTAGTGCACAACTTAAAAATGTAGCTTACTTTATTTCCTGAGTCATTTGTGCTCTCAAACAAGATGAGTAGAACAGAGACTCCTTTTTCATGACAGTAGAGATGGGCTGGCGTAATTGACAGAAGGATGTGATAGATTCAGCAGAGAACTTCATATTTGATGGTATTTTCATGACTGGCGTGTCAGTGCAGAAAAGACCTCTGTTTTTTTGAGGTTACTTCAAAGATACACAGAACTCAGCCCCCCACTCCTGGATAACACTGGATGGTAGCTGTTCAGAGAGGAAGTACTAAAATGAAACCAGTTTCTTCAATCTGTAGGAAGCCCAATTCATTTAATTTTATACCCCTGTGTGTACTCCGTAAACATGGTATGCTCTCTTATTACATTTCCACCTCAGTAATTGAAAAGTTCATGCAGAAGTTACACATGGGAATTGTTATTGGAAGGTGATTTCTTTTTTCTTCTGCTCAATAGATACAATTCCCAAGCAATTAAATTTTTTTCTATTATACAACCACAGAATCTCTGCTAAAAATTTCACAGGAACATGCTGCAGTTGTACAAGAAATAAAACCTTTGAAAAACAGAGTATTTGTAGCAAGGTTAACCAAACATCTAAACATTAAAATTGTGCATTGACTTTGGACGATGAAAAGAGTTGGGAAATATTTCATACTGTACTTGGTATTTTTTCTGAATGCATAGAATTTGACCCTTACAGGTAATGGCCTTGTTTAGAGCAATGGAAGCACCAAGCTTTGATGATTAATGAGATTTGGAATAAATTTCTATATAAGCGAGTTCTGCTGTTTTCTGAAGATTTGTACAAAATTATTTTATATACATTTTCAATCCAAGCATTCAGCCTGGGAAAGACAGGAGATAAACTTAGTGTCTTCTGCTTTGGAAACAAGATTTTGCTCTTTGGACCTCCAATGGAGTATACCTGTGCACTCAGGGAACACAAATATAAACACTCTTCAGGTCTCTGAGAATGGAGATGGAAGCAGCCTTTCTGTTGGAACAGGACTTCTGCTCCCAGAAGACATGTAGAACTTAATTCCAAGTTCACAGAGGTTAATGAAAAGATTTCCATTGATTTTTCCACTCTGCTTTTATGTGGGATACAATACCATTCTCACTGCTGCAGAACCAGGTCTCTTCCAGCAGCACACTTAGCCAATGCAGCTATCATCTGAATACACCTTCCTTTAAAAAATATTCTTAAAAAAAAAAGAACGAATGAATTTCAGGACGTGATATGAAAGCTTATCCCCTGCTGCTGTAAAATGTAGCGTCAAACTTCCTGCGATGACAGCATATTTCCTAGTGCACATTCCTCTATTTGCACCAGTGGCGGTGTTTACGATGCTGTTCGTTTGTAATTATGGCTTTCCTGAGATTTTAGGAAAAATAATCACCTTCTTTTTTCCCCCCCTTTACCCAACACATAACCTTTTCAACAGTATTTAATCACAAGGAACGAATTCTATGTGGGTGCTGGCATTTGGGATAGTTTTCAATACTTCATGAGAGTCAAAGGGTGGAATTCGCCTTTGGATGTATGTGTGCACCAAGGGAAGAAAGGTGTCCGTCTAAAAGAGTGGTTTGACTGAAAGTCTCTTCCTCGGTAGGAAACCTTCTATTGATTTCAGTGGATTGGCAAAAATCAACCCAGTAGGTAATTAACGCAGGTGGAAACCTGGCCTCATTTTTATGGAATTGCTTAATGATCGTGTTCGTTGCTTTCTTACTGTTGCTTCAGAAATGCCATCAGTTATCATTCATTGAATTTCTTTTGCTTGGGTCTGTCTAATTCTTTGCTTTTCAAAGTCAAAGGGTGAACAAGAAGTGCAGAGTTTCATCACAAAAGCTGTACAATGCAGAGGAATTGACACCTCGAGCAACCAGCGGAGTTAAACAGGATTTGACAGGTTACAGGAAAGAGAGAGTGAACAAGGTGCAAACAACGAGCAGCAACTACTTACTATTTCACTGGTCACCACAACACATTAAAACTTTCAAAGGCTGTGAAATTAATCGCATGCAGAACGGCACTCAAGGTGCTTAATGTTTTGTCTCTCTGGGACAATTTGCTAAGAGCCATCTTTTGAACTACAAATACAAAGCAGGAAAGATGGGGCTCTCTCTGGCTGTGTCATTCTTCATTTTAATGAGGAAAAAATGTCACACTGAGCAGTGTGAATGTGAAATATTATAATATGCTTCAGTTTTATGTCGGAGCAAGTATGTTTCTTAAAAGAGCCCTAATGATTCTAAATTTTAGACCTTGTTGACAAGACATCTGCTTACTTGGCCTGTGGTTTGAGTCTCGTGTATAAGCTCATTATCATATATATTAAAAGAAACCTATTAAAATATTTGCATTTTAAAATGAATGATTAAAAAGAGCCCATCCACCCTACCCATCTTTCAGGAACTTGTTCTTTTTGTCGTGCAAAACATTCCACTAGGGAGAGAGAAATAACACGTTAGTTATTTTCAAGCCATTTAACATTTGGGTAATTCTTATAATTACTTTTCTCTTTAATTGTTAAAGCTGGAAGGCTTATATAATATTACTTTTAAAATTCATAGTTCAATGTAAATAATCTTTTCTGTACCCGCAGACCTCTCAGCTGGGTGCTGACTATAACCCTAAGGGTGCTCATTCCTTTTTTTGGTCTTATTTATTATTTTCTCCTCATCAGTTTTCTATTATTCTCTTTCCTGCCTCTTCAGCTGTCTAGATGCACATGTAATGGGTGAAACGACACTTGAAGCCTTGCTGCTTGTTTATTTAAACAAACCATACTGAGATGAGAAGAGCTGATGATTACAAAGACGTAACAAGTCTTATCTAAAAGCTCATCAGGCTCTTGAGAGATTTTAGAAAATCTCCCACCTGGACTTGAGGCTCTGAGATCTTTGCCTGTGCCCCTGGTGCAGCACACAGAGCAGGACGTTCCCTTGCTTTGGTGGGGCAGGTTGTGCTTGGCTCTGTGAGAACAGATGTGGGTGTGTTTGGGCTCAGCCCGCTCTCAGCTCTGTTAAGTTCCACTGAGCCGGTGGTTTGCAGGTTGCAGGCAGTTCTGGGTCTCCTCTGGTAGATCCTGTAGCCACAAGAGAAACATCAGAATGTATCCATTGGCCAAGGGGCTGCTTGCTATGCAGGCTGTTTTCTAGGTCTTGTTTGTTAAAAGGCCTCTGCACAAGGCACAAGAGGAGTGCTGCAGCATGTAATGTAAGTAGTCAGCTGAGAAGGTTCTGCTGCCTTCCAGCCCAGCGCGCCCGTGAGGCTGGGATGGCATGGGTCTGCTAACACAGCCACCAGCATCGTGCTGGGATTTGTATTTCAGCAGTTTCCCCAGAAGGAAAAGATGCAGCAAAGATGAGACTCATTTACTTTGGAGTACTGCTGGTTGCTCTGAGATGAATTTCGCTTGGTGGCAAGGCTAGCAAGAAACTACTTTGCTGCTGAGGTTCTCATGCCTAACAAGGAGACATCTTTATTTCCAACCACTCCTCTTCCACTCTCCTCTCTTAAAAAAAATAATCTTCGGTGTGGCAGTTTCGTAAAGCATGCTTAGTGCTTTCTCAGGCATTTAAGCCATTTTGTTGCATATTGAAAGCAGCTGTATGGGAAAAGGAAACGGCTCCTGCTGCTTCACAAAAGCAGTACGTATAACATCGCAGCTGGAAATAACATGTTTTATGAACCTGATTTATCTCTCTGCTGTGTGGTATAAATCCTGCTTCCTCACTGCACGGCCCGCATGTGCATTTTCAAGGGCCTAATCCTGCAAGGTCCTGGACAAGGTGCAGAGGAAGGATTCAGTTAAAAACAAGCATTGATTAAGGGATTGCTATAACTCCTACGCATCCTCTGCTGCCTGCCAGGGCAAGCACTCCGTAGAATGGTACAGACCGATAAAAATATTTCCTACCCACTGCAATTATTACATGTAGTACCTAATACAGTATTTGAAAATCAGAATTATAACCATGCAAAGCAGAACATCCTAACGCCTCACTTAACAGAGTCCCTTTGTTCCATTTCATGATTGTTAGTGGATGACAGACTTTTGTGACTTTCATTTCATGATGTTTTCCCTTTTGCACAATGTATTTTGTGGCCAGTTTTCACAGTTTGCCAAATCCTTTGTAGAAGGATAGCTGCCTGGTCCCCATTAAAATATCCGAGTTGTCCACGGTCCTTAGCTAATTTATTGTCCTCCATCCCCATGATGTTGGAAGGGTCATAAGTAACTGAGGCAGAGAGAATGAGGTATGTGGGTGCTTCACATGATCAAAATGTGTAGCAGTCAACTATAGCTGTGTTGCTTGCTGCCATACAGGGCTGTAGGTGAGTGAACTGCAGACGCAGCTGTGCTCTGAGCTGCTAGGCCCGGCTGCCTTTCCAGCCTCACCTGGAGGCAGTTATCTTTGAATGTGACGTACTCTACTGAATATTAAATGCCAGGGGAGCTGCATTCTTAGATAATCCAGTTTCTGATTTAGATGCTGTAGCATCTTGTCCTGTGGTGAACATCAAGTATTGAACTACAAAACCTTGAGTATCTCTGTGTCTTGACTACGTACAGTATGTGCAACATGGTTATTACGAAGGTAGCACTTAGGCAATGATCAGAAGCCCAGCATGCTCGTTACTGTGTAGACCCCAGCAAGATGTCCCTGTCCTGCAATTTGAAACAGCGAAGATGTGTAAGAGGTGGGAAGTGTTGTCTGAACAATGGGGAAGCTGAAGCACACTCATTAAATATCTAACCCAGCATCACACATACTGTCTGTGATGGGTCTGAAAAACACTTCTGTCTTCAGTCTTTTGCCTGTAACTTAGCAGCAAGTCTTCTGTCCTGCATGTGAACCCAATAGGTATACAGCCCAGTGACAGTTACTGATTAACAAAAAAAGCTGTTATGCTTTATAAAGTGTTGAAGTATTTTATGTTTTCATGTCTGTTGTGGTGCCCTTCCCTCTCAGCACGAGACAGAAAGAGATCCTCCAGATAAGTGTCCTTATTAGCTATGAGTTCAGCCAAACATGTGCTAGTTTTTCTGTCACTGTGCTGCGGTTATCTGCAGGACAGGAATAGAAAATGAATGTCTAATCTTTAAAAGGGCTTAGGAAGATTACTTCAACCTTTACCCTGCCCCAGCTCAGCTCTGCTTAAATCCTAAAATGGTCTAAATAACTTTTGTTTCCAAGATGGACATTAGTGCACCGTACAGGAGCCACGTGGAAGGAGGCAGCGGCAGCTAGCTGGGGAGAGAGATCTGCACATCAAGACAAAACTGAGGAATGTTACATTTCCAACTTCCTTTTTGTTTCTGTAACAAAGAAAGGTGCAGCTGTGCATGTGGGAGTAAACCAGCAGGGGAGGATGAAGGTCAGACAAGGAGGGGAAAGCTCGTCCTTGAATGCTAGCAAGAAGTGCTAACTCCTAATTCAGTGAGTGTTGAATTCTTTCTCTGTGTCATCGTGACTTCTTGGTCTCCCAAATAATTATTTGGATCTGGTTTTCTACTAAAACTTTTAGGAAAGAGTAAATAAATCTTCATTAGTCTCTGCGGATTCCATCTATGGCAGCAACAAGCTGGAGCGTGCTGAGTCGCAGCCTCTCGCAGCCATTGGAGAGACCCTTGGTGCTTCAGGAGCATCTTGGAAACATCGCCTGAGTTTGGAGTGGAAGAGGATGAGGTTGTATCACCTTGTGATACTGGCTTAAACATTTTTACTGTCTCCATATATAAAAAACAGAAGCTGCCTGATGGAAAAGAGATGTAAAAGCCCATTTCTCAGAAGAGAGTGCTTTCCTTTGGTCTTGTGGGAAGAGAGAGGGCTAAGCTATGCTGTTGGAGGATTTTTCTTTAACCTCAATTTCTACTAGAAAAAAATTGTAATTTATGACCATATTTATAGGCTTCAAACTCATTATTAATTTACCTTTGCATTTCTCTTCAATCTGGACTGTCACACAGAGCAGCTGCCCCACCCCAGATCACACACTGTGCCCTTGCAGAGCCTTCCCCATCCCGAGGTGGGTGGAAGGGAGACTGCAGGCCCACATTCCTGCCCTGCTGGCACACGCCCTCATCAAATAGGATGGGCAGCAAGGATGAGAAGATGGCTTGGGATGGTCCAAAACTGGATGTAACGAGCAGCCCGTGCTGCCTTGGCCTGTAGTGGTATTTCAGGATGCTTCAGTGAGATTCATCTCAGCTGAACACAAAGTGCCTCCGGCCGCTCCACTTCATTAGGTATCTACACACAGTGTTAGATCTAACCAGAGTAGAAACTGGATTTGCTTTCAGTGCATGCACTTTTGCATTCAAAGTGGTGCCTTTCCTCCTCCCCAAACAAAGGCAGAGTAATGGAAATAACAGTGAGTTACCAGGTATATGGGGGAGACTGGTAATAGCATTAGCAGTTCTCCTGTCATGCTGCTGCCCCTCAGAGTACACTGGGCAATGCATGCCTCTGCTCAGGGTGTCCGAATGCTCCGGGTCACCATGGCAGTGAAAGGCCCTCCGTACTTTATGGGAAGTGTTTATAGCATCAGTCTGTGGGGCAGAATTAGAAAAGGTACTGTGTGTACCTGTGTGTACCTGTCCTTGCTGCTAACTGCCTTACCATAGAATGGAGCAAAACTACAGCAAATGGCCGTAGGATATATGTAGAGAAACTGGAACATAATGTTATAGGCTTCTAATCTGTATTATGGTTGATATCTCAGTAGTGCTTGGGTTTGGGACTGGGACAGGCAGCTGCTCACTCTCTCTGGATATAACATGGCCAGAAAACGTTCAGAGCTGGTGTTCTAATTGCAGACCCCCAGCCCCTCCCGTCTGCAGCTGCAGTCCCCCTCCTGGTGCTGGCACAACACTGCCGCAGCCTCTTGTTGCCAAAGAATGGAGCTGAGCTTTGTTAGTGAAGCAGGGCCGTGTATTGTCTGTGTTTTGTTGGTAAGTATACGCTGTAGCTGTTTTTTTCTTTGTTATCTATAAAGTTGAATTATTCACAACCAATTTCACTCTAAAGAACTCTCACACGTACATTTAAAAAATAGAAGCAAGGCTTCACTTTCATTTCATTATGTTCTAGTCTTTACAAGGGTTTGTGCTTCTGCTCCTGAGATGTCTTTGACTTACGATGAGAAGGTTACCTCCTACCTTCTAATGTACACTCTTATTTGACAGTCACTTTTCAGCTCAGTAATTACATACACAAATAGCCTGCTATCACAATGTACTGTTAAATACATTTTTTTTTTTTGAATTCTTGCAGCTTATCTGGTTGGGAAGAAATTTCTGCACCTACGGACAAGAACTTCAGTAGCGAAATTGTCTTCCCCATCGCACTGAGCTTCTCCAGAGTCCTTGTAGATGTTCAAAAATAATTCCAAAATACCTTAGGAATAAGTATGCAAAGAGCTAGCACTCTGATTTTGAATGTACCTGAGACCAAGTGGGAAAGTGCCTAAGAAGTAACACCAGGCAGCTACCCAGTACATTGGCGATGCAAAATGTGACCTCTTCCCTTCTTCCATCAGAAGTGCTGCTTTTAACTGATACACTTCAGAGCCCAGTGATGAAAAAGTCTTGTGAGCAGTATGGAGCCACTGCCAGCTCTCCTGTTATCCTACGAACGTTAGCAATGATCATCCCTGTAAAAATGTGCACATTTTGTTAACTGCTGTCATTTATTTCAGAGCACTTATTGCTATAAAACATCAAAGACAGTTTAATTAAGAGCTTAAATTTTTTATGCTGTGAAGTAGAAATATTTATGAAAGACCTCATCAGAGGCAGAATATTAAAACAAAACAGGTGTTTTAGCAGAAACACAAATAAAATGTCTATCAGTAAACATTAAAAAAATCAATTATTAATCGTGGTTCTTTTAATTCCTATTGAATTGCCTTCCAAAGATTTTGTGTCTAGCAAAGTATATGGCTCTGCAGTATTCTCTTATCCTACCTCTTGGCCTTCCTATTTCTGTCCTGGGGTACAGCTGAATACGTTTTCTGCATCTTCAGAAAAGTTCTTGGGATCAAACTGAGATGAAGGTTATAAACTAATAGAGCCAAGTGTCTGAATTCCTTCCTAAGTGCTCTGTTGGAAGAGATGACTTTGCCGTTTCCTTGGCATGAGCAGTTTTTCACTCTTAATGTTAGTATTTCTTCACTGTTGAGGATACCAAACCTGAGAAGTTCATTATGAACCCTTTGGTGGGCTGTAAAATGGTATGATGCTTTCTAGCTCTGGCTCACATTTCTATTGCTAGAATGAAATCAGATGTAGTCGTCTCTACGATGTACCTTAGGCTTCTTGCCCTGTCTGGTTAGGAGGTATCTGTGAGACTGGAGAAGAATGTGAGGCTGCAGTGTGTCTTGGACAGGCAGACTGCTAGGTGTGGCAGATCCCCTTATGGTCAACACAAGCATTATTCGTCTTTTGAAACCTTAAAGCTTTGGGGCCTTTGGCTCAGTGCAGCCTGTAGGCTGCCCCCAATTTCCCCTTCTGTTGCTACTGCCATAAGGTTGTCCCCTGCCCTCGGCCACTTGCTTGAAACACTGCATTCATATTGCAGCATACTGCAAGTTCTGTATTATTTATAATTCCCTCACAAACAGTAAGGAAAATGTTGCTTCTGGTTCCATTGAAATTATGACTGGGTCAGCAAGATTCACGTTACAAAATCTCTGCTTTATTTCTGAAGAGAAAAATTGTGTTTAATTGTCTTCTAGGTTTTTAATTCTCTCTGTCTGTTTGAGCCCAGGGCTTACCCCTGTACCCTGTGTTTAGCAGGGGGCCACTAGCTGTACTGGAGCTGGATGATTCACTACAGGTGGCAGTAAGATGCAATCGTGGTGATGAGCAGGTGGGAGGGAGATGTTATACCTTCTGTAGCTCTGAGAGCCTATTCCAGAAAAGTCCAAGTTTTCATTGCTGGTTGAGAGATGTGATTGGGTGACAAGATCTGTGTGAGGTGTGGCTAGAACTGAGGGGGAGATGGAGCAGCGGTGGGGGAGAGAGCCAGGTGTACCCAATCACCTATAAAAAGGGCTGAAGAGGGCTGAAGGAGGTACCTGTGCTGTAGGTGAATTGGGATGAGATGCTTGTTCCAGCTCCGACTGGAAAAGCTTTATTTATTTGTTTGTTTGTTGTATGGAAAACTAGCCAGTCCTATTGAGAACCTCACTAGCTGTGAGGTAGACTTGGAGTGTCTGCTCTGCAGCAGATGAGAGCACAAAAGGAGTGAGGAGGACATCCTTCTGTGAAGCTTTTCCACATCTCTTTGGATGAGAAGGAGCAAAGCGGTGCTGCTGCTGCGTCTGGGAGTGATTGGTCTGCTAGAGGTGAGTGCCTTGTTGCTGTTGTGGTGAGCTCCTTCACCTGCAGAGGGGGGGAGATGCTGATGATTTGGTGCAAATAAGAACTGAGGCTGAACATCTGAGAAAGGAGGGTACCTGCTCATGGGGCAGAGCCTTTCCTGAGGGCAGCTTGAGACTTGTGCTGCGGGTGCTCTTTGGCTTCTGCCCTTCGTGTAGAGCTAAGAACACGTGATGGAATGCTTATCTCAGGGCTTTAAGGCTATGCAGAGAAACCTAATCTTTGCTCTATTTTCATACTGGTGGCAGTGATATTGTTGCAAAAATTAGTATGCCAGGTAAATATTCTCTGTTTTGTCGATCTATCATCCAGTTCTATTGTAATTGACTGCCAAGTGACTCTGTTTTCTCACTCCAAACTCCTAATGGAGCTTTTCACATTTTTCCTACAACTGTTGTTCAACTCAGTGGGTGAACTTGGTTGGCAAAGCTCCCGTTGGTAGCAGTGGAGGCCAGATTCCACATATGCTGTTTCTCTGCTAATTAGTGGATTTATGATTTTTCCCTTTCCAGTCCTCTTCAACAATTAAAGGAACTGCAGTGGGTGCAGCTCATGCTGTCTACTGCTTAAGAGAGTGAGAGAAGGAATCAAACTCATTAAAACATATTTATTCTTTGTGATGTAAGTTTGATGACTTAATTCAAGGTACAAAATAGCAAGCGAGGTTGCCTACCAGCTTTGTTGAGATTCCGGTATGTGAAAATGAGTGCCTCAAACATGGAGGGTTCCAGTAACTTCGGCTGTGAGCAGGTTTATTGGAGCTCTTTGATTAGGGGCTCAAAGCTGTGCGTCCGGTGCTGGCTGTGATGGTGATCCTCCTGTCTTCATCTGAAGTTAGCAAAGAAATGAGACTATTGGTTAAGATTCTTGTGGTCTTTGGAGTGGCAGAGTATATTTTCCTTAAATCTTCTCTCTGGGGAAGTGTTTACAGGAATGCTTTGGATTTTTGTTTACTTTGTTGATAAGGTAACCTTAACTTTCAAGTTATAGAAAGATTAATCTTTCTCCTGTTTCCTAGTGCACAAAATCCTTGCTTACTGGGAGCTTCTAACAGAGTGTCATGACTCAAAACATGGCACAGCTCTGGTATCGCTGGTGGGTGGGGGAGGAGAAAATTAGCTGTTGTCAAAGCAGCTGCTATTTGGGTAGAAACAAAATGCTGCATGCTTTCACCTGAAGAGTTCCCTCTAGCTTCTTCTCAACTGTTAGGTTCCTTCATCTACTTTAATTTGGCCAGTAAACTGATGTGTGAAAATAGTGTGCTAGTTCAGAATCATTTATCCTGTGAATAACGTGCTTGGAAGTCCCTCAGGATGGCATTAACCTTTCTGCTGATGCGAGTGAGGAGCTTTGTGTGATTTCTTAGGCTGTTGTGTGCTAGGTGTGAACCGAGTGCAGCTGAACATAATTCATCTTGTAGCGAGTAATGAGACAATGTTTTTGTAAGAGAAACATAGCAAAGATGCTCCCTCTGATATAATGGTGCCATAATTGCAAAATATTATTGTTTTTTTTAATCTTGTGTATACTTCTTAAAGCTCATAGGTTATGATGCTCAGACCGAAAAGTATTCCTGCTTCTTCCTCACCTCCCCAGTCAGCTGCTAACTTGAATGTGGCTCTAACTACCCATCAGCACTTGCTTGACCAGCCAGAAGACACTCTTTCTTGTCTTGTAACATCTTGATTCACATCTTGCCAGGTAATCAAATAAAGGAAAGTCTGTTGTGCAGTGCAAGCTATTGATCATCACCTTTAGATAAGTAACAGAGTAGTAAAGTTGGCTAATGTTGTGGGACAAGTGATTGCTGATAGGAATGGGAAAAGTGTGCTGAAATAAAAGGATCATCAACACGTGTCTGCAACTGCTCTTCCATGCAGAGGACTTTACTCATTCTTTGAATCTTCTGAATACTGTATTAATGAAGTACTTTCTACAGGAAAGGCTTGCTGTGGAAATCATACAATCACCAAGGCTGGAAAAGATCATCCATTCCAGCCAGCCATCTACCACCAGCATTCCCCCACTAAATCACGTCCCTCAGTACAACGTGTAAATGATTCCTGAATACCTCCAGGGAAAAGCTGCATGGGGTGGAAGTAAACTCTCTGTGGGAGTTCCTCCCACGTCTGTGTTTGCACTGCACGTCTCCTGAGTGGTGGTGTGCCATAGTAACTGGAAGGACTGCTGCTCCTACCTCAGCGTGGCATGTCAGAGATGTATGCTGTAGGATGTAGTGCTTCTAGCAGAAGATATAGCAGTACCTAATTAGCCAGCAGTTTTCTAACGTATAAATTAGCTAGAGCAATATATTCACAACTGCTACTTCTACGTATGGTGTCAGAGATTGCTGTGAGAGGCTGCTCTGAACTGACTGGTCTCTTTTCAGAGAGCTGTTATTAAAAGAGTTTCCATTCTGGTTTCTGAGGCTGGGATTATGGCCCTATGCTGTGTAATAGGTGAGCAACTGTAATTTCCTAGAAATCTGTTCCTGCCTTCTGTGAGCTGTGAGTTTTCTTTTCAGACTCTTCTGGGCTGTCTGTGAAACTGAAGAACATCCATAGCTATGGGAATATCTAGGTGTTGTCAGAGGAATGTTCTCCTTGTACCTTGTGGATTTCTTAATGGGGGGGGGGAAGCCTTCGCTGTTCTGTGTTATTTCTGGTGCCAGAGGAGCTAATTAATGAGAGAGGGGAAACTGCCCAAACAAATAGAACTGGAATTGAAAAACTTCACCTGGGGACTTTCTTCTACTTTCTCTTAAATCTTGGCGAGCATTGCAAGATGACGCTTATTCTATAATGTGCCTCAACTAGAGCAATGAATGCTAAATTGTCTGAGCATGCGCTGACCATGGAACTTCTGTGGCTTGTTTATCTGAATGGCTGCAACCTTTAAATGTGGGTTTTTAACTACTTGAATACTTTTCTTGAAATCACATACGTTAAAAACAGAACTTGACGGGAGTTTTGTTTTATAGGAGTGATCTAAGTATTATCTTTTGGGAAAGCTTGCTATTCCTGTGTCATTAACAGTTGCTCCTCTTGATGTTCCTTGTTGGGATTCTTGTATGATTTCAGCCTTTCTCATTTTAAATTTCTCATGTTCCTTTGTGTAAAGTGCACACAAGTGGTTTGTATTCTGAAAAGAAGAAAAAGTTCTACCCTCTTTACTTACAGTTTGGAGAGTCTATTTCAGATGTTTTACGAACAGAGAAGACTAAATTTAACAGTGCTAGCAAAACAGACAGAGAAGCTCCCAGGCACGTAGACGGTGTACCCCAGGTTATAAATATGTGCCTGGGATTTGTTTCAGAAGAGAGAACAGTATGGACTCCTTTGCAGTTCCACAAGAAGATTATTGTGGCCAGTGGTAAAGGATCCAGCTGGCATTTTGATTGACTTCAGATGAAACTTGCATTCAAGGTCTTTATTGTAGCTTATGCAAGCTGTCCAAGTACTCACAGCACATCCCCATGGAAAACAAAAGATGATGTATGTGCAGCTTGGTTTTGTTGCTACAGTGAATACATGTACAAGCTTAAAAAGGAGAAGAAACATTGAGTGGTTGGGATTTGAAAACATACAGTTTAATGGGAATAGCCTGAGTTGTGCAGGGTTTGTTTGCTTTGTTGGATTTTTTTGGCTTTTTTTGGTTGTGGTGTTGTGTGTTTGTGGTTTTTTTTTAATATATCAGTATGGTGCAAGGCAATAGAGGGTTTTAAAGTCGTGATCTTGCCACTTCTTTCACTGTTGTTCTAATGCTTGGAGTCCTTTCCAAAGAATCAGTGGTGGTGTCTGTTGAGCCCTCTGCCCCCGTCCCTCTCACCCCATCTGGCAGGTGGTCCCATGCACCCCCAGTGCCCTTAAAGGGGAGCGACTGGTGTCAGGTACAGCTTGGGGCACGGCTCCAAACACCTGCACAGAGGGAGCTCACTTGCCTGGAGCATGGGGTGTGGATGGATGTGTTGTTAGAAATCAAAGTGTAGTGTCTGCACGTCAGAAGTGTCAGTTGAGTCATTTAAAGGGCTTTTGGCATAATGTCATACTGACCTGTCTCCATTCTCCTGTGGGAGTCTGCAGAAGCCGTCCAGGTTCTGATTTGTCAGCAAGAATCTTCGAGGAACTTCTGGGCTGTGTGACTCCTGGTGTTCTCTAACTTTGTATCTGGACAGCTCTGGGAGAAACCTGTTCCTGTTGTGTGGGACGGAATGAGTTCTGTTCCTGAGCTGCTGAAACGAAGGTGGTTCTTCATGCAGTGCTGCTGTACAGCCCGTAACGAGGCAGCAGGATGGTGTTAACTGCTCTTTTCTTGTTAGTGGGTGAGCACCCTGTGTTGGTTACATCTGGTGCTGTCACCCTTTCTTCATTCTCCAAACCTATACCAACACCAAGTTGAATACTTTCCTGAACTATCTTTGTTAGACTTCAGAAGCACAGATGAGCTGGTCCCTTATATGCTACAATTCGCTTTGTTAGCCTTGAAGTTCTCGATACTGCTCACAGTGCAAATTAATCAAGGGTCCTATGGATAAAGGACCATGTGATGGTGTAATTAAAACCATGTGTTTATACAATGGGGCCAAACTGGAGTTGCACGGGCAGTTCTAATTCTGGCATTTCTTAATTTTGGAGTGCTTGGCTTGGCAATAAAATGCTGTTTTATTGTGGTTTTTGGATGTAATTGAAAATATACTGGGAGATGAGCAAGTGAAGTAGGAAACAACACAGAAGATAATTACAAGCAGATCTTCATTTCAAGCAGAGAAGTTAATCTTCCTTTGGGCTCTTGGGCCTGTTGTAACAGGGTAATTAGCCATAGACCCTGTGGCTTTTGACTCCCAGTGCCAGCTTAAACCTCTACATCCTAATAAACGAGGATGCGCAGCTCTGAGACTGGGAGAAGCTGTCAGAGGCACATGCATTATGCATGCTTGAACCTGGGGACAGCAGCCTGAGCTCTGCTGGATTCTGCTTGCTCAGCAAGGCCGTGTGTGCAACTGGTTTCAGTGAAGCAAAGAACCTGGGAAGCAATTCTCTTCCTGTGACTGGATGAGCTGTACCAGACCTTGTTTTTCCTTTCCCGTTACATTGTGTTTTAAATGCAAAAGTATACAGTCATAGCTGATCTTAGCCTGTCAGCTGTAAAACCAATTAATTTGATTTCTCCTTTACCTCTCTTCCCACTTTGTTTATGGGTCATCGTGTTCAGCCCTTCTGTTTCCTTTCCTCTCGTTACACAGGCATTTCCAGATGCGAGTGCTGTTTGAGACTCCTTTCATTAAGTATCCGGTGCAAATGGTTATTTCTGTCATTTGAAAGCAGGTCCTGTCTTTTAGCAGCAGCCCCTTCGTGTCTTCTTGTTCCCTTCCGTTGACTTCTAAGGCTCAAATACCCTTTCAGTGGTCTCCTTCAGAAGGCATTGGAAGGGAGATGGGTCTCTGGCCACTGTTTCTGCTACAGAAAGGAAGCGTACAGAATGCAGTAGCAGGGGCGAGTTCTCATCTCTGACAATGGTTTGCTGACCCATTTCTGATGATCAAATCCAGCCCTTTTAAAAATGGAATGGACCTGACAATGGGAGATTGGAGTATAGCTGTCCTGGGCAGAACTGTATGATTAGCAGACCAGATAGCTGCAGTCTGTGGTGCCAAACCCTGCTGGATCGCTCTGAAAATCTGTCAAACTGTTTTTGTTTTTTTTAAGCACTTGCAATAAGAATTAATTAAAAAAAGAAATCACCGTGGGCAACTTCTGACGTGTATTTCTTCTAGGCAGCTGCAGAGGAAGGCTTCTGCCGAGTTAGAAAGATGAACAGTGAATCCAAGCCCTGAAAATTGATAGGGCAATCTAACAGGGCAGATGAATGCTGTGCTGCTTTCTGCTTCACATGGAAGTTAACATTTTTCAGGTTTACAGTGTTCTGAGTATTTAAAGCTTTTGACATAAGCATGCAATGTAGGGCTTATATTAAGATCAATAGGAAGAGGCTCCAATGGTTGTCGTTGCTCCATTTTTGCACTGTTCCTTAGGGGGCTGAGAAGTCGAGCTTAAAAGTCTCCCACTGAGGCTATTCAACCAAAAACCAGAAAAGCTGATAGTTTTATGGAAAGTTGATTCCCTTTGGCAAAATGAGCGTATTGAGTAATCTGCAATTCAGCCCTGTTTGGTTCTCTGTTGGTGTTTTTGCTTGCTTTTTTTTTTTTCATAACATACTTGCAGAGAGCTTACTGGGCTGTTTGTTTACACTTTCCCTTTTCCTCTGCGCTGGGGGTAGTGCTGCTCTCATTCCTGCTATTTTTCTGTGAGAGCAGAAGGATATCAAAAGGCAATCCGCAGAAGTCCGTACACCATCTTCCCCACTTTCTCTATGGGGAAATCCCTGCCCTTCTATTTCTTAGAGATGTGAAAAGTTTTGTTCAGTAGGCAGCACGCTTCAGTCCGTTTTTTCCTAGGGAAGCTGTGCTGTACAGTTTGGCTCTCTTGCTGTAAGACTGCAGCAGTGCCGACTGATGGATACGGTCTGAAGCTGAAGAAACACAAAGCTGCTTGGCTTGTCCTGCGTCTGTGCTCTATAAATGGAGGGGGAAGGATTGAAACTTCACCCAGTTTGGAGGTGGCTAAATCTGCTAAATATTGTATGACTGTCTTGGCCATCAATAATTCAAAAAAGTCCTTTGAGCCTGAAATGACAAAAATCTCACTTGGACAGCTGTAGCTGCAGGCAGAACAGAAAGGATTTGAGCCAATTGTGGGCTTGTGCTTTGTAGACTATAAAGGTTGAAGAACACCTGAGGTCCCTGCATTCATTAAAACAGAAAAGAGCAGAACAAAGCAGAATGTTGCTGCAGAAAAGACAGTGTGGTTTTGCATTCACTGTAATTGCTCTGATAGATGTAAGGGTGCTGAATTTCTGTTGAAGCACAGATTATGCTACCCTGAAATGCTGGATTAATTTAGGAATGTATTGAGCATAATTTTATCTTATTTGTGTAACGAGATCACTTAGGCTTGGCTCTCTTTTAATCATTGGATTTGATGTGCAAACAGGACGTGGACTTGTCACCTGGGGGAACTGATCCATGCAGGTACAGTGCAGCAGGAGGTGGGAAGGAGGAGAGCCATGATGTTCCTCCAGCACCACGCGATGGCTTTGGTGTGTGGAGCTGCTGGGCTGTGCGCTCCTTGGTTTTCCCCAGCCGTGGCTACAGGATGTCATTGCTGGAGCAATAAGATTTCAAACCTTTGTGGACCTCAGCAGTAGTTTGAGCAGCCCCTGTCCAAGCTCCTCAGAACCGTGTCACAGAGGTGTCAGGCCTCATGCAGAGGGAGGATGCTGAAGGTTGAGTGTTTTCCTTCAGTAACAGCTTGAGAAACTGTGAATCATGAGAAACACTGGAATCCCGAGCTGAATTAAGCAGGGGATGGTGGGGAAAGCTTTCTGGCCATGCTGAATGGAGGGTCTTAAAAACTTAGCAGATTTTTCTCATTGTTATTCCTTTTAAAATATTTTTAGTTTCATGCTGACATCGAAGTGAAAAGCTGTTCTGAGCAACTGATCAGGTCTCCAATACAGTAAATGACTCGCATCTATTTTTCTGGGTGGGAAATGCATCAAAAGTCTCCCTTTCCCTGAAGGACAAGAACTCTTTTCTCCGGATTTGATGATGTTTGTCACCAAGTGCATTTGTCTTGCAGCTTTTCAAACTCAGTAGAGATTTTCTTCAATCCTTGTGCTGTTTTCAGGAGGATGTATTTGTGAGATCTCACTTCAGGAAAAAAAGGAGCATAAGATGGTGTAAGCCAAGGAGGAAAGGAGCAGTTTTACCAGTCAGTAAAAACACCTGTGAATACATGGCAGTGCATAAGGATCACTTCTCTGCTTTTCACTTGCTACTATTGAGACCCTCGAACATTGAGTGTAGTGCAGTGCTCGTAGGAATGGAGAGATTTCGTTCCAAAAGATTTTGGTGACCTCTGTGTTCTCCTCTCTATGTTGTGTGCTGGGATCAGAAATGTGGCTGATTCCTGGTGCCCGGCATGCTCAGTTTCCCTGCTGAAGGAAGGTGCTGATGTGACCCCATCAGATCAGCTCTGCTGCTGTGCTCCCAGAGCAGCAGATTGTTCCTGTGTCAGTTTGGCCACAGCACTGCTGAAACCAGAATGAATCCCAGGAGAAGGAAGGAATGGCTCTACCTGGAGCGGGGCGCTATTAGCTGAGGAGGAGTAGTGCTTTTCTGCTAAGAGCATGAACAGATGTTAGTCCTTATTGGCTCAAAGGTGGCATTTGACATAGAAACCCAGCTGCCTTCTGAAACTTGGTTATGGACAGGTGTGAGTTTAACTTCTATCGGAGATGAGTTCTTGAGTTGGCCCTAAAAATCTTCAGGCTCCAAATTCAAACTGGAGCAAGAAGAATCTCTCACCTCAAGTGGGCAGATGTGGTCTTCATCGCTCCAAGGTTGTTCTTGCACTATTACTGGCCGAGGTGAGAAGATCATAAAAGCCTCCTCTCATGAATTTTTTCCGCCCAAGCTTGCGCTGCTACACAGTCTGGAGCAAAAATGTTTCTTTTATTCGAGTTCTTACCTGAACTTGACTGACACGGAGGTTTTTACTGACTACTAACCTCCAATGTATGTGTGAGCAATTCCATTAAATTTCTACATCAATGAAATTACTCAGGTGAATAACTCTAAAAGATCAATCCCTTTAAAGTGTGCGGATAAAAATTCTGGTCGTTTCTCAGAGCTCTGTTTGAATTCAAAGACGCTTCTGAGAGCAGAGGATCAAATCTTGGTTGGACATGATTGACATTCTGATAGCGTGTCTTTTCTGACTTCTTCCACTAACTTCATACGAAGCCATAGAAATAATGGGAGCGGTACCAAAGTAGGGATAGCCCTGAGACCCAACTTTTCCTTTTGCTTCAGCCTGGCAGTGGGTCCAAATTTTCCTCCTTTTTCTAGGACCTGCCCCAAGTCCTGTGAAGCCCTTTGGACCTGGGGGCTTTAAGGGAGGTTCAGACCAAACCTTCAGTAGCGAGACATCTTTGTGGTAAGACTGGGATTTTGCCAGGGTGTCATCCTGTGTACCCCGAAGGCAGCTGCTGCCTGTGAAATGGACCCTCGAGGCATTTTGTCAGATTAAAAAGTAATACGTTTAAAACTCAAATTGTCAAAACTGCCTTTTTGATGTACCTTAGATTAAGGCCTTTACTGCTGCTGACATTCTGCTAGCTTTAAAGTCAATCTGTGGTACGTGAGTAGCTACTGCAAATAGCTACTTTAATGTGAAACGTTTTGCTTTCAGCAGCGTGGCTAAGGACAGACGCAGTGTATTTCCTGGAGTGTGTTGTAGCTGCGTTACGTATCTGGCTTACACTTCTGTGTAATTGTAGGTACCAATTATTCACATTCGGTCTTATGAAACCCTGAAAACTTATGTCTCATGAGTCAGCATGTAATTTTCTTCTGCACAAATAGCAGAATTATGCGTCGAAGCTGAGTACATCGAATAATGGTAATTTACAATTGAATTCCTATGGATTTACATATTACAACCACATTAATGCCGGAGGAATCCACAACGTTGTCAAATAGGTTAATAACGGTTACTGTTAGTGCAGAGAATACCAGTGGAATTAATAATGATTAACCACTTATTTCAACTGCATAATTTTGCATACATTTACCTTGAAATTATGAAAAACATAAAAATATTTTCATGGCAAGTGAAGGTTGAAGAAAGGGAACGGAATGTCCCTGTTATGAAGGGTTACCCATAACGCAGCTCTGGGTTTTGCTGGGGAGCAAAGGCTTTAAGTGGCTGCTTCCCCATTTGCACTCAGCCTAGGCTGGAGCAGTCGTTTCCACTGAGGGCTGTCATGAGACCACGAGCCTCTTTGAGCAGGAGTGTGTGGAGCCCCAGGTCAACTGTTAATACGCAGAGTGCTTGCGTGGGCTCCGTCCTGGAGGACGATGGTGCCTATACTGTGCAGACCCCAACTGAGGGATTGGCCAGGAGAGAGGCGGTGTGAGCAAGAAGCAGGGCTCCTGCATTGGGAAAACTGGCCCCAGCATGCTGATATGCGGATTGTTTCAGGCTCCTGTGCACCTGTGATAGTGTTGGCGTGCAGTGCCTCACGCCTGAGTATTCACCTGTATGGCAATGTACTGACATAAAGCCTTCCTTGCGTTGTAGCTGCTTAATGAACTGGGGTGGGATGCTGCGTTTAGATCTTTTCAGAGAAGAGAATACCAATAACGCATTCTGCAGCGTGTGGAGGAGGGAAATAAATGGCACTGCAAATGGATGAAGCTCGTTATTTGTGCAGTCATTAATATTTAACTTCCCTTTTTCACAGGCTATTACCACTTGAATTTGTAGTATGCCAAAGGTTTCCTGCTTCAGATGAGACACATTTGATCCTGGCAGACCTGAAAGGTACTTAGATCTTATTTTCTGCATCACAATAATACATGCAGTGTATTTGAGACACGTTTACAACTGGAAAGCGCCCATCCCTGGGTTGTGGTACCTGAGCTTTGCAGCAGGCTTTGTGTTTCACCATGCTGGGGTTGG
Source organism: Pavo muticus (assembly GCA_016647715.1). Classification (NCBI taxonomy): domain Eukaryota; kingdom Metazoa; phylum Chordata; class Aves; order Galliformes; family Phasianidae; genus Pavo; species Pavo muticus. Next base: position 1,273,696 of record JACDJE010000022.1, read on the forward strand.
CTGGGGAAGCACTTATCATAGCTTCTTAAAAGAGCTTTGGGTTTCACCTGGGTTTTGTGTTCTGCTCCTGCACACCACGCGTTGTGCTGTAGGAGAATACATTAATGTTTAGAGCATGGAATGAATTGACTGTGCTAATTGATTGATTCAGAGTGGATGGCCATAATCAGAGACAGTGAGACCTCAAGGATGAAATGAAAGATATGTTTTTCTTCCTGCTCTGCTCAAAGCAAATGATTGCTTTTAGAAGATGGTGACATACAAGAATAACTTAATGGCAAAGTTTAATCCTAAAATAGGACTATGAATTTGTGAAATACAAAAAAGCTGATTTGTGGCACCACCTGGTCCCTGTATAAGCAAATGACTGAAAAGCAGTCCAGAAACCAGCTGGGTTTGCTTCCTTCACCAGGGAAACAGGAGCATGCTTTAGCTTTGGTTTAGGACAACCTTTTGATGAGCAGCACTGGTGTAAGGAAAAATATCTTCTAGTCAATTTGCACATTTTATGGGGATCCGTCTAGAGTGTGGCTGTTACAGGAAGATAAGGATTCTAATTTTGTAATTGAGTGCACTCTGAAAAGACAATTAGGAACTAATGTGATAAGTAATTGTAAATTATAACAGCAGAAGGAACCCAATTCACAGTCCTCTGTGAAAACTGTATTTGTGTATTCAAATGATGCATCTGTACTTTTATTTCTCCACATGTACATTTTATTTATAAAGCCAGAAAAAGGGTTTGTATGGTTTTGATTTAAAAAAAATAGCTGGAATGCATCTCAGCCTAGTGTTAATCTGAGTGCAGCATTGGAACATCGGGTGGGATAATGACTTGGTGGTTTGGCCACATAAAGAATAATGTGGGTATGGTGCCTGGGGTCTCTACCCGTGTGGGTTTGACAGGATTTAGCTCTCTTTGTCAGGGATAAATGCTCCAGTTGGCAGAAACCAGTTGGAAATGTTGTGCCTTTGTTATGGCAGGAGGCCGGCTCTGGGGCTGCGTTAATCCTATGGGACAGGTTATGGGGCTGTGTAAATCCCATGGCACAGGTTACAGTGAAGGTCTCCATGTGTGCAGATGAAGCCTCAGGCTGAGGAGCCGTGCTGCTTTCTGCTGCTGGCATACTGCTGGCAGAGCCGTGCGCTGCCCCTCAGTGCTTTCTGCCTGTCTTTCCACATGGTGTTGCTTTTATTTCTGATCACTGAAGTAGGAATAAAACTTATACACAGAAAAGAAAACCCTGTGACTGTAGGCAGTTGTGTTCTCTGTGCCCAGGGGCAGGGCTCTGCTCTGCAGAACGTATTCATAAGTAGGACTTTCTGGCATGTCCACTTACAAACTGTCACAACAATTAATGGTCATATAAGCAAAGCATTGTGTGATTTCATACAGTAGATCTAGGGACAGGCTTGTAAGAAGAGATCTTTGCCTATTGAAAAGGACCAAAGAGTAAAACTGCTCTGCGATGGTCACGTATGGGCAGCCATGTCATGGTGAGATCATTTATTCCAGAAAGCAAACCCATTCCTGTGTAAGGAAGAGGGAAACCGTGATTAGGTCGTGATTAGGTCATTGCTGCTGACGTAAGCCCAGCGCTTAAATCAGTCACGCCTCTCATATTACTTCTCTCAATTCCCCCTGTCTACAGACTTGAAACTCCTGCAGTGCCAATTTAACAGGTGCTAAACCTACAGTAATTTTGTGTATCAGCATTTTTTTTTACTTGATAATAAAACTTCAGCACTAGTGGAAGCTGCTGGTAACTAGCACGTTTGTGGAGGCTGGAGTGCTGCCATAAGAGCCAGCATCGCAGGATGCAGCCTTAAGCTGGGAATGGCTGAGTCATTTGAGTTGTTATACCCTACATCCAAACAGCCAGGGTGGGAGATCTGAGCAGAATTCCAAATGCTATCCATCCCTTGAGTTTTGTTGATAAATGGAGAAGGACCGTGTTGTGATTTAGTTGGAAATAAACTGCTATGGTGCAATTTGTCACACACAGACAAACTTGGGCGGTATTGAATTTAGTTTCTGTTTGAGGCTCACTAAAGCAGTGTTTACCGACAGTAACTGTCCCCGTCCATGGCAGTTTCCTCCAAGCTCGTACTGCTATCCTAATGCCTGCTGGTGCTCCCTTGGTAAATACCCACTACAAGGAAAATAAAGCAAGGCAAAACGGGAGCAGGAAAACGTCTGAGGCATTGAGTTTGAAGATAAGTTTGGGGCTGATGAAAAGAAGTCGGTACTTGTGGAGGCCTCTGAGATCTGTGCTCCCCGTGCTGGGGGTGTTACTTGTGTTCTTACAGTATCATTCCTTTCCGTTATTGCAGCACATTGTCCCAGTGTGGTACTGCATCAAAAATGGAATTTAAAACACTTGGAGTTAGTCACTGCTTTCCTGGGAACAGCAGACTAGGTATCTTCTGGTTTGGTGTGTGGTGTCTATGGAATTAACTGAAGTGACAATCATATTTTCTCTGCTGGCAACGGATTTCAGACTTGTGAATGCTCAGCATCATCTGCAGCTTGTCTGGGAACAGGGTGAGGGCTGTTCTGCATGTCTAACAAGCTCCTGTTGCAGGTCTTCTCCAGTCAGTGACAGCAGTGCATGGTGCCAGGTCAGCTCCCCATCTTCTTTCAAGCAACAATATGGCTCTTGGTTTAATAAACAAAAACAAACATCTGACTGTGTGAAAGTAATCAAACAGTCGGAAATAATGCAAAGAAAAACCAGCAAGTTCTCAGCCTGGTACTGTGATGAGAAAGGCAATCACAGCAGCAGTGTTATTGCGTACCGCTAATAGAATTGTGTTGTAGCTGGGTGTATTGGAGGAAGAGGGTAAAGGGAAACTCCTTTTTTTTGTTTTTCTTTTAAATCTTCGGCCAGTCATGGAGTTAGAAAGCAAGAGATGATCCTGAAATGAACAGTGTCAGTAGTCCCTTTGGAGTTTGTTCAATATAAATACTTCTGAAATGGGATCTTGAAGGAGAATCCGTATCTGTAGGAGTAGGAAAAAACCTTTCTACCTTTGTCAGGGAGCACATTAGCTTTGTAAGTACAGCAGGAACAATACGAAGATGATGCCTGCTGTATAGAGCTGTGTTGTCGAAAGCTTTTCTAAAATGGCGGGGACAGGTTTTGAGAAATTCTTATTGACTGCAGAGAGGATTATGAAAGTAAGAATCCACTGATGAGCTGAAGGTGGATCTGGGTGTTACTGTATTTCAGCACTTGAATTTTGGTGTGGGCCAGCAGCTCGAGATACAAGTACCTGAATTGCTAGAACTTTCTGTACCTCAGTAAAAATCCACTTTGAGTCAGCATTTGGAATACATCTTTGCAATGACAACGATCTGGTTGCAGTTGTTTTGAAGACTTCTGAGTACGACAATGTGTATGAGAGCACAGCAGCACTGAGGCTTTAAATCTTCCCTTTAAGAACTGGGAACAGATTAGTGTGCTTGAAACGATTGTTCCCAAGCTGCTGTGGTTAAAACTGTATGAGTCTTTTGGTGTCAGTTACTGAATAGGAAGACTCTCCTCTAGACAGAAGTGGTGGCAATGGTGTTGTTCTGAGCGGTACCATAACTACATGTGCTAATGTTAATCAGAGGATTGCTGTACATCAGTCTCAAACTGTACAGGCAATTTAAAGTTTAAAAAAAAAATCAACATATGATTCCTGAATGTTATTCAGGTCTATGTGCTGTGGAAGTTGCTGGGCATACCTGAAAGCTGCACCCACTGCCTCCAGCTTTCCTCCAGCGTAGTGCTACTTTATGAGCCTCATCAAGGAGCACACTGCTATAGAAACTTCTCTTGACTGTTGAGTGATCTTAATTACAGTCAATTAAAACATCTCTTGCTTAAAAAGAGAAAAACAATCAACATTTCATTGAGAAGAATTGCAAATGTCATCTGAAAATGATGCTGAATCAGATTGCTCTGGGACATTCCTTTATCGGGAGGAGCTCTCTGGGTCACAGAGGTTGTTTATTGGACGACAGCAGCTTTTCTGAAGCAGGTAAAAGCCTTCTGGCAATCTTACACCGCTGAACTTCCCGTCACATTCAGAACTTCTTACAAGAAGTCCGTACCAGATTAACCATTATAGTCTAAAAGCTTTTAGGTTTGGCTACATGTTGGGAATAGTGATTCCTGTGTATGTACATATGCTATATATGCATATGTATGTGTGTATATAACTCTGCATGTGTTAGCATATATTCACAAGTAATGTGTAAATTGTCTTGTGAAAGTACATGCATAAATATATACATACTAAAACACGAGGTTGGAGGTTGGCTGATTCTGATATTCTTTTCTGTCCTAAAATTCCTAAGCCTATTGAACTGCCTATTTGCTATGAAAGTTTTATTCTTTTCTACAAAACTAATTGCTGGAGATTTATCACTAAGAATACAAAGCAGCACACATTCAGCCTTCCTAAACTCTTTGATGCTTTGATGTACTGTTTGTTTGGAGTTTGTGCTCGCTGGGGGGACGTGATGCTGTGGATAACACAGAGATGAATTCCCTGCTGTGGAGTGGCTACCAGCTGCTTCTCTTACAACTTTAAAACAGAATGATTCACTGTCGAGCCAACAAAAGCTGTCAATATGCTCATTACCCAAACCAAGAGCTATCTGACATAGAAGGTGGTGGAAACTGGCTATATTAAGCATGAGGATAATTTTCAGCTTTCCCTCATTTCCCCCCAAAAGAAGCAGAACCCAAACAAATCTATTTTTTTCCACAGGAGCATAAAAACTTCCTTTAAATTCTAATAGGTTTAATTAACATGACGGTGTCTCAGGATGGTTAACGAGTACTATCAATCTCCCATCCAATAATTAGCTGTCTGCTGTGCTGCAGACAGGCCACTTATTCTGGCTGTTCATACATTTTCAGTGGTGGTGTGTAGCTGAACCAAAAAGCCCTTTTCCAAGAGGTGGGGGTCATCTCTGTGTTTAGCAAAGAGAGGCTCTGCTATCAGCTGTCAGCTGCCATCAGATGAGAGCAGCAGGCTGCTGCTGGTGAGCTGCCAGTAGGACTGTTGCGTTGGGTTGAGTATATGGTGTTTTCTTCTGGCTAAAAGTATTAATTTGTGTATCTGTCATGATCCTGCTACAAGAGTAGGAAGTACATGTGAGCAGGAAAACCAGCTGATTAGCAAACTGCTAATGGAAATTGATAGCAGATGTGGGGGGATGAAACTTCGGAAGTTCATCTCTCATTTAACCTTTAAATTGTCCTTGGAAAAGCTCTCCTAATTTCTAAAACAGGTCTTTAAAGAAAAGCTCATTGATCGATCGGACTGGATATTTTTTCCAAATCAACAAGCTTTTAAAATAAGTGTTCCGTGTTACAGCTCTGCAGTGGCTCTGTAGTTAAGTGATTCTGTAGTTAAATATTGGTCCTTGATAAAAATGGAACCTTTGGATGGAGGACTTTAGAAATAGCTCTGTTCAAAGATTAGTTGAACAGATTTATGTGTGATGTTATAATTCCCACAGCAGTAACGTCTATTCTTAGGAAGTGCAGAATTCTAGCTATGTATGATGTGCAGACTTGGATGCCTCCTGTTTGTGGCTGTGTTAGAAGTGCTGCTTTTGATATACTGAACTGAAGTCAGAGAGCGTGGTGGGCCCTGCCCGTCTCAAGGGTTCAGTTACTTGAGCGCCGATTCAAGACATACTTCTGGAATCACTTTCTTGTGCTTAACGATGAGTTATGCTGCTTATGGCTTAGTTAATGGAAAGGCTTAGCTGAAAGAGAGGGGTTGGATTCATTTTATTTAACACCATACAAAACTTTTCTTCTATGAAAGGTCACGTACCACATTGACTTTCTTGATACTTTCAGAACCTGTGATGGCCTTGCACGTTTTCCCTTGCTTCATATTATATCTGTGTACAGTAAGTTAAAAAAAAAAAAAAGTAGCCTTAAAGAAGAAAAAAAAAAAAAGAAAACACACCAAGCTGATCAAACAAGGAAAAAAAGCAAATTTCCACTAGAATATGAGGGTCAACGCTGTAAAAGTTCTGTTTCTCAAAAGACGAACAACTCCTGTAGTGATCACACTTTTCTAGACGGTATCATGAAAATAACCCATCCATAACGACTGATCCGGGTAAGAGTTAACCGACAGATTAATGCTGGCAGCAAAGCAGAGGCCGTGTGTGTGTTGGCAGGCTGGGAGTTACAGGAAAGCCCTCTGGTCATTTACTTTTAAGACCATGCATCTAAAGTTTCATGGCAGAATATTTTCAGTGCTGTGTGAATTTCTATTCTCTGTGATTCTCGTGACCGCTGAGAGTCTGCGTAATTTGGCTCAGGTTGTTTGGCACGTTTGTGTCCTTCTTCCACGAGCAGGAAGGAGCGTCACCAGGGGTCAGATTGAGATCGGGGCACAGCAGAAACGTGCTTCAGTGCTGCCTTGTTTTTGTGCAACAGAGCAGGGCCCTTCTCCAAGGGGTCACTTGGGTAGGAAAGAGATCAAGCTGTGACACTAGAAGTATGGCTGGGTAATGAAAACACTCGGCTGGATGTGACACCGCTATGGCAGGTTTTCCCAGCAGCTGAGCATATTTGTTGCGTTAAGTTCCAGACCTGACACAGAACCAGAGGGGAAGAGGAGCAATGAGTAAAATGATCCAGGTGACAACTGGTTATTCCTGGCTAACATAGGTTTATGTTAATGTATTTTAGTTTAATAGGGTTGTGAATGTCGGCCCATTCCTCCTTGGTGTTATGAGTGATTTAGCACTCCAAATGTAAATCATGGTGTATAAAGGTTGTAGGCTCTTGAAGGGCCATGCAGGTTATTTGTTCAGGGTTCTGCAAGCATCAGTTTGGTGCACATGTCTAATCATGAGCATCATAAGCAAGAGTGTATGGAATGTTCCAGCACATGAATCTCTAATATGGGGTAATTCCTAGTAAAAATGAGGCAGTCCATATGGGGAAGCATATGAACCACAGATAAATGCTGAACTAGAGCAGATGTATGAGCTATGCCAAGGGTTCTTCGCTCTTAATATTTACTGCCCACGAGGAGATGGAATTAGTTTGAGTTACAAACCTCTGACATTCTAGGTGCTAAATACAACCATGTCATTACAAACCTGAATCACGAGAGGGATTGCTATAGAAGGAGATACAGTTTTAATCACAAAAGGAATGTTGGATTGCTATCCTGGCTAATGTCATCTAGATAATGGAGCAGAATGTTACTTTGACAGTGCTCTCTGTAATGAATTATTTCTATTGTTCAAAATAATTGATGTATATTGAATAATTTCATCTAGTGCATATTGCAGCTGGAGAAAGACAGTTGCTTATTATAACCTGATTGACTTGAAGTATTCATAGTAAATGAGATATGCCATAGCTAAAATATGTAAGAATAGGTACTTAAGTGTTTGTGAATGATTTTACTCATTAGCGATGAGTTACTTAAGGCAAATACAGTGGATGTGCACATAGTCCCTTGGCCCTTTTGAACCTGGTTAAAATTGCTGTGCATTTCCTTGCAGCAACAAGGCTGTAATACCTCCTGTTCTGATGCACACACAGGTGTTAAGGGCACAGATTGAAGAGACCAAACCTGGGAACCCCAGGCTGTTTTACTGCAGCCACAGACTTTGTAACGCAGCTGTCTGGTGGACTATATTCAGTATTGTTCAGGAAAACTTATTTGTCCCCAAACTGGAAAAGGTGTTTTGGGATGTAGATGTTAGAAGTGTCTGACAGCACACCCAGCTACTGCTTCTGTATTAGAATCAGCAAGATTTATTTTGAAGAATTAACTTATTGGATAAACCCAGCCTAATAAGTGTATGTTACCCATGATGGCATTCTGGAGATGGAAACAAAAACTGGATTGTTTTGTACGAGGTAAGATAGGTCCCCATTTCTCAGAGTAAAAGCTGTTGGTCTACTCAGGACTTGTTACCCATTAGTTAAAATGTATTGAGTGAAAGGCTGATCTTTCTGAAGGATTTGCAAGAGAAGAAGAGGAAAGCATATGTTTTACCTGGAGTAATGAAAAGCAGTGGGGAAATGACTTGTGGTGAATAATCTATTCATGAAACTTCCTTTTTGTTCATCAGTTTGTTGCAAGCAGACTGCGATAGCACAGAATGTGTTTGAAATTATTCTTGTAATTTCTGTGAATAATTTTCCATAAGGAGCTCACTGCTAAGTTGAATGCATGCGTTTTCATAATTGGAGCAATTTGGATGGGCTCACCTGTGTCGCCAGAGATCCTGCTGCTGATTAGAGAAATGAAACTTGTGGTGCAGGGCTCTTCATTCAAACCCCAGCTAATTCCCTATGGCACTTTGCCAACGTACTGTATATAGATGATGCTTTATCTGGGGGCCAGGCAGGGATCGGCAGAGCAGAAGTAATTAAACTTGATGCATGGAAGGTGGAACTTCTGGCAGGAATTCTCAGTAAATAAAGGTGAAAGCAAGTGAGCAGCGCCTGGTGTGACAGCACAGCCTCCTTGCTGCTGCCTGCTGGGAGTGCAGAAGCACCATGCAGCAAGATCTCGGCCTGGGTGAGAAGGCGAAGGCTGCTGGAAGGGCCGTGCTCCATTACTTAAATAGTGGCATCTCTTACTGTCCTGTAAACCACTATTATCTGCAAATGCAGCTCTTAGCAGTATGTTCATCTGGGCTTTGGACGGTGTAAAGTAAGGGCCCAGTGATCTGAAAGGCGCTGTGACCTCTGGTGCTGTCCTGGGAGAAGGAGGCAGCTCTGAGCTCCTTCTGGGTGCTGAGGCTGCAGGGCCTGGGAGTGCTGCCCGCACACAACACGGCGCTGCAGACACAACAGCTGGCAGCAGTTGTCCTGTATTGAGGAACTGTGTTTCCCGATGTCTGTTTGATTTCTGCTTCCTCTGTGCTTCCTCTAGTAGAATGAAAATGTCATCTGGCACATCTTTGTGGGAGAGTTGTTGCCTGTTGTGCCAATTGGTGAAAGGGGGAAAGGATAGCAAAGCGGTCCTTAACCTCCATGGGTCACAGAGCACATTACTGCACCCCCATGTGTATGACAGCCAGTGGAGCACAGTCTGCCACTCACTTCAGCATGAGCTTAAATGGTTTGCAAGATCAATGTCTTAGAGGCCAAATTTTGCATTTAAAAGAAAATATGATCAGAAAATATCAAAATGCTCTTTCAGTTGGCTTTGGCTTTTTGTTCCCCTGTAATAATGTGTGTACAGTCTCTTATATATGGAACGCTGCCATATTAGATTGCTTACAGCTCCTTCTGTGTAATATTTAATAATAACCCTGTCAATATTGCTGGAGAGACGTATGTTTTGTTTTCCTGGAGACATTTAGGGAGTACTCAGCAGAAAGCGATGTTTCCATAATCAACATTTGTCCAAGAATGCTCTGTCTGTAGTGCGTAGAATTATGTTTCTAAAGATAGCTATAGCAATAAATGCGTCTTTTTCATAGTTCATTTGTTAAGCCAAGTAATAACACATAGCTGTTTACGCAAGGTTAGTAACCATTCTTTTACTCTCTTCCTTCTTACGACTTCTCCCCCTCAAATATCCATTTTTGAGGGCTATGTTAGGATGAGTCTCAGTGACACGTTGGTAGCAGTTTTGTTTTTTGGCTTTGTTTTCCAAAAGTCTCTAGCTGTAACCATTACCAAGGAAGATGAGACAGCATAAAACAAAAGCCTTCCCTGAAAGGCCGTAGGGATTACTCCTTCCTTTGAAATTCAAACCTCTAAAAAGCATTAATGCTATGTGAAGAACTTGTCTGTACTCCAAAACAAATTAATTTCTAAGAAATGTCACCTTTGCAACAGGCAGGACTGCTGTGGAAATTCTCAGCAATATTTGATACTTCGTTTTAGTAACGAATATAAACCTACAGAATAGATCCTCAGCTACCATAAAGGAAAACAGCAGGCGTTTCCTTGTGCTTGTAGAACACCTGTGGGCAGTACTGGGTGGATAACTCAGAAGTCATGTGGTAGAAATCCATCCCCTGCAATGAAGGACAACCGAGTGGTACAAGGGACAGAGGAAGCTTTTGTATTCTAATAAAGCTTGACTGACAATCAGAATCCTTCCCGTCAGTGAAGCTAAAGCAATTTTTTCCCCACTATTAGGCAATGTCTGTGGAAATACAGAAACCAAACTGCATTGGCCATAGTGGACTAAGGGGTTATTTTTAATGCAGATGAGAGCTTATGTGGGGCTGCTTTCCCTGGGTGTGTGAGCTCTGGCTGGCTGGAGAGAGACTAAGTTGTGTACACGTTTATTTCTTTGGTACTATTTCCTACCAAAGATGTCTGCAGCAAAAATATTTAGATATAAGCTTTAATGAGGTTTCAGACCTCTTGGCAAGAAGGCAAAGTTATATATGGGTATGTGCTGCATGTCGAGCAGGCAGGTCGGTGCTGTGGAATGGTGCTGCAGGCATCCCATGGCAGTCGCTGATATTCTTTGTGCTCCTTTCCCCAGAAGGGATGGATCTGCCTTACAGAGCTGTGTGATGCCCCTGCTGCAGCCCGGGCTCTTCCAAGCCATCCCTTCTGTGGTGCAGCTGCTGAAACCTTTTGCATGTTTGCAGAATGCAGAATTGCTCAGATTGACTCTTGCTTGGTGCTTATAAGGATTTCTGTATTAGAGATTGTTGTAGGCTTTTTCCCCTACTCCTTCTTCCTGTTTGAATCCTGTTTGTTATTCATTTGATTGCAGTTGCAATGAGTTACCGTGTGGTCCTTCAGATATCCCACAATGAGATACATGGAAGAGACAAGTTCCTAGCTCCTGGTGCTTTGAGTAGGGTATATGACAACATGAACAAGTATGCAGTTGCTTCTGAGGCAGCTCATGGAAATGGAAGTGCTTTAACCACCGGGCCCTGGGGAGCGACAGACGAAGGTTCCACAAGACTATAAAGCACGAGTCCCATTCAGTTTTTCTTATTTTCGTTGGAGTTCCATTTTTGAGAATGACAGGAATTGCTTGACACAGACTTGGTTTAGTTTTGAGGATTTCTGTATGATCACTTTTGTTTAACAAATATCAGAGACGCTACTTGAAATGGTAATTATGCTGTGAATTTCAAAGGGGTTAGGGACTGCCTGGAAGTCAAATGGAGCTGGGAGCTCAAACCCTCTGGCAAAATCTCAGTTCTCTTGTCCATCATTAAAATTGACCTGCAAATAGCTTAAGGGCAAACGGAAGGCAAATTAAGCTTTTCTCTTACATACTAAAATACAAATGCATACTTCAGGAAGGTGACACCAAGGCTGAGAGGAGATGTTGGGTATCACAGGATAGAAAAGCTTTGGGGGCAAAGAGGAGTGAGATGGGGACTGTGCCATTAGCAAACCACATGGAACAGATCTCACTTCTTTGGCTGAACAGGAGAAAAACGTGGCTAGGGAGGCCAAAAAGGAATCTCACTGAGGAGCCGTTAAGAGGACTTTGTGCCCTGCAGGAGGGGGGGCCCTGTGGGAGCTGTTGAGATGTGCAGATGCTTCCCCTGCTCTCAGAAAATGAAAGCCTTGGTTTTCCCCAGGAGATAGTAATCTCAGGGTGAGAGAGACATATGTGAACACAGTTTGTTTTAATATCCTCTTTCTGTTGTGCCCTGTTCCTACTGGGAGGATAAACTATTTTGAGCGTAAGCAGATTTTCTGATTACGGTGCATAGCAGGAAGAGCAGCGTGCACCAAGCGTGGGCAGGCCAGGAACATGCGGGGAGCCATGGAACCTGGTCCAGGAGAGGTGAAAGGACCAAAGTTTGGCTCAGCAGAGAAGGGAGGAGAGCTGAGCAATATCTCTCCCAGGAGACAGCAGGTTGGAAGCCAGGCGTGCTGGGGAGTCTGCTCCAGTGGGGCTCCCAGCGCTGGCAGGTGGAAGAGCTGCTCCCCCCGGCCCTGGCAGTGACGCGGCTTTCAACTCCTTGGTTCTAAAACCGGGCTGTTGAAAATTACCCTTTTTAAGTAGAGGAATGCGTTTCAAAGATAATAGAGCTGTTTATTTTAATAGCTCACAGTGATGCTTTACTAAATTAGCTCGGAAGGTGATTAACACAAGCCATTTTTATTGCTTTTTTTTCTTTTCAGAAAGAGATCCCAATACAAAGGGGAAGGAAAGTATTGTATCTTTATTTTTTATGCTGACATCAATAATAGAGCTATGAACAGTGTATGGACTATAACACTTCAGATGATATCTGTATTAAACCAGTTATTGTGCAGTAGTTTTCTGCCATTTGATTTTAGGGCAAAAATATTTATTATAGTAGAACAAACACAAATTGTGTATCTTAACGTGCTGCTACTTGTTTGTGTTATGATCCACTTAGTTAAGAAACTGCTGAGTCTAACTGTTAGTACAGTGTGCTGAGACTTCTCAGTGCAACCAGAAGCATTCTTACAAACCACCCCCCAAACACTTTCCTGAACTCACCTTTCCTCCCTTCCAGAGCAGGAAGGAGCTACAAGGGTTAGGTGGGGGTTCATTTACCTCCTGTTGTCTGACAGATGTGCAGTTGGAAACTCTCAGGAGTCTTCTGGTTTGTCCTGCACATCAAGACTTGCACAACACGAATGTCTGCTATGATGGGCTACAGAAAAAACATTCAGGCCATCCGGTGATGTCTTCCACTAACTGTATGCTGTAAGGAAGAAGGGAATGCATAGCAATGAAGCAGCAGTTTCTGTGAGTCACTACAAAGGCATTTCAGAAGCAAAACATCTTGAACTTTGGCTGAAATGTTTGTGATTCCTCCCACTTTAAACAGAATTCTCTATCTGAGTCTCAGACATAGGAAGAAATAAGAATATGCCAGGGGAGGTACACCTGTGTTCAATTAAGATTTGAACTGTGGTGGTGACTGCCATGCTGTGACGCTCTTTAAAATGTGCCCCTCTGCGATGAGAGGTGAGCAAATCCAAATAAACCTATTAGATCTCTATGATTCCCAGTTGGGGTGGTCTGAGAACAGATACAGGGCAACAGGTGAGCTTACAGCACTGCAGCATGTGCTTAATGCAGTGGCAGGTCTATCTCAATGCGTAGATTATAAATATCTGTTGAATGATCAGATTGGGGAAATTGAAGGGAGATGAGGGGGGTGTGGTGTCTGGAACTGATGCTGTAGCCCACAGGCCATAACTAAGTATGGAGCGTGGCCGTCATCCAAATGATACCCGTGCCCTAAGTATCACCTTCTGTGAAGTCAGTCAAACACAACACCGCTATCACATTCCTCATACCAAACAGTTGTGAGAAATTGTGCATTGCTTTTCCTTGAGGTATCTGTAATCTGCGTGGCTGAGACTTACCTTCCATACACAGTCAGCATCATAATCAGCTTTCATTAAGACTAATGCCAATTTCTGATTTACTACAAAGAGTATTTCGATTAAATTTAGCATTTTGAATAGGACATGATAATTACCTGGTGTTGACATTCCATTTTGTAGGCCTGAAGTTTACAAACAAATCCCATATCTTTGTTAGGAGCATTAGCAATTGAAATACCCTCCTAAATCATTCTCCGTGCAAATGGTAAATCTCTGCAATCAATCTTCCTTTTCTTTAAAAATAAATTTAGGAGGAATTTGCATAATTGGCCATGCTTGATAAAAGTGATGTATAATGTTGTCTTTTAAATGCACTGCTACCTGGAATCATGATGAAGTGTCAACATGCAGGAGGTAAATATAAAACAAGCAGTTAGTAAGGGATGCAGCTGATCTCATCAGGTGAGAAATGGCATCTGGTAGTGTCGTAATTTGAAGTGGCTTTACAGCATGCTGTAGGGCTTTCACCAGGAAGGATAAGAGAAGAATGGACAGAACTCAATTGCATCAAAGAGCTTTCATTTGCACTGAACTTTGGAGTGAAATTTACCCTGGAAAGTGCTTTTATAACATGGTGAGGGTGATGCAAATGAATGCCTGCACTTATCTTTGAAAATACATGAAGCTCACTGCATGGAGTGAGTGGGTTTCCCAGTAATAATAAAGATGGCAGAAATCGATTTTTTTTTAATGTAAACTTTAATATTATTTTTTCACTGAATTGAAAGGAGACAAAGTCCTGTATTACCCTCAGAGTTGTGTAGTCTAAGCTAAGTGGAGAAATGGGTCAGTTTTACTTTCCTGCAACAGTACAAAGTGCTTAAATGTCATGGGGCTGCTCTGCCATAGTACAAGAGCATGCACTTGCTCACCCTGGGGCTCTACAGAGCACTGCACATACCTGCAAGCGGCCGGTGGGGCAGCTGAGTCAGATGGTGATGTGGAAACGATCCGGGCAGCCCACTTGTGGTGTCTCTAGCTTCTCTTTCTGACATGCAACTTCTGTGCTTGCCTGTCTTTTCCTACCCTGTGGGTCTGGAAATAGAGTGATACCCGCTCTGCAGCATCCTGTAAGCTTGGTGTGATGGATGTCTTATGAGCCCATCTTTGCAGGTAACTGTAATATGCCTTGGGCTTTTACAGTAAAAACAGATGTTGGTATACTTAAGAATCTGTGTTTGTCCTTTCTAAACAGTGATGTCTGCTATACTGAATGCTCTTTTTATTCCAGTAATTCCTTTTGAGAACAGAACAAAAATATCTTCCTGCACCCTGATTGTTTAGTAAATCGTGACTCTTGTCTTGACTAATGTAATCCAAGCAATGCTATGTAGTATCCTCAGCTGCCAGTTGTTAAGGAAAAGTTAAAATAAGGCTGTTAGTGTGATGAGAATTGACACCTGGAATTGAACTATGCTGCATGTGGGATCACAGTGAGGATCTTGCATTGTAGAGGGAATATGAAGTACCCGATTTCTGTTCTGCCCTATGAGTGCCAGGGACTCTGACTGCATTGTGAGTAGTGTTCATGCTGGACGAGGAGCTCATTACTACTATAAGAAACATAAAAATAAAACTCCCTAATGAAACCAAGGAATGATCATAAACCATTCTACACAAGCCAAGAATGATTTTTTGTTTTGTTTTTGAACCATGACTGTACCATTAAAAACAGATTTAATTCAGCTTCCTTTGTCTTGTTGAAAGAATTAAGCATGCCTATTCTGTATTCTAATTCCAATTCTTTCTTTATATTCAATTTACTGGGGTTTCCATGGGCATGACACATCAAAGCATCAAGTTGATTAGATTTCAGTTTTTTAACACAATACATTGTAAGAAGTAACTTAATCTGCTTCTGCACTGTATATAAAATGTTGTGAAACATCATTGTCACTCTGCCATAGTGAATGCTGGCACGTATTGCCATCATAGAGTTGCACACGAGTTCATGAAGTGCCCCACGTGCGTGGGGGTGGTGGTGAAGAGGGGAAGGGCAGGGAGAGTGGAAGAACTTGTAGTGAGACGGTGGGTGCCGCCTGCTGGAACGAGGGCTGCTATTTTCACTGTGCCTTTTTTCTGTACCTGGCATGTATGCAGCATTGCTATGAAGGTGGAAGGCGTGGAAGTCTGGAGATTCTTCTCTGGAGCCTTGGCTAAGGACTTTGTCATTTCTTATGGTTTTTTCCCCAAGCCCTTTCTTTCCATTCCCTTTGTAAAGAAATGATCCACAAGAAGTTTTCCACCAGAAAGTGAATTTTGGTTTCTGCTGAAACGATGTGCAAAATCTTCTTGACTTAGATGCAGATAAGCTTGTTTTTCTTTCAAAGTGGTAGCTGAGTAAGCTGGTGATGTCAACAGACTACATGCCTAGGGGAGGGGAGGTCAGCAGCACTGGTCTGCATTGGCAGTGGGTTCATTTTGCAGCTCTCCTACCTTCCTCTGGGTGAGCAGGACCTGAGTAGAGAAGGGCTGGGGGTTACTTAGGTGGGCAGAAGTTGTGCAGTCTTATTGATCAGTAATTTCATTAGCTCTATAGATAGAAACACTGATGGCTTCACTGAGAAGCTATTTCACTTTCTGTGGCTGATAACATAACAGATTTGAGGGAAAGACTTATGGAGATGAGAAGTAATTAGTAGTATTGATGGAGATGCCAGCTTTCACTGTTTCTATTTTTTTTTAGTTCTCCTAGTGGCTCTGACCTGCTGTCCAGGATAACCTCCTGATCAGTGTTCTTTGTGTGCTGGTCACCGTATTGTTTCTGTAGCCAGCTGTGCTGCACTTCCGTTTCTAAGATGAAGAATAAAACAAAGAAATATTGCCTGCCATGGCCCATGCTCACCAGGCAGAGCTATGCCAGTCTGTGGTGGCCATAGAGGTGATGATGACGCTGTCTGAACTCAGTGTTTGCCGAAGAGGTGGAAAAGCACGGCCTTCTTAATGACCTCTATTCAGTGTAGAAGTGCTGTCAAATCAATGTGCATCTATGCTCAGTGTAAGAATGCACCTGCATTGATTCTAGATTACAGCTAAACTGGAAATAATCTAATTTGGTTTCTTGCTGTTCTTTGGTGTTTTGAGCAAGCAGGTTTTTTAAGGAGATATTTTCTGTACCTTTGGACCTTCAGCACAATGTTTTTGTTGTTTTTTGCTTTACCCATCTGTTCCTGTGTATATAAAATATGTAAAGGCTTTCTTTACCAGTTATCTGCAGTATACATATGCTATGAGCACATTAATTTTTTAGATGTTTTTTCTTTACATATTTACATCCTGATGCTGCTGGGATTGACTTTATTTATTAAATGAATGTATGTGCATATCCTGGTGCTGACTCCCACTGACTTCAAAGGAACTTCCTCTGAATGGAGGAAACTTGCTGCACCAGCCCCGTGTTACACTCAGTTGTCCTTGCAGCAGGTCAAAGCGAAATGAAGCATTTATTTTGGAGGAAGGACTTCGTATTTTGGGTTTCATTACGACCGATACTACATTCTCTGACTTTAGGTGGCTATAAACGATGTGAAAAGTTATTTTTTTGCATAAAATAGGAAGAAATGTGTTGGATTTAAAAGTCGGAATGACTACTTCAGTTGCTATTAATTATTGATATCCTTGATGAATCACAAGATCCTTGACTTCCTTCTTCTGACAGATTGCTTATGTCTCGGTGTTTCTTCTCTCCTGCACATGCCAAGTTGGATAGGAAGAAGACCCTTCAGATCCCAGTCAGTGGCAATGTCAAGATTTAAAAGTAGTGGAGACAGAAGCAGTGTGCTTACGTGCCAGTTCATCAAACTGGTACTGCTGATTATCTGCTACAGCTGTAAAATGATAGTTCTTCACTGGGTACAGTTTTGGTTAAGTAAGAGGGGCTCCCAAGATTGGGACTTTTGCCACAAGTGGAATAATGAGTTCCATTGTAGTTGAAATGATCTTAATTGCAAGCAGTGACATTGAATACTGATCCCTCTTCGAGGGAGCTCAGAAGCCCAGTAGGAGCCATCTCGGAGTCCTTCTCTGGGAACACAGGACGTGTGTTTGGCTCTGAGGCCACACCTAGCGATCACCCCAAGGAGCCCTGCCTGTCAAAAACATGCCACTCATCACTGATCTCATTTAGGCTTTAATAAAGCATATGACCCAAAGTCCTTCAGTTCAGTTATGCAGTGCCCTATGCATTCAATTAGGGAGGGGGAGCTTAAAAGCCACCGGTCTTTAATTCTGTAACCTTCCCCGTCCCGCCTCCCTTTTGTTGATGCTGAAGACATAGTTGCAGTGCGGGGTAAGCAGTCAGCCGAGATAATTGAAGGGCTGAGTGGTGTGCTGAGTGTGTACGTGTGTGTGCACAGATACTTACACCGTGTGTATACACGTGGTGCAGCAGAGGAGGCCCAGCGCCTCGGGTGTCTGTGGCTGAGAAATGGCAGCAGTGTGACTGTGGCACAGTGGTGCTGCTGAGTGCTTGTGGGACAAAACCCTGGAGGAGGGTTTTAGTTATGGGTTCTTTATTGATTTCTTTGCAGAACTCCCCCTCCCTTGTTGTCTAAGAAACAATTATTTTAAATTAAAGGACGGATTGCTTAAACTTGGCTCTTGGAGAGACTCAGTA
This sequence comes from Pavo muticus, assembly GCA_016647715.1. Taxonomy (NCBI): domain Eukaryota; kingdom Metazoa; phylum Chordata; class Aves; order Galliformes; family Phasianidae; genus Pavo; species Pavo muticus. The sequence continues at coordinate 1,291,675 of JACDJE010000022.1, forward strand.
CCCGACAGCTCCGCCAGTGACTAGAAAAAGCTGTCATGGCAAATGGGAAATTTGGGCTACTTTCTCTAAAGGGTTTAGAGCCGTATCTTTTCTCATACCCCTTGGGAAGATAAAACCATAGGCACTAAGGCTGCTCTGGTTGTGCCGCATCTTTCTGACCATTGGAAAGCTGTTCCCTGCAGTCCTTCTCTAGTGCTTGCTTTCAGTATAGTTTCAAATGGCTCAACCAATTTCCCAGTTTCCTTTCCTTGCATTTCTGGCTGAGCAGCAGAATAAAGTTGTGGTTCTCATCTACTAAAAATTAAAGATTGCATTTCCATGACGATTTGCAATCCCAGAATTCCTGTTGAAGTCATGTCTTCTCCTTTTTTTTCTTCTATTAAAGATGCATGTGGGGTTTTTACTGATGCTGTCCCAAGTTAATTACATTCATGTATTTATATTCATAAATAAGTTTCAAAAACTGTGCCTGAAAACTTAAGCCCAGCATCTGAAGTCTGGTAGAACTGTTAGTTTCAAACGAGCAGGAGGGGCTGTGGAACAACCTGGCAAAAACGTGAAGCAGCTCAGTTGCCACTTGTCAGACCTCACATTTAATGAGCTGCTCACGTGCTTTCTCTCTTGAATAACAGTGCTGCCAAAAAGTGTCTCTTTCTTTCCAAGCCCTCTGTTTAGGAAAGGTATGGAATTATCAGCAGAGTGCCATGCAAATGCAACTGGGCAGCCTCAGAACTGCTGTTCCATCTCTGTCTCAGATGCTGGGAAAAGTGTTTCTTTTCAACACAGGCTGGTTCTTCCTATAAAGCAGAGTGCAAAGCTCTGCTACGTGAAGGGAAAATGTCTGTATAATGTGGGGGCTTTGAAAAGGGCAGAGTCCCATGAGATGAATGAGTAGGTAAACTCCAGCCACATCAGACATACATTAAAAAAACACATGTGCACACAAAAAACCCAACGAAGCTTCAGTTCACTTTTTTATAGCCTAAACTTCTGTAGTCACCAGGAAGACTACATTCAACTAAAAAATAATAGTGCTGTCTCCCTGGAGATGCAGTGCTATGACAGCTGGAACGAGCGCAGTGTTATCCTCATGATATGACTGGCACTTCTGAGGTACAGCTCTCTCTGCCTTAGGATGATCAAAACGTGATAAAGTACGTGGTCAGAGCCAGCGAGTCTTCCTGCCTTTCATCCCTGCGACAGTCCTTGCAGGCAGAAATGCCAAAGAGAAAAGGCAGGAGGGGTTCAGTGCTACCCCAAAAGTGCTCAAAGCTGTCCTGCCTCCTGGGAGCCGCCCCTCCTGCGGCGCTGTGTTATCTGCTGACTTCACCGTGGGGTTTGAAGCTGATCCAGAGCTTAGTGCTGTGATGGGAGCCTTTCTATTGACTTAGAGGCTGGCAACGAGCAGCAGTCTGAGTAATAAAATGAATAATGGCCCATGGGAGGGGGAGACCCATTGTTTTCTTGTGTTTTTTGTTCAATTACTTAATGACATGTTTGTAATGATTTCACACAAAAGAACTTGTGATGCTTGCCACCTTAGCTTTTAGAAAACCACCTAGCACCTAGACATTGGAGGCTTTGATATTGTGTTTTTCATGATAGCATCTATTTCCTATATGAAATGTGCGTCATACTGAATCAGAAGTAATGTGTGTCGTGTAGGAATTAATATTTTCCTGCACATTGATAGGCCAGTCTTAACAATTTTAATAATGAAGGTTATAAAAATTAGATACTAGCTTTTGTCCCAGTGGCATTACGTGTTGGAAGGAACATGATGAGTCCTATTATTTTGTGTTAGTCTCTGTTTGTGTGAGAGAGTTAGAGAAGCTTCCCTGTGATTGAGGAGATCTTAATGCTAGGGAATGCAAAGTCACCACCTGGTAACCAAGGGGGAAAAAAGGCAGCAAGGGATGCTGTAAACATTAGTGTGCTTTGCCCAAGAAGGTCAAAGGGACTTCTAACACAGAGGACGTACAGGAGAAGTGATCAGTGTTCTGGGAAAGAGCATGAGCAGGAGAGGACGCAGGAAGGTTTAATTAGACCGAAGATGCCAAAAACTATGCAGAAGAGGAAAAGCAAGGGCACCATCACAGGTTTCTGGTTAATAATAGAAGCTTACTGAGGAACTGATATGAGGGAAAGTCACCCCAGGTGCAAGGCTCTGGTTTGGAGCTCTCTCAGTTGGTGGCCTTCCCGGTATTTTTAGGGAGGGTGCAGACCAAACTGAAACTGACTGACTGGAGAGTTTAATTTGTTAATTATCTTTTCTGAAGCCCATACTATTAGAATTAATTTGCAGACAGAAGTGACCTGAGGACAGCCCTACCCCTGGCTCCAGCAATCCAGTGCTGCTGTGAGCTCTGGGGCGGCTGAGCTTTAGGAATGGGAGAAAGTGTTGGCCAAAGTGCCAGAAGCTGGGGGTGACTGTCCTCTTTGAAGTACAGCAGATCCACACAGTTCTCCTTTCCCCTCAAGGACAGAAAATACAATCGTTTGGAAAATAGATGCTCTTTTACAGCAGCTGCACCTGGTTAGCCCCTGCTGTGCAAAGGCCAGAGCAATAACAGGGAGCGAAGGGCCAGGGATCAAACAGCTTGTTGTATTTTATGCTCAGTGTCTCATCAATCAGTGTACAAGGGCTCTAGATTTATGACTCCTTACTCAAAGTTCAGGGTTGTTTGGATGGGGCATGGAAGGTGAGATGCTGATCTCTGACACATCTGAATTAACTCTGCTGGAAGGAATGCTGCTGCCCATGGGAGCAGGATGCAGCTGCATCAGGTGCTCTGGGAACATGCACTGTGCTGGTGAGCAGATGACTGTGTCTGAAACCTGCCTGCTGCTGCCAAAGACAAGGTTCATAAGTGAGAGCAGAACGAGGGGCGCAGGTTTAGAAACGCATTGGTATTTCATGCTTTATGGATATTCTGGGCCTGTTAGTCCATGGAAAAAAGCAAGGTGTGTGCTGTATTTTTACTTTGAAAACAGACTACATGGGAGGGAAATATTCCAGAAGCAACTGGAAAGCTCATGCTGCATAATGCTGAGTTTCCCTCTGACTTTATTGCCTTTATTCTGCTGCAGCTACAGAAAACTCATTTAAACTATGAAACTTCTTTGGCGTGGATTCTTTATATTGATGAAACAGAGCTGACTTTCTCTGGAGAGCCAGAATGTTATTAAAGCACTTAACCTAGCATTGCTGTGGCTATCAATTATACCCTTCATTTACACTCTACAAGGCTGAAGGCTTATTTGAAGTTCAAGAGGTTTTTTTAATGAGATGTTAATTGAGTACACCTGCAGTTGGCTAAAATTTTCATGGACAATTAAGTGTGATTTTTTTTTTTTCCCCTTCCTAAATTCTTTGTTTTTCCTTGCTACTTACACTGCATTTCAGTACGTGCTTAGTATAAATATATGGACTTTAAATGTACATCAACTAGAAGAGTAATCGATGCTTGTGATTTGTGACTGCTGCTCCATGCGTATTATCTAAGCTTCTGTAACTTTTCTGTTTGCATGAAGACTCAAGTTCTGTGCCTCGTAATTTGATTAAGCTGGAAGCCATTTGTACTCACGCCACCAAATCACCTTGCAAACAAAGATCCAAATCTTGGCAGGCCATTTTTGTCTTTCAGCATCCAGAAGGAACTTCCGAGTTCCTTCTGGATTCCTCCCAAGGAGGCTTGGTACGATAGACCTCTTGAGATATGTGGTGAAATTCAGGTTGTACTGAAAGTGTAGTTGTTTTTTTTCCCCTAGGTGTATCTCAATAAAATTCCCCTTGTGGCTTATATGCATGTTTTGGAATGGTTGCTTTTGGTTGACTGCAGTTGGATTTGACCTGTGAAGTTTACAGCAGTGTCTGGGTGGATATATGGGGAGAAGGCAATTGTCAGAATGGAAAACATTTTTGCTCCCATTCTTGTGCTGCTGCTTCCAACTTTGTTAAAACTGCACCAGCTTATCAAACTGGGAGATAAAGCACTGCCCAGCACATCCTGTTGTTGTCCTAGTTTTATAGGATGAGATTTAGGTTCTGGCTCTGCTGGATAAACTTTGTAACAGTGCCGTGGCCTCACATCTCTGCAAAGCAGAGCTCTTGCACACAGGTGAAATTTTTGCTTCTGGACTTTGCAATTCTGCAACTCAGCCTCTCTGAGCTAATTTGTGCTAAACTGAAAGGCGAAGGGTAGGAGGATGATAGGAGGAAGCTGGGGATTAAAGAATTGCTCTGTTGGACCAAAACACAAATCAAAATGCCGCTCTATAAAATGCCAACTTTGCATGGATGTTGTCATGCTAAAAAAAAAAAGAGTTGTTTCTTAGAGTTTGAGTTGCATGACGGAACTTTTAATGATGCTTAGGTGTCCGTGTGCCTACCTGCATATGACAGAGTATTCACATACCACTCTCATTACTAACTGAGATGGGAAAAGTTTAGCAATATTCCTGTCTTCATCATCGCTGCCTGACAGATCTATGTGTGTCAGTTTTCCAGCTCTGAGTGTTAGTAATATTGGTATTGTGTTGATCATATTAAATGCAAAGGATTATTAGTGATGCACTGATGAGGTTCATTTAAGAGCATGTACGTACAGAATCACCAAATTGTTGAGCTTGGAAGGGACCTCTGGAGGCCATCTGGTGCAAAGCAAATACTCAAGCAGGGCTGCATGGTGCAGCAGTTGACCACAGTGACATTCTTCAACTGGAAGCTAAAGCCTAATTTTCTTTAAAGATACTGTAATGGAGCCAACAGGGTGGATACAACAGTTAATGTCCAAGAGTCCACAGAACTAAGTGCTAAAACATGTGTTTGTGTGTTTGGTTAACGAGTTCTGAGTGCCCTTACAGTTGAGTTTTACTGCTGATAAGACCACGTGCATTGCTTAGCAATAAGGGCTTGCTGTCGGTCACTGATGTGCTTCAGAAAAGCTTGAACTGCACACCCGACTCCCTCCCTCGTCTCTAAAAGGTCATCAGTTTCTACCGGTTTTTATTAGAATATCATGCTTCAGAAAAATACCTGCTCGTTATTAAGAAATAGCATGTAATTTAGAAAGGCCAAGAACTGGTCAGAGCATGAAGATGAAAGCACCAGGACCACAAATTAATGAAGGCTGAATGAAACTAAACATGTTCAGATAGAAAAGAAGCTGCAGTTGAGCAGAAAGGCTCACTAAGCACTAGGTCATGTAACTGTGGTGAGCCATTCATCACTTGAAGTCATCAGATTGAGACTGGATAATTTTTTTGAGGGGTGGAGGCAGAGAGAAGGGAAGAAATATCATTTAGTCAACCATACAACATTTCTACGTATGCTTTAAGTATGTGCTTTAATTGCTTCTGATTTCGGCTCCAAAGCATTGCCGTAACCCGTGTTATTTTCCTGAACCAAATTTTTATATGTGTTGGTCAAACAGGTTCCCACTTCAGTGCTCCAGCGTGAGGCTTTAGCAGTTGTAAAAAGGGGCAGGCAGGTTTGTTGGCCATAGCAATTCTTCCTTACTTCAAACTACAGCAATCAGCACAGAATTTCTGGGGCTTTGTAGTGCTTAATCTGCAGCAGGGGAATTTGTTAGAGCAAAACCAAGTGATCTAAGAAGGGAAAAGGAGATTTTTTTTATTTTTTTAAATTTTTTTTTTTTTACTTTTATGCATCCCCTGGTTTTGCATAACATGAGCTTGTTTCACATACAAAGCACTTCATGCCGAGCGCTCTCGGATCACCTCAGTAAGCACAATACTTAAAACATAAAGGCACACTGGGGAATAGAAAGTTTATAATGGCTTTGAGTGGGCAGTACAAGAGACAGAGAACTGCAAATAAAGCTGAACAGCAGTTTTGGTCAACCTTGTTGTTTTCTTTTTTGACTTGAACTTGCGAACGTTCAGAGGAGAAATGTGTCATGATGGAAGAACGATAAACATTTTAGGCAATAAATGCTGTAGCAGTCTGGTCAGTACATCTTTCTTCAACTTGAAGAAGGCTGAATCCCTGTCACTGTGCTTTTCAGGCAAGTGCTGCAGCCTGTGGGATAGCTAAAGTGGGGAGAGGCACATGCACAGCTCTTCTTCCCAGTGGAACAATTCTTCATGTGCAGCAATTGAATAGGCACTGAGCTGGGAAGCAGAGGGCAGTGACTTTCCAACTGGGCGCTGGGGGTGGAAATGTCTGCTGTGCTGCATTCTCGCCTCTCCTGTCTGAAGGTCCAGATGGTCTTGGGAACGTGGGGTGTCCGTCTGCTTCCCAGGTTAATGCTTTGGGAACTGGGTGTCATGGGAGGGACACTGCTTGGCCTTTGTGTTCGTTAGCCCTTTGTTTGCATTAAAACTTCTCATGTCAGAGAGATTTTATTCTTTGAGCCCTGCAAACCTGAATGTTTTGCTTAACATTTGGTCTGGATGGCATGCAAAGTTTCAGCGGTTTGCAGAGTCCTGCTTTCTGTATTGCTAGCTCTGGTGAGTGAGTGTGAAAACTTGTGTGCAGAAAAATGGAGGAAAAAAATCTGCTCCCAAATAAGTGAATGCCGCCTTTTGCTTTTTGTCAGTCAAGTCAAGGTCAGTTTCTGACCTGCAGTCTATGGACATTCTTGGTTTTCTCAATTGCTTCAAAGGGGTTCAGGAAAAGCAAGTATGTGTGCAAAGTCTGCAGATGTGAATGTTCCACGCTCTCACTGGAACATTTTTAAGGGTCCATCAATCAAAAGATTGAAAATTCCTTCTCCAAACATACTAAGCATACAGCAATTTTCCACAAGAAAAGACTAAAGTGATTTGTTACAATGCAAACTAATTTTAGCACTGCCGTCTCTTGTGTATTTGCTGCAGGCTCACTGTGCCCCCAGAGCAGCCAGTTTGCAGAGCAGAAACGTACACACGGCTCTGAAGCAGAGTTTGCTCATTTATATTCACAGGGCTCTGAACCCACGGTGCAGAACTGGATAGGGCTCCAGTCTGTGCTGCAACTCAGTGGTGTGTGGGCCAGAAAGCTGAGTCTGCCAGGAGGGAGCATTTCAAGCTCTGGCAGGAGTTATCCACTCATAAATTGAAGGAAGGCTTTGAAAAGGCTCCAAAGAGGCAGGTGTTCAAACCCAAATCTTCGCACTGTTTTCACCCAAATGGCTGCTTAACCTGAAGTCTTATCAATAACCAAACACAGAGCTGAATGCTGCTCTTGTCCAGCTGTGCGAATCTGTTACAGAGGTGTCTTTGAATAGGCACCAAGATAAAGCCAAGGAAATGGCCTTATCTCCAGAGGGGGCTGTGTGCTGAGCAGAAAGGAGCAACTTAAAATTAATTAGAGGGTGTTTAACAAAACCTCCCAAATTGCACAAAAGTTCAGAATCACAGAAAAAATTCTACCAAATGTATCCAAGAGGATTTGGGAGTAGGAGCACTTACACTGAAAGGCAAAAGCCCACCAGAAAAAAGTATTTTTGTTGCTCTTGAATGCTTATTAATGCAGCCACTGTGATCAGTGCAAGTGATACGATCTGCATGGAGCAGATCTCTTTCAGCTGTCTTTGCAAAAGGGAAGATGAAGCCCCTTTGGGGCTGAATCAGAAGTAAACAGAAGTACATCGGAAGGTTTCCTTAAAGGCAGCGGCCTATAGATTGTGTCCTCTGAGGTCAGTGGTTCTATAATTGGCAAAGTATTCCTGCTGTTCGTGTGGCCGATGCTATGCTTAGTGTCTTCTGGTTCTGCTTTTGCCAGTAGTGATGTTCCTGCAGATTTTAGCTGAGCTAAGATGCTCCTTGTGCATACTGAGTTGCTTATTTCCACTTTCAGCAATTGCTAGAAATGGTAAGGTGACATTTTTCTTATCTATCAACTTCAAACAATAGTCATTATTCTTCTTTAAATTAAACTATATTGAGTGTTATTTTGACCTGCTGCTCCCACTCTGTTCTTCCCATTCCTGTTCTGTTGATGGTCAGCATTGTACTCTCCCCTGCAGCCAGTGAAGGCAGCTCTGTCAGAAGGAAACTAACTGTAAGGGCTGGTTAAAAATATTGCAGGTTCACATTTTGTTTTATAAAGAAGAATGGCCAACCAGCAAAAGATGATGATAACTTCTTGATTTTGTGGGTTTGTGACAGCCACCAGGATGATCAGACTTCTTGATTTCCTTTCTTTCAATTAATTTCTATATCTGTGATAGAACAAGCTGCCACAAGGAAGCTTCTATTTATTCCCTACCCTTATCTTGGTTTTGCTAAATTCAGTGAGTTGCAGAGTGGAGAAAGGCAAAAAAAATTGCAACATTGCTGAAAGTTCACCAGAAGTGGAGAACAACTTAATAACTCAGGGGTAGGTTCAATGCAGAATGCTAGTGCCCTTTAACTGGAGCAACATGGTTAACTTAATGTAGCCATTCTTCTAAATTAATTTTAAATAGCATTTGTATTAATGATGATCATTATGTATTAATGAGAAATCATTTGTCCCTTCAATATTTCCTAGCTACATCATAATTTTCATAGTTGCCCAAGTGTGCTTGGTGGTGATGATTACCAGCCTGAACAAAGAAATCATCTTCATCAGAACAGGCCACTTCTTTGATAAGACACAAGCAATAAAAGAAATCTATCTTGCTCATTTGTTTGATTATAATCAGTATCACTGAATATTGAGATCTAAATGCTGTGTGCCATGTCAGTCTTTATTTCACATGGAAAAGTTTACTTGTGTTGTCTTGATCCATCACTCTCACACTGAAGGGCAGCACAGTTCACACCAGGAAAGCAGCAGTGACAGGAGTCTATTTTATTGTTAGCTGCTTCTAAACTAAACTTTCTCGGCACTGAAGACAAAACCGTGCCAACTTGGCTTAGCCTTAAAGCTATTTGTCTTCCACTCCTGGTAAGCATCTGCTGGTACCAAAAAGAAAACCAGAAGGAGGGTTTGCAACATGTCCAGGCTTTTCCAAAGTGGTTCTACTCCATCAAGCTAGAGGTCTGGAGAAAGGCCTTCCTTAGCTTGCAGCTGCAGGGTTGGTCCAAACAGAGCTAACCTTAAAGCAAAGCTCCTGCTGGCTCCATTCAGCTCTTTCTTCTGAGAGCTGTTTAATTTTATAAAAACGAGTTGCTTTGAGGTTTGTTCCCATTCTCCAGATGAGTTAACGTTTGGAAACATTCTTTATTTAATTGCAACTGAGCTCCCAAGGAAAGTCACTATGGCCAAGACTTTGAGAGGCATGTAGGGCTATTAGTGAACATTAACTTTAAACTTTTCCACTCGTGATGTCTTGTGGTCTTGCAAGTCTCAGCCATTGGCTGCGCTGCGTAACGCTGCCTATATTAGCTCAGTATAAACTCAGTTCCCCTCTCTGTGAGCAGCACTGCTGTCCATGCGTCGGTGAAGTTGTACAGTCTATGCTGGGTGGGTCATTTGCTTGCAGCTGTTCCTTTAAGAGTTTGCTAAACACTGTGCCTAAGCTGCTTAATCAGATTAATTCCTGAAAAGGAAACAAATGAAAGGTTTAAGGTTAGTATGTGTTCATATTCAAGAGCTGAAATCGGATCTAAAGCAGGGTTATGTATGCCTGAGTGTAGGCAGCATACACGACAAGGCAGTTGTTCTCCGGAGACTTCCAGATTTCGAGGTCAGGAGGTGGCCTATAAGTACATGTTAGCTTCCATCCCACCAACTGAAAGGTCAAGTGTTTTGGTGACATGGAAAGAAATGGGCAAAACAAGCAAAGCAATGTTGGGGAGGTGGAAATCCAGCCCATCTGTGTAAGAACAACCCTTCCTTTACTTACTGAAAGCAGAGCTCTTTCCAGCCATACTGTTTGTTTCTAATGCTCAAAGGAATCTGTATTCTTCCTCACTCCTGAAAAGTGCTTTAACTCTATTTAAGGCATTAACCCTTTTCTTTTCTTTTGAGAATTTCTGAGCCCTCATGGCAGCTGCTTTTTCTCATCTCAGCTATTAAAAATGTATAATTTTTATTGGTTGCATGGCAACAGATAATCCCTTTGTTCTGTTTTGTTTAAACAGATGCTAGAACTCTGTCTGTCATAATAAGTAAAAGCACTTCCCTCGGGCTTTCTTTAAAATCAAGAAAGAGAGTTTGGTGCTTGAATTAACGTTGCTTCCGAAAGTAAGAACTTCTGGCTGTAGTACACAGCAGACCTGTCACCTGCTGAAGTAGCTGTGCTTAAAACACACAATGATGCAATAATTAAATGGGCTTCGGGAGGCTTACCTGAAGGGGACACTCCTGTAGACCAGGGCTAAGATTTGCAATTCAAAGACCATAGCTTTTTGACTAGAAGGAAGGAATTGTTCTGCAGAGAAGCAGTAAACCGAGACCAGAACTGCTGGAATTCAGAGCATTTTTCATAAACTTTAATAAGCTGTAATCTCACTGGTGTCTAATGAACATGACGAGCAGCACAAATTGACAATGGCATGATGAGGTCACAGCTCTGCTTTTGATTTCTCTTGCATTGCTGTGATTTCATTGATGCCTGGGAAGTTTCTCCTGAATCTCTTCAGCTGCAATAAGATAAGAAGCAGGCTGCAGGAGTTTTGCAAAGAGCCAGCCTGAATGCTTCAGTGGCCAATATTACCTGCTCTAAATGGATGAGGGTGTCATTGCATCAGAGCTTTGCATGACAAATGCGTTTTGAGGGCAGCCCTCGAGACAAAGGGAAGAGACTTGCAGTGTATCTATCACAGTAGAGCTGTTCTAAACACTTCAGAAGTTCATTTTGCCACCTTTGAACATTACCATAAGGAATAAACCTCAGCACTTTTTTCTTCTTTTTTTAAATAAAATGAACACTGACATAGCACAGCCAGGTGTCCAGGCTTTCTAAAGAAGATAAATGAACCTGCAGAGAGCTGCTTAGACTTTACTGTAGCCCTATACGATGTACAGACTGGAGTCCTGTGATGCATGAGAGGAGTGACTAGAACGTGTGCATGGTAATCGCAGACCCAAAGTGTGCTCTAGCAGCCCTCCCACGGGGTTGTTTTTAGAACTGGATAGCCTGAACATCAGCACGTCTCTGAGGGAAACCCTCCCGGGTCACCTCTGTGGGACCACAGGATTTTATTCCTGTGTTTGAACTGGAGCTGAAAAGAGGGAGTCTTTTTTTCTAGTTGTTACGTAGAGACCAACACAGAAAGGAGATTTGGTAGGCCATAAAAAAATATTGTCTTCTCTGGCTTTATTCTAAATACGGAGCGATTTCTGCTGCAAGTGGAAGGCATGAGAGGGGCCATGAGGATGCTGGGTTTCAGTGCTCTGAACCACGTGGCACGGGTTGGGGAGCGCAGGCAGCTCCTCACAGCGAGGTGTTCTGCTTCAGAGGGCGTGGGGGTGGTTTGGGGTGTTTCTGAAACCAAATGGATACCCTTGAACTCAAGCTGCCTGTACATGCTGCATGGCTTGAAGCTGGGGCCTTTTCTATGTGAGGCTGGAAGCGTGGATAAGATATGACAAAGGCTTTTTCAACCTTCAGAAATGTAGTATTTCTTTCAGTGGTAGCTTTTAAAGGTAAAATACGAATCAACTGTTCAGATGGGGTCCATCCAGCACCGAGCACAGCTCAATACCAAATCTGTTTTGAAAACTCTCTCCACTTCCAAATCCTTTGCTTACCATTAAGAAATGATGACACCACTCCCATTCTTTAAGTAAGAAATCCTGCTGTGACTCATTATTAGCGCTGCCTGCCTTGCAACAACAACCACCTGGGCCTTTTACTGGCACACAAATTTTCCTGTAGTGCCTTGTGAAATGCTCTGCTTAAGCAATGAGTTGCCTCTTTCTTTTTTAATTCTGTGGTCCGGAGCCACTGCTTGAAGCTGTGTTCCAAAATGAAAAATAGAGCAGTGAATTTCTCTGTAACTTTCCTAGCTTGCATTTATATTATGTGCAAAGAGATTGGGGAAAATGCCTTGCTTTGCAGTATCAGCTATTTGCAGAAGTGTTCTTGCTGGGTGAAGGTTGTGTAGTCCCAGAGGCTGATCCTGCATACTTGAGTATAAATCTGGAAAGGTTTCTATGGCATCAGAGGAGTCATTTCAAGTTTGCATGGCTGTAAGTGAGATTATTGTCTAACTGATGAAGTGCTTTGCAGAGGAAAATCTGCTCTTCTCATTCTGGTGGGAACATAGATGAGCATAGAAGTGTGGCTTTCTACTTCGGATGCCTTCAGCTGCTGTTAGCAGAAGTGATGCTGGAGGGAAACTATTCAGTTCTTCCACATGCATGTATTTTATTGTCCAGTCAGTTCGAAAAAGGTGTAACCGTTTCTCCTAAGGAGAAGGTTCCTATGTCAGCCTTGGCTCTTCTTTGTGTGCCCCTAATGTTACTGTACCATTCGATTTGCTAGGCTTTATTGCCTCCTCTGTGCTGCGGCACCCCCAGTAAGTCCTCCTCTAATTCCTTTGCAACACAAGCCATGTTTAAGAAATGTATCTCCGAAGCCCCCAGAAATTTATACGGGCTCAAGCACCATCTGCCTTTCCTTTTCTGTCGTGTCAGTGGGGATTCTAGGGTGTCAACCTCACGCTGACTCGGTGCCTCTAGGCTGCATAGCACTCCATGGGAAGTAATAAAAGAACCCCCATTTCATAGCCATGAAATTGTCTGAAGTCATCAGGCACATAAAAAAAAGAGCTGATTTATTCTGATGTGAAGGCATTGTTAATTGAGTCATGCAGGAGAATGAACACTAAGCAACGAATGCTGTCTGACATCAGCAATTATTTTATTGATGCCTCCACATTTCAATCAAATGCAGCTCTTTCTTGGCAGGTAGTATTTAGCAATGATGGAAAAATTGTAGCTTTGAGGAGAGGGTCGGTGAGGGTCTCCAGTGAATGGCTGAATATTTCCATTAGCATTGGATTTTCTGAATACAGTATTAGTTGCAAAACCAAGTTAGCTCCACCTGGAGAGCTGCGTGATTCTTTTCTGAGGAGCTCTCAGCTGTTGCAGTCTTACTGATCAAATCCTCAGAAGGCAGGTACTGTTCAAAATGAACGTGATCGGATCCATTGGCGTGATCTTTATTAATTTGGAGTCAGCTTTATGTTTATTCCTCAGGAATGCTAACAAACCTGTGCTGTAGTCAGTGTTTTTTCTTTCCTCTATGACATTATTTTTGGAAACATTACTGTTTAAAGCAAGGGCTTCTAGGAAGAGCTTTGTCATACCTGAAGATCCACATATCAATCCTACTTGAAATCTGGCAGATATTCGTATTTACTTGACCTGAAGAGAAGACAACCTGTCTTTCACGAGGAGCTAAAATCAGACGAGTGGAACATGTGCTGAGCTAATGAGTGTGAAGGCTTCACGGGCACGAAAGCGCTAATTCAAAAAGGTAGCTGTAACACTGTAGTAGTGAAGGGTGGTTCCTGTCAGTCTTCCTCATTGCGGCCTTATAGAATCATGGATACATAGAATCCTTAGGGTTGGAAGGGACCCTGAAAGTTCATCTAGTCCAACTCCCCTGCAATGAACAGGGACACCACAGCTCCATCAGTGCTCAGAGCCTGGCCCTGCCTGGCCCTGCCTGGCCTTGGATGTCTCTGGGGATGGGGCACCTTCACCTCTCTGGGCAACCTGTGCCATTGCCTCACCGTCCTTGGTGTAAAAGACTTTTTCCTTATATCCAAATAAGCATTCCTGTAGATGAAAACATGTCATAAAATAGCTTATAGCTGTATGCACATGGCAATGAACGTGTATGCGACTTCCATGAAACAATGCTGTACTCGTACGTTCAGTGGCAGAGTACATCTTCATGTTGTTTGAGCTGAAGCTGTTGCAAAGCCTTTGGCTCTTGCCTCGTGCCCATTGTAAATGTTGGCTGTCAGTGCCTGAGCCCATGTGAATGGCAAAATCACGTTTCTCTGTACAGCCTTAAAATAGATAACTGAAGGTGATGGAAATAGTTTGACATCTCCATTTAACACTCATGTGCCATTATTTTTAACCACCCTCTTTATATTAGCTGTCTCAGAAAGCTGCATTGCTCTAGGGAAAATAGGGCTCTTGCAGAACATCCCTGCTTGTAACACAGGAGCAGATTTCAGAGCTCATGGAGGTTTTTTTTCCTGCTAAGCCCATATTCTAACCTTTTAAGATTTGATAGGTCGTATTTGAACTTTCCCAAATGCATTTTTTTATCTATGGGTACCAAAAGCAGAACAGAATGTAGGGAGCAGCTCTAGCAGTGCCGGGTGCAGAGGTGGTACGGCCTCTCTGCTCCTCCCACAGCTCATCTCTTTCCCTCCAAGGCACACATCAGGTTTTTATGGTCGGTGTGGCACTGGGGGGTCATACTGCACCTTTCTGAGGCAGGTCCTCCTAGATTGACTCCTGCCTTTGTCAGCGGGGCCTTTGTTTCTTACTGTGTGTGCAGACTTAAAATTGTCCATATTAAAATAGCGTGGTGTTTGTGCCTAAGTTACTAGGTGACATAGAAAGCTCTTTGCCTGGGATTCCTTCTCTTCCTATTACCATTATATATTCCTTTAAAATCTTTGTTAATAACCTTTAAATACAACATCTTCATTAATGTGACTGATAAAAAATACTCAATAGTAAACAGACAAGAACAGTCATTGGAGGGATCTGTAAGAAAAGTAACGATGTGAAGGCACTTTTCTGCTTGGTTTCAGTCCAGGGGATTCTAACCTTATAATATGAGACATGCTCAGTTTCATGAAGCTTTAAAGTCCTAGTAAATATGAAGTAAGATTACAGATTTGCAGCAGACCATGCATGTTACACAAGCACTGCTGCCTGCACCGGATGACCCATAGAAAGCTGGCTGTTGGAGCACTGCTTTCCATAAACCTACATCCAGTGATTTCATTATTATTGCTGAAATCTTTTTCAGGCTATTCCCAATATTGCCCAGTCTATCCTTTGCATGTTGATGTCACTGGGAGTTGCCTCTAAATTGTAGTTGTTAGAGTCGCCTGAGCCTTCATCTGCCCTCTGAAGCAGTCGCTGCATGGTCTGCATAAGAGATTCTGTCCAAAATTTGGACTGCCTGGTTTCATATTCTTGCATGCAGGTGTCCTTCTAGTTTTACTAATCCTGAAATACCTCCTGTTAGTATCTTAGCTTTTGCTTAATGCTTACGTTGGCTGCTATAGAAGTATAGTATTCACTGTAGTTATCATTGGATGTGGCTGTGTGCAGCCTCACATAGAGGGAAAACGTTTACTGAAAGCTTTTTCTTCTCTCTTATTTTTGGTGATTTGACACTTCGGTCAGTGTGTGAATAACGCCGTCATTGGCGCACGCTGAAGCGGTAACCACAGCAGTAGTTCTAGTCTGCCAACAGTATAAATGTGTGTTATGCAGCTGGACAAAGCAAGAAATGCCTGGCTTTCCTGTACTGTTTTGGTAATTTATATATTCTGATTTGTGTTCAGGGGAAGGAAATGCCTTTGCATTCGTTATGTTTTAGACCCGCTTTCATTTCCCCCTAAGCCAACTCTGTTGTGTTTTTTTTGTTTGTTTTTAACAGCTACAGCTTTCTTTGATTGAGGTTGGTTTCTCTGGACGTCTAGAAAAATGTTCTTAACCTGTTCCCAATTATGGGAACATTTTTCTTCTAAAATTCTTTCTCCCAACTGGTTTGGCTCTTCTCCCAACCTCCCTCCCCCCAGCTTCATGAAATTGATCCCGTTTTAAACAGCAAACATGTGTATTAGTGGGATTGGCACAGTAAGATGTCTTCTGTTTGCACTTGAGAAATGGAATCAAACCACGATCACTTCTTTGGATAATGCCTTTTTTTGTGTGTGACCACTTTACTCCTCATCTTACAGATGAGCTCTAATATGGAATTATCTGTGTTGGATGCAGCTTTTCTGAGTTAAGATTTTGTCATCCGTAGTTTCTTAGCAATTGCAAGGACAATTTAACTCTGGCAGTACGAGTTCTCTGCATAAATCACAGATGGGAGTCTTTGTTCCCCCTTTGTATATTATATATTGGTGTTCAAGGAGCTGCTCATACTGATTTGTACTGTAGTTTGGGCCTTTTTCCTAAGGGGAAGAGGGCATCTTTTTCTTAATTACCCAGGAACAGGCTGGACTCACATGTTTTCACTCCAAGGCCACTTTTGTGATCAGCCATGCGTTCAAATTGCAGAGTGAATTATATTGGAACTGTCCTTGCAAAACCTAAGAGGCTGCTGGAGGAGCCCAGCGCTGTGCCCAGCAGACAGACATGCAGCCCTCTCCCCACACGGTGTTGACCTGACTGCTCGTGCTTTACAGAAGTCAGCTACAACCGCCCTGCAGGCTGCATCGTGTCTCCTTTGTGCCACCAGCTGTCCATCCCCAATGAATTAGAGGCTCTTGTTCTTCAGACACTTGGAGATTTTTAATAGAGTTGCTCTGAAGGTGGAGAAATCCAACTCAGCACAGCCTGCATATCTTCTCTTTGCAGAGCAATGCTTCTGAGTTAGGGTCGTGTGGTCAGGTTGTGGTTGGACTTGATGATCTTTAAGGTCTTCTCCAACCTTAGCTATTCTGTGATCCTGAAGTCACTAACATGTGCACTCCTGACCCGTCCTCCCTTTGTGATGTGATGCTGAGTGAATCCTGCAGGATTGCTGCATGGATGAGATGACACACTGCTGCAAGCTTGTTCTCAGACACATTCCCTCCTACTGCCCTCAATAATATCTGCACTTAAAACATACTTTCTGACAATTACCATGTTTATTCACTGAAGCAGACATACACAATCACACTGAGGTTTGTATAGGAAAATGGTAGCTTGGGATCAAGGCATAGTCTGAAATTATTGCTGTGGTTATCACTGCAGTGTGCATTAAAGTAATAACTGCAAGCACCCAAGAGATGCACAGTTTGGTTCTTGCAAATGCTTGCTTCTGAGACCGTGGAACCCACATCAGAATTAAAATGCTTAATAAAATGGAGTAGCTTGTATTAAATATCAGAGGGGATTTATGAGAAGCTGTAACAAACTGAGTAAAGAATATGGATCAGGATGCGGAAGAAGGAAGACCTAGAATTAACATGAAGACTTTTGAAAATGATCTTATGCAGTCAAGTTAAGTAGTATTACCAGATTTTTCTCTTTCCTTGGGAAATAAGTAAGCACTCCCTTATGATTGTTTGATGGAATCAGAGCTCTTTTAGCGGTGTTGACGTGATTTTCTTTGGGAAGTGTGCATTTACAGATAGTAAGCATTTTTAAATAGCTGACATTAAATAGGAAAAAGTCCTCTTTTTCCCATGACAGAGAATAGCCTGAATGACGGGCTATGAGGAACATTACCATCTTGGCACCAACTGCCCTGCTTAGCTGTACATGGGCCATAGCTTTGGGTTCCTGATCAGTTCTGCTTTGGTTTTTGGTTCAGCCAGGCACACTTTGCTTCTTGAATGCATCGCACTTCTTCCTCCACTAGAATGGGAGGGGATGAAATATTCCAGTAGCATTGGCTGGGACCTGGGCAAAAAGTGGGCGCAGATGTGCAGTGATGTGCTGGGAGCAAAGCGTGTGCGTTCAGGCACGTCGTGGATGGCAGCAGAGGAAGGAAAGTGAGGAGAGTGGTGCAAGAATTACCAAGTGGAACAGTTAGTCCTTGTCTTTTCAATTCCGTTTCCTCCTCCAAATTGCACAAGCAGAGATGCCACAGAACAAATATGGTTTTCTTCCCACAGGTGTTTGTTTGCTTTGTCTGCCCTTCTCTTCCCCAGTGTAAATAAATCTGATGGGCAGGGCTGGAGGAAAATGAGATGACTGTGAAGCATTTGAGGAATTCACTTGGACCCCAGTAGCTGCTTCTGCAATTGCTCAAGAAAACAAGGTGCTGGTGGCAGAGTGAGGAAGTGGCAGCAGAAGGGACAAGCAGGAGGCTGGGAGGAAGGCAGGGAAAAGGGTGCAGGGTGTGGGCACAGATAGCTGATCCAAGCTGGTGAAGGACTGCTTACAACATCATTCTTCCACAATTCTGCCTTGTCTGGGTTTCCTAATGGTTGTGACCGCCAGCATGTTTTGTTTGCAGCTTGTCAGCTCTCCAAATATCCACCTCTAGCTGGCAGGAAGAGCCGTGGCATAGTCTGTTTCTCCCTGCAAGGAGCTAAGGCACACTGCTTAGTTACTGTATTTACCATCCCTATCCTTCTGTGGGGTTTCTTCCTCTTCAAAACTTATTAAAAGTCTCCTCCTAAAGCAGTAGCACAGATAACGCTGCTAATCATCTCTGTGCTTTAAAATACTTGTAAATGAAATCTGTACCAGCCAGTTCTTGAAATGTAATTATAAGAACTCACTTGAGATGCAAGTTTCTTTGAATTTGTTGAAGGATGGAAATGGAACAGAAAAATAGCAGCTAACAAAGACCGGCTTCTGCTTGGAAGAAAGTGTCTCTGCCTGCTGCTCTGCTGTGCTTCCCATGCCTAGCATAAAGCCAGGGTGTCACATATCAGATGTTTAGCTAAACCAGCTGGAAGTTCCTCAGAGATATTAAAAACATGGCGTTGTTGTAGCTTCATTCCTTCCTGTATGTGGAGACTGCTGCAAGAGGTTACAGAAAGTGGAAGGTCCTTAAGGCTCACTGTGTCACACTGCCCGTAGATAATGGAAGCTTTCACTTCCAAGCTCTGTACTGTAGGTGGGACACTCAGAGTTTGTTTCCAGGGCATGAACCCATGCTGAGAGCACGCTTTGCAAGCCTGCTCGAGACCATATTCACCCACAGCAGGGCAGCTGCTGCAGCAGGGATACGGGGAGGTGGAGTAAGATGCAGAACATTCCTCTGCCTTACTTGCGAATGGGAGCTGGGCTGGGTAGGCAGATGGTGACCATTTTCTGTTCTCTACTCGTGGTGTGATTCAAGCCACAGATCTTTGTGTGCGTCCATGGGACTGCAGAACAGTGGGGGTTCAGCAGAGCCTGGCTTTGAACAAAAAAGAAATAGCAAGGTATGAAAAGGTATTTATTTAAGTGCAAGGACATAGAGACAAATCCAAGAAGGGAGAAATTCTGCCAGGAATGCAACGTAGAGCCTGTGTTGAAGAGAGAGCCTGTAGAGAGGGAACTCCTTGGTGCTCCATCCGCATGTTGCTTATCTGGAGATGGACTGGAGATGTAAGAAGAATACTGAGGTGTTGTTTATTACCAGCCCTAATACAGAGTAGAATGAGAGCTTGTGGCCCTGTGAGTGAGGTATAAATTAGTACAGCTGCTGCTGGGTGCAGCTGAAGTGTTACGGTGTGCCCTGTCCTCAGCTGCTGTCCTGGGAAGAGGATTTGATAACATACGCAATAGAAACGACGCTGCAATTAGTGAACGTAGGTTGCAGTGTTTGATTATCACTGAAACCTAAATGGCAGCTCTGTAATTGCTCTGAGGCCTCTGAGCAGAAATGGCTGCTGAGGTATGGCATGACTTGCAGGGAAGGTTTGTGGAGCTTGTCAAGAAATTTATCAAATTTTTGTTTATTATTATTGTTCAACATTATGAATACACTTGGCGTACGATCTTTCAATTTACAAGAGAATACAAATGTACCTCCCTGCTGAAAGAAGCCTCTTCCAGCTCAAAAAGTGTGTTTGTACAGAGAGAGAAACGACTAAGGGAATTAATGACTTAATGATGATTGTTTGTTATTTGTATTACAGCAGCATTTAAACTGAGACTGAATCTTTTATGTGTTCAGTGTTGCACAAAAGCAGATTGCAAAAGTGGCTTCCCCAGAGACCTACATGGAGAACAGATAAAAGATGGAAGAAAAATGACTTTTCCCAGATCTGAGAAGGAGAGAGAGGAGCTGCCTTGCCTGGGGTTATGTAGCTACTTGATGGCAGAGCTGGGATGTGAACTCAAATATATCAGTGCAACTCTTTTCACACAAATTGATGTGGCATCTTGATTTTTATCTAGTATTGCATTAACTGCTTAGTGGTGTATTGGTGGAAGAGCCTGTGCTTCCCTCTTTGTGAATGCTAATGCTTTGTTTGTGCATGCATAGAAACAGAAAGCTAAGATTCGTGTACAACTGTATCTTTAATCTCTCACTCTCATATTTCCTAACAAGATACATCTGTCAGCAACTGCAAATCCCGCTAGTAATGCCAGTTCAATGCAAAGTTACTCTGTCTCATGAGCACTTGACTGGAATTCAGGTTGTCTGAGTGCTGGGCTGGATTCTGCCAGCTCTTCTGGCCGATAAAGTTGACGCAGGGCAGTTCTTCTCTTATTGCACACATCAGCCTCAAAGCTCTCGTCACCACAGTGGCCATCACTCACACTGGTTAATCACTCGTTCATCACTCACTCACACTGGCTCATCAAAAGTGCCCGCAGTGTCTGGGTGGGCTGTTAGAGCCATGCAGTGCAGGTGCCCAGCAGGGAGCACTGCTCCCCAGAGCCCACGCTTCAGTCCTCTGCCAAATTCCAGGAGTGAGTATTTTGTGTTGTCTTGTTGTTCCACTCATGGCACCTGAGGTTCCTCGTTGGGTTGGACAGTAAGAGGAGATCCTTTCATTAAGTGTTTCCTGGTGTCTGCTGCCACTTCGGCTTTGCACAGTTGGCACGGCCCTAATATTTGCTCAGTTATGTTTTCAAAGCCTCCCCTGCTGGAACAGGCGTTTCACTGACTCTAAGGGGTGTTGGTTATTTTTTGGTTTGGTTTTGTTTTTAAAGCACTGGCTCATTTCCCAAGGCAGCCTTCCCTTTAAGAAGGAGCTTCCTACCGTGTACAGTATTTATTTTTTAATTAGTTGAGCTAATGTGCAATTAATGTTTATAATGCAAACCTGTCTGGGGCCATCCATTCACTTAATCAGAACACTTTCAGTAGTTGTATTTTTCAGCGTGTTTTCTTCTTGTAGCTGCGCAGCAGTATTTTCTTTGCACCTCTCAGTGAGCCTGGCTGTCCTGACAGAGTCTGCTCTTTTGAGAAACCCCCGATGAACTTTTGGTTCTTTGCTGTCTTGCAGCTCTGTAACGCTTACCTGGAACAAAATGAACCATCGACAGAACGTCCCCCGTTTGCCAGGAAATGTTTCAGTTTGAGGCCGGTCCCACCGCCGTGCCTGGCACATGCCAGCTGCAGCCTGGGGGGCGGCCTGTAGCAGGTAGCTTTAAATTTGGCAAGAAAAGTAGCAAAGAACTTGACATAAGTGCTCTGTCCAGTGTGTGTATGTGCTGATAAGTGCACATACCTGTTTGGTTAAAGACATCTCGGAATGATTACAATAACTTCTGTCTGCCAGAGATGCACTGTTCTTATGGCTGCATGGCTGTGACTGCCATATAGTGCAGTCGCACACAGTGTATCTCAAGGTGTGCTGCTCGCGCGTGTTGCTTTATGCGTGTGAACCAAATGGCAAACATAATGTGCACTTCAGCAATGATATCTGCAGAAACAGAATTCCTGCTCATTGCCCTGGTCGTGTTTTTGCTACTAACTGTTGTGCTGCATGTCAACACGTGCTCCACTTTGTGCAGAGGATGAGATGTGTCCTCAGACATGCTGCTGGTGGTGAGTGTAGCAGGTGCCTGTGTGCATCTGTCTCTCCAGACAGAGCTGTGAAGGTGTAAATAATTTGTAGGTTGTATGTTGTAGTTGTCCTTGTTCTTTAAGAATACTTAGTTCCTTTATAGGGTAGAAAGGAGGATAGTTCCACCAGATGCAGCTTTCCTTGTACCTGGCCTAGGCGTGTGCACTGGGATGCTGGTGCCCTGGTAATCAGGCACCCAGCCTGCCCCAGGAACTGGGGTGAAACTGGCTTCAGAGGTATATATTATTCAATTTATAAATAACATGCCAGAATAGGATTTGTAATGGAAGTTGGGATGTTAGTGAATTAATGTAGATAATATATCATTTAAAATAATTTGTGAAGGCTGAGGTAAGGAGCAAAAACTGGGAGGGTTTAGCACGTTCTGCTGCTCAGTGCTGCAGGTGAAGTGGTGATTTTACATTGCTTTCTGATGTTGCCCACCTTCCCATGCATGTCCCTCTGATTCACTTCAAGGGCCTCGTTGTTCTGACTTCCTCTCTTTCAGGCCAAATGTCTGTTAATATTGAGATCTAAGTGGTACAAACGAAATGCATTCAGAGGGGCCTCAGCTGATTTGGTGCGCACCAGGAGCAGCTCCCCTGGCAGGACTTGGTCGGGCTCCTCACCCTCCGGGGACAGCACGGCAAGCAGCAAAGGGCCTGGAAAGGCCTGGGGGTGTCCTGGGGCTCCACAGTTGTTGGGTCTTGGCTTAGAATGTCATTGGAGTAAGGGGAAAAGTAGTGTCTGGGATCTCAGTAGAAGTGAGCTAAATGGTTGTTTGTTGATTCAGATCAAAGTGTCTTGAGATGGTGGGAGACACCTGGCAGTCAGGGGTGAAAAGCAGGATGTTTGAGGATATCATCATAAAAAAAGAAAAAAGGTGGTAAAAAAAATCCATTGTGACTGTAGAAGTTGGAAAGATGGACGGCTGTTAGGGAATTGACTGGCTTTTGAGACACGTTATTTGGTAATATCCTTCAAATAAGGTTCATGGAAATGTTTGCAAGGAATCCGACTGTGCGTTCATGAGACCTTTGCCATGTGGACACTGAGTTGTCCTTTGCAAGCAACAACAATACTGCTACGTTCACGTAGGAAGCTCACGGTGCTCTGTCCTGCTCTGATTGGTGCAAGCACTGCAGAAATAAGGGAACAGGGAATGTCCTGTTGCTCGTTTCAGGGCTCCTCAGCATCACTGCTGGTCAAACCCGCCTGTGTTAAGGAGCACAGCTCAGCTGAGAGGTACTGCCACAAAGTGCCGTGGGGAAGGCTGTGTAGAATGACCGTTTGACTGTGCAGCAACAAATCATGGTCTTCGTACCATCGCAGTTTCTGGGCTGTTAATTACAGTGAAGTGTTTTGTGGTAGGAACTAAAGCAAAATCCATTCTGGTGTTGGTCAGCATGGAAGTAATTATGTCCTTTTGATTTAGTCTGTGGTGAAAAAAGTGCTCAGTAAAGACTGTGATTCTTCTTCCTTCAGAAATAAGGATGTTCCAAAATAATTAAAACTATCATCATCAATGCCTTAATGGAGGAGAAACAAGAAAAAGGCGAGACCACTGGATGGGTCAATTTGTAGGGCATTGAAATCAATATCCAATTATCAGACAGCGCTTTAAAAACACTCGTGGAAAAAAAAATCACCAAGGGTGACCTTAACTTGGAGTTAATTTACTCTTATTAATTTGAGTAACATTTCTTCTGAATGCACAAATTAAAACTTGGGACACTTATTTCAGGCACAGCTGTGGGCTGCAAGAGTGCAGATGTGTGCAGGGAAAGGAAACCCCTTCTATGCAGCGCTGCAAAGCATGTCAAGGGACAGTGCTCAGTGCAGCGCCGAGGGACGGGCCAGACTTGTGCCTTGGGAAGATGCTCAAGCAAAGAGCAAGTGTTCTGCCACTGTGGTGGAGCCAGACGTGAGTCAAGTCCTGTTCTGGGAAAAAATAGGGGAAGGATGTGGGTATGCAGTGCTTCTTTAGGTCTGCTCTGCCATTCTTGGCATCCGAAATGACTCATAACAACTTGCTGTGCTTCAGAAGGAGGAGTGAAACCAAACAAGGTGTGCTCTGCCAAAGTGCAGCATCAGCTCCATGTTGCCATAGCAATGCCGCATGTAGGGCATAACGAAGTGGAATAGGAAGGAGCCAGCAGGGTCATTAACATCATCAGGGGCTCGGTGGAGCGCAGCTCCATGGTAGATAAAGTGGCTTCATATTCTTCAAGACACATCTGTGGGAGAGATGCACAAAAAGGGAGATGGTAAAAATACTCCAGCGGCTGCAGCAGCCCCATGGTGGCACCGCCCTGATGTCTGCAGCCCCTTCGGTTTTCTCAAATGCCGTAAGGAGTTTGTAAAATCCCTATTTGGGAACATTCAGGGCTATCCCCTGCCCAGAGGGTTTCCTGCAGACACTGCTAGGTATCTGCATTTCTGGGAAGGCAGCAGTCCATCCCTGTTTCCTTCTTGCCTGCCAGTATCTGGGATTCCTTATGGGCTTTATTGTGCCGAATGCAGGGAGTAAAGTGAGGTTCTGCCTTTGGTTATGTGGGAGATGCTAAGAAACAAAGGCAGGAAGGAATAACAGTAATACAAAATGAAGCAAAGAAACTCATGTTTAGTATCCTGAGGGAACAAGAAACGCCAGCCGTGCTGCTGGCCAGAGGCACTGAGCAGAGCACGTTGTGCGGTCCTTCGTGTGGGTACATCTGTGCTACAGCCACTTAGCTTGTGGCTTGCACTGTCAATGCAAATGCACACTTGATTTCTCTTTTGGGTTTCTTCCGATACCATTTCCTGAATTTCCAGGGAAGAACAATAGCAGGGGAAATAGAACGATTGATCCCATATTATTGCTGCTGTAAAATGATCCCCAAAGGCTTTTAGCAGGGTCACTGAAATCCTGAAGGCTGAAGAGCTGAGCTGCATACAGACCAGGATCAGAGCTAAGGGCCGGATCCTCAGCAGGGGGAGATGGGCCAGCTGCCTTCAGCTGAGAAACTGCTGCTCTGTAGCACTGCTCCATGGCAGGAGCACATCTGCGTTGGTCAAATTAAGCAATCATGCAAGTTACTTTAATTTAAAAAAAATCCAATCAGCTTCTGACAAAATGCCTTTCTTTTCTTTTCTTCCTTCCTTATTTTGCACACCTCTAGTTGCACTGAAATTCCTTCTGGTGCTGAGGTGAGTTGTATTTTGCAGTCAGTGAGATTTTCACTATCGTTCCATTAAGGTTCAAGAGAACTTGTTTTATTTTTGCAACTTGCTTTCTGGAGAAGGTTCGCTTCACCATCCTGAGTGTGAACAGCTTCTACTGGCAGTGCTGCCATAGAGCTGCACATCAGTAATTCTTTGACATGCAGGTAAATCAGCAGAACTCCTGCAACATCTAATTAATTTGTGGTTGTTGTGAAGCTTCTGCAAATGGCCTTTATTGGTGATGAAAGCTATCGACCCAAAGGGTACAAACTAGAGAAAAAGAGGAACAGGTGAAGGCTTCAGGTCGGATCCCCTGATAGCCATTGCCAGCAAGTTCCTGACCTCAGTGGAGTAACATCAGCTGAGAACACAGCGCATAAAGTTTAATGTTGCTTGAATTGTTTCGGGATTTAGCAATAATGCAGCTTATGTAGACACCTACGCTGAAAGTTTCAAAGCTACCTTGGGGGAACGGAATGCTTGCTGTAATGAAATGGGCGCTCCAAGCCCTGAGATGGCTTCCCGGCTCCCGACCCATCGCACCAGGAGGTGTGCAGCCACACAGCCCTACTGCTGCTTGTGTGATTCCATGGACTCCCCTTCTCTCAGAGGTTGGCACTGTCCCCTTCTGCTTGTAAAGGGACTGCATTTTAATCATCATGGTACACATTCTGGATGCTTTCTGGTGAACCTGTAGCTTGGTAAACACGGGCAGCGTAATATAAATTTTCCAGTTTTCAATTTCAACACGACTTTGTAATTTAAAAGGTAATTCAGGAAGGACACATTTTGGAACTCAGGGCTGCTTGTGCTCACTGCTGGTTCTGTTTGACTGCTCAGAATGCAACCACTGCATGAGAAAGTGATGTAATTTCAGTCGTTGCTATAAATTCATCCCTGGCGCTATCCATTAAAACTAATGGACTTCTATCAGGATTAGTTTAGGCCCACTTTAGAATTTTTAGACACTGGAAAAAAAATTATATTATACTTGTCAGGAGGTAAAATAAGTCTGACACAACCCTCTATGAATTCATATTTCATCCTTCATTAACGTTACACTGTAATGATGCCCTGTGTTACTTTTCTAGCAGCTAAACCATTATGCTGTTTTAAGGGATTTTATGTGGTCCTTCGGGGACACAGCCGGCTGCAGCAGAGCACCTTCACACGTGTGTGTGTGTGTGTGTGTGTGTCTGTCTCCATATAGATATGTGTGCCTACATCGGTATGTGTGTGTGTATGTGCCTGTGTAGGTGTATGAGCATGTGTGAACACAGATGAAAGCCAGGAGACCTCTGCATGTGGAAGCATTTTTTAGTGTTTTGAAAGAATTTATGAATCTTGCGGTTTCGTTCTATTTATTAAATAAATCTTAAAATTAAGAGCAAAATAGCATCCAACGAGATAAATTTTATTAGTCATAATGAGAGCCGACTTCCTAATTTGTAGGCATTTAGCAATGCTGCTGCTTTTTTGGTTGGATCTTGAGTGAAATTTTATTAAAATGCAAATAGTGTAGCTGCAACACCGTTCCCTGATTAAATGAAAGAAGCATCACTTAGTACTCGTTGAAGTCAAATGTAATCAAGATGGAACTGACTTTTAAATTCAGTTCATGTAGACAGTGCTCATTCTAACTCTTAAAAATCTATAACATCACAAAAATGCCAGCGTTATTTTTTGAATGGATACAAGGCAAAGAGAAAACTGCTTACATGCTGGATACATTTATAATGGGAGTAATGCTAGCCTAAGGTAACTGCAAGATTGATACTCCTCCGTTGCTATAAACTGGGAATACATATGGGAATGTGGTGGGATTCCCCCAGGCTGAGTTAAATGGTGGAGACCTCTTGCATGTTTGCAGCCTGGGACACCCCTGGTCCTTCCTCCTTCACCACAGGGTCACACAGTCCCGAATGCCTCGCAGGTATTGTGTGATAGGAATACAGAAATGTGCCTGCTGCCTGAGCCTCTGGGCTCCATCCCCAGTTACTCCTTCAGAAAAACACCCAGCAAATACCCAATTCCAGGAATGTCTCCTGGTGATACATCACACCCCTCAGTTTGGACAGAGCAGGGTGCAAAGGAAAGGTTCTGCCTGTATTAAAGACATGGACTGGACTTGCCTGTCTGCCCCTTAGACTGGGGGCTTTTAGGAGTCGCTTTGTGCTAAGAGAATGAACAGTGTGCTTGCTAAGCAATGTGCATCTTTTGCTTACTACGAAGCAGCTCCTAATATCTCCAATAAGCCCTAACGCTCTGAAGAGCATGTGACTGGAAGGTAAAAGCTTGTATTGACGTTGTGTTAATGCAAGGCTGGGGAAATGCTTGAGGAGTCTTGAGATCTCCGACGTCTCGTGTCTTGGGAAGGTCCCTGCCATGAGCAATATTTCAGCCCTGCTGATTTCTGAGGGCGAAACATGGCAGACTGTGGAGGAGGATGGATAAACGTTCTTCAGGCTCGGGTTTTCCCAACTGATTACTCCCCTGACCATAATGAGTTGGAGATGTAGGTGCTTGCTGAACGGGCTGCTGAGCAAATGGAAAAATCTTCACCTTCAGTGAAGGAGGATGCTGTAAACCCATCTTTGGAGCGAATAAACAAACCACATGAGCTTGCTTTGCTGGTCGAGCATGCAACAATGCTGCATATACCTCCCTGCTTTCTTCTGTACTGGGTTTTGCTTTATTTTCATACTGATCTACCTAAGGAGAGCAATTTAACTTTTAAATGAGTTGCCTGGGTTTTTTCTGAACAATGGCTTAGGCCACGTTCAACAGAAACATTCGTATTAACGTTAGGATGGTCTCCTAGCAGCTAAAATTAGATTATCCAGGAAGAAAATTATATTTTGAATTACTCTGATTTCTCGTGGTTTTATGTATTCAATATTTCTCCCTAGATGATGACTCCTAATAACAATCATTATGCACATTTCCCAGACATTACACTGAATGATTTAAACTTGGAGAAATTTCTTTTGGGAAGCCAATTGGTACAAAGAAGGTTGGAGTGCTGGTCCCTTTTAACGTAACCAGTGAAGTGCAAATGGAAATTAATTCACTTTGCAAAGTGTGTTTCAGCATGTGTTTAAGCGAACGAAAAATCAACAAATCAAAGGTCATTCTTGGAGAGGAGATGCAGAAATGTGGAGAAAGTGCCATGGAGCACATCTCCTAATTAAACGCCCGTGGAAGAAATCATGGTGAAACGCAAAGACCGGAGCCATTGCATCTGGGATGGGCCAGGCAGGTCAGAACATCAATTACCGAGATGGCTTTGTCTTATTGCAAATGACTGTGGCAAAAAGTAAGCTAGTGTATCTGGGAGTAACAAGAGGCAATAGGTTCATAATTCCTCCTAGTAATAAGCTGTTTAGCTCTAAATTTCATATTCTTCCGTTTAATATTGCACTCCATTAAAAAAAAATTGCTTCATAAAAGTTTTACAAGTGGTATAATTGGAAAGAAAGGTGGAATCTCTGTGAATCCCATTCATTGCCCTTTCTGCAAATCTATCAGTTTCTAATGAAACATTCGCATCGTGACCATGATCTCCTGCAAGCTGCTCCCTGGAGCAGAGCATCCAGCTCACGGCACTCAGGTCTTCCTGATCTGGGTCTGTGATCCTTTTCTCCAAGGCTTTTTGCTGATGGCTCTTAGAATTTCACTCTTTAAATCAATTTATTTTACTGAATTGCTCCTACTTCACTGGCAGTGAAGTACTTTATTATTTTTCATATTGAATATTCTTTAGTGGTAGTGAGGATTGTATTTAATTACATGCGTGAAGCACTTTGGGCAGCTTATTTGTAAACAACTGTTGTACTCCAAAGGACAAAGAAAGGAACAATCCTAAAAGATTCTCGTTGCCACCATCGGTATTTTGCATGATGACAAAGAGGAAAAAGAAAGGAAAAAAGTGAGCCTGTTTGTAAATGTGTGTGATGTGCAGGGAAAAGTGGCAGAAAGGGTATGGGGCTGTTCTTCAGCGGTGGTGTAGTGGATGGTGTCCTTTATGTTCAGGGAATCTTCATCTTAGATTGGATTATTCTTTATTTGACTTTGCTATTTCCTTACTGAGTAGCTGAAAGGCTTAAATATTCTTAAATATTAGCTTTTTCTTTCTTTTTTTTTTAATGTGAAAAAAATAGTGCATCTTTGGGTAGAAGTGGCTGAAATTCGGATGTGCATCCTTGCCCCTGAGGTGCCAAAACCCAGGTTATTTCTGTTTGTTGAGGCAGGGTTGGGGTTTGTTTTCTTTTGTTTTATTCTCCTTAGACTGACTACGAGTGCTAAACCTGTCACACTGTGTTTTAGTGTCACTTTGCTGCAAACAGGCCAGCGGTACAGGTAACTTAAACTCCACTGAGGGACTACTGAAAAGCAGAGAAGAGCGTTAGCTGTTTCATGGGCTGAATAGAAAAAGATAGGATGAAATCATTCCAGAAGCAGAAAGGAAATGCGATTTCCATGCTGCTTTATGATTTATACTTTCTGAGCTGTGCTACAAAGGACAGCAATGAAAGGAAAGCAAAACATCCTCTGGTGATATTCCAGTAACATTACAGATTACGGAAGGATTGCGGCTGAAGGCTGCCAAGCTCCCCTCAGCAAAGCTTGGCACAGGAGCTGTGCTGTCCCCTCCAGCCCTGCTCTGCTGCTACTGCTGTGCTCCAGCAGATCTGAACGTGCCCTGGGACACCCTCTGTCCTTGTCCCTGCGTTTCATTTTCTTCCAATCCTCCTCAGTAATTTAGGAGGAATCAGGAGGCTGATTGTGGAGATCTGGTAGCCTGCAGCAGCTCTGCTCTATTTTCATGTTATCTGTTGGCTCAGGTGGGCTTAACACCGTGCTTTGGAGGTCAGCATAGAAAGATTTAGAAGAAGATTACAAAGAGCAGAAGATATAGACAAAAGCTGTGATTCCCCAGCAGTGTCTCCTGCATGTATCAGACCAGAGCTGGGCAGCACTGAGATGCAGAAAGAAGTGGAGGTGCTCTTCCATCAGCAGCTTCTCCCTGTCACTCAGGTCAGTATAGGGAAGTATAATTTACAAAGTGGAAATTGCCCTTAAACTTCTAAAGATGATGTCTGGAAGACTGAGGCTTAAATTGCTGAGGCTTGGCTTAGATGTCTAAGAACGATACACTTAATCCATCACCCCACTAATTCCAGTTCAGCAAATTTGACCTGTTGCATCAGAGGCCTAAATGTAAGACCACAGTCACATGCAGAGCAGAGATAAAGGAACAACACAGTGACAACGTGGCCTCCGTGGCCGCAGCAGCACTGAGCACTGTCTTTGAATGGGATGCATTGGCAAAGGCTCTGCTCAGGTGTGGGGAGCTGAGACAGGGAGAGGGGAGCTTCTCAGGTTTGTGATATTGCCTTGAAATGTATGCTAATGGCCGTGCTAAAGAAAAACTTATTTTGTGACTTGTGTAAACTTCTGCACAGGATTTCTGACCTCGTTGAACTTGGTCCGGGTTCTCTGTCTGCCAGCATTTGTGCATTTTGCACTCCTCTTCTTAGCTGTGGCTAATTCAACCCCAGGAGGCATCTCTGATTTGCTGCATAGTATAAACTGTTGAATTCAGCCATAACATTTAGCATGCAAAACTCTGTTTTTTCTTGTAGCTATGATTCAAGAACTCTATCTCAAAGATGCCACATTCTGTTTTGTGGGACTTCTAGAAGAGTTCATACTATTGCTTCTTTGGGCTCCATGCATACTTTGTTGAAAGGAACTTTTCCTGTGTACTGGGTGTTTTATTTTTAGGTTTCATTTTGGCAGAATAAGTTTAAATCCTCTCAGTGGAACAACAGACTAGTTTAACCAAGATTAAATGCTTGCTGAATTGGAGTATTAAAGATTTTTTGGAAGGGTTGTGTCTAAGGTTGAGGGAGGGGACCATGTATTTGGTGGGACTCTGGAAGTCTCCATTTCACAAATTCAGAAGACTTGTCTGTTGTTGCCTGTTTAACATAAAATATTCCCCTGATCTGGGCGAGAAGCTTCATAAAGTGTGAATCCTCTAATCTGCTGAGATAGATGTTGAGAGAAACTTTATTGTCAGGATTGGCTTCAGTTGCAAAACTTGGATCTGCATTGCAGGACCCTCCCACTCATGTTCCATAAGGTTTCTCCAGGCTGCTGAGCACACCCAGGCAGTGGTTTGGCTCCGCGGTGGAGTCAAGATGGAGCTCTCACTCAGGGCCCTCTTTTTCAGGTTTTTCCACTTGTGTTTTTATAGACTTAGCAACCTTCCAGTTCTTTGTCTTACCTCAGAAGGTAATATTTCCACACTTGATTTGATCCTCAGCACTGACTGCATACCTGCTGAATGTGGTGCTCTGGGCTGGGCACGGGGCTCACTGAAGCTGTGCACAGTGGGTGACTTCGTGCAATCCCGTGTTCCAGTTGGAAACAACTCTCTGTGATGCTCACTGAGCTGCAGAGATTTGGTTCTGTATAATCCTTTGTCCGCAGCCTGACATAGCTGGAAACAAAAGCACTTCCCAATGTGATTGCTCAACCTGTTTCATTGAAGAGCTCCCACATTTTTCCCCTTCTTTCTGCTGTTACTGGAATAGACAATTTGAACTATTCTGGCTGTTGTTGTGGTAAGTGCAGGTCTGTCTTCGCGTTTGTTGTGTTGCTAAGAAATGTGTGCAGCTTTTGAATTATGGCTGCTAGCACTTCAGCAAATAGTGTTTATAGCAAGTTCTTTGAAAGCAGTGCAGTCATTTGTACTTAAGACAGAATTATGGCAGCAGCAAACAATTATGGGAAGGAATTTAGCCCAGTGTTGCTTTTACACACAGGAAACTGCTTACTGATTATTCACTTTTGTAAGAACAGTTTCCTTAAATTTCTAGAAAAATGGGAGGATTTTAC
Organism: Pavo muticus; assembly: GCA_016647715.1. NCBI lineage: Eukaryota > Metazoa > Chordata > Aves > Galliformes > Phasianidae > Pavo > Pavo muticus. The sequence goes on from JACDJE010000022.1 coordinate 1,323,331, forward strand.
CAGCGGTGGCTAAAAGGGAGAATTTCCATTTGCCAAGGAGGCTTCCTGTGAAGCTGAAATGCTTTGTGGAGCCTTAAGCATTACAGTGATCCCTTGGGAAGGGGTGAAGAAGTGAAAGAGGGCTGGGGAAGTGGAATTACTGGGAAGCTGATCTGGGATGAGAAACTGGGACTTGAACTTTCCATATTGTTTCATAACAGCCATACACTCTTGCATCTTCTTTCCAAACGGAGAAGCTGAGGTTTTATTCAGAAAGTGGCCTCTTCAGCGCAGTTTTATTTTCATGGCTGGATTAGAAACGGATTTAGTTTTGTTCAAGTGCAAAGCAGAAAATGTTTTCCACGTTTTGTTGTGGTTACACTGAAAATTCTCACAAAATGGAATTGTTGTCAGGTCAGTTCTAATTTGCCAGCATTCAGAAATTATACCAGGCAATTATAACTCCCCATTCCTGTTTTACAGACATTTTGTTGCATATTCTAGCAGCATGTGCCTTGTTCTGTAATCAAGACAAAAAGGGGTGGAATGAGAAGGGTGATCTTGGTTTGAAACCTCGGAGATCCGCTTTAAGCAAGAGACATAGATGCGTTGTGTTCACAGAGAGAAACCATTGCCTTACTGAGGTGCAGATCTACTACATTGGCCCAAGAGTGAACAGCAGGGCCCTCAGCAGAACAAAGTTGGTGCTTCCAATTGCCCTGGTGACGGATGGGTTGAGCTGCCATCTTTTGTGCTGTCATCTAAAACTTCTGTGGAGACGGTGGATGTACTTGGTGTTACCCAGGTGCAGGGAAAGAGCTTATTGACAATACAGGCAAAGTGAAACTGTGTGCTAAGTGCGATGTTTATTGTTTGGGTTTTATTTCTTTCATTTTGGGATGCCGTTCGTTGATTTTTGGAGATCTTAAGTGCTCTTCTTCAGAATGCGTTTCAGCTGTAGGCACTTCAAAAATGTAATCCCTATCAGGAAGTAGTATAAGATTTGTTTTTCCTCTCTTCAAACTGTAAGAAAAACAAATGCCCACCCTACTCACTCCCATTTAGCCTCATAACTTATGGACCTGACAGTATTGACAGAGGAGTGTTTCTTTTTTCCAACATCTTTGTTCTATGATAGGACTTTAGAAAGAACTGAGAGGAGAGACATAATCTCCCTTTATATCTTGATTATATGTAATTTGTGCTTTCCAGAGCCATGTACTTCTAGTCACTGTAACTCAATGAGACCCACACAGCGATGGTCAGGGTGAAATTTAGAACCTGGGCCTGAAGGGGCTGAAGGTGACGGTTCTGCAGGTGCTCCCAGCTTACAAAAGGACGCAAACTCTGAGAGCTGGGACCTCTCCAAAGTCTGTGTGCTGGGGCTGGGTTGGGTGTCCCAGAACAAGGACAACACCTGAGCTCACTGCCAGGAACTTTCCACTTGCTGTTAGCACCCACACCCCCTGCAGGGACTCATTTCCAGAGGAGCATTTGAGTGCAAAGAATACAATTCTTGTTTTAGCAAAACACACCAATTTTTTTGTCATTTTATGTGCAGTTCCTACTGTCTTATGAGATTTGAAAATGAAACTAGCTCGAAGGCGGTATGTAATTCCTTGAATGTGCAGTAAGTGAAATAAGCTTTCTAATTAAAGGTGTTTATAGCTACAGAAGCACTAAGTCTCCATTTCTTCTCTTTGAAATAAACTTTCTCCTGTTGTGTGCTGTTCCTTCTGAGTATCTGCAGCCTTATTTTGCCTCTGTGGCATTACTGAGAATTCACAATAAGCCTGGGCTTATTGTGCCTGCGTTCTCAGCTGTAGATACATGTAGTAGATCCCCATTACCTCTGTAGTTTTTTGTTAATATCAGCTGCAAAACTTGCTTTGGGCTTTATTTCTCATTTTCACAGCTGTGTGATGAAAATGTGAGCTTCCAAAGATGGTGCAGTCCTCCAGGACAGCAGTGCTAACCAGTCTGGTTTTTCATGCTGAAGAGCTTCTTTTCGTTTGGGCACTGCTTGGTGAAGACATCTTTGGGCATGCCTTAGCTCTAGCGATGCTGAAGTGCCTTTTGATGTATGTGTTGAGATTTGGGTTTGTTTTTGTGTTTTTCTCTATATAAGCTCTCTTTGCAATCTGTGTAGGCCTCCTGCACATGCTGCCAGCAGCAACTGCTTGTCTCTTGCTTTTCCATTCAGTGCTGTGACTGCATGGCTGATGCGTGTCTCAATGTATAATATCAGAGAATTAAATCAGTACATAATTTTACACCCCTGTGTTAAACTATAGGTCCTACTGAATGCTTTGAGCTACTTTTTTTTGTAGCCCTGGCTGGGGCTCTTCCCTTAAAATCACAAGAGGTGAATTTTCCAGAAGCAAACTGAGAGAAAAAGCTGTTAATGAAAGGATTAAGCACTCCTCCAAGTGGGAGCAAATATTTGGTCAGGCAAAGGAAGGACTCTTGAAGACAAAACATTGTCTAACCAGGTTTCTGGCTGTCTGAGGTGATAATGGGATCGTGAGGAAGAGTGGATGGAAGTCCTGTAAGGGCAAGGTCTCTTCTTAACTCTTCTAAGGAAGCTGCAGGACCACAGGCCTGGGATGGGCAGGCAGGAATGAGACAGGAGGGTGATCTATAAGGTGGCCTAAATGTCTGCCCTGTTCTCCGATCGCTGGGTGTGAATTTCTCTGGCTGGAGAGGAGTTCCAGTGTGGAGGAGTCCTTGTGTGGGTGATTTCCTTCCTCCTGTGGAAAGGACACCAGGAGGACCACAGTTCAGGGCCAGGTCCCTGCCAGGCCATGAGCTGCAGCATCGCTCACTGATGCAGGCAGGGCTGGGTGGATGTGACTGATATTGTCTCCTGTCACCATCATCACATGTTCTGGCATCTCAATTACTGCTGTAAAATAATGAAAGGGGTTGCCAGGTCAGGTAGGTTAGATGAATTACCCAGCTCAGTTATTCCTATCTAAAATGATCCGTATCACTTTGTTGAGTGTCAGCATGTTTCTTACTTGCAAAGCTGTGCTCCAGCTCTAGTTTCTCTCAGGCGTGAGCAGTCATTATGGAATTCTTTGGAGTTTGGGTCTCTTGATTTAGTACATATCAAAGAAAATGTCAAACCATTTCTACAGAAAAATATTTTAACCTTAGAAAGACATTCAGGAATATAAAAGAGGAAAAAACTACTGTAGAGAAAATAAACTTGTTCACAAATGAAGGATTTTAGCATGGGTGAACTCATTGATTCCTAAATTTACCTTTTCAAATAAAAATGGAGCCTATTCAGTTGCAAAAAAAAATGCAGTAAAGATCCTGGGGGCCAGGGGGTGGTGGCCTGCTTTGCGTGCTCACATTCAGGCTTCCTTGTGATGCCCTCTGAGAGAAAGGGGCTGCCATCGCAACCTCCTTCTTCCTAACTAGAAAAAAAAAGGTCTTGTTTAATGCAGAGCTTGGTGACTGCATTGGAAGATAAAGCATAAACCACAACGTGGTTCACCTCAGTTACCATCCAACTCAAACTCAACAGCTGCAGGTTGCAGGTTTCTGGTATCCGACTGGGTTTTGTGCCGTTGCTTGATGAGGCTGCAGTGTGTGCTGGGTTTAGTCTGGGGTATGTGATTCAAAATACAGAATGGAACATCTTTGCTTTGGGGAGAGGCATTTGTAGTACAATCTAACAAAGTAGTACTTTTCCATTTCCAATTAGTTTTGTTCTACAATAAAACCGCCTTTGTCTGCAGTGAAACTTAGTGAAAACTCAAATTAGAGCATATGAATCCAGAATATCAATCAGGTTGTGAACTATGTGAGATGCCTAGAAAATGAAAAACAAAGAGTGGATTAGTATTGGTCAAAAGCATGGGTAAAAGAAGAGCAATAAAGTCCAAGAGCAAATGTAACCAGATACAATGAGATTAAAAATGAATCAAGGTCAATTGTTGACTAAAACAGTTTACTATAGATAAATAGGGTAATCAGAACTTTATGAGGCTTTATCACAAAAGTCTTTAAAAAGGGACTTGCCCAAGGACATCCAGCACATCACACCAAAAACACAAATCAAGCCCTCTGAGCCTGTGTTCTGCCCAGCCGTGAGCTGCAGATGCCCAAAACACTGTTGGCAGAGAGGTTTCTTCCCGTGCTCAGGTTTCTCAGTGCTCTTTCTGCAAAGCAACGACAGGTATGTGAGGTGCAGCACAGGCAGTGTGCTGGGTGGCACTTTGCTGGGCTGACGGGCAGTGCAAGCGCAGCAGCAAGGGGGAGCTCTGCAGCTCCAGGGCATCACCTGCTGGGTCTGAGGAAGGTAGGAGCAACTCCAACCTGAGCCTAACAGCCATGACACAAGAGAAACTTCTTCAGTGCCTTGATGTTTTCCCTTTGAAAGCAGTTTTATGCTGTGAAACCTTGAAGTACTCAATAATCCTTGATGTCTTCTCTCTGGCTGAGTGCAATGATGATTATATGCTAGATTGCAGAGAAAAACATATAGATTAGTGTTTCAAAATGATCATAACGCTTTGTTGCACTGCCTTACAATCTTCCAAAGTGCTTTACAGATACTCCCTTTTCAGACTCAATGCAGGGAAGAGACAAAGATGATCAGTATGCATCTCGTGGGTAAGGCTTGCTCAGGTCAGGGGAATGGGAATGGTGCTTGTGTGTGCAATCCTCAACCAGCAGCAGGAGGTTTGTACCACTCCTAGAGATAAATGGTTCCAACTTGGCCTGGGCTTGGGTGACTTTCTGGGGGCAGATGGGGAAGTTCCCAAGCTCTGCCAGGCTCCAGCTTTCTGCATCCCACTTTGTTCAGGTGGGCTGCCCGTCAGTGGGGAGAGAGGCAGGCGCTCTGTAAGCTGCCACAGCAATGGAAACAGTGAACTCTGAGGTGTGATTTTTGGCATTTTTTTGCCTTTCTGTCGGAGGAGGCACTTCTCCAAGCAATTTCTACTTTATATTGCCCCAAATAATTCATATTTGCAATATGCAAACGAATCATTGCAAACGAATCATAAGACATTTTGATGGTAACTGGTCATGGTTCACTTTGTGTATTCACATCTGTTGTAGTTGTCAGTGCAAATACTAAGGCGGCCTATTTCGTCTGCACATTTACCCCTGGAAAAGGAGTTCTTTGCATAAATCCAATTCACCTTCAAGTGAATCTACATCACGGGACTCTGCCCTGATGTGGCAGAGCAGTGACTACATGCTCCAGTTGGGCAGCTCCATGTGAAGGCGAAAGCCTTAGGTGGAGAAGCGAGGCAGACATCTGGAGAGGCAGCCCAGCAGCTCGCTGGAGGAAGCTTTGGCCTTAACTTGTCTGTCAGCACAGGTAGGATGAGTTTGGAAAGCTTGCCATCAGAATTAAGTTGGGCAACCATATGTATCCTGTCCTGCGGTAGTACTCCCAAACAAGGGATGCCCACTGTTTGGCCAAGCAGTGTTTCAGCTGGTGTGGGAGGCAGAGCTCAGCAGACTTCCTAAGTTGATGGTAACAGTGCTTTCAGGTGCTTTATTGTGAAAATTCAATTTCTTAAGCATTAATTTAATACAAAAAGCTTTGTCAATTAGATAGCCTCATAATCTTATTTTAGCTCTGGATGCGAAAAGCACACAGACATGTGTCTGTCTGACTACCAACAGCTGCAGACCGCGAGGGAAAATCAGAAGGCAAAAAACAGAGCAGTGATTTTGTTTGTCTGAGCAGATGAGAATAATTTATATGTACAGGCTATTTATAGGAAGGCTGCAGCGAGCTAATTAATTGTTTATAGGGAGAACTTTAAAGAGCATAACCTGAGATCTGACATTCTGTGTAATAATTATAATTAGAGTTGAGCTGGAATCAAAAATCAGGATGTGAACACAGATACATTTTGGAAAACTTCTGAATCTGATCCAGACCTCAGCTGTGCAGCTTGTTGCAGCCCTCAGGGCAGGCTGGAATGAAATCCTGGGCTGGAATTCGGCCTTCTGTGTTCCGGTAAAGTGCAAATCTGCATCCACATTACGCCATTGTGTCTCCAACTCTTAATCATCATCTGGCATGGTGGGGGAGAAGCACACAATGGGGTTGCTGTGCTTTTGTTGGTATGAATTTGCTGGGTTTTTTTGTTTGTTTTTTTTGAAGAAGTAACTTGGAAAAGCTCACAGAGCTGTGAGTTGGGGTCTTGTAAAGCCAGCACTGAAATTTATAAGGCGATTGTCAACCTTCTAAGCTATTTAAGTAGCAGCCTAATTTCTGTGAAGTTCTTTTCAGCTTTATAGGACAGGATTGGCGTATTGGTGCTTTCCAGATGTGGAGGAATAATGGAGAAGAACTGGAATGCTCAGCTTGGAAAGGGGTCTGGGCCGTGGTTATGGCTGGCACTCACCAGCACGTCTTTCCCACTCTGATGCAAAAGCACCCAAGTATTTTGAAACTTGGTTCTAATTCTAAACTAATTAGAAGTCAACCACTGTGTTCTATATAAATAAATAGACAATGGTGAACCCGCAGTGAAAGAGCATTGAGCAGCCAGAGGATTAAATCTCAGTCAAATATTTATCCTAGCCAGCATATCTCAGTTTATATGAGATCCCTGTAAGCTGAAAGAAAAATGCATCCAAGGGAAGGCGACGTCCTGCCTGTGTGATTCAGTTAACAAATATGCGGCTGAATTTCAGATTGTGTTTGTTTTTCTTCCACGTACCAGAGGTAATTGTTTGAGAGTTTACAATACTTTTTATAGGATGCTGGTGAGCTTGGAAGCTGTGTTCATCTCAGTGCAGCAGCCAGTCTGTTTTGTAAGGGGGCATCCAAAAGGCCTTGCAGGGCAGGGCTGGCACTCCAGCAGGCAAGCAGGCTTCTTTCACAGCCTGAGGAGAGCGGGTAGTGATGGAGGGTCTGCAGCACGTTTGGATCCGGTGAGATCCCATGTAAAGCAGCTGTGACTGTGGCTGTCCAGCATTCAGCATTGCATAAGCCAGGGTGCCGTGCGCTGCAGAGCTCTGGGCTCAGTTGCTGCGGGCACGATTTGCTGCTGACACTGCTTTGCTTCTTTTCATCTATTCCATCTGAGAAACGTCTTCTGGCTGCTCATGGCCGAGCTTATGCTTTCTTTTGCTTTCTTAATTTCTCTTCCTACTTTTTTCCTCCCCTCCATGTTCAGCAGGTGCTCGGGGGCTGCTGTGTGATGCTGTTATTTCCCTCATGTCGGTCGCAGGCGATGTTTTGCCCCTCTCAGGGTAGCTTTTCTGACACATAAATATGTTGCTCTGAAGCACCACGGTGGTTTATAAAAGTGGGGGTTGGTTTCCACAGCTCAAACTGAACTGCAGAGCTGAGCTTCCTCTGCAGAGCACTGCTGTGAACTCAGTGCTGCTCGAGGAACTATTCATCATTCTTGTCTTCTTCGGTGAACTCGCAAGTCTGTCTAATAAGGACCACACGCATAATCTTTTATTTATGTTATGGTCTATTTATCAATGTGAGGTGAGAATTTGACCTTAATGTACAAACTTCAGTATTCCCAAGATGTGTCGGGATGCGGTTTCCTCTTGCAGCTCTGCCCTCCTTCACCCTTTTGCATTTTCATTGCACTTCTCGTGATGAAGCTAATTAAGCCACACTCATATATAAGCACCATTGCACACTTTTGTCAGTGGGGGAAAAGATCTCTGAATGCAACTGAAGAAAAAAGTCTCTCTGTATGTGAGTGTAGGGTGTGTGGAGCAGGAGATTTTCGTCTGAAGTCAGAGTTGGTTCAAATCAAATTTTACTATTGGCATTGCTATGAAAGCAAAATCCTGACCTGCTTTGTGAATGTATGCTCATCTCTGTTCAGTCTGGAGCAGTAAGGGAAAGAAAAAAGACCCAGAAGCTGTTATTATAACCCTCCTTCCTATCATTCCAAATGATGGAATGGTGATTGCTGTGGGTTTACAAAATATTTCCCTTCTGATGAGCAATGAGGTTGGAACAGCTGAATCTGAAAGGCAGAAAGGAGATCAAATGTGACTTGAGTTGGTAAGTGGAGACCTGGGGGCAAATTCAGCTGCGGTGGGGACAGTGTCTGCTTTTAAAAGAAAGAAAACTGGGCATCTGCACTGAGCTGGGCCCTGTGTGGCTTTGGTGTTCACTCTGTATGGCTTCCAGAATGTTTTCTGTTACTTTGTTTTCATTGTGGAGATGTTTTCTTATCATTTCTGACTTTGCCTATCAATTGAAAAACTTCTCCCTACAGAACACATCCAGTTGTCCAAATTTTGGGTGATCCAAAGGTCTCGAGCTAATGACTTACAGAGAGGAATCTCAGATGCTGCATAGCTCTGGGTGAAAATGAGAGGCCTTTGGGATAAGGTGTGCTTTCTGATCCACTGCAGCCGAGTGACCTTAAGAAATGAGACCAATAGAGCCTTACTCCTCTCCCTCTGGAAACAAAAGCAGAATAAATGAAAAGGCACAGTGTTTTTCTGTTCTCCTGTTGCACTTTATGCCCGAATCAGAATTGCAGAGGGCACTAACAGCAGGCATTGAACCAACATGCGCTCGTTTCAGCTAAGCTTCAATTTTGCCATGAAAATCAAATCAAACCATGGACAGCCCATCAAAAACATGCACACAAATGAACCTGGAGTTGGATGGTTTTATCAGATCTTGTTCTCCGTGTGCGGTACCTTTAAAGATAGGCACAAAATTACAAGGTGGGTGATTTTACACGTGTGCCTGCACCTTTTGGTTAGAGCTGCACGTGCTCTGTCCTCCCCAGCGCCCCATCACAGCAGCTGCTGCTTGTCTTACATCTCAGTGTTATAATTCAGAGATTTAACTTAACTTGGCTCTTCAGGCAGGAGTCCACACCTTGTGAACAGCAAAGCAGATTTTGCCTTATGAGCACACTTATGAGCGGAAGCATGCGAGGTTTGCCTGGCTTTAGCTACCTGTTTCCAGGGATACTGGGATTTGCTTAACTAAACTTCCATGTTTCTAATTTCCTCTCTTCTTATCAGGAGAGCTGTGTGCGTTCTGTTTTTGCTGCTGGCTTCAGGTACTGCGCAGGGGTTGGATGGCAGTAAATCTCAGTTTGTGTGAAAGGATAGCGCTTGGTAAAATATATGTTAGGTTTTTAATTGGCATCAGGTCATTAATCTAATTTATGTGCAGGCCGGGTAGAATACTTCATCCAAAGACCAAAGTATGGAGGAGGGGCTGTTGGATTTGATGTAATGTGCTGCTAATACATGTCACCAGCCACATCCATTAAAGAAAGAAAAGACGATGAGTGTGATTCCAGGTACAGAGAGATACCTCAGGACACTGTTAAGCCACACAGCAGTGGCTCCCTTGCACGAAGTACACGTGTCAGACTGCAGGACTGGGAGACACGCTGTCATGATTTCCTGTGATACTGCCTGGGTATCAGAACAGTCCTTTGTCGTCATTACAGCCTGACGGGCACTAATGAAATAAGCCCACTAATTCACAGATCTCTACAACTTTGCCTCAAGTAGATATATATGTATTTATTTGTTCTGGCTTATAAAAAAATAAAGTGCACGGAGCAATTTCTCGTCACCTTTGGGATTATATGCCAGGATGATTTGTCAGAACTCCTACAGCTTCGCTGCCTTTCCACCTATTTCTTCCACCTTTCCCCTTTCCTTTTATTTTTAGATTCGGGTTTATTGTGTTTAAAGTCAATGAGATCACATCGCTGCCTCAGGGGAGGAATTTTACGCCACTCCACGGTCAAAATGCCGTTCTTTAAAAAGTTATGCTATTGCTCTGCAGCTTTTAAGAAACATCCTTACAAAGCCAATGCAATGAAAGTTTTTAACTAGGCTGAACCATGTGTAAGCAGCCATGGAGCAAAGCCAAGGAGCAAAGCCTGGCTCAGAGCCCTGCTGGCCCCGGTTAGTCTGCATTTCCCTGAGAAGCACGGGATTAGATCGGTAGGTGATACATGGGGACACCACGTTGCCCTATGGATCTTTTTCAGAGCGCAGCAGAGACCGGAGAGCCCAGACAGGCTGTCTTCGCTGCTGAAGAGCACAGTAAAATATTCATCAGAAGGGAAGGAGGAAAGGACGAAAAGCTGAGGTTCCTCTGAGATGTAGTGAGAAGAAAGGAAAAAAGCTAACTCATTCTTTTGGATGCTTTTAGTGAACACGCGGTGAGAAACACCAATATTGCAGCTGCGAACCCCCAGCAGTTCGGGTAATCGCTGCAGCAGAACTTCCTGAATCCTGACTCTTTTTGGTACCGATCACGTTCTGAAATTTCGTTTGGCTTGAAGTTTCTTACAGTTGGTCCGTATGGGAGAATCCCAGCAATTCCGGGTTTGCTGTGTAATTTTATTATTCGCACAAAAATCGTCCAACCGCTTACAAATGACGTGCGTGTGAAAAACAAATATAAGCTCCTTGTTATAATCCTAATTGAGCTGTAATTGCCTCCCACTGGGCACTTCTCTGTCCCTTTCGGATACTAAATCCCTTAAAAAATCTAACCCCTAATCCACTTACTTTCTTTTGAAAATCAAATTAGGCAGCCGAGGGTACTTCGTACCCAAGTGCCTTTGTAATCCAAACCCGGGTCGTGTTCTGAAGTGAGAGTGCAATTGCACGTCCTGCTGGCTGTGAGCTGTCCTCTGCCTCGGGGTAACCTGCAGGGGATGCTCCGTGCCTCCTTCCTCCTCCATCCCCTGCTCGGGGGGCTGAGGCTCCGAAGAGCTCCCAAACTGGTGATATGCAGGCAGCTTAGGTAGGAAACGGTGAAAAGGTAAGGGCTGCCACCTCAACGTTGTAACCCATGTGAGGCCACTGTGGTGGATGGCACCGTTGCTGTGTCTGTGCTGGTCACGGCTACTTGGGAACAAAGGTGGATGAGCTGCCCAGATCGCTGCTAAGGGCTGCTCGCTTATCTCCCAGGGAGAACAGTCGCTGCTTAAATTGCAGCAGGGTCCTTGGAGGGAGTGCAGTGCTCTTGGATCTTTCCCTCAAGTTCTTACAGTTTTATTCCATCTCTAACTGTGTGTGGAACTAAATGCTGAGGAAATCTGAAAGGCTGCAGGGAAAAAGAGTTGAGCTACATTGGAAAAGGGGTGGCTGCCAGGCTCGCTGGCTGCCCCTCCACCACACATCTCCGTTAGACACACATCCCTGCCCTTCAGTGCAAGTGGGGATGGGGAAGCACACTTCAGTCACACAGAGCGGTCTGCTGTTGTGAAAATACCTGCTGCCCTTTCCAGCTGTGCCTGCGTGGACAGGTGGCTCTGTGGATTTCAGAACTGGCAGTGCAAAAGTCAGTGATATGAAAAAAAACCTCCTAGGGTTCTTGGATCTGTGCAGAACATGGATGGAAAAATTACTAACTGCTCTGCAGTTCAAAGCAAAGTCAGTATGTGAATGTGCCTGAGCTCTTACCCAGCCCAGTCCTGTGTCTGACAGTGCTGCGTGAGCTCAGGTTTCCCTGTGCAAGATGAAGTGGGACATCTGTGTTTGGGCAGAGAGGAGGGCTGGTGCTGGTTCTGTGCATCTGGAAATGAGGGGCTTGGTGTGGCTGAGTCACTGTGAGACGTGACTGAGTTACTGGCATCAGAATTGATGAGCTGACTGCAAATTTCTCTGACATCACTGATGCAGAAGGAGCCTGCCTGCTCCTGGCAAATGCCAGCTGTGGCATTCAGTATTTAGTCCTGAGACTGCTGCCTTCCACCGCAGGTACCTGCGCTGCACTCTGTTCACATAGTAGCTGAGCGCAGGGTGGCACTGCAGGCACCTGGCCTTGCACTGACACAGTGCTCCTACAGATGGGCTGGGGTGCCCAGCCTGAGCGAGGTGCTCAGCTCCCAATGGGAGCTGCTTGTTGGAAGAGATGCTATTCCAGAAGTAGAACACTGCAATTCCCTCCTATCCTAAGGCAATCACCTGTATCTGAGTCTTGATATCGTGTAGAACAAGATGCAACAAGATCAGAAATACCCAGCACCCCCTGCTGCAGGTTTGGAAGCATCTGTAGAAATGAGGTCCCATGTTACTTTCTCAGTGCAGCAAATGAAGCATGTGACAGAATGAGGAATTGTGGTGTCTTGTGCAGTAAGCTCTGTAGTGCCAGCCAGTCTCCAATTCGCTTTGGCTTTCAACCCATTTGACTAATGACACATCAGTAATTCTTACAGTACTGTGAACTTGGCTTTCTTTACCCTCAATTCTACTTCTCAAAGTGGGCAAGAAACACTGTGAGATGTGCAGGAATCCCAGCATGGTGATGAGGCCATTTGTATCCCACTGAAATGCTGTTTCCATCTTTGTGCTGAAAAATATCCTATTGCTGACCATGGCCTTCCAGGCCACTGTTTTTCTGAGCGCGTATTTGTCACAGATTACCAACCTCAGAAGGGATACGATGTGTAGAAGCTGGTCTGTAATTGTGAGGATATGATGTATAGAAGCTGGTCCGTAATTGTGTTAAAAGGTGTTTCACGAGTAAAGGCAGAAAAAATAGAGTTTTGGTAGCCTTAAACAAAAAAGGACATCTAAAACCATTTCCATTTCAATAGGGAAGTAGTCCTGCTGTCCCTCACTCCCTGGAAGGCTGCAGGAAGATCCCTGTGCCAGGTGACGCTGAGGGCAGCCGGACCCTACACTCTTGCAAGCTTTCATTACTGTGTCCTAATTACGATTGTAATTTTTTTTGTAATCTGCAGAGATTATTACAGTTGTGTTGAGATTCTTTATCTCCTTTGCGCATACTTATCCTTTGATGATCTATGTATAGTATTAGCTACCTCTCTAATTACATCTGCCTGATTCTCCAGCAAATCTTTTAAGGCAGCATTAATCAACTGAATTTGGAACAGAGAGCACCTGGGGTGCCTCGTGCAAACCCTCAGATTTAATTCAAATTGTGCTCTCAGAAATGAAGGGCCATTTCCCAAAGATTTTTTAAAATTTAACTTCAAAGCCTCCCAAGTATATTTTATTTGGATAGATCTCAAAAAGAGGAACATTTTTTTTATTGCCAGCGTATTCAGCTCTCAAGCACCTCCAGTTTACACCAGTAAGACAGAGAAGAGTCAGTCTATCAAAGGACATTGAAGGAGTTTCCAGCAGCCGCTTGGGAGCGATAAATAAGGCACCTGCTCGGGGGAAGGGAACGTGTTTTATACCTCCATAAAGAGAAGATCTTTCCTGGTTACAGCGCTGTGTGTTTCACAACATGCTGTTGGGTTTTCTCCAAGTGAGACGCTTTTGTTGAAGGAAGGGAAGTTATTTTAGCCTGGAAGAAAGGCAGCACAGAGAATTCGCTTCACAGTTTGACAGCTGTTCCTCAGAAGGTTTGCAACAAAGGTTTTTTGTGGGTAGACATTGCAGATTCCAGACTCGGGGAAAAATGCTCTTGGTATTTCTGAATGGGCACAAAATGGAGCAGAAGGTGCCCTTTAGGTACGAGTCTATCCGGATCTGTCCTTCAGCAAACTCTGGCTCGCTCGTCTTGCTGTCCATCAGACTTGTGGACATCAGAGAGGCAGCTGAGGTTGGGAGCAGTTGTTTGGTTCAGTGGTAAAACTTCGGGGTATGGGACTGGCAGCAGTTCCAGACCTGCAAACAAAATATACGTCTGCATGCTTAAGGCCAGTGTCTTTTTCTGTGAAGACACTTCCCTGAGAGGGTCTTTGCAGGACCTCGTACTGAGAAGATGAGGCTTTGGGTGTAAGAAAGTCTTCAGGGTTCCTGTGCTGTGGAATACTACCAGCTTACACCACTAGATATTAACTGCAATTGCAGAAACAATCAGTGATAGACACTTATATGTGCTACATGTAGGGAAAAAAAAAACCAAAAAGCTTTGAAAGTACATAAACGGTTTGGACCTTCAGATGGGAAAGCTCATCTAAGAGCCTTCTCTTGAACTGCCCCGCACCAGGCAGGCTCTGAGCTCCGGGCGCTGCCTGCTGGGCTGCCCGCAGCCTGCGCTCAGCACTGCCTCAGGGCTTGGAATGGCCTTATTTCAAATTCACGTCCCGGCAGTGATATTTCATGAATTCTGCATGCCAGGTCGTACTGTCTTACATTTCCATTGTAAAATGCAGTTGTGCCAGTGGGATGAGGGAAATCGGATTTTTGTCTAGAACTGAGTCCAAGATTCTTTATTTCCATATATTTTTTCCCTGTTTCTTTTGTAAAAGCCAGGAAATGAAGCAAACTGAAGCTATGCCCATATGTCTACTGGCACCAGAGAAATAAATCAGCAGCATTTTACTGAGATGGTATGTAAATACTGCTCAGCCTTTCTCATGTGATTGCCAATTCGGTCTCTGTGCAATACAGTGTGGCAGAAATGATTCCTCTTTAAAACTCACCGTCACCATTCACCTTACCATATACTGAACCTTTTTGGTTTTCAATTGGCAGCTTTGATATTAAACCTACTGGCAAATATTCATTTGATGAAGATTCTCTGTTCCTTAACAAAATGAGAAAAAATGAATCTCTAGTAGCATATAACCGCCCCATTAAGCAGCATTAGCCATCCATTGGAGAGCTAATAGTGTCAAATACAGTTTTCTGACCACCAGATGTTGATGGCTACAGTGGTGCTGACTTGGGGGCAGGAGAGCAGAGAGCAGGTCAGGGGTGAATTGGTTCCACCAGAATGAAGCAACCCACCGGGAAAGCAGCAGCAGCACTGGGATGGATGCTCAGCGGGTGGCTGATGGGTGTCACAGGTGTGTGTGGGGCAGACAGGGAGAGATTTAGGCCGTGCTGATGTTTACCTTCAGGGGACACTGTCATTGTTTCTGGCAGGAGGGCTCAGCCTGCTCCGAGGCCGTGGCAGTTGCCGTCCCTCCCTGTGCAGCTGTTGGTGCTGAGTGGTAATTGGGGCTGAACGTGATGGCTGAACAAAGTCCCGTCTGTCTCAGTGTGGAGCCAGCACTTTCCTGGATGTCTGGTCCAGTTCCGATATTTAGATGTGATTCAGCCTTGACGTGCTCAGGTGAAAGCTGCTGCACCTCTCCTTGGATACCAATCCAAGGGAATAAGCATCTCCTCACTCGTAACCTCATCCTTCCAGAGGAAACACCTTGGTACACACTGGGTTTGATTTCAGGTGATTTAACAGAGGAAGATAAAAGCTTCAAAGATGAGACAACTAAGCTGGAGGAGCCAGTGAGGGGGAAAGGAGCTCTGCATCCCCCAAATCACTGCCCGTTCCCTATCTTTGTGCAAGCCACTCATGGCCGTGCAGAGAGGATCACAGTTTCAGCATTGTTCCTTTCATTTTGCCTAATTAAGATATTCGGAATGATTGAGCCAAGTTTTCTGTTCCAGTAGATCTTTTTGAAATAATGCTACAGAAATTAATCAACTTCTTTTTTTAATCATCCATTTCATTCTGACCTGTCACCTTTCCTTACAGCACTAGCATGTAAATCTTATGCACACGCAGTTAAACTATGCTAATGTATTCCACAAATCACTCCCAGGGTTTGCTGCAGTGTGTTGAGCAGAAATGTGATGTGACAGAAAATAGAGAGGAGAGAGCACGCACACCTTTCTGTAGACACTCTGTAACTCTAATGAAGTAAAGTCTTAGAAAATGCTTGGTGTCTGCAAAAAGTACCCAGCTCCTTCCCCTGCCTTTTAACTTTGTTTCCACTTGTCTCCTGTTGCCTTAAACTTAAGGGATGACAAAAAGGAAATAACCAGCACAGATGCAAACTGGCAGCGGTGGGGAGCGCTCATTGTGACCCACAGACATTGTCATAGGCTGCATTTTCTTTCTCTGGAAGAATAGATGACTGTTTTGCTGCATGAATAGCTACTTCCTCCTTCTTGTGTACAATACAAAAGCTATTGCTTAAGTACAAAAGCTTCTCATCAGATCTTTCCAGGATGTTCTTTGCTCAAATCTGCACTTTGAAGGCACTTTTTGCAGTGCAGTATCTGAATTACATGGAGTAAGTGGCAGCTTTTTTCCTGGAAAATCCTGCAGTTTTGAGCAGGATTTGGAGTGAAGAAAAACCATTGGAAGTGGTGAAGTGGAAAAACTTGTGGTGTTTTCTGAGGGAAGCTGGTGTCTTTCTGAGGGAACTTCTAGAAGTCCACGTAATATATTTTTCTCCTCTCCAAAATAAAGCTCTACTTTCAGAAAAATCCACTGGGTGCAATTAGCAGAGATGGTAGAAATACTCATAGTTAAAGATGAAGCCGCTTAAAATCCAGAGGGGTTTAATTCTGAATTAATGCTGTGATCCTACACCCACTGATACCTATGCTTAGCTTTAAACACATGGAAATCAATTCAGCCCAGCTGGAAAAAAGCCTGTTTGTGACTGTAGCGAGATAGGTGTTAGATTCATAAGATGGAATAGGTTGCCCAAGGAGGCTGTGGATGCCCCATCCCTGGAGACATTCAAGGCCAGGCTGGATGTGGCTCTGGGCAGCCTGGTCTGGTGGTTGGTGACCCTGCACATAGCAGGGGGGTTGAAACTAGATGATCACTGTGGTCCTTTTCAATCCAGGCCATTCTATGATTCATTCTATGGAGATGGGACCCATAAGCTCTCCTCCAACTGTGCCCTGAAGTGCAGGCTCTTGTTCATCGCTGGCAAAAATGCAAAGCCTTTGGTGGTGACTGTGTTGAAAAACTGTGTTTCATAGCTGAGAATCTGTGCTATCAAATAGTATTATTGTGCTCTTTGTTGTCATTCCCACAGAAATAAATAGGAGGCATTACTTTTGGAACAACCTAGGCATTTTATGACATGGCCAGTTTTATTCTCTCTTCTGTCCCCTTAAAGAAAACACTGATAAATGTTGCTTTCTTTTTGATTCATCCTCTGTAATAGCTTTCTCTCAAGCCCAGAAAAATCCTATACAGAGACACAGACTCTCTTTCACAGAGGAGATATATTGACTTCTTGGTGTGGAGAACAGTCTTCTTTTTTCAATCACAGAGTCTGGTATCATTGTCCCAGTATTAGCATCTGGATGTAACTCTGCCAGGCAGACGGGCTTCCTCTTGTGACTCAAAGCCAGGGCGAGTGAACACAAAATGAATTTAAGACAAAGAATAAAGACAAGCAGTAATTGGCAGTTCCATCTTCGCCCTTTCCCAGCTAAATATATCTGTGCGCACACGGGTATTTATATATAAATGTACACATACATACACAGGAAGAGTATTGCTCTAATTTTAGTTTGTGCGTCTCAGCAGATGCACATACAGAAAAAAAAATGAGATGAATAATTTGCTGCTGCACAGCATGGAGTGGATGTTTGCTTTCCAAGCGCTTACAAACTTGTCAACGTCTGCCCAGATCCCCGTGCTCAGCCCATCAGCTGTCACACCGCTTTGCTGGGATGTGTAGTGAGGGAACAGGTGAGGGAATTCGGCCTTCAGGTGGGGTGTGCATCCAAGATAGATGGCAGAGATCAGTCCTTGCTGAAATCCGGGCTGCTCCCTTGGCCCTCTGTCACCAACATGAGAGCAGAGGGAGCAGGAGGGGAGGAATCATAAAATGCGTCTGCTTATTCTTCTGCCGCCTTTTCTTTCCCAGTTATTTGAAATTTCTGAAATGCAGGTTCAAAGAAAAGATAATTACTTTCTGCAACGGGCATTCATCTAATAGGGGAGTCATTTGCAATGGAAATATTTTAAGAGCTAGGTGAAATGTTGCTAATGATTTGCTTTGTCAGGTCATTAGGTAGCTGCAGGCCTCACTGAAGGCAGCAGGAACTTGAAGCAGCAGCCTCCTTTCTGATCATCTCTCACTTGCTTCTTGTAAGGCCTCCTCAGGACCATAATCTTGTCTATGGGGACAGTGACAGGGGTAGGAGAAGTTGCTAGAATCAGAGCCTTGACATGGGAGGTGTCAGTGCAAGCTTCAAGTAAATGCAGAGCAGCCACTCGCTGTCTTCTTTGGGCATCTCAAACTTTTCCCTTGATACATTAATGGGTTGGCTTCATGGTCTGGAAATATGTTTTTTCCCCTTTTTTCTTCTTCTTTTCTTTTTAATGTTGTAACTCAGCAGGACATGGCTGGCATGTGTGCCAGCGTGCTGTTTGTGTGGCGCAGCGTCCTGCAGGCTGTAATTCCATGCTGGGCTGTGGCCCAGCAGACATCCCCAGTGAGCACTGCTGAGGTCTTGGACAGATGATCTATGTCAGGGAACACACTCTGCTGCAAGAGATCTGTGATTTAGACTATCTGCAAAGGGCAGGGATCTCTGAGCTGTTATAGGAATTGGTTGTGAGGAGAGAGAATAGGGGCATTTGGGAGTAATGCTTTCTCTGATGATATTTGCACTTCTATACACAGCCTGAATGCACTTAAGGTAGGAGCAGAGAGAAAATTAAGACCTATGTGACCCATGAGTAATGTGTCTTCATTCATTCTTTCTTTTTTTTTCTTCTATTTTTTTTTCTAAATTTCTTCAAAATCACAACAAAGTCAGATTTGCAAACTTATCCAAAACCAGGTCAGGATGCTCAGAGTCACCTTGACATTCCTTTTGCAGTGATAGACTTGCACAGATAGAGATTGAAAAGTACTGAAAACCTAGCTTGATGACAAACTTGTTTTTTAGACTTGGCGACATGAAAGATATTCCCCTCATTTTTTTTCCCTTTACCACTTTGTAATGCAGGTAGCTCAGTTTGCCTAGAAGAGGGACTAAAGAAATAGTGGAATTTGAAACAATATTCTGGGAGAGATTGTATTAATAGCAGTGCAATGTGATACGATGGCCTTTTAGCATTTGCTGTAGAAACGTCCATTGGACTATTTACAACCCACTGTGTTCAGCTATTTTCAACACAGAGCATAAAACTCTTCTTGGAAGTATTTTATTGGGAAATTTCGCTGTAACTCATGTAGTGTAGTTAGATACCTTATCCTGATGTCAGTCTAATCTGTTTCTTTATGCTTTGTTTGGGTGTCTCTGTGGAGGATTTTTACAAGAGCAAAGTCACGGGGTAAAAAGAGCATTCGGTGCAAAGTAAGGAAATACAAGATTTCCTGTCCTGTTTTCTTTCACTTCCTCCTGTTTCCGAGTGAACTCTCAGGTCAGGGTGTGTGTACTATAACTCGAATCCTAAGATCACTTATTTAATCTCTCATCAAAGCTGCACCCTAATGCCTAACTACAGCCTTGGTAGAATTAGAAATAAAGAATGCTGTCAGGTCCGGAAATGTAGTTATTTCACTTGTCATTTCTTGTTAGTTCTTTCTTTCACCCTGTTGTGGTTTGGTGATTTTTCTTTTGTGATCAGTATTCCACATCAGAACATCATGTGAACCAGTAGGAGTTAAAGAGTTAATGTTCTGGTTCCGTTTACTGCCCCTTATGGGCATGTGGAGTATCCTGAAGGGAGGAGAGGTGCGGCTTCCCTGGGGAGGACTTGGCGCGAAGAGGAAGCGGGGGTGGAGCTCCGGACCGGACAGAGCGCCTGGCTTCCCCCGCTGCCCGGCTCAGCCTTCTCAGCTCGCCGCGGAGAACAGCACGTGGTTCCCTCACGGTATTGTGGTTTGATCTCGCGTTTTGGATATTCTTTTCTCTCTCATTTTGTTTGATTTAGTTAAATTTAGTAAATTACCGTTCCTTCTCAGATCTACTGCTGGTGCATTCCTTTTTGTTAAAACCATCCACTAGCTCCCTGCCCTTCCCCCTCTCCCGGAGCGCGTGGCCCGGGGCCGGCCGGATCGCTCGGCAAACCGTTCGTACCCCTTCCTTTTTTTTTTCCTCGCTCTTCCGTTTTTTTTTTCCGGGGCCTGCGCCCCCCTGTCACAGACTTGTATCCAGAGATAACCCGTGACACACCCATGGTCACTGAGTGGATAAAATATTTAAAGGAATGTGCTGTGTTCTATCAGATGCAGTTGAGATGAGCAACAGGGGCTGTTGGCAGGAGAGGTCACCAGGCACGTTCACTTGGCTTTCTCCCAGGGCCTTTGTAAGCCAAGCGTTAGGAAAACAAGCCAGGCACACAGAAGGATCCCTGGTTTAATGCATATTATGTGTTTTCAATAAGAGAATTTGGCTTGGATCCCAGAGACTGCAATGACATGTTTCTGATGGGTAATATTTCAGGTCTCAGGGTGATTGGTAGAGCATAAAAATTCATTTGTGTGTGACCAAATCTAAGCGATAATTTAAAAACAGATTCAGATCTGTTGTGGCATGAGTACATAGGGCACCTGTAAGAGAACTGTACCTATGAACTAGTAGCGTGACAACAAATAGCAATGGGAACCAATAGCCTAAAAGGCTCAGACTAGATACAGCCGGTTTGGGATGGCTTAGGTCTGATTCATAGCAATCCTGAGCACTGTTATTTTGGTGTTCAATCAGAGATGTCCAAAGTCAAGTGCCTCAAGATGAAGAGTCATAAATAACCAGGCTCCTCAAGGTTATGTGATACTCTTTACCAACTGCTGTATGTGGAGAGGGATTTACAGATGTCTAGGAGCTTTGTTACATCTAGCCATATACCTTCTGCACCTCTTATTGACCTTTTCTAAAGCAAAATCATGGCCCTTCTTCAGGAGCTGCAAGCTTGTGTATCTGGTAGTCTTGCACGTCCCATCTATGTAAAGGGTCTGCTGCTCATCACAAGCACAGAAGGGTGAAGTATGACTAGTGCTAGCTGTTCTTTGTACAAAATAGATATGGATCCTATAGCTATTCACCTTAAGGACTATAGGCAGTATTCCCATTGAGGTAAAGTTCAGAGATCCTCACTTGTGTCAGAATGAACACAAATCCACAGTCATAATAACACGTTGAGATGCTAAGTTGCACGTCCCAACCGGTCCCCTACTGGCTCATAAATGGGCAACGTCGTTATTTTAATGCTGTATTTCAATCAGCTTGTGTTTTTTTCCATTGTGTTCTAACAGCTCCCAATGGCACTTCAGTTGTTGATGCAGCATTGTTTCCATTATTAGTCCTTTTCAAAGGGTTGTTTTATTATTGTTTGTTTCCTTTTTAATTTTTTATTTATTTATGTATCACCTAGAAACTCACTGCCAGCCAAATCCTGTCATTTTTTAAAGGCAAATGTAATTCTCTTTCTCCCTCCCCTCTCCTGAAGGTCATGTCTACCTTTATCAGACACATCTCAACTTGTTTTTTTAATGTTGTGTGAATGAAACTCATGACAGCACTGGGACACTCAAGTGAGCACAGCATCCCAATTTATTGGCTGATGCTCAAATGCATGATGACAGATGTCAATCTAAGCAGGGAGAAGAGGAAATAAAGGACACAAAGTAATTAATCCAACATCACACATGAAGTCACTGGCAGGAATTGAATCAGCACCTCTTTCTTTGATGTCTTTGCCCCCAGTTCCCTCCTGACAAAAGTGAAGCACTGTAATGGGGGGAGAGGTTTGTGTCCCTATTTTTCTTCCCCTCTCAGTCCCTAAGTATCATTTTCATTCCATTTTTCCTCATAGATCTTCTCCACAAAGACAAATAGTAACTGATAATACTTCATGTTTTCAATCTACCTCCTGCAAATCTGGTAAGTTCAGTAGGCAGACCCAATTTAACCTTGGAGTTGTCCTGCTTCCAGCATACAGGTGATGCTACTGGACAAAGGCATTCTGTAACTATTACATGTGCTCTATTAACTTCCACTGCCATGGCAGCAGGACTCACCATCCGGCCTCTGGATGCAAAGGTCATGTGGGAGAAAGATAAATTAAGTTCTGTTTTCTTGCTAAATATTAATAATGGAAAATATGAAAAGTGCCTCTAGTTCTGCTGTACTTATCAGTATGTGTCCTGCCTGCCCTGAGAACAGCTTCTGCTTGCCAGGATTTACTTGAATATTGCAATTATACAATTAGCATATTTACCCTATGCACATAATTATACATAGTTACCGTAATCATGTCGGTACGAGATAGGGAAAGAAAAACCCTGCATTTAATAAGTCCCAGTGAAATTCAGATGAGAAACTCAGCATTAAAAGAACATTAAGGGCTTGATACAACACCAAAATGATTCATATTCAAATGCCACAGAAGAACATAGGACTGCCAGAGAGCTGCTGGTTTTATGTATTCAGATGTTTGTCTTCCAGCGTGAATTTCCTTGACTGTGTCTGATTTGTGGCAGGATTTCTTGAGGGAATAAACTCGAGAGCAGTAACTAACAAATATGATTATACAAATCCACACACAAAGGTGTATTTCAGGTGTTCTGGAAGTGATGGTTCTTTAACTACCACAAAGCAATAATGTTTTGGACAAAACAATGGAACAATTCAAGCCTATTGTTCTGATTTACCGTAGTCAGGAGGGGAAGAAATAGCAGGTTACTGCTCCAACCTTGAAATGGTGTAAATAAGTGCGTAGTATGGGATTTAATATTTAATAGCGTAATCATTTTTGTGAAGTTAGAAGCTGGGGCTGACACTGAACTGTTCTTCCTCACTTCCAGTGGTACCATGTATTAGGAAATGTACCGTCATGAGCCAAGGTGCAGTGCAGTTACTGCAAGGTACAGCAGGAGGGGTGATGTAATAGGAACAGCCGAGCAAACCTGCAGGGACTCTGTGTGAGTGGCAGCCATAACGGAAGGCCTTGCCAGCACTCACCTCCTCTCTGTTTTTTATTGGAGGCTGAACTGGTATTGCGTTGGCTCTTACTGTTGTCTGTGGAGTCCACAGTGGTGCACTGGGAACACAGAATGTCTCAAAAGAGCAACTATGCAAAAGAATTGACGTTGGGGTCTTCTGCAGCCGAACTGCTGTATTTTCAGGTTATAGTTAAGTTTCTTATTCAGTGAATAATAGGGCAGGAAGCAACACTGAGAGGTCATTTGGCCATGTCTGTGCCCCAGGGCAGGCTCTACTGTAGCTAAACTATACATGACTGGGAGTTTCCAGCCTCTTCTTAATAATGCTTAATGACAGAGTCTCCGGTTCCTATAAGTAATCCATTTTAGGGCTTCGTTAGCCTTGCTATTGGAACAGTATTCTGGCTGTCTAACTTAAGTCTGTCTTGCTGCAATTTAAACTCGTTATTTCTTCTCCTGTTCATTGTGTAACTACCTTGAAGAGTTTTGTCATGTCTCCCTTGAGGCTAGAGTGCTGGAAAGCCAGGGGAGGAGGGCGGCAATGGCTCACACAGAGCTGGGAACCACTGCCTGCTGCCTTGTATACCTTCATCTCCTTTTCCTCCAGTCATCTGGAGCATCTGCTTATACGGCATGGTATGAGTGACCAGAGTTTATAGAGAGGGTAAAAGGGCCTCTATGGGGCACATACCCGCTTGCTACAGCTTTGAGTAGAAATACAGGTGAAAGTGCAAAATATTGTTAATTCTAAGATTTGGTTTTGGAGATGGACGAGGCAAGCTCCTTTGTTGAAGTGCAGTGGGACGAGGGAAGTGCTTCATGGCAGAGGAACCAAGGGGAGTACTGGCAGAGAGACCCGGTCTGGCTGCTGTAGGCAGATTGCTGTCACTCAGCCTTATGGGAGTATATCCAGATGAAGATGGATAGGAGAATTTGCCCTGCTGATGCTTCCCAGAGAAGCATATGCCAAATGGCAGGTGATTGCACCCCTAAAAACTCTCCCAGAATTCACATAAGACTGGAGATTCAGTGTTCTTCCAAACACATTACAATTTCCCTGCAGTAGGGTATAGCTGTAACTAGCATTTACAAGATTTATGATTTACATTACATACTGCATGGCAGAGATACCTGACATACGCTGCTGAGAGATCTCCTGGGTGCTGAGAGCGGCGTATGGGACGCTGTGGGCAGATCAGGGAAGTTTTATGAGTGGCTGCTTTTTGTTAATGCACTGATTAGGAGAAAGCAGCCAGCTCTTTCAGAAATCGTCCTTTAGGGATTTGTGTTTTTACTTGAGAAATGTTAAACTGAATTCTGTGTTATGTATCCAAAGAGCACTGGTGCTTATGTACAATCCATAGCAGCACTCGCTTTCCTCACATGAGTCTGTTACCCGTCAGGAGAGACAGTTCTGAACCCCCACCAGCTCCTGACTACCTCTTTGTAATAGCTTATGACTTGTCTCCAAGGCCTGGCTGCATCAGTGTGCACAAACACAGCTGTTAAACGAGAAACAGCAGTATGGTAACATTAATTGCTAATTAAAAATGTGCTTTGTGTCCTGTGACCTTGAGGCTAGGCATTCAAGTGCTAAAATATGACCTCTGTTTGACAAATACTGCTTTGATGTGACCCATATTTCACAGATAACATTTTAATTGGTTTCTGGTGCTTACAGCAGCGTAAAATAAATTGTTCCTGATTCGCCTTCATTGACTAATGTATATTGCATTATTAATTAGTGTGTAGCTGTGCTGTAATGTTTGTGATGGGCAGATTTAGATGTGTTTCCCTTGGGTATTTTGGGCGTCTCTAGTCCTTGCAGGTTTGGAATGGCTTTAAAATAGCTAATTCAGAGGAAATTATAGATATGATGAAGAAAGAGAGAGTAGTTCTCATAAAGGGTTAAATTCTAGAAGAAAAAGGTTCTTAACTATGGATAATGCATACAAGGTAGAGTCTTTAAGGTAGAGAACGTACTTTGTGAGGCGATGCAGGGGAGCAGTGTTGAAGGCTGTGCTCTGTTCTGATGACATCTGCAGAACACGTACACCCTCACTTTGCTTCTCCTCTGACTGTGTAGCACCTCCTTCAGCTGTTCCACCACTCAGCCCGGAGTTGGGGTTCCTCACTGTGAACCGTGCTATGTCTGTTCTAAGGGAGGTAAAGAGGAACCCATTAATTCTGTGAACTCAGAGGAAATTATCGATATCACAATGCATGGAAAAGTTGGAGTGAGATCTTCAGCTCTAACAAATCTGTGCAGCTCTGTAATTGATTCAAGTGCTCACTTACAGCAGTGAAAGACCTGAAAGACCCGAGTGTGGCTGAGAGGAGGAGGAGGTGCTCCCAAGGAAGGCTGTGCAGTGGGTGGCTGTTTCTCACCGGCTGTGCGCTGCTGCCGTGACCTGCCCTGCATGGGGAGAGCTCTGTCAGTGCGCTCCTGCGGGTCCCAGAAAGGCCTTAAGCAGAGAGAGTGCAACTGGTTCAGCAGCCAAGCAGAAAAGGTATATTTAAAAATCGCTCTTCTGTTGACTAATTACCTTTGGGGCCCAGGAGAAGTGACACTTCTGCAGAGCAATCAGCAGAAAAGTTCTGAGGTCTCATGCAGTTCTGCTGAGCTGACGCTATCTCAGCTGAGGTATTTTGCAGTGCAGATTTCCCGCAGTCCCGGTAGGGAGGGAGAAAAAGTCTGAAATCTCTTCTGAAGTGAATTTCTAATTTTCAGTCTTTCCCCAGCATCCCACGGTTGGGACCTGGCGAGCCAGCCCACAGCAGCAGCTCTTGCCAGGGCAGTCAGGAGCCATGTGAGCTTAGAGTGGGGTATAAAAGGATGTGCCTGTAGCAGCCTGAAAAAGAAAAGATGGTTTAGATAAAGTTTTTGCTTTGCTTGAATTTTAAAGGGGCAAAGTTCACAGCACCACAGCACAGCGGAAGAACTGAGAGTGTTTCGTCCTATTTCCAGGTAACTTCAGCTCCCAGGAGATTCTGTGATTGTGAGATGAAAGGTCAAGGCGAGCAAGAAAGTCAATTTGTTAAGAAGTGGCTTCTTGGAAAGATAAGGCTCTCTTCTTCCCTATGTACTTATCACATAGTTTAGTGTCTACAGAAAGTGTCCTTAAAACATTCCCTTCCGCTTCTCTGTTCTGCAGAAGCCTGTAGGAAACCAGATTAGCATTTGGGATTTCTCAGTAAAATTAGGTTAATCCCTTCTCCCTCCCTACAGCTTACTTTTCCCATGGATAGAAGATGGTTAACCATGTTCAGCAAAAGGTTTTAGCAACACATTATTATCTCAAATGCTTTGCAACTGGGAACTTCTTTCTTAGTGGGATTTGTATCACTGTTGCTGGTTTTCAAGCACAAATCTTGGCTCCAGTGGTTCCAGTGTAACACCCTCTGCTTTCCCCAGCTTGGTTCTGGGGGCCGAGGATCAGCATCTGCTGTGTCTCCCAGCTGCTGTCCTTTCCTTCCAAAAATGGGATTTATGTCACATCGCACAGCAGTTTATTGCTGACCATTTCAGTAGCTCTGTCTGCAGTGGCCCCATAGTGGTTAGGGCTAACAGAAGTGTGTCTTAAAGTTCTGCTGATGGGTTTTAGGATGTTTGCATGAAATGAACCGAAGTGCCTGAGTCCATCTGTATGATTTGCATCAGGAGAGACATTCTCTCCCTGCTACCCCAATGTTTTAGCCTTGCTGTTCTATGTCAAAAGACCCTCATTCGTTCAGCATCCTCACAAAACACAGCTATGCATTTGAAATAAAAGGATTTTAATTTCTCCATGCATTTATTCTGGAATAAAAATGCCTGTTAATTGTCCCATCTGAGACAAACCCTGATTAGCACAGGAAGTCCGAAGAGTGATGGCAACTGACACATTTAAATGCATTTGAAAATCTCACCCGTTGTATTTGGGATCTCACCCTGGGAAGCCACCTTGGAGCAGCAGGGCAGGGCGCAGCCTGCCTTGGTTGTCCTGCTCGAGGGAGAAGGTCCCCTCCTAAATCATTAACTATAGCAGCCTCGTCTCCTCTGTTCAAATTATAGTGGATGCTTATTCATTTCTTAATATAGTTTTGCTTTTAAATGATTCATGTTCTGTTTCATGGTTTTCATGGCACTGCATGGGAAGTTGGCAGTGGCCTGGAGGACCTTTGCTCGCTCCAGCATGCTGCTCCAGATGGCTCTGCATTTCCACAGCAGATGAGGTGCTCTGGCCATGGAGGTGCAGTGGATGTATTTGCTGACCTGCTTTGCCAACCCCCGGACCCTTGCAGGGCATTCTGTGCTCCGCATTCCGAGAGCTGGCATTTCAATTGGCTTTTGAAATTAATGTTACATTTTCTTATTTTAATTACTGTCCCTGCTGCTCTCATAGTTATTTATTAGTCTCTGCTGGAACAGTTTGAGTCTATTCAGGCTTGTGATTTTGGTAATAAATTCAGGCCTGTTGTTATTGCTGTTATGCTAGGGTCTAAATACCTAATTAGTGTCTCTGTGGTTTCTGAGAACCTGAATATATGGACTGTAGGCTGCATTTTGTCTCACAAAACAAACTTACGTAGTAAAATATGCATATAGTATTACGTTATTATAGCCCAGTATATTTCATACTATAAAACGTCGTCATATTTTTACTTATCTAGTAAAAATAGGTAGAAGAGTAGCGGCTCCATTCGATTGGTGGTGAACTAAAGCTCTAAAAGACGAATGGATCTGCCCCCAGGTGCCTTGGGAACGGTGGCAGAATCTGGGACTCCATTCTTTGTGGCACGTTTGACTTCTGCCTCGTAAATTCCTGTAGCTGTGTGGGATCAGACCCACAGCAGCCGCTGGGAGAGACAACCTTATACCAGAGAGCCAGAAAAATGAGATTCCTCACGTGTGCAATTTCACTAAAATGGTGGGAAAACGTTTCTCACAATTAATTTGCTTTTCATCTCCATGAATATACTTGAGCCAGAAGTGAGATGAAATACTGTGCCATTTATGACCGAATTGGAGGTTGGACTGGCTGGGCCAGCCAGGAGAGCTGTGCTTGGCGCATGGTGCTTTGGATGCTCCTGCTGGGCAGTTCCTGGTTGCAAACACACCACTTTTCTGAAACAGAGTCCAATTATGTTCCTCTGAAATATACTTATTTAAAATTATGGTTCTTTTGTGTTTCTCTGAGCCTGTCTTTGGGTAATCCTCTGGCTCCTGCCTCGGGCCCTGGTGTATGACAGGAGAAACCATGCAGTGACACTGGTGGCTTCAGTTTACTACCCCTGTTTTGTAGTACTCAAGTAGCAAACTGATTCATGCTCTAATGAATGTTTTTGCTGCTTTTAAAATACTCTTGTACTTCAGCATATTGCACTTTATTCCACTTTCAGGACCAGGGCTCCTTTCCCACTTGCCTGTTCCCAAAAAAGGGCTGATGATGCCCTCCCCTAACCTGCCTGGGTTTGGTAACACATTGCACAAGGGTGTGAAAAGTGGGGAAAGCACTCCTGAACTGGTACATTGGCAGAAGTCTTGCAAAATTAAGGTCAACGGCTTGAACTGCAGAGACCTGGTGTGGGGTATGAGCAGATCTAGAGGGCTGTCTGTCTGTCTAAGAGCCCAGCAGTACTACTGGAGGTGTAACTGAGGAAGTGGGCACTGCTGAGAGTTTGCACTAATGAGCAGGCTTTAGTGCCTGATGTTTTTTTTTGTGCTTACAACCTCTGTTTGGCTGTTGTGATGTACCGAACAAGGAAATGTGGGGCGTCATATTTTCATAGTGCATGTGCAGGGGCTGTGTGGGACTGTCTGTTCCACTCTGCAGTGATTCACATGGCGCAGAGTGAACCTTCAGGAACCCGACATAAGTGGCAAGGCTTTCAGCCTTCAGCGGAACTTGGAAAGCCATTTTTGGCCACGTGGCTCTGCCTTCTTGAGGGGCCTTGCTGATGCGTGTTGAGTTCAGATTTGGTGCTAGAATGAGTTTTTCACTACTAATGTCAAAAGAAGAGATGTCAGCTCAGTGTTTCAGGCTGCTTTCTCTGGCCCTGATAGAGGAAGCACTGGGATGGATGTTTAGATGCTGTACATGTTCTTTGTGGGATTCAATTGTAACTAACCTGGGACCAGAAAATCTGAATGTCTGAGAAAGGATGAAAGGCGGTTGTGTGTGTCAGACCATTCTTGCCATCCCTTGTCTGAATAGCGATGAACATCTAAGAGAATTTGTCTTTATTTCTTTTATTGAATGATTCCAAGCAGGGGTTATTTATTGCTGCAGTTACATTTTTTAGCATATTTCCTTGAAAACAGACCCATCAGAGTTGTTAAGTTCCAAAGCCCTCATTCCTCATCCCTCTCGTCCCGTGATGTGAACCCGCTGGAGGATTTTGGGTGTATTCGGTTAAGTGCCTAAGAAAAGGGGAAGAGTTTTAGCCAGCTCGCTGAGAACTGCTCTTGTTTCACTCCGCAGCGATGTCGTTACTGTCGGATCACACGTCGTGGCTTCACCAAACCCTTCAGTTATGCACTCAGGAAGTCACAGCCTGTCAGAATTGCATTAGTGTCATCTCCAGCACCTCGCCTACCCGCTGCCACCTCAGATCATGCCTGAAATATTAACTCCTGTGCTCTCTTGTAGTGGTAAAGTGAGGCTGATCAGCTCCTTGTCAATCAGCCTTTCAATCTAAGCCTTCTAGCTTGCTCATAAATGATACTACCATTACCTAAAACAAAGTGGGTGGTTTTTCACATATTTCTCATTTATTTTCACGTAGGGAAAGAAATCTGGGATGGCATATCTGTGCCAGGAGCTTAGAGACACCGTGGATGGGAAAGCAGAAAGTCATGCTTGGGTTTAGGTGGGTGGCTGCTTGCCCAGCTCCACCACGGGCCCCAGCTTCCACCTGTGCACATATCCACACGCAGGAATGGCATCCATGGTATTTCCCTACCAAAGGAAACATCTCCATGCAGCTAAACTCATGATAATTCGTAGCACTGCTGCTAATTACTGATGAGAGCTATCAGTGCTTTGATTTGCAGTTTTCTCACAGGGAGGAAAGCTGGCAGTGAGGAAGCAGTGTGCTCTCCCAGGGCGGCCACTGGGCTGCTGTTCTGCACAGCCACAGTGAAACATACACTGAAATTGGCATTTCAGTCAATACACTGTTTGTGGGATACTTCTTCATGTTCTTGAGATAAAGGGAAACCACCTAATTTTAAAATTATATCCCTGGGGAAAGGTAAAGATACCAGACTGAGTGGTTACAAGAAAATCCCTGAGCTGCTTAAGCAGACTAGAGGAGCCTTGGAGGAACTGTAAGAGCAGGTCTCTGTTAGGTGCCTGTGTGTAACATTTTAGCTAAAAAGGAGATGTGTAATGGAAATCTTCTAAGCAGTACAAACAATAACATACCCTTCATGACAGAATCAAAGCCTAGAAAAGAGGAGAGAGAGGTTGCTTTGTCAAGGCTTGTGCTTTTGTAGCTGTCCTCTGCATAAAGCCACCATGAATGGCTTAATGCCCATTGGGAGCCTGGATGTCAGAGCTTTTGGTCAACAGTTCATGGAACAATAAGCATTTTGGTTTATACTGAGACCAAACTCTAAGGTGGCTGGTACTATCCCAGTGACCAGACTACTTTAAAATATACATACATATTCTTACCTATATATATAGGTAAGGATCATGGCTTGAGACTCCCTAGCATGTAATCATGTGGATACGCAAAAAGAGAAATCTCCTGACAGCTTTATTTTATGGTTATGTAGAAGGAACTTATTTAAATGTTTACCAAAGTCACAACCTAAAAATATTGGGGTAGTAGCAAAGCTTGTAAGCTAAAATCCTGTCTTGCTACATGCATGAAATCATAGATAAGTGTGACAGAATGTGACATCCAAGATACAGTTTAACTTATCCATGAGGGACAAAACCAAGATAAGGCATACTGCCTCTAGGGAAAAAGAGAAAAATAAAGGGGAGAGAGGGGAAAGATTCACTGTAGGGATCATTCTGATTTTTGAAGGAAATCACAGTGCATCAAAATGATTGTGCTATAATGGCTATAACATCAAGAGCAAGGGTAAACTGGGAGCTGCCTCTGTGGCAGATGCACTGGGTTTTCCAGTATTTCCATTTAGCCATTTTAAAGCAAGTGGGTAGATGAAGTGAAGGAACAAGTCCTCTTTCCACATACACATTTTGCTCATATTCTCTGTGTGTTTCATGCAGCTGGGTAGACTACCTCCATGGCTTTTGACGTTCTGAGATTTGCTGTCTCTAGCTAACACACTGTTGTAAAACAAAGGCCCTTGCTGGCAATTGCTTTCTCTTCCTCTCAACCCCAGTGCAAAAAGTGCCATCGGAAAAACTCAGTTTACAGAGCAGGAGTAATGTGTGTGCCAATGTGTGAGGTCTGTTGTGTGGTGGTTTTTGGCTGTGTGATAGCAGCAGTGCTGGTAGCGTTGCACTCACCTCTGTCTGCACAGTCTGAATGGCTGTGTGACACCGGGGCGGTTGGGATGTGGCCTCTTTGCCTTTATGGTTTTGCACATCGAGTATTTGTTCATTGTGAAATTGCTGAAAGTCATAACGCTGTGCTCTTATGGACAGAGCTACAAAATAAACACAAACTAAAGGAAAGGCAGCTTACAAGATCACTGACATTTCAGTCTTGAAATTAGCGCGTGACAGTGATCAACAGAAAAATACCACGACTCCAATGCAGGCAGCAGAAGCTGTGGGCGACCTTGCTGATTGCTCTGGAGTGGGGTCGGGCAGAGCACAAGCAGGCTGAGCTCTGTGAATACAGCTCAAAAAGCCAAATTAGCATGCACTTTTGCATGATCTGTCTTGCTGCCTGGGCATTTTCTCACAGTGCTCGGAGCTCTGATTAAGGCAGTCAACCGTAAATCATGAAGGCACATGTCAATGAAGCCCTTACGACGCCACTGGGGATAGCAGAATCATATCCTCTTATTGCTTTAATCGTGAGGCTGGAGTCCATTAAAAATCCATTTAAATCTATGAACTGGTGCTAGTTTTAAACTGGTAATTTATGTCCAGTGGATATTAGCAGCATTTTTTCCCCTGTATCTGAACTATTGCCAAGAGCTGCTCTAACTAACCTACCATACTCATGTTGAGGCTTATACAATATAATCTCCTTCGCTCTCTGGCTGTATATATATCAGCAGGCAGCAGTAATGGGTATTGTCTGCATCAAAGCCTCTTCCAGAAATGTTGCAAACTGAACTGAAAAGACTGGAATAGCTCACTGCCCGTATGTGGGAAGTTTTTCAAACAGAATTAATTGGAGGATGTTCTGCTGTCGTTTTTCAGACTGTATTTCAGAAGGATTCAGGAGAAATCCAGTAGTATGTGGCCTAATACCCAACACCTACGTAACGAGTTATACAGCAGCAATAAAAGAGAAGTTCTTGAGAAACAAGGGCAAGTTGAGTCTAGGTAATTTTGTGGAGTTTTGAGTATTTTAGAAGCACTCTCTTCTTGAGCTCACTGGGTCTGCAAGGTGAAGTGTTCTGCAGGGTAAGCTCACCTCGAATCGGAGCTCTTCTCTGTGTCTTGGCCTTCTGAAGAAGGCAGCCAGCCTCCTGCTCTTACCTGGCCAAAGTCAGGTCCCTAAAAGGGCTTTGGCTGAAACGATGTAGTAAGAACTGGTGTCTATTGTGCTGTTCATATGCTAAGGAAAAGGGAAGAGGTAAAGCAAAAGCAGTGACATCTCTGTTTCTGTGTTTATAAGCAAAGGCAACCTGAGTAGATGTGTCCTGTGGCTGGGAAGGTTTGGGAGGATTCTGGGTTGCAGAGCATGGGAGGTTCATGGCATGGCTGAAGTCAGCTGACCATTCTTTGTACAGCAGAAAGGCTCCAACTGCCCTGTGACAGCTTCCCAGGCTGTTTTCTTACAGAAACAGACGTTGATTCACACAGGCTGATGTCTCCTCATTTACTCACAGTAATTCATAAATTCCAGAATTTAAAACAGAGTTAAAAGGAAGCCAAATCCTTTGTTCTTGTTGTCCATTTTCCACTCTTAAATGACGTTCCAAAGTCCGGAGGACAGCAGATAGTTAGGCTGTCACTTCCATCTGTCCCTGCTGGGCTTTCTCAAGTCCCCATCTCCCATCAGTGCATCCTTTGCCCACTCCCGGGCTCCACTACACACCTCCCGCAGCACCAGCAGCCGTGCAGCCAGCACGTCCCAGGTGGAGCCCAGCAAGTGGTCACGCCACGGCAGGACATGGTCCATGCTCACAGCATGTCTGTCTGCCGCTCCTTGGTCCATCTGTCAGCTTCTCTTCCTGCTGGCAGGTGAGCACCTCACCTGGGAGGGCTGCAAAGCAGGAAGGAAGATGGCAGGGGATGGGGTGAGGTAAGCACAGTGCTGGATGGAAAGGTGCAGGTCACGGCTGGAGAACCTGAGGGGGAGGCAGGAGCAAATGTTGAACGTTGTGATGCAATTGGTCTTGCCTTGCATTTAGAACTGATGGTCAGAGCACAGTGATGCTGCCCGGACAGGCAGAGGCAGACAAAAACTAGCAGAAAACAAAAAATGAAGGGATAAGTGGAAGCAGACAAAGACTCCCATCTTTCTGAGGTATCAAGCTGATCTTTATGTTTCAAAGTGAAACAAATGAATTCCTACTACAAACTACTTACTTCTGGTAGCAGCAGCCTCAAAGGTAGCCAGAAATCTCTGGGTAGTGCAGGTGTTGGCCAGCAAAGCAGCTGTATTTAGGAAAAGGAAAAAAAAAAAAAAAAAAAAAAAAAAAAAAAAAAAAAAAAGAAAGAAAAATAAAATGGAAAGAAAAAGGAAAGGTTCCCTTCAGTTTCAGCTTCATAATCCAGATGACAAGTTTTGAAATGAATTACAAAAAAAAAAATCTTCAACAGATGCTTTATCAAAACCTGGCTCACCGCTTGGCTTTGCTTGCAGCTGTTCTGCTTGTTCTGGGCTTGGCACAGGACAGCTGCTGCAGGGCTGCATTCTGCTCACCCTCTGTGTGTCCTTTTTCTGACTCACCTTCCATCCAGAAGCCACTTTCTTTTTTTTCCCCTCATTTTTTACTCATTAGTGCAAAGGGAGTGATGGTGCTGCTGCCTTAGCTGTTGCCTCAGCTAGACACAGGGGAACTGCGTCCCCAGGCAGATGGGAGATGTTTGCTTGGTACCAGGTGCTCACCTGGGACAAAGAGTAAACAACAGGATTATGCAATTTTCCCCCTGTCCTCACTTGCGTTAGTGCTCTCCCATGAAGGTTCTTCTCTGAAACAACAGGGTTCATTGGCTGGACTTGAAAGCATCCAGATAGTGCCTCAAAAGGCACAGGTATGCTTATGTCAGCAGCATTAGGGAAAGTCAAAGTTGTGGGTATAAGCAACCCAAACCAAGCTGAGAAGCTTCTGTTTGATTCAGACAGCTGATATCTGGGCAGCAGTGAAGTTTGCATTTGACAGCTGCTGGACTCCACCCTCTTGATTTCCCATGTCCAAAGTCCCACAGTGGTTCAGAAAGGAGGTTTCACGTGCGTAGCCAGGTAAAGGGAGAGCCAGGAGCATCCTGAAATGGTTCAGCGTGAGTTTTGTTTTGTTCTTAGCGTTTGTCTTTTTAGCACCAGAAATGGGTGCTGATGTCATTCTCGTGTTTGCTGCTTAGTTCAGTGAGAAGAAAGGATGGCTAAATCAGGGCCCTGCACAACGCACCACCCAGATGGCTCAAAAGACAAATGAGCGAGTGCTGAAATGAGGGGCTTTTGTCCTGGGCTTGTAAAAAGAAGAAAAAAAATCAAGCAGCTTGAAAGTAACAAGCAGAAGTGAAGTTGATTTTGAG
Source organism: Pavo muticus (assembly GCA_016647715.1). Classification (NCBI taxonomy): domain Eukaryota; kingdom Metazoa; phylum Chordata; class Aves; order Galliformes; family Phasianidae; genus Pavo; species Pavo muticus. Next base: position 1,357,742 of record JACDJE010000022.1, read on the forward strand.
CCTGATTTTTGCATTCCTCTGCATCGAATCAAGCAGTTAGTGCTGCTATACTTCTTCTGTGTTAAATAGAGAAGCAAAACAAAAAGCAAAGCAAGGCAAAGAGCACTGGGCTGCGAGGGAGTCTCTTCTCTTTAGCACTGTTTTGGCATTCAGATGTGTTGCTGCTGCTGGTGTGCTCCCAGCCTGTATCCAGGCCAGGTGGGGTAAGAGACACTCGTCCTCACGGTGGCCTCAAAGCTGGACGCTCACCTGCAAGAAGCATCCCACATTTTAGTCCTTGTCTGGGTCCTAGATATTTCACCGGTCACGTTTCAGCCCCTCATCATCACAGTGTCATCTCTGCAGAGCACAGCTGCAGGCTGAGCCAGCAGGTTAACCCAGTTCTTCTACAGGAGGTGGTACAGCAGAGGATGGAGAAGGGGCTACAAACTGGAGGACCACAGATTCTAGAATATGGCACTGCATCAGTTGCTGACACCAGCAAGACTTTGTTAAAAGATTCCCTTAAGGTTCCCTATGACAGTGTTACGGATTTACAGCTGGTGATGCCCATCTCCCTGTGTGGTGCAAAATGAAGTAAAGGGTTACAGGCTCCCTGCTTCCAGCAGTCTTCCCTCTGTGGGTATTCTGTAACTTGGGAAACAGGTGAAACGACATAGCAGATATTGCATGACATTTTCCGGTACTGTGTGATTGTAAAGTGTAACATCACTTGTTTAGCTTATGCCACACAGCAGCTAGGGAGAGAGCTGGCAGCCAGTGAGTCCAGAAGAAATAGCCTGGGGAGAAGATAGGTTTTCATCTGTTTTTTCCCTGTGTTACCAGTAACACAAACATAGCAGCATAACACATATGTGCTAAAATTAACAATGCTGCATTATAAAGACCTCCTTTTTAAAACAGTGACTGGTGGAAACTGCTTACGAGTAAAGCTGAAAAGGGAGGAGTACAGCATTGTGGAAAGGGCGACAAATATTCTTCTAAAATCTGAAATGTGAAAACTCGTTGACAAGCAATACAGGTTGGCTGACAAGCAGTATATACATAGGGCAGTGATCATGGATAGATTATGTATTTATTTTTTTACCTAAACAGTAGAAGATATGAGGCACTTTGAGCACGCCAACCTCGTGGTATTCGTGTGAATTCATGTTGCTCTTGGCTGGGATTACACTGCAAGGCAGGGAAGGATCTGTCCCCAGGCTCATCATGGCTGGACAGATGTGAGGTGCAATGCCAAATGCTGCCTTTTCTTCAGGCACTGGGGATGTGGTCAGAGAAGGGGGTCTGTTGTCCACAAAGCACACCTGTCCCTGTAGAGCAGGTTTGCTGCTTACTCTGTAGCTGGAGCAGTCTTCCTTACCCTCTGCAAGGACTCCCTCGTCTCAGTCTCTCAACGTTTCAGAAAGCATGTTTCTTCCTTGGGTTTCTCTTTGTGCGCACTGGGGCTGATGAGCTGATGTGATATGACAGCATAGCTACAACTGCAGAAAACACAGGAAGAATGGCACATTTTTTCAGGGTAGGCTCCATCCAATTCTAACATTTTCTTGGCATGTTAGTGTGTTAATGCTTCTTGTGCTGCAGTAACTGACTTTTTGATATGGAGGTTTGCTAGAGAAAGCATTACAGAGCATAGTGGGATATTGGAAAAGAAGTGGGACAGGGAAATAGTCTGTTTTTAAGAAGTGGTAAAGTCCAGCATGAGAATGTGTACTCAAGATAAGGCATCACAGTAAAGGTAAAAGCTTCCAGTCACCAGATAATGTTAAAAACATTGGGAATGTGACATTCACTTGTGTCCTGAACAGCCACCTTGTAGAGGAGAACACAAGCTCATCCAGCTGAGGGCTGATGCACAGGCTTCTCCAGTTTTCTTAACGGGTACATGGCCTTTCATGAGCTTTCTGCAAGAGTCAGATTTTTCCAGCCTTTCAGACCTTATAATCTACAGGAGATTGAGGAGCTTTGATCTGTGCTTGTCTGTGTGTAAACAAGCATAGAAAATGCAGGGAAGATTAATATGGACCAGTGTTTTTGTAAGCATTTGGTTGACATCTAGGCTGTTGATCAGACTCTTCCTCAATTTCTATGTAGACAAGACCCCAGTGCACGAAGATAATTAGACTTGGTGAAGCTGATAACACTCGTGCAAAAACTCAAGGCTGAGACCTCCTCATCTCTGCCAAAGAAAATCAATATTTTCATTCTTCCGTAACCTCAATGCTCTGTTTAGCAACACCAAGCCTACATTATGCTGAAGCTTATGCACATAATTAAGGCCTTGGGACTTTGGAGGTGTTTTCTCCATAATTAGATTGAAGGAGAAGGATGGCAGGGGTTTTCTTTTTATGGTTTTCTACAGTCTCAGTAGAGAAAAAGAAAACTAAAAACCTGAGTGAAAAGGATCGACCCGTAAACCTGGCAGCCATCCATGCCCCACAGAAGTCAGACTCCTGTGCAAGCATTTCCACCCACTCTTTAACTAGAAGGTCAACAGAAGAGCTCCAGTTTAACCAACAAAAAAGGTACTCAAAGATCCCTTATGAAACATGGATAGCTTCTCCACTAAGAACTTCAGGAACAGTCAAAGTGGGCTCACCGATGCACCTTTGCAAGAGGAGTAGTATCCTCCATAAAGAGAGAATTATAAGCTGTACTTAATACACATTTAGCCGTATTTAGTTGCTGGCACATTTGAGTGAACTACTTTTGGGGGCTATAGATACATGATGTTCTCTGTTGCTTAACAGACTAAGGGGAACATTGGGAAAGGTTTTGTTCTCATGCTGTGCAGCATCTCCCACTGTCTTTTGGGACTGTAGCTGAGTGCAGGTTTATAGGGTTTTGGCAGAAATCTTGCCCTGGCTTTGGGTTATTACCATAGAATGTGCCTGTGTCTTCCTCCTGTACAGACAGCCCTCATCTTTACAAGCCATTGAAATTCCTTCCATTGGCATATACGAGATAGGTCAAAGCAACACAGAATCATACCTGAAGCTTCAGAAGAAATGTGGGTAAGGGCTGGAGCTGGAGCTAAGCAGCTTGGCTTGGCCAGATACAATGGCTCTGGCGCTGTTCAGACCCATGCACAATCTCTGGCAATATGTGTGTTATAAACACAAATCTCTCTTTATTTTTACTCGACAGAATGTTTTCTGAACAGCGCTAGAATATTGAGAGTAAAAGCAATTATTCACAAACAAAGTAAGAAGGCAGTACTTAACCTAATAGCTTTTACTACAGGTGGTGCCTCGTACAGAGAACTGAGTAATGACTGCACTGCAGTTTAAGCAGCCTTCTGGGCTGCAACTGCACATGCAGCAAATGTATCTTAAACAATTTCACGTGAAGGGAGCCAGCTTCCTTGGAAGGAAAGTGCCAAAGACAAAGCTGACACCAATAGCAGCCAGAGGTACGAGTATTCCTGGGTGCTCAGAAACAAAGGAGGCTTTAGCAAAAACTTCAAAGAGAGTTTGTATCTTATCTATATTCATCCTTGGTTCCACTTGCTTGCAGTGTTCTCTGCCTTACAAAGGAGATCAGCTTTTGTGGGGACAGCTGGGACTGGGATGGCTTATTGTCAAGTCTCAAATGTCAATGACTAATGCTGATTTACATGCAGATTGCCTCTCAGCTTTATTTTATTTGGTTACTTATTTCTCAGAAATGCTGTCATTTGCTTCTGAGGAACAAATCAATGAGAGGGCAATAAAGAAAATGTAATCTTATTGGCAATTCAGGAAAAAATAGAAAAAAAAGAAGACGAGCATTTCAGCAAACGTAGCTGCTGGTAGTTTTCCCGTTCAGGTGTTTGCCAGATGTCAGTCTATTTGAGAAGAATGCATGTCGTGCTACATCCGGAGCTGCAGTTGAGCTCAGACTCTGCTCTGTTGAGTTAGCTTTGAACCCCTCTGCTATTGGTCTGAAACAAGAACCGTTCCATCAGCTCTGCGCCCTCACTGCTAAAGAAGTGAACTCCTGTAGCTCTCACCATCTGGCTATCAGCAGAAAAGGATTTTCTTTCAATGGGAATGTCTCCAGTGTGTTCCAAACACTATCCACTTACTTTAGTGACAAAATTAAGCTATTGTGGGCGGCCCATCCCCTGCATTCGATGCTTTAATTTGGTTCATTATTTCCCTGTCCTCCTCAGTCTGGGCCCATCACCTGCTCTCTAATGCTGGATGCTCTGTGGGGTAGGTAGGGGCTCTGTGCTCTTTGTCTTTACAGTGACTTTGCAGTCCTTCCTCCTGCTGTATGAAATGTCTTTGTTAATGGTGATAAATTAGTCAGAAAGATACTGACCTAGTATTTTTGCAGATTTTGTGTTGAGCTTGGAAGTTTGTGTTTTGGAAGTAAGTAACTAAACAGTGACAAGAAAGTTGGAGGTACAGCCATTGAAAATGAACTGCGGTTCTCTACCAGATTAACTTTGCATGGCAGTTTCCAAAATGCAACTGCACTGCCATCAGTTCATGTTCATATTTCACTCTGGGTGACTTCAATGGGAATTTGGTCCCCAAACCATTCAGAAGTGGCAAACTGCATTCCAGAAGAAAATGGATTTGCACGAATGAGGCATAGATTCAGTATCAGGAGACCCCACACCTCCAGCTGTGAGGTCCGCATCACCCCAGCCATTAAAAAACAAGTGGACACACAGAGCCTTGGGTCCCCGTGTCCAGCTCCTTGCTGAGCTCAGCCCTGCGTGCCTGTGGTGATACCAGCCGTGAAACGGGGCTAATAAAAGGACTGTCACACTGATGGTTACCTGGATGTAAAATCCTGAAGCTACAAAGGCTGTTTTGATTGGGACAAACACTTAACGCTTAGGATTTACTGTAGCCAATTACTCGATGCACAGCCCTCGTGTGCATTCAGAAGAGTTCGGGGGATTTATAAGCACTGACAGATAAAAGCATGGAGGGACAACCCAGCGTTTGTGGATTTATAGCCAAACTGCATTGATTTTATCCTTTTCATTTTGATTTGGGACAGACGTAGGAAATGATCACCGGCTGATGGTGACCCTGCAAATCGCTTTCTAATGGTGATGAAAATCTTTTATTAAAGATTTACGTGGAGCGAGGGACCAGGTGACAACTTTTTCTGGTGCTGAGTGAATGTGCTTCAGAACAAATAAACATTACTGATGATGTGAACGTTCTTTCTTGAGAATCTGTAATAGTTAGAGGATCCTTCTCATTACAGTCAGATATCTAACTACTAAATACTCTGTTGGGCTGCGTTCTGCTAGCGAGAGAAACGCAGCAACAAATTTATTTACCTATTAAATTCTTTATGTGTCTATTACTGCCACCAGTCTGTGGCTCCTCGGAAATATAGGCTCTTATTGACGGGATCCCAGATGCTAACTAGAATTTAATTTAGTTAAATGGTTTAAACTACAGACTGTCTTTTTCCACAGTTGTGCACAAACAGAATGCGAGAAAGCCATTATCAGTTGCTTGGGCTAATTTTTTTTTCCCCCACTATTTGCATCCTTCTTTCTTTGCATTGTAAATACAAAATATTTACAACTATTTATGTAAAATACTGCTTTTTTTTCAGTCAGGAAATCTGCTCTCTATGAGGAAAGCCATAAAGTTGCTGTCAGTGCTGTTGCTCCAGTTGCAACCGTCCAGCGGTTGTAAGACACTGCATCTGGCTCTAGTCATCTTTTTAGTAGATTACAATAAAGTGAATCCTTAAGGCTAAACCCTCTAATTTACTGAAACACATGCACATAAAATTACAGCTGTCTCACAAAAGCTTTCAATGATTTGAACAGAGCTGGGATTCATTTAAGCGGTTATAAAACTTAGATAAGCAAACTTCTTTCAAAACCAGCAGAAAAAAAAAAACCCACAGCAAAATACCAAAACCCAAACACCCCCAACCTGCCAAACAGAGCTAGTTACTGGTTTATCGATTGGCTCATCAGCACCTTACTCTTTATCTCTCTGTGTTCACTGACACCATTTCTCCTGTGTTCCTTGGCTCCACGTGCACCTTGGTCCCATGCAGAGAGAAGAATTTGTCAGAAAAAATAGGGCATTTGCTGAGGTAAAAACACAGTTTTGCATTTAAAAGTAAATACATATATTGTGTAATGTTCACCTCTCTGAAAGTCAACTGCCTAAAATTTGGACATCTGAAGCTGAAGGCAAGGCAGCCCCGGATTGTCTGCTAAGGACAAAGAGAACCTAGAGGAAAACAGTAAGAAAGATGATTATTTTCAGGCAGCTTAAGTCATCTAAAGATGTAGGACGTACCCTTCTGTGCACCTCTGGGGACCGATGTAAAACACTGCGGAGAAGGGGAGTGAGTTTTCTGTAAAGACTCAGGCAAATGTGCTCAGCTGTCCTCCCAGGAGCGAGCTCTGCTGTTCTGTAGTGCCAGCCTCCCCTCGTTACGTTGCTCAGCTCAGGGCATTCATTGCACCTATGGAGTTGGTTACATTTCAGTAATTTCATCACTGTCTGTTCAAGACAGCTTGGGGTGTTTCAAAACAGCCCTTAGGGCGCTGCTCTGAACTTTGTTGTCTGCATCAGAAATGTCTGACAAAGCCACTGAAATTGCAGAGAGAAAATTAATCTATTGGTTTTCTAAAGAGAAGGTGATGTGTTGGCAGAAGGTGGTGCTGTTACCTGATGTTGCCGCAGATAACTGCCATGTCATGGAACAAAACCCATGACTTCAAAAAAGGTATTTTTTTCCCGCAGCCATAGGTGTTCTACATAAATAGACACAGATGAGGTTTCCCAGTCCCTGAGATATAATGAAGTGTTCTTAATTAGAAGTCAGGCAACCGGGCCAACATTTATTCCAAAAGAAAGCGGGATATTGGGTGAATAGTGCTCGCAGAGAAATAACTGCTGCTGCGTGATGGCTTTCCAATTGGGGTGGCTGATTTCACCCAGAAGCACAGGCTCCCACGGGCTGGGTGTCATAAAAGCAGAAAGCAAAAAATGCGTGATATAAGGGATGGCTGGAAGTTTCAGAATGCCTTTTGAGAGCGGTGTGCCTTCACACCCAAGAGGTCAGGAGAGAAAACCCAGAGAGAGGTTTGGTTTGGAAAAAGCTCTTTTTATTTCTGTCTTCTGCGAGCATAATGCAGTCAGGTGGCACATGGTGCTGGGTTGGGTGCACGGAGCAATTCATGTGTGTAGCACACATCACTTCGGGGTTCTTCAGGCTGGCTCCACCCTCCAGAAACATCTCACATCGTATTAAAAGAAAGGGGACAATCTGTAGCTAATGATACACTGATAGCAAGGCTCATTCTGAGCCTTTAGAATACATGTAGATTGTATTTTCAAGCTTTGTGTTATCATCATAAAAGCCAGAAACTTGTGTGTTTAATGAAAGATGAATGATTTTTGCCTATTTCTGTGCCTGAAGAAAGCCCAGTCGAGGCTGTGGTTATGATTTATGGCGCTGGAGCAGAACGTGTGTGCAAACAGAAATCGTTATGTTGTTTCCTATAGTTCATGTTAACTAAAGGATTAGAAACTGTGACAATTGAAAGCTTTATCTATTGCTGGGTTAGAACTTGGGCTGTTGGCAACCCTGTGCTGTTACCATACTTGGACCCTACTGAAAGTTCCTAATTCAGAACATGTTTGAACTGGTGTAAGCCCCTGAATTGTCTGACTGGTGTGTAGCAGTTGAGGTATCAACCTGTGTTCCAGAGAGTTGTGATGAATTTTTATATTCAAGAGCTTTGGAATCTCTAGATATACATCAAACTTCTTGAGTGTTGGCTGGAAACAGGACCAAGTGTCAAACCTTTTAAAAATCTCTTTACCTATTGCTAAATCCTCAGTAATTTAATCTCAAAAAGAGGAAAATGCTCCATACTTACTAGGAGAGAAGATGGGGCAGTGAAGAAAAAAAAAAGTCCAGGTTGTGGAATAGATGTGTCAGGATTTGTGCTCTCTGCTGAACTGCCTCAACAAAGAGCAGCAGCACATCTGAAGGGCTGGAACGTGTGTGTGTGGTACACGGGGGGCTGTGATACTGCGGTGTTCAGAGCTGGGCAGGGTGGGCCCTAAGTTTCAGAGATTAATTCACACAGTTGCATTTTGGGCCATATTTTCAAGCTTGAGAATGCTCAGCTTCAACTCTCTTGTTAGAACAGCTTTGTGGAGGGACACATAGCCAGCCCACGAGTACCTGAATTTAGGCTGGGGGGGTGCCCAGCTCTCAGGATCTGGCTTTTAGAGACCAGGCACCACGCCATCCCTTCAGAGGAGACAGACAGAACTGGTCAGATGCCATTTAAGATACAATTCAGTCTGAGAGCTAAAGGCTCTTGCAGGATTTTCAGACCTTGAGCATAAGGCGGCTTTTTTTTTTTCCAATTGGATTTCACGGTTGAAACTTGGTGTAAGAATTGCAAGGCTGGGGAGCAAATAGCTTTTTATGGAGATTTGAATTACATTTTACACTTGAAAAATCAGTCTAAGCAGAGAGTGGAAGGGCCTGGAGCTCTGTGCCCTGGTCCTGCTGCTGGCAGCCTGCACGGGGCAGCGCTGGGTGGGGAAGGGAAAGGGAGAACCACGGGGGGATGGCTGCTTCCTCCTCTGAAGCCCTCCATAGCAGCCACTGACAGAGTCTGTGGGGACTTCGTGATGGATGGAGTAGTTGGCAGCCCTGCCTATGGCAGGGGTTGGAACTGGGTGCTCTTTGAGGTGCTCTCCAACCCAAGCTGTTCTGTGAGGTTAGCTTTCATTTGCCCCCCGTCAAGTGATACAGGGAGGAGAGGTGGTTGCTGCTGCTTTCTGGATGGCTGCCATCAATGCAGTAACGTGTCATTTGCTTCAGCTGAAGTCTCCTCTGCTAACAAATACCATTGCCACTTCAGTAGAACATTTAAGGCTGTTGATACTTAGTATTCATCTGATCATGGTGACATGGACTGTGTCCTTCTGTATGTGAAAATCCAGCAATTTTCTGCAGGACTGCAGGTAGTCCTCAAAGCATCTGCAGGGCTTCCCATGACGTGTGCTGAGAGGTGTATCTTTATTTGATTCTGTGATTAACATCTACTGCAGAGATCAGCAAAATTAGCTACCAAGCAGTTTGAGAAGAGTTCACAAGGTGGAAACCTACTTTTGGTTATCCTGTGAGTGCTAGTGGAAAACAGAAAATGAGTCCAATGGTGGCACGATCTGACCCTGTAACCGCTGCTGCTCAAGTGAGTTCTATTGGTGCCACGGGAAGCAGTTATTTATCATCCACAATCATCTTTTTTTCACCATTTTTTTGGTGTGAATTGCTGAAAAGCAAACCTTTCTCGCAACTAATTGTATTTGCTAATTACCTGTGAAAAAGCAATTATCTCCTGGTGATGCAATTCTTTGGGAAGGCTTTTTTTTTTTTTTAATTGGTGAAGAGGGAAGGAACCTCTTCTATAGAGGTTGTTTTCAGAAAAAGCATCTCAAATATTGTACCTGATGTATCACGTTAGACACATCAGATTGGGTTGCATCAGCAGTGTTGCGTTACGTTACATCACCGAGGTAATGTGCTGTGACAGATCTGCAATGCAATGTGTCAGCTGGAAAGCAGGGAAAGATGTGATTTCCCGAACAAAATGCTCCTTAAGCTTTATGGCATCTTCCCCTCCTCCAAGTAAAGAAATGGCTGTTTAGGTGTTGAGGTGTTTCTTAAAAGACTCAATTATGCTCAGAAGAATTTGAAGCTGTTTTGTTGTTGCTGTTTTCTCTCTCGATGGATAATTATCTAATCCAGAAAGAAAGATATCTTTGCTTCTTACATTTCCATTACCATTTTATAATTTATCTGTGTCCCCAAACATTCAGCAAACTGAACAGGCAGTTTCTAGGAGGAGGAATTCAGCTGACATGGTGAGGCATTTTGGCAGACACTTGGCTGTGGTCCTGCTGGGATGCCAGAGCAGGGGAGGAGGGAATGGAGGCACTTCAGCTGTAGCTTTGCAGCTAGAGAGGACGGAGCAGCAGAAACAAAGGAGGTGCACTTAAAACTGTTACGCTGTTTAGGAAGTGGGAGCTATGGAATCTACATGAAAGCAAAAATCCAGATATTTTGAGCACCTCTTCACCCTCTGCATTGTCAGATATAAAGGGTAGCATTGCTTCCTTTTCGTTTTCTTTTAAATAATCTTTCATGATGAGCTACTCAAAGCTGTCCGATGTTAACTTCCTCTCAGTCATAAATTAAGCTTCAGTAAAACCGAACCAATATACAGACAGTTTCTGAACAGGCAAGTGCTGTGCGATAATGGTGAAGATATCGTCACCAAGCTGTGGAGGTTAACAACCCCAAACTGCTTTGATAATTGTACATACTCAGATACAAAGGACTGAGATGTTTGCTCTGATTTTAGTGAGCTCTTGTGACTCAGTACATTTGGCACTTCAGGGTTCAGAATAGTCACTTGTTTCCTACAAAGCAATGCCCTCAACTGTGTTACTATTTGGTTGCTCGTTATGGTCCCATTTAGATCTTTCTATTGCTGTGCAAATATGCCTTCGTTTCACAGTAACTTGCCTAATGCTGCTTTGTTTGGCGTTCTTTGTTGGAAGGATCAGGGTTCTGGTGCACTCAGAAAGAAATCAGCTTAGTAAATCTGTAATAGCATCGCTGTTTAAACAGCGCCTTGGATCACTACAAGTAAAATGTTGGTTATGTACCTATGGATGCCTTTCATTCCCAGTTCAATAGTTTTCTTACAAAGGGCAGCAGTTGTGTGGGAAACACTTACCGTTTTTGCTTACTTTGATTTAGCACTTCAGGACAATACCGAGATTTTACAGCCTGTCCTGAGTGAGGTGAAGTGCATAATCGCTGTGCCCAGGGAACAGCCTGGGAAATGAATTATGGGTGGGCAATTGCTAATCTTTCCCTGCCAACCTCCACTTCTGCTTGCTCTAAGCAGGTATTAAGAACATTCAGAATAAAGGTATTAAAAGGGTAGTGAGGCAGCTAAAATTCAAACATGCTTACAACATTTCTTTCAGGAATAATCAAAGTAGGCCTCTCGTGTTTCTTGAAAATAAGAGCTATATGTCATTTCACCTTCAAACCTCTGCAAAAAGTGTTATGTGCCCTATTTTACCCACCAGTTACTCCAGCCATGCTGCTAACCCAGACCCCATTTCTTCAGTCCACCCCCGGCTCTGTACCCTCTGTATCTTGGCAGTATGGGGCCACCCCCCACCCCGCACTGATGTCTGGTTGTAGGATCCCACGTCAGAGCCAGGCTCCCCAGATGTCTGTGCAGTCTGATGTGAAACGCATCCTGAAGTCTCTCTGCTCTCTACCAGCTGCATGGGAAGCCCCCCGAGACGAGCCCAGAAGTGGACGCTTCCAGTCTGGCAGCCAACGTGCTCATGTAAACCATGCTTTAAATGAAGGGGTGGTCTTGGTGCTTCTGCCACTTGTTTCCATCAAAACAGTGATGTTCCACCTCCCATATTACATATGTTGTTCAGATCTATAAAAAAGTGGAACAATCTTTAAGCCAACTATTAACCTTGCTCTCTATATACAAGCTGGTATTAGCTGTCACTAACCCTTATTCTGCATTCTGAAACCCTACTCTAGGCCTTTTCTTTAAACCTGTTATTAAGTCTGCCTTTCATGTCTAAACCTGGTGCAGTAATGCAATTAATTGCTTTACTTAACATGCAAGGTTATAAGTGATCTCTATGATTCCACTGACGTTAAAGAAATAAATGGAGCTAAAGTGATTCTCATTACAAGGTGATCTTTATGCAGTCTTTGGTTGGTGGAACCAGCAGCAGATGTGTATTGCAGAATTAACGTTAAGAGTTATAACTGCCACTGCTACACAATGGCAGGACACAGAAGAATCTGCACAAGTCTCGTGCTTCATTTTATACTTCGAAAGAACTCCTCGGTTGCACAGCGAGCTCCTCCTTTTGTGCTCTTCTTTTCCTTCTGGTTATAAACATAGCATCTGCTTTTCCTGTGGTGTACTGGGAAGCAGAGAAGTTCAAGCAACTGCTCACAACGAGCAAGAGGTACTTTTCCTACTGCAATGGGAAGAGTACCCCTGTTGTTTAGTTCCAGGGTCTCAGCCTTTTCTGCTGATGAATTCACAGAGGAACATGTGCTTGGTTTGATCTGACAAAACATCCAGGCTTGTCTCATGATGAGACTGCAAGAAGTCATGCGATGGCTTGGGAGTAGAAGTAGGGAACTTGGTGATGCATGCTGATAAGTGCCTAATGCGATAGCATCCCTGCCCAGAAGGACATGGCTGTGTGAAAGCAAAGCAGGTAAACAGGGAAGGCTGGTAATTCTGTTCGTTGCTCACTGAGTGGGAAAATTTCACACGATTTTCAGAAAAGACCTGTAGTGATCCAGGAAAGCAGGTGACTAACAAAGTAAGGTTTCTGCAGGAGCTTTAGGGTGAAGGTAATGTTCACTTCTGGCTAGATTTACAGAAGATGTGATCTAGGTATGCCAGAACAGAGCGCACAGGAAAGCAGCAAAAGACTCCAGCAGACAGAATAGCTGCTGACGAAGCTGCAAGAAACCACCTTTAGAGAAGCAAGATTGAGATGAGGAAAGAAACATCCCTAGGTGGGGAAAAGAGGATGAAGAGATTAGACACAATGGAAAGTGTCCACCAGGGTTGGAAATATTAATGTGAAGAAGAGAGTACAGCAGTGCTCCCTCCTTGGAGAGGCTGCTGGAGATTTGCATTGCTAATTTGCTTGCTTGAAAGTTCTCCCAGGCTTCTAGGGAGGAGAGGCAGATGTATTCCCGCAGGGCAAGGCAATAAGTGTTTGTGTAATTTTACCTCTGTGTCCTGAGCTGTGGAGGTACTGGGGGTGAAGCCTCATGGCTTCTGAACAGAAAACACTGAAACTTAACGGCAAAGAGAGCTCGTTTCCAACCACTGTATCTTCGTTAAGTAGCACATCAGTAGGAGGGCAAAATAACAGTTGCTCTAGGCCCAGAGAAGCTTTTGCATTGCTGCTACCCCAATTATTTCCTTTTTTACACGTGCTCAGCAATCTCTTGCCTCTGTAATTACAGCATTGAACACTGCAGCTATTAGATACAGTCACTAGACTTTTAACAAGCCATCATTACTTGCACTCGGAATCTTACAATTTAAAAACAATGTCTTTGAGAACGGTGTAACTGATTTCTCCTTTACAATAACTGCACAGACTTGTGCAAGGACGTGCATGTCTAAAAGCTGGTTGCAGCCATGGGCTTTGCTAAGGAGCAGCAAAGAAGCCAGGAATAGAGCTGCAGAATTACGATTCTGATTCATATATTCTGGTTAAATTATCAGTAACATCTCAATAGTGAGAAGATAACTGCCAAATAAGAAAGCAGTAAATATCTGCAGCCCTTGAGGTCTTGTGTCGATGTCAGAACAGCGATGTATCGTCTGTTTGGAAACCCAGAGAAGTCAGGGAGGCAGGTGGACAGGATCTGCCTTTTCCCAGCTCCCCCTCTCTCTGGCTATTTCTTTCCTGTACTCTTTGCTCTCGAATACTGCTGAACACTAAAAAGAGGTTGTGTTGTGTACAGCCAGGTGAGCAGGGGCGCAGCGGGCCACCAGGTGACCTGATCAGCCCATGGATTTCTGTGCTAACCCCAGGTGGTCAAGCAGAGCAGGCATTTAAAAACTCATCCATCTCTTGTCTTACTGCCTTTGAATTTGCATAATTAAAAGCGAATTGCTTGCTCTATTTTAATATATGCAGTGAAAATGCATGAAAAGCTGAAGAATTACAGCAGTCCAGTAATTCACGTCATGTTCCATTCAGAATTACAGCATTCCAGTGCCAGCTCAAACACCGAGGAATCCCTGCCACCATAAAGCTATAATTGCTGAATTAATAACAGCAGGTTCTGGAGAGTGACTGCACAGACTCTCTGACCCAGGTAATAGAAACACTCATGTTAAAGTGAAGTTGATACATTTGACTTAATCTATATAGTATTTGTCTCTAGTAGTGAAGATCATTGCTTTTCCATCCCATAAGAAAGCTGCGGTGAGGTGGTATCCTTCTGGTTTAGCTTGAGCTACCTGCATTTGTTAGCCACTGGGAATTAGAAATTAAATTTTCAGGGATCAGTCAGATTGCATTTCCTTCTACCAGGGGATTTGTACCCCAGTCTGTCTGCCTAGAACTTCTGGGAGGTGGAGTTCCCATCCAGCTGCAGAGGGGTGGGGAACAGGATGTCGAGGGAGATGGTGAAAGGCTTCTGCTAACACCTCATTACTCCAGAATGTATTAAAAACTACAAAAACAATCCCTCCCCCTCTCTTCTAACTCAGGAACAAATTCTGTAGCTGGCGCTTCGCAAAATACTGTGCCTCGTGGCCCCCACAGCTATGATGCTCTTCAGAACTGGGATAAAGGGATGCTCTTTAAACAGGATAATAGGAAATATTCAAATCAAGTCATTTTGGCTAGAGGAGTTACATTTTTCCTTATATTTTCAGTTTATTTTTAAAAAAGAGTTTCCCCTAGGCATTAGAAGGACCTGGTAATCCATTTACCATGACTTCCTCGGGTTTGGTCCTTGAATGGGACCTGTGCTACTCTACATTTATTTCAGTAGGATTTGTGATTCTTGGTAACCTTTATAGGCTGACTCAAGTCATTAGGGACAAATTGCCCATGTCAAAGGATCTGATTGTATCATGGAATTGATGTAGCGCACAACTACTCACGTTGCAAAGCTCAGTACAGCAAAAGCCAAAGCGTGTGACCACTGAGATGTTGGACTTCTCAGCTCAGGGCAACGTCCCGTGCTGGGGATCTTAGCAACAGCCTCTCCAAGGTTGTATATACATTGTGGATGAAAACAATTAGCAGTTTTCAGGGCTGGGAATTCGGTTCTTTTTGTAAGAATTACCATCATTAATTAAGATCTCTTTTTTTCCCGTGTAATTATTTCGGCTCTAATTCTCTTGCAGGTTCATAAATAGTAACATCCCTTTGTCCTGGAAAAAGTTCATTTCTTTCTCTTTGTCACCGCCCTCATTCTCTGTCCTACTCATGGCTTAAGGTAATTAAACTTCCAAAGCCCGATCACCTCTCTGAAATATTTAAGCATGATCAAAGAGATTTTCATGTTTCTTTTGCCCACAAAGCTCCATGGGAGTTTTGAATGCAAACGCTTTCACCTTTCTGCAAATGACTGCAGAAGAGGGGCTGGGTCTGCTGAGGGATTCTTTCTTTCCAACTGGGTTTGCTATTGCCCAGACCTCGTGCTACCAAGTTACGGTTCAATAAGCAAACATTTCAAGCCTTGTGACTTGTAGGCACGGGAAAGGTATTTAACCTCATCTCTGTAATTGCCTCTTTGCCATTTAACACTGAGGTTCCAACAGGTACCGTTGGATGTTGATACTACTCTGAGATGAGCTGTTGCATCCAGCAGATTTCTGCAGAATGTATGTATGCAAAGTGCTCTCTGCAGTTGCCACATGCCTAACTGCATACTTACTTGTAGTATGCACGGTGGGCTGATGCATGGTGGGGAGGAAAATCTTCTCAAAGGGAGATATGTAGAGCGTGATTACCCAGAAGAGCTGAATCGAGGACCTGGGTATTTGAAAAGAAATACGTGTAAAACTGTGGTGTCAAGGCAGAAGGCAGAAGGAGATCCCTCTTTTGACAACTTGAATTTGTGGAGGTCTTTCTAAGCTGACAGGCAAGACAACCATCTTCTTGTTCTTTCACTTCACTATGAAATCTGCTTTTCCTGTGCAGATATTTAGCTTGCTGGCTGATGTTTTCTTGAAATTTCCTTTATTAAGTAAGTAAGCGTCAAGCTTTTCTACCAGAAAATATCAAACACAGCTAAAGGTCAAAGTAAATCATGAATGAAATTACAGAAACTGATGTACAGTGGAGGATAAAACAGAATGTCAGATGGCAGTTTACCTAAATGCTATTCCCAGAGCAGAGGCCAACCATGCCCACTCAGAGAAGCTCTGTGCTGCCGAGACCCGCTCGTACTGTTCTACTGATATCAGGTTGGGAATAAGACTGAGATTCCCACTAATTTCACCATTAAAAAAGCAAGGATTTGTAGAACTTGACTGAATGCTTGTCTTTCAAGAAAATATCTGACTTTCAAAAGCATAGAGATGCCACGAGTACCAGATATCTCTGGAGGTCTCTTTTACTGCAGCTTGACTGGTATCAGGGAAGAAGAAATTTTTTCTAGATATTACTTTCTCTAACTTCTTGGCTTAGATGATGAGGGCAGACAAACTCAAGGCATTTTGCCTGCTGCGAGCACAGAAGTGCTATCTATGGGCAGCTAGCAGGCTGGGAGGGTCTGTTAGATCTGTCCTGACGCTACTGGTTTCTTGCCTTGGTTCAGTGTGCAAAATCTTTCTGGTTTCCAAAGACTGCCAATGGACTTTCAGCCAAAGCTTGCCATTTGTGGTGCATTTCCAAGCAAGCCTGGAATAACACAACTTACGTTGGCTGTTGGGCCGGGCCATGAAACAGAGATGTCTGACAAACCATCTGAATTTGGCTTAGGAGCAAATCAGTTCCACGAGCCAGAGAGACAATCATGGCATTTCATGTGTCTTGTGTGATTTCTTTTTTGAGTGAGGGTTAAGCGCAGAATCTGTCTGGTTACCAGGGTTCCTATTTAATAGGATTTGTAGGAATGTGAATACTTCCACAAACAGATATATACATATTCAGAGGCTTTGTGATCATACAAAACTTAAGCAAGAATAAAAGTAATCTTTTTTTTTGGATTTTAGGTCGTGTCTAAAAAGAGTAGCAAAAGTGGAGAGAAGAAGAAATGCACGTCCACAGATCACAAGCAGAAAAGGAGACATTCTGAAATACTTTGATGGTAACAGGAATGTTGTCTCCTTTCCAATGTCATTTTTTTTTTAAAGCTCAGTAGGCAGCAAAATGAAATGTTTTACGGTTTTATCAAGTGAAGCAAAGTCAATGCTATTATACTTGCAATTTCATGACCTGGTAAACAGAAACCTTTGTGCATAAGGGTCTGAGTGTCAGCGGTGTAGAAAACTGATGATTACGCTGCCTTGTGAAATAGGAGCTCCCTCATAGGAAACGTGTGCTACCTGAAGCAGCATCACCTGATATCTGCCCTTGTGGAGCGTGACCCTGTGGCCAATGTTTATAGTGAGACTGAGAATGAGGAAAACCGCCGGGACAGTAAAACTGGTGATGTATTTCGATATTTCAGCTTGGGCTATATGGAATATATATTGCCACTTCAAGTGCAGTGTTTCTCACCGAGCTTTCGTGGTGGGCACATTAAGCTGCCTGCAGGAGGAGAGCACGGCGGCTGAGGGTTTGCACAGAGAGCAGGGGGTGGCTGCTGTCTGCCGTTCCTGCTGTGTCTTTGTTGCATGTGTTACTGGTGCTAGCACATTTTCTTTCAGTCATTAGAACATTTAATTTGCAGCAGCTGTAATTTATATTTGTAATTTTGTCTGAGATCAATAAAAGAAACTGAAGAGATTAATAGCCCTAGTTTCAACTACGATAAATTGAAACGGGCTCTGTTTCCCTGAAAAGCTGTATTTAAACAGCATTTTAAAAGAACAAAATGAGATGGGATATTTGCATGCTAGTATGGATAAATAAACCATGGTGTCTGGAAGAAATATTGAGAGGCATGAACACGGTCAGTGTGCTCTTCTTTGAAATACTGATGGCAGAGAAGTAATGTAAGCATTTAGAAATGTTTCTTAACAGCAGCAAGTGATAAACAGTCTTGAGACATGAGGCATGTATGAAGAGATTATTACCAAATCAACTTCCAGTCAACTCACAGAGGCATTTCCTTCCTTCCTTCCTCCCTTCCTTCTGTCACTCCTTCCTCCCCTCCCCCCAACCTGTTGCCTTTGGAGATGCTTGCAGCTCCTTCAATGAACTTGAATAAGGGCTCTGAAAAAAGGACTGTGTGTGTCTTTCCTCTTTTGAATTAAAATGGTCCAGCATCCATTCTCTCCACCTGTGCTTTACTGAAAACATTCAGTAAGAAACAGGAGCTATCAGCTATGTGACATAAACAGTCAGATTGTTCATTTCCTAGCTGTTAATATCTCTTTAGCATCACCCTCCATTTTAGTCTGTTTTTAAATCAATCAATTGAAATGTATTTGGAAAACAGAAGGCCCCCTTCGTCCCTTCACTTCCCCTTGGCTCCTGCTCTGAGCTGACCTTGGGAGGAGACCCCTTATCCCCTCTGTTCAGTAAAACCCCAAGATCCCAGTGGACTGCAGTCTTTGGAACTTTCCTCGCTACCTGTGGCCCCAACAACAGAGACTCTTAACTTAGCATTGCATCCACGGAGTGCTCACCGAACCCTGGACCAGCATAACGATGACCCAAGAGGTTCTGTTTCTCTTGGCATGTGCTCTTCCCCTATATGCATAGTTTCTTTTGGACTTCCTTAGCAGATCCTCTGGAAGAAGCAGGTGTTTCTCCACTTTTCCAGTCTGTGAACTTGAAGTTAAATTCAAAAATAATTCATCATTTTATAAATAAGTTATACAAGCTGTCTCCACAAATCTGTCACTGCACAGACAGGTGCCAACATGCGCAGTATGCAAGAACGGCACCAGGACTGGAATAAAGGATGTCTAAAAGCAATTACATTTCCAGATATTAGGCAAACACAATTATTTCAACTGCTAGTCAAAAACAGTTGATAAAATAATCAAAAAAGATTGACCCAAAAGCTGATTTTAAATCATTCTGTAATATGCACATAACTCAAATAATTGCTCTCTCATAACCCAGCCTCCATTAAAAGGAAATTTCACCTAGGAAAAAAATTGCATATTCAGTACAAGGTGATTAAAATAAATATATATTCTCCCAAATGCTGGAGATGATGTGAGGAACTGTATTAAAAAGTGGGAATCAATTAGGCCTGCACTGCAAACAGCAGTGTGGCCTGTTGTTGTAATAAATCATGCTCAACAGGCATTGAAATAGAAAGTATGACAATGCTCAGCCTCAGTTCACAGCAGTGGTAGGTGACCTGTCATGTGGATATAGAAGAACTAAGCTGGACAGTAGTAGGATGGAGTCATTAGGAAGGAGCTATTTTAGTAGTCCAATTTTCACATTAAAGTCTTATGATAGGACATCAAAGCCCCTAATTAGGAGCTGAATCCAATATTTAATACATTTTACACCCACTTCATATATGCATGAGATAGCCCAGTTTCCAACTAAAGCAATATCCAAGCTCTTTTTGACACCTAATGAAGGGAAAGATTGTTCTTAAGACCTCATTTTCTGTGCTGCTACCTGGTGGTGATGCAGGACTGACTTCAGTACTTGCGCTGTCTTACTTCTTCAGCATGTCAAAAGCAGGATCAGCCCGCTGTGCTTCAGCTGGGGGGACACAGGGGTACCCTCGTTAATGCATCTGTCTTTAAGGAGCCGTCCTGTGCTACCCTGCACTATCATCTTTGAAACAACACGGACTTGAGAAACGTCAAAACTTCAGCTATGAGCGCACAGTATTATTCCATAAATGGTATTAGAACTGATTAACCTATCAATCTCTATTACTCAACTACTGCAAATGAGACACATGCTCCCCTGGGGATTTACCTGGAGTAAGATCGAAAGGAAACTGCTTTCTCACTTCCCAGCTTGAAAGTTCAAAATTTGTTTCGACTGGTGATGCTACAAATGAATAAATAAAAGAAGTGACCTGAATAACTTGAGCGATCGCCTTGGGACTGAGGCAGGAAGCGTCTGAAACATGAAAAGTTGCACCCGTGTTCAAACGAGAGAGGCCCTCGTTAATTATTTACAGCAGCTGAAAGCTCATCAAAAATTTAACCAAGATTTATTTCTCTGTGACTGTGCAGGCACCACAATGTGCAGAAATGGAGGCTTTAGCTGTCTTAAGTAAGTGAAGCTCCTGAGTTTTCACCTCCCGGCTTGTCAGTGCTGGCTCAGTGCGGGCAGTGAAGCCTTTCCTCCTATCTGCCAGCGATGCACGCTAGTAGGGTGGATTCAAATTGCATGCAAATAAATAAATAGCATGCAGCATCTGAACTGCTGCTGGGAGGCTCTGAGGTGGCCCTCAACAGACTTCAGCTGTGGCAAGGCTGTGACCCGTCACTGTCAGTAGATGATATCAAATACAAATCTGCAGCATAGCTCTGCTCCTCTCCCATCTACAGGTACTGTGCCCTTCCGTTCTGTGCACACTGACTGAGTGAAGGCTGGGCCATTGCCCTTTGCTTTGAAGTCCAATGCATTTGTGATTTCTCTTTGATCAACACTGTGGAAAAGCCTGGAATGTTTTTCTCTGGAGTTTGTATGCACACAGGCATAAGAGAGCTGAGAACCTCAGTAAAGGTGAACCTTCTGAACTTATCTTGATTTTGTTAAGATTAAATTAATAATAAGTAAGTAGGACCAAATTATGTTTTGCCTTGAGAGACTAAGGAGGAGGGAGCAATACTGTTCTACTACTATCTATGTACTCAATACATTAAATGACAGTGAAAGAGCTTCACCAACGAGAGGAACAAGCTCTATGAACGACAGTGAGTACCTTAGGATTCCTGAAGCATCAGCTTCTTGCAGAGGTTTCAGTCATGGCACCTCATGACAAATATCTCATAAGGTCCCTGAAAAAGAAAAAAAATCAAGTATTTTCTCACCATCTCTGAGCAGAAAGGTCACAACACAAGCGGAAATTCAGTTTTCGTCAGCAGTGTCAATCTCTCTGCATTCTCCCAAGTTTCTGGAGCTTCCCAGAACCTCTTGTGACTGAGCCACTCTGCCCTGTGTATCTGTGCTGGTTCAGCCTTTTCTTGGTCTACACAGTCATGATAGGTAAACCTATTTGGGAAACAGAGCTTAGAGTCAACCGCGCGTCTTTCTTGCAAAAGCATCTGAAGCTCAGATGCCCCAGGCTAGGAACAAAGCAGAAGGTGCCAAAAAACAAGACAACAGCAATTCCTAATTTCAGTTGAATTCATCAATGGTGTACCAGCTCCCAGCCCCACTGCGACCATCTTTTCTGAAGAAGGCTACCGCTGAACAAGAAATGACGGAGAGCAGACAGACAAGGGGGGAGCTGGGAGGAAGAAACGGTCCACCCAAGGTAAGCTGTGCCATCAGAACACTTGGTGGCTGAGGATATCAGCCTGCTGGGCTGTCCGATCATCACTGACACTGAGGAAAGGAATGGGGAGGAATTATTCATCCTTTCTCGCAATACATTAAAATACTCCATATAGTGAAAAGATTTTTGGCAAACAGCTAAAATAAACTCCCCTCAAATAATGCTGAATATTTTAATGCTTCCTAAGAAGTATCTAGGGAAAGAAACTGTATAGAGCTTTCATTATCAGTTGAAGTATTACTGTATATTTTGATTCGTTTGGTTCAGTTCGTGATATAATGGAGCACAACTGATGTAACTTGGCTTGATGTGACCCCTTGTTACACACACTGGAACAATATCTGCAGAAGCATTTGAAATAATTACACATTTTTTCAGACATCTATTTTAAGGATCAGCGACTTCAAACAAGCAGTGCATTTGGGCATATTTTAAAGGCTTACTTCCTGCAATCATGCGCAGGTCATGGCTTAATCCTCATCAGAAAGAACACATTCTGGGATTCTGATTACTGGAGGGGGCAGTGAAAGAAGGATACACACAGAAAGAAAAGCATCAGAGTTTTCAGACAGAGCCCAGACTCTGGAGTCTGATCAGTAAATCTCCGATGAGAATTTCTGAGGGAGGTGTTTTTTTCCTTTACGTTTTCTTTGACACTTGAATGTGGCACCACAAGAGGTGAGACAGAATGGAGTCTCTGAAGAGTTGGTTAGGTGATGTTCTGGCATTGCTGAGCAGTGACATGGGCACAGACCTGGAAAGAGCCAGCTGTCCTGGCAGGGAGCAGGCAGCCAACGGGAGGAGCAGCTGAATCTGTTATTTCTTACTGAATTACTGAGAGTCACAGTGCTTTGAAAAGTACTTTTTACAATATTTTTAGAAACTAAAGTTTTTAATGGCCAGGCAACACTCTGAGTTATTTTAAGTGAGAAAGGAGCAGGACAGCTCTGCTTGGCCAGATGCAAAGCTGCTCTCAAGTGAGGGCTGGCGAAAGGCAGAGGGAAATGCGACAGCTTTCCACAACAGATAAGAGCTGGATTCTGGCCCATTTCGAGCTAGGTAAGCAAATAATTACCCGTGAATAAATTAGGAAGAAAAATGCTAAATATCCTTATTAATAGAGACCATATGTTTTTGGCAACTACTTACCAGAAGGCTCTTAAAAGTATGCGGCGACATTCTAGAGTTCCCAGTCACGTTTCCTACGTACAGCTCGCACACGTAGCGGGCAGAATACTGATTCTGTGGGTATTTTAAAACCCTGCAGCCTTACCATCTGCGAACGCAAAGCCTGTTTCTTCACCTCAAGCATACCTAGACAAAGTGTCCAATATCCACGTTTTTAAAATAACTTAAGAAAGTTGCACATTTGACACTATGGTTGAAAATGAAGTTCCCATCTTTTAAAAAGATGTAGGAAAGGAATTTCCTGCAGAACTTCACAGCCTTATTTTCAGACTGAAGTGCCGATATGTTTGAGGCATGGGATTTTACAAAATATTCTCTCATTAAAAGCTACTGTTACTTTTGCTCAGCTCTTCCCAACGCCCCCAGAAAGGCACTCGCATTCATTGCTAGAAGTGCTCTCTTCATTTGGTGCTGGTGACAAGTTTTTACACCCAGTGTGGTTTATGGGAGCCTCTGGGCTGCTCCCATTTTCTGCCTGCAGAACAACTTTGAGCTGAACAGCCAGAAAATGAAGCAAACACAAACCATACCGGTACCCACCTTCACTGCCAACCTCTGCAATCCAGTCATTGCCCATTATCTCCCCAGAGACCACTCCAAAATCAGGCTGTAACTGTCCTCCCCTCCACAGGTTTGCCTGATGTCCCGAGCACTGCCCAGGTGTTCCACCTGCACAGACAGAGGCTCTGCCTGATGGGCTCCAGTTCAGATATACGAAGGATGGCAACCAGAGGCAGAGTTCTAACGTTCATGTAATTAATCCCGTAATACATCATAATCTGATGTGAGCTTGAGTTGTTTATGTACCGGAGTGAATTCTGATTTGGGAGGGATTCTGGCTTCTCTGCGCCCTGCCTACACCAGTTATCGGGGATGCTACAGCCAAAAAACATCCTGAGCAAGAGAAGAAGTGGTAACAGTGTAAGATGGAGAAACTTTGCCTGGTGCTTTAAAAAAGAGAGGGTTTCAGGGGGTGTTTCAGCTATCTCATAGGAGAGTGATGAGTAACCAAGCAGTTCCAATGGCCATCAGCTGGGGATGGCAATGCCACTGCTGGGCTTGTGTGCACTCCTGCATGGAGGCTACGGAGGAGCCCGGATGCAGTCGGGCGCTGCCTGCTGGTGGTACCGGGGTGTGTGTGCTGGGGGAGCCGGGGCTGACAGGCAGCTGCTGACACCCAGGGCTGTTCTCAGGCTTTCTGGAAGTGGGGGAGAAGCCAAAAAGGCCAGCCTGCACATTTCATAAAGCTGACCAGTGCATTTCTAAATTCAAATATTTTGATATTTAAGCTAAGATTTAATCTCGCCACTGTGAAAAGCCTGTTTCCCTACCTGTTACACTCAGAAGCACTTCTGCAGATGAAAACTGAGCCCTTCCATCCCTCAACCTCCCACAGACATATGCACGCACATTATGTCCCATGTTTAATTGCCTTTCAAAACTGTCTTATCTTGGCACAAACTTGTCGCTGGTTTATCTCTGCTCAGGATAAATGCATACCTAATCTTATTACTGGATGCGTGCAGAGCAGGCAATCTCATTAATAGCCACCCTTAAGGGATTTCTATCCAGGGATCAATTTCATAATTGGAACACAGCTACATAATATATAAATATACCCTTTCGATGGCACAGCCTGCTGGTCTCATGCTGTTCTGTCTTGCACATCTCATGAAGAATTAAAAAAGAAAAATAAAAGAGAATCCAGAAAGTATTTTTAAACCAGAGATCCCTTCTGGAAGCTTGTTAGGTTTTCAGATCACACCACAGGCTTACAAGCTTGATTTGTCAGGTTCATGATTGTTACTGGGTGTGTGAGTTCTATCATTTTTAGCCTGCGTAGTCACTAAGAATAGTTTTCCCCAGCACTGCATTGAATTCTGAATGCTCTTTGTCGTAGCATATAGAATTCTATAATGGGAAAAAACCTGACTTGTTAGCTACATATCATTTTCAGAGCCAGCAGGAGCTGTAGAGCTTTTAAGAATTAAATTATGTTCATTTATTCAGTGACTGCAAAATACCCTACCAAGAGCCTAATAGCTTAAAGGCTTCCTAATCAACTTTACTTCATCATTAAATAATTATGCTTCACATCTCTGAAATACACTTTTGTCACATCTCATAGAAGGGATAGTTAGTGAATATGAGTCATTACTGAGGCTGAGCGAACCATTCATAATTAAACCTGAGCCACGCAAAGCTGCCTGGTCTAGGGTTGTGTGAACCTTTCACTGAGCCTGGGCGAAGTTTCCAACAAACTTCAATCCAATTATATCCAAACCACAACAAAACAATATGTATTCGCTCACTGTACAGACCTACAGCAAGCTTCACTTCCTTTAGTGGATTTTTTTCCTCGTGACGATCATTACAGCTCAGTTCAAATGGGATCGATTCACTCTCCCCCTCCCATGCTGGAGGCATACAGTGAGGATGGGCACCACTGATGCTCTTGGTATACATACCTGAGAAAACAGCGAGAAGCAGTGCCAGCGTTTCACCTGGATCTACCTGTATGTAGCTGTGAGGAGTGTAATTGCACACGAGGTTGTTCAGAAGGACACCACTGAGCACTGCTAGTCACATGGAGAGAAATTACTGTCATAACTCAAAAGGAGAATATTAGTGGAAAAGATGATGAAAGAAAGAAATGCCAGAGATGTTCATTTACTGTGTTTGCTTACCAGCAGACTGCAAGTCACTCAGAGTTGAATGTCCTCATCCCCAAGGCTGTCAGCCACACCATGTCCTGTCCCTGCTGGCTGCACAGCAGTGATGGCAACACGTCTGCATGGATGCGGAGATGGAAGCCCAACGTGTGTCATCTCCTCTGAGGCTGCTCGAGTTGCTCTTCAGTGCTTCAAGGGGGAAGACCAGAGAAATAATAAGGCTTTGTATGAGTGATAAGACTCCAGTCTGTATTGTGATGGCTGTTCACCATTGGATCTACTTCCTAACAGATGGGACAGATGCAGGTAGGGTGGAGGGGCCAAAGGCAACTGATGAAGAAGTTTCTTTGGAGCTTGCCATTCTTTTTGCTTCATTTATATTTCATTAAGCATGAAATTATGTTTATAATTGTATTAGACAACTGTGTGAGATATTAGATCATAAGCCCAGACTGAATTGAAGCCATTTTTAATTAGTTATTGATTTGTTCTGTTTTGTCATTCTTAATGCAATAATGCCCCTGAATTCAAAGCGCTGGAGCAGGTGTGTTATCTTAATTCCAACAACAGGCACTCTGCTTAGCTCCTAACCAACCAAGAGAATGGAAGTTGGTGTTCTTTAACACACTGTGGTATCAGCCACTGATGCGTGTCTGCACAAGGGGTGTGAAGGAAAGAGACGCTGCACTCCAGAACAGACAAGAGAAGGGAGCCCTGGGCTGCAGGCACACTGCTGGGAGGAAACAGTGCTGAGGAAAACCCAGGATAAGCTTTCAGAAAGAAAAAAAAAAAAAGAAAGAAAAAGGGAAAGCAGGAAACAACATGCAGCTGTGGGAGGTGTGAGACACCGTGCTGGGAAGGAGCAGAAGCCCATTGCCCTGGGGATGCTGTGTTGCAGCACCAAAAGCAGCAGCCACCGCAGACTGCTGGGATCCAGCTCAGCCCCAGCAGCTGCAAGGACAGGGAGGAACACTGCAGCTCAGCGAGGCTGTGCTCTGTCTGTGCACAAAAATCAGAGCTAAGAGGTTTGGGGTTCTTTGTGGTTTTTTTTGTTGTTGTTATCTCAAATCCATCAGGACCTCAGCTCCCAGTTATACTTTTCTACTCCATCCTGTGATGTTAATACATACACAAGGATTCACTTGGACTTCAGAAGGACATCTTCCCATGGTGTAAGAGCCGCAGGATATTTCTCGAGGTGTTGCAGACAATGATGGCTTTCATTTAGAAACAAAAAGAGGCTGCAGTCTGTCAGGCACTGCTGAGGCACGTGAGCAGTTCCTCAGCTCACCTTCAGAATACTTTTTTAATCACTTTCTGGCTCTCACACTTACTCTGCAGAAGACTACAGATCTCCAGCGCTTTGAAACAAAGCTTTCCACCTTTCAATACCTTCTCATTCTGTGTGACAACAGGCTCCTCGCTGCCACTGATCTCGCAGTCTGACACCCCAACAGAAAAATATTTGGAAACCCGTTCCTTTCCACATCCGAGCTCCCCCAATAATAACTGACTCTTAGCCTTTCTTTTTTTTCTTTTTTCGGCTTCTCCTTTCCTACTTCCTTTTCCCAAGTGCAGCCGCCCACATGGTTTCACTCACCGAAACAGCCCACGGTGAAATCAGACAAACACTCTGACTTTGCCACCGGCCCCAGTGGCAGCCGTACCTCTGAAGCCGCCATTCACCTCTAATTACGCGTCTGCTGAAATCATGCAGAGAAGGAACAGTGTAAGTCATTAGCCCTCCTAAATGAATGTGCAGCTGAGTAGCTAACAAAGGGATTAACACTTGACAGCAGAAGCGTTGCACGCTGAAGGGGAGGGTCATGGGGTGACTGCTTATTACACAGAAATAATTGCCATCCAGTGCTGAGAGAAACCGATGGCTGCAGGCTGTGTTTACTGCAAAGAAATGCATTTTTTTCCTCTCTTTTCTTATCCCTTCTGCTTAATCTTCCTTTGCACAAAGCGGAGAGGAGGCCCATTGCTGGGCAGGGCATGGTGGGGAGCACATGAACAGGTAATGTGATGGGAGCTGAAGCCCAAGCAAGTTCGATAGAAATTCTCCTGCTAGACAGAAAGCTTTCACCCCGATGAAAAAACCTCGTATTTTTTCAAGTTTTCAGAATGCTACTTCTCTTGTTCCTGTTACCATAGCATGACATCTGGCTTTATGCAATGTTTAAAAAGATATAATAACGTGATTATAAAGACATAGTGAAAATATTTGTCTTTATCTATCTATCTCCATAGGTTTAGGGGACTGTGGTCATCCCTGTCACCATGGGGCTGTTCATACAATCACAGAATCGCTCAGCTTGGAAAAGACCTTAAAGACCATCGAGTCCAACCACAACCTGACCATACTACCCTAACTAACAACCCTCTGCTAAATCGTGTCCCTGAGCACCACATCCAAATGGTTTTTAAACACATTCAGGGATGGTGACTCAACCACCTCCCTGGGGAGCCCATTCCAGTGCTTAACAGCCCTTTGTGTAAAGAAGTTTTTCCTGATATCCAACTTAAACCTACCCTGGTGCAA
Organism: Pavo muticus; assembly: GCA_016647715.1. NCBI lineage: Eukaryota > Metazoa > Chordata > Aves > Galliformes > Phasianidae > Pavo > Pavo muticus. The sequence goes on from JACDJE010000022.1 coordinate 1,385,312, forward strand.
CTTGAGGCCATTTCCCCTTGTCCTGTCACGTCACCAGTGAAATGAATTGCTGAATTGTGTGTGTTTGCTGAAAACACACTGCACACATTAAAATACTGCAATATGGAAGATCCTGTTTAGCAGAAAGCGTGATCTTACAGCTAGTTAGGAAAGATTTGGGGTAAGGCTTCCTGCTGGAATGAATACTCATCACTCTATTGAAATCACTGCAGCTGCTATGTTCGAAACGGGCTGAGATAGATACGTTCCCTCATCTTCAGGCAGACAAGGAGAGAGCAACGAGTAAAGCGATGTAGGAGAATTCAGTACACATCTGACACTGAACAGAAAGGGTCTCCACGGCGGACCTCTGAGCAGGGATGTGTTTTGCTTTCGTGCCCTACCTGGTGCTGGTTGCGATGCAGAAGGCGTGTCCTAATGCAGGGCTAGATTACGTCCCACGCAGGATCCCCAGGTGGGCAAGGTTTGGGTCTGCCTTCATTTTTCTTCTTCCTTTCTTCAAACACTACCAACAACACAAGGCAGAAAAAAAACCTTATTATCGTTTTTAGGAAAGAAAGCTGCAATTTCAGAGCACGACAGCTCAGCTGTAAAACTTTAACTGGACTACGTATAGATGTACTTTGACATCTTCAGCCCAATTGAAAGGCAGTGGATTTTAGTACAGGCATTTTAAGCTATCAAATGACAGCTGAGATGTAAATACCACGGAGATACATGAAAAGCACAGCAGCACTGGGGTGGCATGGAACAATGTGAAAAGGGTGTTTACATCCAAACATGACACGCACAGTTGAGCATGAATTCACATTAGCTCAGCTTGCGCTTCAGACATCTATTTATTAACTCTGGGTGGAAACAACTATTTTTCAGTAGCAGAGTTCAAGTATCACAAAGGGTTTTTAATGACTTCTATAAACCTTAGCACAGCTATTATTCCAAAGCCTTACATCTGAGCAGCAGTGATGCTTAGGCTTTTCTATTATTCACCTCTTTTTTGGCATTCTTTCTTTCCGTGCCTTCAGTGACGTGTCCGTTTTCCCATGACATGCCTCACAGAGATTTGCAACAAGTGAAGCTGAAAACAAGAACCCACGTTCTGCCTCCTGACGTGTCACTACTTCACTACTGTGCTGCAGCCCAATGAGCCCATGCATGACTGCAGCATCCTGGGTGCACACGGCCACGCTCCGAGAGCTCCTTCCACCCAATGCAGGAGGGACTCATGCATGCCAGTGCTGCTCATGGGCAGAGGCTGGAGGGAAGGCCACGGAAGATGTATGAGAATAAAAGGAAATTTATGCGTGAGCTGATGCACATCCCATGGAGCGTTTTCCACTCACTGTGGGGTACTGCTTCCTCTTGTCTGATTATGTGACATCCGGTTAGTGTATCTTCCTGATTTAGTTCTCTGCATCACTCTGAGCACTGTAATCTCTCTAATTGGTGCAAAGAAGTTTTTCCCAATAAGGTCAGAATGAAGCAGCTTCTCTGTCTGTGCTCCTTCATGGTTGATTTTGCTATCAGCTTCAGAAATCATGCAGGAGGAGTCTGACTTTGTTCCATTCATTCAAGAATTACTACGTTTGCAGCCACAGAAACAGTATTTAGGTCTGGATACAAAGGAAATATAACACCCTGGTTAATTTCCTGCATCACTGAAATGGAGCTTCTGTCAAACGGGGGAGGCAGACATCGCTGATGCTGAAGAGCCATCCCAGAACCAACCCTGCAGCGCTGTTTGGGAACAAAAGGTAGAAGAGATGATGGTCGATGAGATGGAAATGCTGATTAGAAGATGTTTTTGGATGAGATAAGCAAGCTGGCTTGTAATCTCAAATTCTTAAGTCTTCTTGCTGTGTTTTCACACTATCCTGAGCCTGTTGTTATGTCTGAAAACAGCCCTTGGTCTATTTTTACGCTTCAGGCAACATTAGTTCAGATGAAAACACTCTCCCTTGCCCTGATTTGTTAAAGCCCTAAGGTTTATTTCCTGACGATAAGAGGGCGGTCCCAGCCTTCCCAAAAGTGCGGATTTTCTTTAACACAAACACTCCTGAGCTATTTGGCTCAATGTGGTGTTCAGATGTGAGCTGGCAGTCGGCCGCCCAGAGGTGCCCACGTCCTTCCAAGCTGCACCAACACATCCATCCCATGGCTGGAAGAGCGCTGGGTCAGGAATGTGCTCCCAGCAGACGGTCTTGGAAAGAGCAATAAGGCAAGCCTGCCAGAGATAAATAGCTGATTTGTCTATAAGCAGCTGTCTCAAAGCAAGGATACTACCAATAATATTGATATTTCTCAACAGCTTGTATTTGCAGTGTTAGAATTGCTTGTACTCTTGACTGCTTGAAATTCCTCTGGTGGTTTTTATCGCAGGATGTCTAAATTATTTAGCAAGATTCATTAACACCACGACAGCCCCACTGCTGACTGAGAGCTTCCAATGGCCACTTCACAGAGCAGCCATCCTGAAACATGTTGAGTCAGTGAGAAAAGGACAGGAAGGGCTGAGGCATCCCTAACTCCAGGAGAGCAACAGGCATTATAAAGAAGGCACGCATTTTTCATGTTTATAAGGAACAAGGAAGTGGTGGATGTGTAGAGCTTCAAAATGATGTGGTAACAGTGTCCTAACGCGCAAGAAGTTTGCGGAGAAGGTACTTCTGAAATACTGTCCTGGTCACCGAAGGGGGAAGGAAAGTGCCTGGCTCCACATGAAGCAAAGGTTTAAATTAGAGACTGGAAAAGCTTCCTAATGAAGGGTACTTAATCAGTGACCCTGGCTGCTAAGGGAAGCTGTAAAATGTAAGTTCTAAAGGACCAATCAGACTAACACCTGTCTGAAAGGAGCACAGCAGCATTCTGCCTCCTTGCAGCAAAAATGGACTTAAAGCCACTATCATACTGCAGCGCTGTTTTTTATCCCCCCAGGCCCCACTCACATTCCAAAATCTCATTTTTGCTCTGAACATATCACATATCCCTACACTGTAAGCAGGTCCTCCAAGCTCAGCTGCTTCCAGCCTGTCTCACTTGTATAGCAGTAGCCTGTCTGGAAAAATAATAATGGTAAATCTATGTCTTGTCAGATCAAAGTCCTCTTATAATTGAAGTTAGCCTAATTCTCCTGAGCAGAGCATCCTTCCCTAGGGATAAAGGTGCGTTCTGACTTGTGAGCTGGTACTGCACCTGAGCTCACTTAGGAAAGTCTCTCTCCTATAACCTTCTTTACTTTTTGGAGGGGTTTGAGGATGAAGATCCTTGAGGAGAGGGAGGGGTTATCGCCCTGCAGCTCTCAGTGAGGTATGCAAAGGTTCTCCCTAAAGTTCCCTAACCTGACTGATTTGGTTTCCTGGTGCATTGCATGAGCAGTGTGGACACGCAGTTCACAGTTCTGGGTTTCCATCCCAAAGCCAGGATCCTTCATGCCACACTCAGCGCTGCTTCCCAGGCCTCCAAATCCTTGACTGCATTCTTAGTCAAGAGTTACAAGAATGATAACCAGCACTGTAAGTCAGCAGTACCCCCCTCAATAAGATAAAGCAGCTGTGTTGGCTCTGGAGTAGCTTAACTTTAGACTTCTGAGTATGATGAATTATTGTTTAAGGAGATGCATTCGTAATTCTGTTCCTCCCAAGCAGGTGGTTGATATTTTGAGATCCCTGCTGTATCAGCACTGTGTATATTTGGCATAGAAACTGCATGAATATTACAAATTCTATATTTAATTGAGTCTCATAATGAAACCCTGTAAATCATAGTCAGCCCATCAAACTAAACAGGAAATTGATATGTTGAGGTGTTAACTAATGTTATTCCTTTCCACCCATACAGGTTAGACAAACTTGATCATTTCCCTAAGAAGGCAAAAATGATGGCAGAATCAGACATAGTTGATGTAGTTCTCAATCTGAAAGTAACATAAAAATCCTCATTCCTAACAAAAACGTCGAGTAACTTGATAAAGCACCTTCACCTACAACAGCTTCCCTGGGTCAGGTCTCAGGCAGAGCACGGTGCCAACTTCTTGTTCAGGCCACATCCTAAGCTTCCCTACTGCAGAGCGCTCTTTGTGGATGAGGACATGGAGCTGTGCATTACACTGTATTTTCTTAACAGCTGTTTCAAGCGCTCTCTAGATTTACTTCCTATGCTCCTCCAAACCCTATTCACACTGCTTCTCCTTACTGCTCTTACAGTGGAATTCATCACAGGCTATTTAATCTGGGTGAGGGCTGAGCATGCACACAGGTCTGAGTCCACGCAGCACAAGTACAAATTGCAGGGCTGCTGTCCAAGGCTGTGGCCTTGCTTATCAAAAAGCAAAATGCCTGGGGAGTGACCTCGATAAGCCAAGGTGACCCCGAAGCATCACAACCCAGGCAACTGCAAGTCTCAGCATGCGATAGGCAAGATGCACACTTGCTTGTCACAGGTCAGGGAAAGGTCCTGCTGGAGATGGTTTGCAGATGACACATGTTGAAAAGCCTCTTTGCTGTGAGACTAGGCCCAGGATGGTTCTTGTGATAACGTTTTAACATGACATCTTTGTTGTGCAGTACAATAGTGATGCTAGAGGAAAGTAACTCAGGTCAGCAGCTCCGGTGTTGAGAGTAAGGGAAACAACAGAGGGAAGGGTAATCTTTACCTGCTGAGGTAAATGCTTCTCGCTGCCCCTGAAAAAGCAATTATGGAAGATCGAAAGTAAGCTGGTGAGAGCATGAGCAGGAGAAACGACTTCCACTGTGTTGGGGAAAATGGCAACTGGGAAGCACAGTCTAAGCAAAGGTGGTTTTCCTAAGGAACATACCTACTTTACTTGGTTTTCTTGCCTATCAGAAATGATCCAAGGCAAAAACTGACCAACTGTTCACAAAGAGGGCAAGTGGGGTTCTGTACGTACCGAGGGGCTCACTGCAAGCATGAATACCTGGAGAATTCAGTGATTGTGAATAGCGTCCCTTGAACACGCAGGACTTCATGACGATGGGATAAGACCTCAAGTGTATGCTTAAATGTAATTTTCATGTTTTACTATTACACAAAGAAAAATCATATTGCCCACCAGAAAAGAGCCTTAGTTTTTCTGCAGTAGAAATCAAGAAGTAACTTTGCTGAAGGCACTGGTATTAGCTAATGAAGTTTCAATACATTTACACATACTAAACAATACCTGCATACACCCTCCTATTGAATTTAGGGGGCTGTTTTTACAGCAAATTACTGTTCTGCCCAAGTAAGACTGTGAGCATCTGGGTTTCCACTAAGATTACAGGTCTATTAGACTATCCAGAAGTTATGAGACTGCAATATTACCATGCACTGAAGACAGGTCCCTGGGAAATGATTCAGTAGAAAGATGTAGGAGCCCTATTTTCTCAGTAACAGCAAATCTGTCTGAAGCACAGCAGTTTCAGTGACAATTCAGCTCTTGGAGCAGAATCCATTTAACTTTGGATTTGGAAAGGCCAGTGCTGGAACCTAAGGAGCAGATTTGTGTGTCACTGGATTATAACGGGGAGGCTATTTTGCAAATAACCTGTCCTCTGAAACTGCTGACTGCAAGATGCTTTAGGAATATTGACATTTTGCCACAAGTACAGAAACCTCAGAGTCAACTCCCATCATCAGACAACTTAATAACACAGTTCACTTACATAAATGAAACAATTCCCTGTCCTCACAACAATTAGGAGAACATCCTTCGGTGATTATGCTACCCTGCAGCAAGGAGAAGGGTATTGATCCAGGCCTACATTTCATTTACAAACTATGTTTATATTATGACTCATATTAAGGGCTTTTCTAGGGAGAAAACGGGGGATTATAAAATACTATTAAATATTGAGCAGATGGCTTCATCTCAAAGAAAAAACATCCTTTGATAACAAGTAAAATGTTCAAAACGACTTAAGAGCAAGGACACTCACCACAGCGTGCGTGCTGTTTTGGAGCAAGCCGCCTGAGAATGGAGCCGGTCGGCTCATTTCACACTGCCGTCATCTGGGGACTCACTCAAGGGGCAGTCTCCCTTAAGATAAACACACAACATCACGGGAGGTCACTCCTACACCAGAGTTGTATGTGGTTGCGCATGGGGAACTGAATTGAGAGAGCCTGAGATTTTTTGCCCATAAATCACAGAGCCTTTGGTGGCACTGGGAACTGAATCAAGATTTTCAGAGTCTCTACTCAGCACCTCCATCTATTCTTCAAAGGTTAGGACCAAAGGGGATCTGTAACGACGGCAGAGTCTCCATTACTTTGGTAACTGTTTCAGTGCTGTGAAGGATTTACTCCCCACTTTGCCTCTTTGAAGCTAAGAGAAATGCAGTATGCCCAAGGACACCGTCACCTCCGCCTTCCCAGCCCTGCTCTTCTTGCAGACAGTGCTGTTGATATGGGAAGGAAAGAACTGGCTATAAGCAGAGATAATGCTGCCGCAAGTGAATGAATGGAAGGAAAAAAAACAAGTTTCACAACTGGAAACACTGCTGACAAATTCTGTTAATATTTCAACAGACGACCCCATGCCAGTGTTCTTCTGAAGCACTGCGCAGTGCATGCCACTGGTCAGCCGGTGGGACAGCCACCCAGAACAACGAGTGCTGCCTTCCTCCCCTCTCAGGGTGATTTGTTTCCACATCCCCAATGTTTCAGTATTTTTGTATTTGATTTCTGTGGGATGAATCTCATCGCCTTCTCATGGATGCAACTATCAGTGGGCAATTGGGCTCTTTAGCATTTCGGAGATGATCCAGCCTACTGCCATTCTCCATGTCACTGAACTTTACAATCACAACTTCATTGTGGCGGTGGCTGTGCTCATGCACCCTCTTCTTCTGAGGTTTAGAGAGGTCTTTCACTTCCTGAAACTCAGTGACAAAATCTATTCCAAAGGCCAAAGCCGTTCCTTGCGTTCTAAACACATACATGACAAAAAACCATCAGCTAATTAGTTCTAAATTAAAATTCAAAAGGAATGTCCATTATTTCTGGATTATGTATAAGCACCATTTACTTCATTTAGAGTTTCTGAAGAAAGATCAGCCACCGTGCCCAAGTACTGCTGAGAACACCAACAAAGCTGCCACCAGACGGTATCTTGATCGAACATGATGACCTTTAAGTTGGAGCTGTAGAAGCAAACCAGTTAAGAAATGTTTTCAAAACACACACGAAAGGAAGAACGATTATTCCCACATTCTTAATTGTTTTAAAAGGTTTATGAAGTAGATATTGTATTAAAACAATGGGATTTCACGTCATGCTGGCTATGTTATTCATCTTGGGGTGAACTTTCTGTTTTTCCATTTATGAAGCTATGCTGATTTCTTTATGCATGCTTCTCATTTTTCTTCACATATCATATGGTCAGGACAAAAATGCTCACAGCAGGAATTGATTACTAGCCAGTCACTTCAAGCCATGTGCTCTTCCTCCCTCGTAATTATTCAATAACTTTCTGTCCTCGTTCTGTTTAAAAGGTTTCACCCAGCAGACAACAGCTGGGGTCGTTCTTTTGCTCCTGAGTAATCTTGTTTGGTACAAACTAACAGAATGCACAAAGCAGCCCTCTACCGCCTCAGTGCTTCTGTGTACAGAAGCTCTTGGGCAAGGGGAAAGGCAAAAGCAAAAACATCTACTGGCACCAATTACATTTGCTTCTCTTTAGATTTTGATCCCGCTTTTACAATTAGACTCAAGTGGACTAAGAGAGTTGGAGCTGGGGTCAAATTTTGTCATGTTTTTATATAACGCTTTACAAAATGAATTCCTAATCCTCGATTCTGACTGGGTGGATCATCTGCCCTAAATATAACAAATATTAAAATTCAGGCTTTGCTGATGTCAAACACAAATGAGAGACTGGGAAGACGAGCGGAGTTGAGTGACCTTTCCATGTAATCCCAGGTTGGATCTATAGATTAAATATATTCTCTTCAAACAAATCCATTACCATGAAAACCAAAATCGGCCTCAGTTCTTGACTGAAATCCTATTGCTTATCTCTTTCCTTTTTTTCCCCTGAAGGTTTTTCTTCCGTTTTTCCTCCTTCTGAGCCCCATGGCATACCTTAAGCTCCTGCTTTGACAAGTGAAGCTCATCAATGTGATTGCAAGTGGGAGAAAGATATGTTGTTTATCTGAAAAAGTATCTAAGAAAAGGCCAGAGGAATCCAAATTTCTGCATCCCAGCACAGCCAGAGCACTGCTGTGTTATTGTGCTGCAGTTCCATATAAACGCCCACAGGGTTTGCTTGCATTGCTTTCCTGTTAGAAGGAGATTCGAAGTTTCTAGCCCCAAAACGTGAGTGGATCCCGAAACCCTGTGAATGTAGGACAGCTGGCAGCCTTGAACTTAAAGTTTAATCTTACCCGAAAGGCCGAACTTCCCAGTTTGGGTTGCTGTCTTTCTCTCTCGACTACTTGTCTAGACCACTGATAGGACTTGATATTCACATTAACTTGCATGGCACAAATGGAGAGCACAGCATAATCTCCTGCTGAATGTACTTGAGGCATTGCATAACCTGGCTGAAGTGAGGCCAGATGTTTACTGAAGATTTATATCCTTGATGCTTTGATTTGACATTGGTGACAGAGTAATCCAGAAAAGTGCTTGCACTGCAATCTCTCTCCATTGCTAAGGATCTATAGAAAAGAAAGGAAGTAAAACATGTAAACTAGGACTCCAGCTACACTGCTGCTTCCCTTAGAACTGCAATAATGAGGCCAGGCTGGGCCATGAATGAAAGCTGTAAACCACCTTCCATGGAACAGTAGGCTATCAGGTCAAGTCCAATAAGTGCTAACGCGCAGCAATTTTTTACCATCCCAAATCCAAAGTGTTATGACAGCAGATCACAACTGGGATTCAGAAGAATAGAAGAAAAAACCCCAAACATTCCCTCGCTGACAAAGAAAGGTAAGAAAACAAACAGAGCAGAAGCACAGGATGCTGTGACTGCAGTTATTCTTGTCAGCCTCTTTTGACTCAGTCATCTGCCCTCATCTTCACAATGGGTGTTTAGAATCAGTGCCCACTGACACTAATATCAGCACTGAGCCTTGTTTTGAGGATATCACACTGCAGCCACTGATTAATGCCTCTGTTCTATTAAATGCTTTCATTCTTCCAGTGGGAAAAGTACAGCAGGGTCTGTCACAGAGGTATCCTAGGCTGACGTTTTATCCTCCTTCTGTCACGAACTCAGAGGTGGGAACAGCTGAGAATAGAGAAACGAGCCAAAAAAAAAGTGAGCAAAAGATGGCACTCGGATCACTGCATGTCAGAAATGCCGTGCAGGACCAGAATACTGTCCTCACTCAGCAACGACATCGTTTTGTCACTGTCTTCAGAGTTGTTTTACCGGGCCCATCAGAGCTAACTGGACACAGCACCGCCCATCCAACCCCTGCCAATCACATTCTAAAAATAACATTCAGCTGTCACCAAGTTATTGGAATTCATGACTATTTTATACGCTGCCCACTCTGCCTGTTTAACCCCCACATCAGTCTCACGTCCTGGGAGACACCAGAGATTTCAGGTGAGACATACTGAACCCCAGGGACTGGATAACTCTGGATGATAACCATCATACACGTACAAAGGAGCACTGGAAAGGAAGAATTAAGGAGGATCTGCCACCATGGTGTGGTTTTGTACTGTTTGCATTCTTTGCACTGTACCAGTTTCCTGCATTGTCCTGCCCTTTACCAAACCCCATGGTTGTGGTTTGCAAAAAAAATGTGTCTGACTTTTTCACCCCCATCCCTCTGGATTCCAGCTGGGATCAAACACTGAGTACAGCAATCACACACGTACAAAAACCTGCCTGTTTTTGAGAAGTAACAGTGCAGATATTTTTCACTAAGTATTGTCTGTATTGTAGCTTAATATATCAACCTCTAGTGAGAGATAAGATACGCAAACATAGCGCAGAGCCACTGGTGTTGAGCATAAAGCCAGCATTGGCTTGCAATGCACTAATGAGAGGATGGGAGCCCACCAAGGGGTAGCAGCCTCGGGGAGAAAAGGAGGATGCTGAGAGCAGCTGGAAGGGACAAGCTCTTTTATGAAGCCTGTAGCTGCCATGGGGAGGAGGGCCTCGTGGAGGGCTATCTGCATCACCCTGAGAGCATTCCCTTGGGGTTTTGGTTGCACGGGACCTGCATGAAGTATAATGGACACCGGCATGCCTCCTTCTCCTCTACTGCAGCTTCCTGAGGATAGAGCCAACCCCCAGCAGCTCCTGCTGGTTTGCATCTCACCTGAATCCCACTGAGGTTTGTCACAAACCCCAGAGCTCTCAGACATCTGCAGCGACACTTTCTATGCTCAGCCAACAGCAGATAGCCTAGATGATCTTGCCAGAAGCAAAATTCTTGCTAATTCTCCCATCTCTCTCCGTAAGACATTAAAACAAAGTACCAGTGCAGCAGCTCACAAAAGAATGACAACACAGAGAAATTTCTAAGGTGATGGGAAAAAAGACTCTAGGTTCACTTAAACAGCTCCTCAGTTCCTGAAGGAGACACAGCATGCAATTCTGTCTCTGCAAATTTACACTCTTTCTTCCCCCTGTGCCCCTGGTGAGCTATATAAGGCAGCAGCAGGTTTGTCTGAAAGGCACAGAGGCTTTGTATCCAAATTTCCCTTCCACATACATTTGTAAGACAGTCTTTGAGCACACACTGTCACAATTTATAATTTTTTTCAATTCTCTTGCCTTTTTTTCTTCTTTATCGTCTCTGCAACAGCTGGGGGTGCTACTGCCAGATGCCACCAAAGAGCATCGAAACCAGGCTGGCCCTAACCCTAGGCTCAGAAGAGGGATGATGTCACAGCAGCCATAGGACACAGAGGAAATGAGAGACAGATGGATCTTGCCAGAAGTTAAAACTTCAACAAAATAATCAGACTCAAAACGTAGGATGGTAGCTCCAACTCGCAGGCATACACACCATTTTTTTCAGCTGTGTTCTTTGGTGGCAATTCATTTTCTCAAGCAACTGCTGGACTTCGCACACAGCTTGCAGAATATGTCTGAACTGTACAGGCAATAAAAAGGTGGGGAGTTCTGAGTTCTCTGAAGTCAGAAAAGAGGCACTAAAGAGACTTTCTCCTTACTAGTGGCCAAAAATATGTATGTTACTTTGACACAGAGTCCAGCCCCGCAGATAGCCATTTCCACATTGGACTCTTCTCACCACCTGCCTAGGTTAAAGCAGGCTGCTCCAGTTTCCTGTAATATCCAAAAGGATGCACACCAATGTGATATCCCTTCTTCATCAATCAGATCAGTGGATTTGTACCCTTTGGTATGAACTCAGAGCAAGGCTCAACCGCCTCTGTAACTACACAACCTAACTGCTACTCTGCCCCATTAGAATTGGCCTGGTTACACAGCAGTGTGTCAGAGCTACATGATTTTCCAGCAGCTGACTTACAGTGATGTCTCATTTGCACTCCGACGTGTCTGGAAACATCCACAGGGCCGTGGTGGAGCTGCCCCTTCCGATCATAGAATCACAGAATTGCTCAGGCTGGAAAAGACCTTAAAGATCATCAAGTCCAACCTCAACCTGACCATACTACCCTAACTCTAGTAACCCCCTCACTAAGCCCGACCACGGAGCCTGAAGGATGGCATTGTTTTCCCAGGTACTGCCTATTCACTGAGAGCTAAAGCTGAGAGCGTCTGCTGAGCCAACTGGGATAGGTAACAGCAAGCAGCCAAAGCCAGAGCTTGAATGGAACTTGGCCAAAGTAATCCAAGCCAGCAGGGTCACTGGAACCCAACACGAGCTGTCTCTAGGGACTGCCCTACTGCACATATATTTGGATCTCAAAAAAGACAGGAAGGCTCTGGAGGAGCATAGATCAGACCAGCTGACCAATACTGAGAACTTGAGCACTGCTGCAAAGCCGAAGCTTTTCTGCCTTATCATATCCAAAACTCATTAAAGCAAAATAGTGCAAAATGACAGAGAAACAAACTCTGATCCAAATCAATATTTGGAAGAAACTGTCAACAAAGAACTTAATATATATGCCAAGCTTCCCCTTAGGAACAGACTAATTTTGTAGAGACGTTCCTGAGTGGGAGATGCATCCATAAAAACACGTTGTCCCTGGATTTCACAGCAGCGTGGGATCTCCTTACTGAGTTAGCTTCCAGGCACAGCTCAATCCTCTCCTCCTCCCCCGTGGCCAGTTCTGAGCAGCTTCCCCTGCTTTGTCTCCATAGGGGTTAATTCCTCTCTGTTATGCAGACAGGGATTGCCCTGACACTTCCCACAGAAGAAAGTGGAAATAAAAAGTAGCTCCTTGTATGATTTGTGGAAAATGCAAAATACAATAGCAATAAAAACAGTAATGAGCTCATTACAACTGAAATGTCTCATTACTACTGCAAATGCCAATCATATACGTGTCCAGGTTCCTGATGGTGCAGGCAGTCCTTTCAACACTGTCCTTCCTTGCTCCAGGGACACGAGTCAGATACAAAAGCATGCAATCCTTCCTATTCCTGGGCTGCCGTCCTTCCCTTGGTTCCTAAAATAGTGTGGTGCAGAATGTAGTGCCTGGAGTGGGTAGCGTACAGGGCCAGACGCTCCGGAGGCAGCACAGCGGAGCAGTGCTTCCCCTTCAAACTTACACTACAGCAAGAAAATGGAGGACAGCAAGGAACGGTGTGAGCACACAACGGGAAGACGCACTTGGAAATATTTTAAGTGGGAGAAAAAGAAGTTTTCATCAACATACTGTGAATGGATTCAGGGCATTTGCAGATGAATGGCATAAGGTGGGATAATAATGCAGCTTCAGAAGTTTTAGGCCAAGGAGTTGGAGCTCAGCACACAGACAGTACATTCCCTGCTCATTGAGATTACCTGTCTCCTTGGAACATCACACTGGGGACGAGGGCATCCGCCTGCAGCTGGAGCACGGCTTCCTCTCCTCCCTCCAGCCAGGTGGTGTGGTTTCCTCACTTCCAGTGGGTTGGGCAGAAGGAGCTGAGAGCACACTGCTGGGGGTCATCAGCAGCCTGAGGATGGGATGCAGCACCAACAGCTGGCATGGGAAGGGAAGGCATGGTGCTGGCAGCCCAGCTGCCTCCTGCAAGGAAAGTCTGGCCACCAGTGCTGGGTTCTCCACTCAGCATCGCCCAGGCACAGTGTGCCCAAGCCCTGCTCAAGAAAATGTCCCTTTCACTCCCCATTAAACGTCCATATATATACACCACATGAGAGCTACAGCTGAGCTCCTCATGTCAATGCATCTATCCGTGCACAAGAGAAGATGATTACCTTCATTTTATAGATCTGGGATTATACTTCTGAGACCAGAAAAGGTCCCAAGAGAAGTTTGGCACCTTTCTCCTGGCAGCAACCAAGCTAAGGCTTAACCTTTACTGCTGACTCGGATACATCGCTCTTAGCCTGCACAGAGCTTCTCACGGATCACTCCTTTTCTCAAGATGCATTTATGTGCCTAAGGGATCAGATTTTACAGGACTTGGACTTTAAGGGACCTCTGCAGCACTACAGTCCCTCTATACACACACATCCCTGCGCTGTCTCTGCAGTGGTACGGCAGTCTGCAGCAGAGCAGGGGCTGAAACCTCTGTCCCCCTTGGGCCTGGCTGATCTGTAATTGCCAAGCAGTCCCCCTGCGTGCAAAGTTCTTCTCTCATTTGTAATCCAGGCTACTGGGATCGTGCAACTCCATCAAGATCTGCAAGGTAATAATGAGCGACGCTCTTCAAAAATGTACTTAAGGCTGAAAGTGTTTAAAGATGCTCCAGCCTGCAATTACCTATTACTCACTGGTGCTCTAAACGGTTCATTTTTCACATCATTCCAGGAAGTTGTAACTTCTTAAAGCAATGTTTCTGGTAATTATGGGAGAGCAGTGACAGCAGGCACAGAGCATTATCTAAGGCTGCAGCAGAGGCAGAAATGCCACCTCCTGCAAATGAGACAGTGAGTGTAGGAGCACGGCAAAGCCATGCAGCCCCCAGTCTGACTGCTTGGCCTGGCAGTGCTGGGGCCATTGGCCACCCAGTGGGACACTGTGTCTGGGCCTGACAGCGGGATGGCTGCAGGCAGGGCTGGGAGCATGGCAATCTCTGCAGCCAGCTCTGCCTGCTGCAGTTGGCCTGGGAAGAAGGGAAGGCTTCGGGGGATGTTTTTTCAGGCTTTCTAGTTTTAATTTTGAAATGTAGTCAAAATTGCTAAGGCAGCTGAAGGCGAAACCTCAACAATCTGCCTGCATGTCTGTGGCATTGCTGAGAGCTGCTCTACTTATTGCACTTACACTTTGGTCTGATAAATATATCGCAGTGCTTAAAGGAAGAAAAAAATACACAAACAAATAAAAAAGAGCTGCAGGCCCCTGGAACATCCCCTCTGAACCAGACAATGCAATTGCAGGACCAAGCACTGCAGCTGTCCCACATGTAACCCAGGGCAGGGAACCATCCCTACCAATGGCTGCAGCAGGCTCATTGGTCGGCACCACGTGAAAACCAAAACTTCAGTGGATGTGAGCTCCCCTGGCTGTGAGCTGCCTTGCTTTGGAAACACATCTGGGATACAGAGAAAGCAGGAGTTTAGCGTCTGCTGCAGGGAAGCAACTGATGGCACAGTCACATGTGGGCTGCAGGAGCCACCCAGAAAAAAAGCCTGGCTCCTAACACCAACTCGGCTCAGCACGCAGATTTGGAGCTGCTGGTATCACACCTGTTGGCTGAAAAGTCAAAGGTAGCAGCACATGAGTTGATCTTCATTTCCCCATATGTCCCCTATGTAGTTTAGAAACATTTCCAGGTTGTAATTTTCTACTCCAAGCACGTATGCAATGCCTCATTTCCCTGTGCTCACCCCTTGGCTGAAGTGATGGGACCACACCACCCCGCACTCTCCCAGCCTTGGCTGGGCTTTCCCATCTTTGCTGTGCATGCACACCAGGCACCGGTGCTGCTCCACGTGCCACAGATGCATCCCAGGTGCAAATCATTTCAGCACACCGGAGACCAGCAGGACTTCAAGGCCCAGTTTGTAACTCACAGGAACATCAAAGGGCAAGTTCCAGCTTCCTGAGGTTTTCCTCATCTCTCTACCGGGGTCTCATCACAGCTGACTTTCCGATGAGCAAAATAAGTGCAGCCCAGGCAGCCTCGGCACCCAATTGGGCTGAAGCAGAAGAATTGTGCAACATCTTCTAAGGATTGATATTCTGGGGAGGAGAAACATCACCTCTAGGAATTCAGCTTTATGGGATACTCTAATCCAGAAGAGATAAAAGCACTTACTAATTACTGCTGGGCTTTGTTTCTTTGAAGAATTGGGTTAAATCTCTTTTGAAAGCAGAAGGCTGTTTGTGCTCGTTAGATGTATAATTTAATTTATTTAGGAATTCTTTCTCTTTCAGGGTTTTGTTCTACCAGTATCTGTGCTCTTAACTCCTTTCCTTTCCTCTCTTCTCTCCCCAAAGATAGGAACTTTTGCTTTACTCTACATTTCTTTTCATTATTTAGCAATGAGCATCCTCGAGTTGATGCATCTTCTTTTTTTCTGGGGGTGAAGGGGAGTATTTCTTTCTTTTTCCTCTTGAAAATTCCTTTCCTTATTATGAAAATAAAGTGCTCCTTTTTTTCCTTTTTCTTCCCAATTTAATAATCCTTTGATATTAATTCGGAGACGCGTGTTTACCGACTGAAACACGTCTTCATGCTACACTGGAGAGAAAACTCTCAACATCTACTCTGGGGAGAAGAAATCATTGGAATCACCGTACTACAATTTATCTGCTAACCACTGCTTTGCAATATCGCAGAGGCAAAGAAAATTGGCCTGAAGGGGAACTTGGGAGGTTGTTCAATTCATATTACTTCCCCAGGTCAGGATCATCCAGCCTACATCTTTCCTAACAGATGTTATTCTAACCCGCTCTTAACAACCCCACTGATGCTACGTGCACAGCCCTCCGTTGCAACTTCTATGAATATTCCACTGTTCCCATTGTTAGAAAGTATTTTCTAATGTTTAACCTGAATTTCCTGAGAGGCAATTTGAACCTGTGACTCCTCATCCCATCCACATATATTTGAACTTGCAAGTCCCTCCAGCTGAGGGAAATGATCCAGACAAACTCCCAGGAGCTCTCAGCACTTGTGCTGCTCTGCAAATACAGCCCAAATTCTGAAAATCCCACAAACTCCCAACATTCAAACAGAGATCAGCATGCCCTGCCCATGCCTGACAACTATCGAGGCTTTGCTGTGTCAGTGGAAAGAAATGCCTCCTCCGTCACACACACAGTCACACTGCACTCAATTGCTCAGCTCCCTTCTCTCTCACCCCACTGCTGGGCAGGACAATGTTCTCCATCTCCACTCAGGTTCTGCACTGAGATATTTGAGTATTGATGGAGTACTTCTCCTGCATTGAGAACACAGCTTTGGATGGGGTGCTATAAATTAACTCTTTGTTCTGGAGTATACGACCTGGAGTTTGCTATACAAATAAAGAAAAGCACTGACTGTCTGTCTTGTTTCTTATCTGTAGGATGGGAAAACATACATTGCTATGGAGAATTCTGGCAGTTGCTGAGGCCGCTCAGCTCCAGCTCTCAGTGGCTTCCCAGACATCTGCTAAGCAGGGCAGAAAACAGCTGGGGCACAGCTATTTTGCAGCTCCCAGCAGTTGCAGCAATTTTCTCGCCCCTAGCCCTGGCTCTATCTGGTTATTAATTTCTGTTTTCAGCGTTGTTGTTACTACTACTATTCTAAACAACAATGGGACAAATTCCTTCTCAGAAATAGATTATTTTTATAAAAACAAATGTTACTACATCCCGTGACAGCCAGAAGAGAAATGTTCTCATTGTATAAGTGGATAGAATTCCTTCATGCTAGATGGTGGGCTACTAGGAACGATATTCAGAATAAATTGGGAGTCTGGATCAGACAATGCAGGGAGACACTGGCTTGGGCATCTGGACGTGTTGGCTTCTCTATTCCTGGAGCTTGGCTTCTCTATTCCTGGAGTTGCCTCAAAGGCACAAGCCCTGAGAACATGGGGGTCCCACAGCGTGACAGTCCAAACTGGCAGGAAAACAGGGAGGATCTATCAGACCACAAATGGGCAAGGAACTGAAAACATTTTTTGACTGATGCCAAATGATTGTGCTGCTGGCCTCAGGAAAATTAAATGCTGAACAACAAAACCCAATCATTTGGGGCCAATCAAAGAGGTCTTGCTCAGCCCCAAGACGAAACAGTTTTGGTTTGTTTGATCCTCTTAAATAAAGAATTAAAAAAAAATAGCACTGATAGATTTTAAAATGGGGTATTTGGAAGGAAAAAAGAAGAGAGAGAGATGAAAATACTTTGCTTTCTTTTCCAAGTTTTGATCATTTTGCAAGCTTACCTCAAGACATTTCAAAAAGCTGCTCGGTTTGTCTCAGTGTGCCCCACATGCCCGGGGCCACAGCACTTCATCCCAGCCAAGGGAGCAAGAGAGCCTCTGCCAGGGGAAGTCCTGGGGATGGATAAGAGAAAACATGATAAGGAGTGGTGCAGCCACAACAGCACGCCTTCATGTACGACTCCACCAACTCCTGGTTGTGCCTGGCAGTCCTGCAATCCTTCAATTATTTGGGTAAGGTCTCAGATTCCCAAGACTGAGGTCCTGCTGTGCGCAGCATCAGAGAAGTAACAAAAGAAGTCCCAGCCCTAAGGAGCTCACATTTTGCTTTCATTGCCTGTTGAAAGGAGTCAAAAGCTTTGGCCTGGAAACCCCAAACCATCTCCAAGACGATGTCCAACTTCTGCCTTTCTGCAAGACATGACTGCAGCGGATGCTGTCAGGCTGGGGAGCCGGACAGACCTTGTCTGGTGGAAGGACCGCTTGCCGCCTCTCTTCCAAGAGAGAGGTCAATACAGGCTCTTTAAAATGAAGCCCTCTAAGTCATGTTCCATCAACGCATCCTATAAGCACAACATCACTTGGAATTACGAGGAGCTGTACACCACAACACAAAGAACTCAGAACTGCCCAGCCAAGAGAAAGCATACAGCCAATAAATACATGGTAATGTCCACAGAAATCATTTACAAATGACCACCAACTTGTTTTGTTCCTTGCCAGAGTACCACACAGCACTACCTTAGTTCATCCTTCAGCAATGCACCACACAAGGCAGGACTGGTGACAAAATAACCCCAACACACCCATAAAGCCACTCTAACTTTACGTGCCATCTCACCTCACAGCCCCCAGGCTGTCTCTGGAAGGTGCCAGTGCCTGGTCCTGCCCTGCCAGCAGGCAGAACACAAACACTTGCTAAAGGATGATTTAGAAACTTGCTCCTTTCTACAAACACCTCAGACCGTGGGGCAGCAGTGGGGGGCACCCGGGCACTCTTAAGGGCTTATTAACTCCCCCACAGAGGCAGAGACATGCCCTGCTGCGGCCTCCTCCACCCACTCACTGCATCACCCCCGAGACAGCTGACTTCCCGGCTTTCTCGAAACCGAAGTGTTTAGCAATCTCTTGTAAATACTGAAATAAATCTAATTATTCACATAATTGGGCAAAAGAAAGCCCCTGCTGTTTCCCAAAAAGCAGGCAAAACAACCCCTTGCGACAATGCAAGAGAGAAACATGTGTGCCATCCCAACCCCATATGGAGTTTGTTAGAAAGTCCCTCAGCCCCCTTCGGCCTGTTGCCACACACCTATGTTCAGAAAGGAACAATGCAGCAGAAAACCAAAGAACCAAACCAGTGAACTCTCCAAACCCAAACACTGCTTGGGCAGAGCAAGCTGTCCATCAGCTGCAAGGGACAGCAGTGCAGGTGGGACGGGGTCTGGGCAGACGGGCTGCTCTCCCCTCACACAGCCCCACAGCTCCCAGAGCTGACAGCAGCAGCGCAGCGAGCGGCAGTGCTTGGTGGCATCCCAGCAGCTCAGTAATGAATGGGGAGTGGAAGTTCCTTTGGCTGACAACCCCAGACATGAACTGAAGGCTTGCAGGTCCCTCGTATACCCAGTAGAGGACACAGAGCAGAGCACAAAGACATCGCTTTAAACTACCTTGTGCGTTATCAGATCCACTCTGACTTGCACAGGGAAGATGGATGTCTCTGGGTCTCTGGCTCCTGGTTGTTCCTCCCTCTCTGTGCCTCCTGCCTCAGTTCTGCTCTCTGTATCTCACTTTCTCTTTTCTTGCCCTGGGGCTCCTTGTCCCCCTGCCCCATCATGCAGGGACAAGCTCTGCAGAGCGCTGTGCTTTCCCAAGGGAGCACATCCCTGACCCCTGCCAGCCTGCTGCAGGGGATGAAGAATACTAAAACAATATTTTTTTCCTTTTCTCCCTTCTTAATGGCTTCTGCTCTCCTACTTCCCCATTTGAACGTTTGTGCCCACGGGTGCCCTCATGGATCCAGGGCTGCTCCCTGGGTCAGGGTAGAGGGAAAAGAAAGCCCCAAACACACCCCTTTACCAGGATCAGAAGGCAGAAGGGGACTCCCCAAGCAACTCACGGGGCTGTGCACCAACAGTTAAGCCATGCTGGGAGGCAATAAGGACATGAAACTCCCTTTCCTACATAGGGTGAGTCAGCCGGGTCGCAGCTCGGTGGAGCCATGGAACTCAGACAGTGCAGTCATCCCTGCAGCAACTGCATTAACTCCTTGTGGATTGTTTTCAAGCCCAGAAATAACTGATAGAAGCTATGGAACATAAAGTTACGATTTGCTTCTTTTTTTGCTAAAATTATGTGCAACTTCGTTATATTGCTGCCAACACAAGCTGCCAGCCAGACAGCCCTGATTCAAGGAAGAGCTGCCCCAGACGCTCACCTTCCAGCAGAACAGAAGGTGCCACGTGAGCAGCCAGCTGAAAGCACGGCTGAAAGGTGAGCGTTTGGGGCAGTTCTTCTTTGAATCAGGACTCGATTCCTCTGCTGGCCACCCGTCTGAGCCAGAATTGCTGGAGCAGGCTCACGTCGGCTCTGTGCCACTGCATTCAGGGCTGCACACGTGTTCATCGTGGCTCAGGTCAGTTATGTCAAGCCTCAGCCCGCAGCAGCTGCAGGGGAGGCAAAAGCCTTTTCCTATTGCGCAAGGCAGAGATGTCAGTGTTGCGGTCCCAACGTAAATCAGTGCTGGGAACTTGAAATCAAGACTTTCCTCCAGTGATGAGTAATCTCTTTGCATAATTCCCCTCTGGATGTTTTGGATAAAGCAACATATTGTTTCTCCTCTAGTGGCAGATTTTGAGAGGGCTTTGCTACCAACTCACGTCTAGTTGGGCTTCGAGTCTGCTTCATGAGAAACAAAAAAACTGCTCATATTGGGAGACTTGGAAAAATATACAAATGTTCTTAGAGGAATGAGTCTCCCTTACTTTGAAACATATGCTTCCTCCTTTGTAGCTGTTGTGTCTTTGTTGGGTTTTTTTCAAGCTTCTTAGCAAACACGTTGTCACGAACAGTGCGGTTCAAGCAAAGAGAGAAAGCAAATGCTTTCAGAAAGCCAAGTTTTAAAAGTCATAAGGGTTGATTCATCCTGGTAAACACCTGGTTTAAGTATTTGCTGTCCCTCAAATGAGGGCATTACCACATTGCCCAAGACTGAAATGCTCAATAAAAACAGCTATAATCTTGAGTACCAAATGCTGTCAATGATCTGCTTACCATAAACTACCGAACTGGTCACAGAAAGGTTTGCTATGATGACTCATTTCCAGGAGAGTTATTAGCTTCTCAGCTGAATTTTAGGTGGCAGGGGGGAGAAAATGTGCTAAATAAGTCAAATAAACACTACAAATTATGCACCCTCTTCTGACATCCGCAGAGATGACTGCTCGCTGCACCCACCTCCCTCATTCCCTAATGGGAGAAAGCAGAGAGGCAAAAGTAGAATAAGACTTCTCTGTTCCCCTGGAGCAACAGTTATTAGTGCTTCTCCAGAGCACCCTCCTGCCACCAGGATGTCAGAAGAGGTCAATCATGCTGAGGACTTCACAGCTGAAAGCAGATCCGGTTCAGGAAATGGCACGTGAGCAGAGCAGCTCATTCGTATGGGAGCAAACGGATTTCTGAGCCTCTTCTGCACTGAGTGCTGCTCCAGTCCCACTGCCTGCAGTTTGAATTTTCATCAGCCGTGACAAAACCCTGACAGCGATGGGGCTGTCAGCATCAAACTCCCACCTGCACCCACCTGCTCAGGCTGGAGCAGCCCACTGGGCTCTCCAATAACAGGCAACTGTATAATTGGTGTTCTCGGTCTTCTGCAGATTCAGTCTCTCTTGAGAGATCTGTAACCTTCCAGGATATGCCTCTAGGAATCTGTCCTTTAAAATTGTTAGAGATTACATCTGACAAGGCTTAATGGGCCAGCATAGGGTCTGTTTTGTCTAAATCCATTAAAAACATTGGAAAATAAGACTTAACGCTGTGGTCCAGCCCAGGCTGATCTCTGGTACAGGAAACATCGTCTCTCAAAATCCATTTGTGCACAGCCCAACACAGCCCTTTCCCAGCTGATTTCCCACTCCCTCTGCTCCAGATCACACAGCTGACAGTGGGCTCAGTGAATCACAGAGACGTTCTCTGTACACAGTTCCTTTCTGAAGAACGCTGCCTCATCCTCATTAAAAACAGCCCTGCCATCATTTGTTTTCTTTCTGCTACCCATATGCTCCCGAGCACCTTTATTAGAAGCTTTGAGCTTGGAGTTAAGAGCTAATTAAACTGACAGTGCTGCCTCACTGCAACTCATTGCAAAACAATTCCAATTCCATTTGGTCTAATTTCTCGGAAGTGAAACCAAGCAGTGCTGGGGGAGGAAGATACCTGCAAAGCACGGCGGAGCTGCGTGCCCTCCCTCACCGCTGCTGTGCGCGCTGATGCAGGGCGAGATGCAGAGCATGCTGGAGGGGAAGGGTGGGCAGCAGCTCTGTGCTCTGCAAAGGGGCAGCGAGGCTGGGGACACAGATGGGAGAATCCGCTTGAGGCAGGAGCAGCCTGAGTAACACTGACCCAGGGAACTCAGCTCTTAATTTGAACTGGGAAGAGAAGTGGCTTTGGGTTTTTTGCTTCTTTTTGACAAAACATTTGGAACCACAGCACTCAAAATCCCTGTTTTTTTTTTTCTCATTAAAATTATCTTGCATTTAAAATGACGTAGCACGAGATCTTTGAGAGGCACACACAGGCCAGCTGCTCAGCAGTCACCTGCTTCTGCTCAGGTGGGCACATCGCTGCCTTTGGAAAACCACGGCTTGGCACAGCGTGCTCAGGTCACCACGCCTTGCTCACAGCACCCGCAGCTCCACGCAGATTGCTTGTGAAGCCAACAGGAATTCGAGTCAGTGCTGACACGTGTTTGTGGAAATGCAGAGTGACACGAGAGCCGTACCCTCACACCGAGCTGATGGCCAGGCAGGGGCAGCTCTCTGCCAACCTGAGCGATTCTATGATTCTCTGATTCTTGCTCAAGTTAGGATGCAACTTCAACAACTCAACTCCCTTTTTTGTTTGCATTAGAAGACATTTGACTTCAATCTTTTAAAACCCTCCAACAAAGCAGCATCCCTGCCTGATTATTTCTGCCTCTGACACCTGAGACAAAGCAGGAGCCCTTCACGCTGAGCGATCCAGCAGAGGATAGCTCTGCTGCTCAGTGCACTGCATTGCATTGCATTGCACTGCACTGACTGCAGCAAAACGTTCATCAGAACCTCCCAGCAACTCCAGGTAAGCGCTGGCAGCAGCACCGCAAGGCCCCAGCTGTTAGCATCCAGGGAGCCCAGCTCTGATGCGGCCTTTGCAAACAATCCACTCGACTTTTTGGGAAACAAACCAGCGACAGCAATCATCATCCCTAACTGCACTGAGCAAATCACCGCTCCTTCTCACACGCTTGGCTGCAAACAATGCAGACCTTTGCACAGAGGGCTGTGAGGGCACCTGACGTGACCAGCAATGACGCTCTCACTGCTCACAGCTTTTGAACCTCTGTGTTTAATGACCTCCGCCAGCACTGCTGAGCTGGGCAGCGCGGGTGGGACCGGCACTGAGGAGGCTTTACATCAACACACCGCATCCCTCAACACTGCAGAAATCACGTTGGTGACTAATTTAACTCCATCAGCTGGAAACCTGAACCATTCGCACGTCGTTTCCAGCTTCTGCTTTTTAAGGTCACATTTCTTACCAAAGCATTGATTCATAGGAACTTTCCACTGCACTGCCTGCCACCAATCCTGAGTTATTTGCATTTTTCCACAGTCAGAGATGAGGAATGGGAAAAAACTCTGCCTTACCCTATTGATATAGGAAAGTATAAATAGACAGTGTTCTATTTTTGTCTCGTACCCAAGATCCAAGCCTAAGAGCCTGTAAAGCTACAGGTACCTTTGCAACTACAGTCACTAATGTAGTAGTGAACAAGCAACTGGAAAGCAACTAAGAAAACAGGCACAGAAATAATGACTGGAAGGAAGTAGCACAGAAGAATGGTACTTTCCTGTCCTCACTCTGTATGTGACTAGCTTGTCCTATATCATAAATGCTGTATCAGTGTCTTGCTGCAAAAGGATTTTTCAACCACGGTGCTCCATAGATTATATGAATTTCTCTTTACAGTCATTACCTGTACAGTCATTTAAGTAACAAATCACTGCAAGGATGCATTGCTCAAAAATGCTTTGCTTTCAGGTTATAAATGTGGGACTTGAGATGTGAACCAGGGTTTTCTGCCTGGCCTCTGCCTCAAAGCCTCAGTCCTCCAACACTCCACTGGGGATTTCTGCCCTTTGAAAGACTGCTCCGAGGAGCAGCAGCTGGGTAATGCAAAGATGTCAGACATACTGCAGGTTACTCACTACAAATATATGTTCCCCGTAAGTCCAACACACTTTCCTGATTAGATATATCTATTTTTATTTTGATGGATTTTCAGAGATGCTCATCAATAGTATGCATACATATGAAATTCTGAGCACAGAAGATCAGCAAGGCAACTGGGAGCACTGACACTGAGCAGGCAGCATGGCTTGGTACTCCAATGCCCAGCAATGGCACACAGCAGTTTTTCTGTTTAACCCAAGGGAGCTCTGTAAACTTCAGGAGAAGAGACAGAAAGGGTGAGGAAAAAAAATACCTCTTTGTCATCATGGGGGCAAAACTGCTGCTGGACAAATTCATCCATCTCACAGGATTACGGTCATCATCGTCTCTACAGCTTTTTTTTTCCCCTCTTCCACTACATGTGCATAGGGAAGAGGAGCAGAATGATGGAAGATGAAATAAGAACAAGTTGAACGACAAATTCAGTAGTTATTACATAACCAGCAGCTTCTTCAGAACTGTTCAGGAGCAAAATTTG
The DNA here is from genome assembly GCA_016647715.1 of Pavo muticus. Classification (NCBI taxonomy): domain Eukaryota; kingdom Metazoa; phylum Chordata; class Aves; order Galliformes; family Phasianidae; genus Pavo; species Pavo muticus. The sequence goes on from JACDJE010000022.1 coordinate 1,409,726, forward strand.
TCTTGTATACATCAAACAGGCTATTTCAGCATGGCACGGGACCTATTCTGCTCCTTTGGCTTTGCAAAGACATTACGGGGAAAATTGGAATTACAGTTCAAACAGGAAAAAAAAGACTGGAATGATCTAGGCAGGAGTGGAAGAAAAGAACCCTGGCTAATACTATGTAAAATTCAGAACAGTTCTAGGAAATTTTAAAAGTGGGAGCTGATGAAAATGAAAGAACCAAGCTTTGAATTTAGTAAACGATGCTTACTTGATTACACCCATACGCAATCACTGATGAGATCTTGAGCAGGACTGATGAAAAATTGGATTGTTTACATGTATTAAACCAAGCAAATGGGAATCTGAGCTGAATGTGCCAAAAAACCTTGAGAATAAAAATGCTAGCAATAATTGCTACATTTTATGTGTCAGTGGCATGCCAGCAAGGCTTCTGCATCAAATTCTGACCAATGGAAAAAAGGTTGGGTATGTGAAACCGTAATATCACTTATCCACCAAGCAGGACACCTGATGACTGACATCTTTAATTTGAGCGTGAAATTGGCTGACTAGCTGTTGAAACATCCATCCCTTCTGACAGGGACAGGAGTCTCCAGATATTTACCACTAGAAACTTCCAAAGTCAACCGCCTGCTGTACTCATCTTCATTTCAAGCAGCAAAGAGAGAGCCTTAGTCCAAATCACAGCCCTCCCTCGATGAGCAGGGCAGCGCTCTCACGGTGTGGGCGTCACACACCACTCCTCTCTCCATGGAAAGGTCTGCGTGCTCAGGAGAGATTGCAGCACTGGGGAGCTGAGTACCCAGAGGGCAGCGTGAGGTCGGTGAGGTCAGCGTGTGAGCTGAATCCAAAGGAACAAGTTAATACAGAACAAAAATGTGGACCAGGAGTGCAGATTTGCAGCCAGAGCTCAACGGGTTGTTCGCAGCCAAAGGAAACCCGTTGGAGCACAGGGCTTGAATTCATTGCTGGGTTGTAGGTATGTCACCTCACATGAACAGACCATAAATATAACCAAGCAAAGGGGCTACACTCCACGTTACCATACGGCCCCCATCTCTGCTCTGCACTGGAAGTTATCCTCCCTTCTTCCCAAAATAAGCACCAAATATGAGAGAGAACAGCCAAGACAAGCATGACTGCTGTACCGTACTGCTGAGTGCTGCAGTGCTGTCCTACCTGGACAGCAGAAGGATGTAAGTGTGGAACACGTGCTTGGCTGGGTTAGGACAAACCAGTCCCAACTGCCCTTTCTGTTGTTGTTGTTGCCTTTCTTTAAGCTGCAGTCTCACCAGTACAAAGACTTAACAGCAGTTCCGAACCCTGTTACATCTGAACGCCTTAATTTATTTAGGAAACTCATTAGTACTCATTTAATTATTCTGATTTTGATACTTGCCACCCACTCTGGGTTGAGGGATTGTTTACAGCTAAACAACAATTAGAAGCCAGACAGCAAATTCTAAAATCCTCCCAAGTCAGCCTTGAGTTGCAAGCTGCCCTCCTTCAGGGCTCACTGCTACCAGAGAAACCAACTTCAGTTCCACCGGCCTCACAGCAGCACCACGTGCACGTCTGAATTTCACTCCAGTTTGTGATGGTTGAGGAACTGCTGAAATACCCGATATCGCATGGAAAGATGCCCACAAAGAACATCCCTCCGTTCAAAAAGGACTTTCTATCAACTGATGGCTGAGTGACCAACACAGACGTTCCACAGAGACGACATTAAAACAACAACAACAAAACCTCAAAAACTAAAAAATATCTGCCCCCCCCCCAGCTTTGTTATGAATTTATGGCTCTTAAGATCCAATTTGGCGTTGTGCTCCTGGTTCTTCGGCTGCCTGGTGCCCCAAAGCAGCTGTAGGGTGAGCTGGCTGTGCCAAAGCAGACCACGGGACACTAACAGTGCTTAGCTTTCCTAAAAATACCATCTAAACAATGGCCTAAGGGAATGGCAGAGAACATACGAAGCCTGAATGCTGCACCGACTTTTGGACTGCAACAGAAGGCTTCCAAGGAATTGAAGGATTACTGCTCATTTTCATTCAAAAAGGAAAAATAGAACGGATGGGTATAACACGTACACGTACAGTATGCTGAGCGCTGCATCAGCCCAGACACTATTAGCACACAATTAATTAAAATGGCTTGGCACTTAGGCTTATGCTACTGACACTACATGAAGCTAACGCTGGCCCACTTTCTACTCTGATTATAGCCCATGTCAATAGGATGGACACCTCTGAAATCACTTCCTGTTCTTACAGTGTGTGCCAAGAACAGGAGAAACTGATGCTGTAAAAGAGACAGAATCTCCAGCACTGCAATGGAGGATGGGAAAATGACAAAGAGCATGCAGGCAGCCCGCGGTGGTGACACCCAGATGAGAGCCTCAGAGTGCTGCGAGAGCTCTGATGGAGCAGCACAGGCACATCTCAGAGCAGCAGGGCCCTCACTTCAGAAAACAAAGCAGAAGTACACGTGAGGAAAAACGAAATGGGGAATAAAAACAAATCGGATTTTTGCAAACTTCTAGAAAAAATGTTTCTGCGAGTGTTCTGGATTCCTCATTCAGCAGCGTTAAAAAGCCACTGAATCAGAGCAGGCCTTCTTTGCCAGAAGATATTCTCTTCCCAACCACTGCGGACAAATACTGTAGGAATCCCAAAGGGCTCTCTCTCCCGCAGGTTTAAGGACGAGGAGCTGTGCACGCAGTGCTCACAGGCCCATGTCGGTCATCTCCCCCAGCTCCTTCAGCCTCAGCGGGGCTCTGCTGCTACCCCAGCTTGGGCTCAACCTGAAGCACAAATCTGACAGTACCGAGCTCTGTGCATCTGCACAACACGCTAAATGCAACTCTTGAGGATTTATTAGTGTTTCAGTGTCACCAAGAGCTGATTAATTATCAAGGATTTCTCCGCAGCAGCTAAAGGGAGAGAATCGTGCTTTGAAGAACAGCATCATCCGCACCAGCTGAGTAGCAGAGCTAATTATTTCTGTCTATGTCATTGCTGCTGCCATCAGTGGGGAGAAGCTGGCATTTCTCCAGCTTCTAGTACTCTAAGGTAATAACAAAGTGTCTCAGCATGAGGCGTGTTAGAAGGAGATTTAATGTGCTTGCTGAATATTGTATTGAGTTCCTGATTTGTGTCAGCAAGACCTGCTAATTCGTAAGAAAAAGTGTCATCAGAACTTATTTTACATACGTTTAGACACGGGCAAATTACACCGGAGACAGCCTGAGTGTAGCCATTAGGACTCTGCTGCGGATCTCGTCTGCCTTGGAGGGTTGCTAAGGGTACAGACAGCCCGCAGTGCAGCAGCCCGCTCAGCCATAGCCCCGCAGGGCTCCTGCCCTCCTGCACTGCTGCCCCACGGCTCCTCTGACAGCACAGAAGCTGCACGTCCTGCTGCTCCTCCTGCACCCACTGTTGTGGCTGAGTGTCTTGCAGTGCTTGGGGCGCAGGCTCAAACGGCTCTTGCAGCTCCCCTCACCTCTCCTGTTGCATCCATAAGACAAGGCCTGACTTAGGACTCCTGCATTTGCCATTTAAAAACCGGTCTCTCAAAATATATCAGAGTTCTTACTGACATCCCTAGATAAAATCAAACAGGAAAACTACTGAAACCGGCTCTGAGATGGAACAGCGCTTGGGTTCCTCGGGTGATGCCAGGCTCCATCCTGCCCTGGGAGGAGCAGCTGCCCCACGGGGATGGCTGGGTGGGTGGAGGGGGACCACGCAGGAGGGCCGGCACGTGAATCCCTGCTGGAGCCTCCAAGGCTGCAGTGTGCATTTCGACACCAAGAAATCCCAGAACCCTTCATAAAATATTCATCCCTTCTTTAATGCCACATCTTCTAATTTTAAAATTCAGCCCCTAAATAATTCAGCGGATTTATGGAAAGAAAATAAAGAAAAAAAAATAAACAAGGCTGCAATGAACAAAATCCCCATCGAGGTTGAGGCACAGCTCCTAAATGAAACCCATCAAAGAATCCTATCATATTTCTCAAGAAAGATTTATGGCTGCGCCCGCTGCCTTGGGGCGCTGAGCCCTTTTGGAGTCCACAGATAACAGCAGTGGCCCGATGCTGCCAAAGGAAGGGAAATGCTTATGGGAAGTGTGACAGCGTGTGCCAGGGTCAGACCCCTCCCATCCCACCGCGTCCCAGGGACCTCCTCATCACCTGTCTGTTCTTCACTTTATACACAAGAGGATGTGGAGAGACAAAGACTTGAGGCCTCTCCTCACTACTCAATCTGTAATTAAAGCATCTTATTTGGCTGAAATTTGTGTGCTTTCATGTTCCGTCTCTTGGGCTTCGATATGGGTTTTCTGTGCCAAGCAAAGAAGCCACGTTACACCCCAACTTCCTTCTCTTCTTTCCTTGTACAGAAAACGCTACCCCGCACAATCAGCCCCAGCTGGGCCGCTTACAGCTGTTCAGCAGCACAAAGTCAGACTGATGAGAGAGATGAAATTAAAACATAACGCTCCACAGCCACGGCCCTGCTTTCTGATAACAACACTGTGCCGCTGTGCTTTGCTGCTGTTCAGGGCTGCCTTCATGTAGGTTACCCTTCCAAAAGTAAGCTGAGTTCACCTCTCGCTGCAGGAATACAGCGCATCCCCTGGAATGGCACACGTGCCAGCTAACTCTCCCTATTTAATTAACTCTTCCCCAGTGGCCTTGTGAAATAGACTTCAAAGTTCAAAAGACCAAAAAAAAAAATAGAAAAAATAAAGAATTGCATTTTAATAATGCACTCAACAGAAATGGGGAAAAAAAGAGTTTTCATTATTCAGTACTGAAGCCATGGAAACTCCTGTGCCTGGCGGCTGTTTTGCCTTTTATAACATCAATAATTTAAAACTTAATTGTTGTGCATTATTTGGTTAAAGAAGATTATGACTCTAACATTTGCATTTATTTATCAGTAATGGTGAGATGGCTCTTCCTCAGCAAAAATATATTTGGAAATCCATTCACCCTGCAAACAAAATCACAAAGTAGCTCATCCCTAATGCTCCTATTTAAGCACTGAGAAATTAAGCCTCTCCATCCCCGGGTGTGATGAGAAATGTCTGTTTATTACCGAGCCATTTAGGTGACTTTCAAAGCATCTGAAAGGCGTTTTTTGAGGGTAATCTCTGGGAATAACAACCCCATTACATCGTGCATAAGCCAACTGAAATCTCTTGTTTGTGTCTCCAAAGGGCAGAAGACGTTTCTTAATGTCTTTCATCCATCAGAAGAAACTGAACGCCCCCGGGGCGGTCTGAGCACAGAGGACAGCACTCTTTGGCACAACAAGGCGTGAGGTGGCACTGCCACTGGTCACACCTCAGCTGACTTTGCAGGCTGCAGGTTTCAGGTGCTGCTTTGAGCTTGTGGGATGCACAGCCACCCAGCGGCACCTCCGGAGCGCCCCAGAGCTGCATCACCGCTCTGTCAACACGCACAGCCAAGGGGCAGCTCCCCACAGCTTCCTGCTCGCCCTGTTACAGTGGGTGCCACAGCTCAGGAGCCCACACATTTGCTTTGGAGCCTTCTGCTTCCTCATCTGCCCCTTACACAGTATGCTCTGTGCCAGCCGATGGGCAGTCCTGCACCAGGGCATTCCTCCCTGATCCCCTCAGCTTGTGAAGTTATATCTGAAAATCCCATCCTCTATTAATTATGGGGAATTTGGATGCATTCACCTTGTAGGAATGAAAGCTTAACTTTCCAAGAGCACCACCTGTGGACCTGCAAGTCCCCATCGCTCCCACGCAAAGCTCAGATCATCATCATGGCAGCAGGAACGACAGCAAAAATCAGGAGGGAGAAAGGGTCTTTCAGGATCGGAAAGCAAAACGTGAACTCCACAGGATTAAGTGGCACTGAAAAACTGGCTGCTGTTTTAAATCCAGCAATCTCCTAACGCAGAGCACTCCCGAGAGCCTCATAGAGCAAATCACGTTCAACTGTTGACTTAAAAAAAAACAACGCAGGAGCAAAAAGGATTGTTTTACCTTCTTCCTTTTACCAAGACGTAAAAAACCCAAAAACCAGAGAATGTGGGAGGCAGAGCTTTCAAAGCAAGTCATTTCCATGCTCAGCTCTCTGGACATTGTCTATATTTACACTCTTCTGAACTCCCTAACGCAGAAAGGCAAGCACTAAGGACCATCAGCCTGGCTTGCACAGATGTCAATGAGAAAAACAATTAGTAGCTTTGGAAAGTTTACAAGTTCAAAAGGACCACCAAGTCAGTGCTGTGGTGGTTGATGTGAGCGGGGTCAGTGAGTGCCTGCGTGCAGAGCAGCCCACTGCCACACGACGCACACCTCTCAGCGCTGCAGAGCTCCCCTGAATGCAGATCCGACAGCAATTAGTCTCACTACAGAAAGCCAAGTCCCACCGAGCACAAGACTAAAGGCTGGGTTTTCCGAGGTTCCCAATGCTTGCTCGAGCATCTGTGCGGATTGAAATTGCGCGTTAATGAGATGCCACAGGGAGCTGAAGTTACAGCAGGAAAAAATGATGCCCCGGTGCAGGCAGGATCCTGCTGGGGTCTGCCCTGTGCCTCGGGGAGCTGCGCTGCCCGCTCCCTGAAAACAGGCGGTCTGAACACATCCTGTAAGGTACCCAACTCAGAGATCGAACGCGAGTTGACTGCGAGCATCCACAACAAAAATGAGAAATCCTCGGGAATAATAAATGCCCTTAATAATGCCTGAGTCCCCATTAGGGAAAAGAATAGCCAGCAACCTTCTGAGTGTCTCATGCTAGAAACGTGTGGAAGGTGGCAGTCTGTCTCTGCGTGCAGAGGGATGAATTGTGATTAATAGCAGAGACTCTGCAAACTCCATTTTGAAGGAGGATTTCTCTCGCTGTCTTCTACCTCCACAGAGTGATAATACCCACGGAGGTGTCAGCAGACGATCTCGCCCCTGGCGCGGCGCTAACAAGGGTCATTAAACTCTGATGAGCATCCATTTAAATCGATCAAAGTCAAAAAGTTGGCTTCTGTTCAAGGCAACCAAGTGAACGCAATGGTGGGGGGAGGATGGGCAGCCGGGGCCAGGCAAGCTGAACGCAGATGGGAGACAGGAATTGAGGGAACATGTGCTCAGGGGGTGTGCTGGGTAACAGCCAGTGAGTGCCACGGCCACCGGGACCACCAGCTGCCCCGTGCTCCCAGACATGGCACGGCAGCACCAGAACCCAGATATGGCACAGCAGCACCAGAACCTGACTGCATGGATGCTGCCCTCCGAGGGACGGCACGGATGGGTGAGCAGAGAGCTATGAGCCCAGACCAAGCAGAAGCATGGAAAGTGCAATTCCACACATGAAAGTCCAGAAGATCTGTTGCCCACAGCCTCGTGGAGTGCCAAAGCCCCACGTTTTGCTGCGTCCTACACACGCTTGCCTGCAAGCCACGCTGTGGTCCCTGAACATCAGCATTCAGCACCTCCCAAGGAAGCACAGCAAAGCAGCCCTGCTAGGACACTTCAGCCCAGAAAACAGGAAACACTGAACACAATGCCAGTAAGCCAGTTGGCACTCTCCTGCATATTTAGCATCTCTGAAAGTACTTGCACGTGTTTAGCAAAGCATTTAATTTAGTGGAGCTGGGTGGCAATATTTACTCAGCTAATGCCTTTTTACTGGCAATAGCTTTCACTATTGCACTATTTCACTGGTGCAGGGCTCCTATCTTTTGTTTTTAACAGCCTGTGTGTGTGCATCAACACTCCTTGCTCTTAGGAAGGATCCAAAGTTATGTGAAAATAATCAATATTCCAAAACCTGGGGGACAGTGACCTGTGTCCTATATAACCAATGCTACTTTCCTGGCTGCAGAGAACACGGATTGCTTTAGAGTTACAGCCAGTCTACAATCTGCTGCATTCCACTTTGTATTTAAATGCCCTGTTTTCACTTCACCAGGTGCATCATCAGTCTCACCTGGTCATTTACAGAACAACACTTCACCATTCAAGATTTGCCAACACAAATCACAATTGCAAGCGGGTCATTATCTAATTACTGCTATAGAGAGAGCAAACCAGTGAAAAAAGCCTTAAAATCCCCAAAGTAGATACAGAGGCAAGTTGAAAGGGAGGCCGTCCTTCAGGGCTATCTATTATTTATGCTTGGCTCTGCTGACCTTTGAAAAATAGTCCAAAGTCACACACAAAGACCAGGCCCAACTGTCACTGAGAAACCCTCCGTCGGGTTGCAGTGAGAACTAGATCAAGCTCAACACCAAGTTCATTTCTAAGCTGTTTATCCTTTCTCCCTTAAAACATTCCATGCTGTTCCACATGGCTATCAAAAGGTATTGCACTTCCATTGCCTTGCATGCAGGGGTTGTACGCTAACTATTAACGATGAGCCTCTGCTACAATGATAACGAGGGTGTTTTTGTTGCTGGGAAGGTCTGAAGGTACAGATCCACCACACAGCACTTCCGCAGCCCTGCGTTTGCCCTCCTGTGTTTTATAAACAGGCGTGTTTCTTGGTTTTATTCTTCCTGTCCAGCGTTATCATTTAATATTTGCTCTGCCACTTCATAGCTCATGAACTGGATAGCTCAGCTGACAAAATATAGTAATAACAAACTCCCATCAACTGAAGCCAGTTGCTTCAGTTTGAGTTTTGCTGGAAGCTGCAGAGCTAATGGAGAGGATTCGCGTTTTTCCCAATAGGTACTCATTTGAGGGACACTTATTTTCCTTCTGCAGTTTCCTGGGCAAATGACACACTCTTTGGAGAGGGAGGATCTAAGCTACAAGAAAGATCTTGTTATGCCCTGGCTTCATAAACAGGAGCTTCAAAAACCAACAGAGCCTCATTATATATGGAATAAACAGAAACGCCATGAAGGAACTCGCTGTCTCTGTGGGCTCATGAAGTGAGAATGGGCACGATTTTCCTGCAGATAGGAAGTCATTCACTGCCCACAAAGCTTCTGGCTCCATCAAGATCAAAGATCCAGATGCTCAGCACCACTGCCTACAAATACTGCCTACAGAACTGGAAACTGTAGGAGTGCAAGAGAACTTTTTATACAGGAGTCAAGAGTCCTCCTGTGTCCAGCTCCAGAGCACATCATCCTCCGTGGTTCTGACTTTTTGACTAAGGGCTGGAAGAGGAGAGAGAAAGCTTCAGATGTGCAATAAATTGTATTTATATACAATTACGCTTCATTTTAGAATCCACTCAACTTACACCAAAATCCCTTGGCTAGGGAACACGGAATGTTCTGCATAATACACAAGCACTCAAAGAAAAATGTAGCATACAGAAAGGAGCCAAGTTGGTGTTTTTTTGACTAATGATTTCTGAGTGTTTTAATAGAAATGCATTTAAAGGGAAGATGGTTTTCACAGTCCCTGAACAAACCTTTTCAGATTTCCTTAAAATAGACAGCACAACACAATGAGGAAGCAGTCTCAGCAAACTGGGCCAGATTCTCAGTTTCGAAATACATACTTTAAAATGAAGCACTCTTTGGTCCTGCATGAGGACCGTAAAGCTGCTGCCCTACGCCACCCGAGTCTCCATGAGATTTCTCCAGATGCCCTTACAAGGGCATTTCTTAACACGGTGTCCCGAGCACTGTGTCAAACAGACACAACATTTAAAAACTTGTTGCTCCCATTTTGCATTGTTGCTTTTCTTAAAAAATAAACAGACCTGAAAAAGTGTCCTCAGTGCTCCTCTTGTTCCTCTCCTCCAAGCACATCTCCTTTTGATAAAGCTGCCTTCTACTCTGTTCTCTAAGCTTCATCCTCCATTTTCCTTCAAGTTCCCATGTCAATCCATGCATTTAACACTCTTCCTTCTTCTATCTGCAGTCATTTCCCTTATTTCTGTTTAAGCACCTGTCTCTGATACCTTCCTCTTATCCCACCTCCTTCCAATTCTTCCACTTTCCCAATCCTATTAATTTCTACCTGTACTCCTCCCATGGGTTCTGACACTCAACATCTTACGCTCCAATTCCTCTTCTCCAACTCCCTCCAATTAATTCTCTTCCTATAGCCCATCATCTTCCTTCACAATTCCCCCAAACAATGCATTGGGTCATAAATATTTCCATGTTTTATTCAGCTTGTGTTTGTGACAAGCCCCAAAATGAGCTGCCATGCTCAAATATTAATCCAGTCTCCGCTGTCTTCTGTTATCAATTCACCCTGTGAGCTGTCAATCAGCTTCCCTGGGTGTGAACACTCTCAATTTCCTCTTCTGTGTCCTTTGCACCAACTTCTCCAAGCCCAGCTATTTCAGCGCCACTCCTTTCCTCCCAGTTTTTCCTCCACAGCAGATCTCCTAATCCAACGTTATCCCTTTCTGCACTACCAACATATATCTCAGCTCGCACCATCATCATTCTGCTTTAATATTCACATCAGGGCTAGGAAGCAGCCGGCCCAAGACTAAAAAAAAAGAGTGGAAATTCAGGGAATGGCTCATGAAGCATGCAGCTTTCAGCAGTCGTGGGCAGTGACATTTGGAGGCTGCTGTTCTCGACCAAAAGGCTGGAGGCATCTCCTCTGGGATGGTAATTGAGGAACGAATGCTGTTCTTGCCAACAGACTCTTTTTTCTGGTCTCTGCCCAACAGACATGAGTTGGATGTTATCCTTCCGCTGTGCCTTGAAATCTGGGCACACTAAATAGTCATTTCCCCTCTCGTTCAGTTTTTAATTCAACCTCTCTGACCACAACAGGTGTTGATGTTGGAATCGTGTACTGAAGAGGTGCACACTGCTGTTCTCACAGGACATCACATTTGTAGACCAGCAGCATCTGCTGAGTAATGTTTATATTCTTTCCATTCATTTTATGTGAATTTTTCAGCATGTGCCATTGCTCCCTTCCAGCCTGTCTTCATTTACTCCTTTTTAGATTTGCTTAATCCTGTATTGCTGAATTTTCCATTCTCCTGTGCCCTACCCACCTCATTTCTAAATTCACACGTTTGCACCTGCTTCCCCCTCCAACCACTGCTGCGTGTGTAAAACAGCACTAACACGGGATGGGGGCATACAGAGGAAAGCGACAAGGATAATGCTCCCTAAATGCACACGCGGTGATGGCCCACGGGTTCTGCTGCTTTGCTGAAGTTGTTGGCTAGATTCATGGAGAGCATAGGAATAAGAGAAAGGAGAATGCGTAACGTGTAATGGAGATTCCTTCCAAACCTGTTTCTCTAGACTCATCTTCATCTGGGTGCTGCAGGCACCACTATATGCTGGGAGCCACCCAGCTGGATAGCAGCTCTGCAGAAAAGCAGCTGGGAGTCCAGGTAGGCACAGAGCTGAGCTCCAGTCTGCAGTGTGCTCTTGCTGCTAAAAAGGCTAATGGTACTCTTGGCTGCATTTCCTTGCATTTTTGCCGTAGGTTTATATGCAGTCAATTTCCCAGACTGGTTTTTCAGGGAGCAGAGAAACAACGTGGATCTATTCAATAAATTGTTCCAGAGTAGGTAACCTGCTTTGCCATGGAAAATTGGATTTGTGTTTTCTTCAGCAATGTGAAAGACTGGAGTCTTGAGTATATGTATGTATGCTCTGCACTGCCGGAGTGTAAAACCAGAACGTTATTAACTGATGTTCCTGGAGGGAGGAAGGTTTTATGCCTTTTACCTCTAACAAGTCATCCCAGCAGAAAGAGGGAGATTTCTCAGTGCTTGTCTCTACCTTGAGTACCTTTGTCAGGTCGGCCCATCAGCTTGATTTCAATATTCCCAACTTGATCAGAAGTATTGGCAGTTGAGAAAAACTGTCTAGGGCTAACAAACACAGCACGTTTAACAAAGCAGCAACAGAAAGACGCTGCTCAGCCTCACAAGCGCCATTCTCAGAGAAGATGAAACTGTTTGTTTCAGTCTTTTAACTGACAAGTGGAACATGATAACATCCGGGTCTTTACAACGACACTGAAGACCTTCACTGTTGCTGTAACAGCTGGGTCTCCGAAGCACAATTTGTTTTGGGTGTGTTTGTGCTTTAAGTCAAACCAAATGGACCGATACAAAGACAGCCTTGGGGATGGCGATACCAGCTTTGCCTTTTGGCTTTTGTGCCAGGGGAGAGACAGTGGTATCAGTGGGAGATATGAGCATGGTCTGAGGGTGTTAGACAGCATGGAATTCTTTTTCCTTTGACATCTTCTTTATTTCTCCCTGCCTCCATGAATGCTCTTGAAAACACAAGTGAAACCAGCCCAAAAAACTCTCCTTGTGATTTCTGAGAACATTCCAGCCCTTAGTTATGTTCGTGAAAATCAAAACACATGGCTGGTAATACAGGAAACCTTATTAATGAAATACTAAGCTGCATTATATGCAAGTTGGGATTTCATTATCTTTCATCTCATAAAGGCTAATAACGGTACAGGCGACAACCTTCTTATCAAAAACAGCTTCTAATACAAATTGCCTTTGACTATATTTACAATGTCACTTTTAATCAAGTAAATTGTCAGGCTCTTACACTTCCCTGACCAACTCTACACAAGATTATAATGAAGGGAGAAGTGGGTCCGAGTACCTTCAGCCTTAAATGGCCGCCCATCTCGTACCAATTACTGCCTATTTAGTCAGCCTCCCTTTCTGTCCTTAGAAAGGTGCCAGATAGAAGCATACTGGTTCCTCTGAAGGAGACAGCGCACAGGAAAAAAGCTTATTCCACTTACTGAGAACATTTGTCTTTGTAATTACACTTACTTTTCTTACTCCTATGCAATTAGTAAATACGAGCTGAGCATCACCATTTGAATGCAGATACAGTCCCTAACTGTTTCTCTATTATGTCACTTTCAGGTAAGCGAAATGTTCCATTTATTTGTGAGCTAATAGCTTTATTTAGATGATTATATCCCTGCAGGCACATTCCAGGCACCCCCTCCCGTCCCCCTGTGCATCCCATCGGTGCACTGCTGCCCATGCCCTGCTCTCAGCACTCAGCTGCTGCCCGCAGCTCTGCCTCAAGCTGCCATGCTCGCTGCGGTCTCTCCCCGGGCACCGATCAGACCTCCCATCAGCAGAGCCCAGGCCTGCAGGCTCGGGCAGCACACTGAGGGCACCAGAGCTCTCAGAAAAACCAAAAAGGGAAAAGTTACACTTCCCAGTAGAAGTGATGCAAAAGGTAACCCAGTTTTCAAGCTGCCATGTGCAGATCCTTTGATTGCTGGTAGAAGTGAACTTATTAATCATTTCCCTTCTTGTGAATTAATAAAGTTTCTGCCCTAAGGCCAGCCGCCTATTTTCACAAAAGGTGCAGGTGCTAACACAGCTCCTTTGCCAAATATAGCTGTACATCTGCTATCGGGTTTAAATGTATTATTGAAGTACTGACAGACACAAGGAGAGTGTGGAAGCATTCGTCTCAGAACCTGGTCTGATACATAAGCACCTAATGCTATTTTTATGACTTAAAACATTTATTTCTTTTATCCCTGTTCCCTTCTTTATTCTCAACAGACAGGTTCCTGCCACCATAGCTGAATTATTTCAGCTGGAGAGTGAATATGCCCAAATATAAGCTTATGCTTCAAATTCCTCAAAGCCTGACAGATTCTTTTCCTGTGGAAAAGAGCACAATGTCAATTAAAAGAACGAGGACAAGAGCCTAAACCTGAAGAAATCAGGGAAAGATCTCTATTCATACAAATGGATCAAGGGTCTCATTCCTGGTTGGTGAATCTCAAGCCTCATTTTCAGACATGCCCATCAAAAGCTGAGCAGACTGCTGGAAGCCAGGAGCAGTTGGCCTGGAATGTCACCCTTGACATCTGGGCAGCTCCAGGTAACCCCGTGATTTGAGACCTCGGTGGGTTTTGGCTAATGGCAGCGAGCAGAAGGCAAGAGGACTGCCCAGAGCACACTGCAATACGAAGGCAAGATCCAGATTTGTATACAGTGCAATTAAGGTTCTTGCAAAAGAACTGGTTTGTGATCCTTTGAAGCAACCCTGGATGCCTGTTTGAAGTAGCTGTGGCTGAGATATGAACAGACCTTGCACGTGAACAAGTGGACTTGAAAAGAAATAGTGGAGAGACATACACACATACCAAGAGCAGTAAGTCTTAAGCAGCACAATACTCAGCTGTATGCTCAAACCCACCCCTCAGGAATCCCAGCTTTACCTTCCTCAGGGAATAACTTTCAATTCTGGTCTGCCAACAATGCTCCGAAAAGTCTACAGCTACAGATATTAACTAGTCGCTTAATTAGAGTATAAAACCCCGCCTCCATAACACACACAGGCACAGCCCTGTCTGTGCACACAGGAGCGTATTTCCAGTGGCACGTTAGCTTTTACAGAGCACGCATTCCTTATCTATAAGAATTCTGCTTTGCTTCTTGAGAAAAATGTTCTGCAGAACAGAACTCAGTTTGAAAAGGCTATAAACTGAGAAATACAGCATTGGTTTAGGAGTTGGATAACACCTCCCCCCCAGATACAAAACACTGAGAACGCTCTGAAGGGGAAAAGACAAAAGAATGAAGTGAATGTATCTAATATTCCTTTTGTTTGGGAACAAATATCACAGGCCTAATTTTCTCAAATCCCAAAGAGAGAAAACTCTTTTTCCTCTCCCTTTCTGAATGCTGTTTTCATTCTTTTGATAAATTAGAAAGCCTTTAATTTCCTTTTCCATTATAGTTTGAATTATAAACACAGGCATAAGCTTCTGGGGATTTTGCATTAAACACAGATGCAGAAATCACAGGTGATGATTCCGAAGGGTTTGTGAGCAGAGCAGAGAGGGGACGGGCACAGCACAGAGCACAGCTGCTGCCTGCCCTGTGCCCTTTGGCTCTCTGGGGTCCGAAAACCCTCTGTCTGTAAATTCTGGAGTGCCGTGCACTGCCTTCTGTCCGTACACACCACAGTTCCCTGTTCTGGAGATTAAATCAGGCCTCTTGGCTCCCAAACATCTTTTGAGGATTAAATCAGGGCCCTCCGCAGCACCCGGCCCAGATAAGTGTGCTGAGATCGGCTCCTGGGAGAACCAAAGGCCTGGAAGGAAGGAGGCAAGGACAGCCACGGAGACCCATCAAACCAACAAGCTCTGCCATGTCCCAGGGCTGGAGGACAGCTTCCTTCCCTCCCTCCCTCCGACATGCACCACTGGCTGAAGTGATGCTCCGACAGTCCCACACTCCTCAAACACCACCTATTTATAAACAGGGCTAAGCAAGAAACTGCTTGAGCTCCAGCACACGCGCATTTTCCAATATTCGTTCCAAATCTGCAAGCAAGCAGATCAATTAATTCTGCAGCTCTTTTCCAGTCTCCATTAGGCTGCCAGGATGATCTGTTGGGACAGAGCGTGCTGATCATCAGGGAACACTTCCAGGGGGAAGAGCTGATTGCAGAGATAGGGAGCTTGCCCCTTTGAGTCCCTCAATTTACGGAAGTGTAATTAGGGAAGACTTAATGCACAGCACACACAAGGAAGCTGCAACTTCTAGACAAATATTATCAGCACCATTTTCTTCATGCTTCATTAATAAAGAACAAAACGTCTCCAGACTTTGTAACATATGCACAGAGTGATTTCAAACCAGACTGAAATTCTTTTGAAATGAGGGTTATAATACACTCAAGCAATAACAATGCAATTTTTTATTGCTTTGCTTGTGAAGCTGTTTCCGTGTTCTACCAGGACAAAGTTATTTGTCAGTTCTGCAAAGTGCAACTTGTTCCTTTGACGGGTTTGAGGACCGTTCTGTTTCAGCTATCGATTCAAGGTTGAGCATAGCCTGAAGCACAGCCGAGCTGGGGGAACAGTGCCAGAGGAAGAATGTATGAAAAAATGTAATTTCTATAGAAAATATACAAATAAGAGACAGCAGAAAACAAAGTTTTGATTTATCTTCTAGATTACATATAACGCACAGGACTTGGTGCCACAAGGTCACAGAAAAACAGAAAGAACTGTTAAATGTTCCACATCTGCTCATCTCGCTCACATTACAAACAGAAATGTTTCATCCGTTGCTTTAAGATCTGAAATAAAGAAAACTGCAAACAAACACAACCTTCACTTTTTCTACCAAAGAAGGGATCAGCAAAACCAACAACATGTCCTGGTTTGCCTTCAGATGCCCAAAAGCCACCCTTCTCATTGGCTTTCTGCATTGAAGAGTAGGGATGTGGCAGCCTGGGCCAAAAAATGCCTGCCTTGAGAGCCCTAACGGGGCAGTTGTATCTGCAGAACTGAAGAATTTCCCTTTTAATGTCTGTCTCCAAAAGGAACCAGATACCGGCAACTCCCCAGGTGATTCTGCACTGAACACAAACCTTCATCTGCGTGGGAAAAGGGGAGTCAAAATCATCTCACGAGGATAAACATTTGATACAAGAAATGTGGAGGAGAACAAGGCCCAGGAGAGTTATAAAAAGGAATTCAACTGCTGCAGAAAAACGCCTGCATGCTCCTACAGCGATGTGCTAAACTGCTCTGCCAGCACCGAGATATCAGTGCTTACCAGTCACATGTAAGCACAGAGTTGGGAATGGTGAAATAAACTGCGTAACAATGTCAGTGTATGGATTATTAAGCAGAGATCTGCGTATCGCTTGATAGTTGTCAGCTGGTACTTCTTGTGAGTGCTTATCCTATGCGGACCATATCTGACAGGCAAATGGCTCTGGAGTACTTTGCAAATATGGAGTATGTTCATACTGGACCAGAGAAGTGGACGAACCACTGGGTCCTGGGAATGGGTGACCAATGCTGGCACCGCCATACTGGGGGTGACCGGGCGCTCCCTTACTCAACATGGAATACCTGGAATTGAAAACTACGCTGTCAAAGGCAGCAGAGAACTGGGGAGCACTGCAAAACCAGAGCCCAGATCTGCTGGAGAGCTGGAACCTTCCAGACCTTTAATTAAACAAAGCAGCAAGGAGCATTTGGGGTTGAAATCTTTGTTTAAACATCCGCTGTTACTTTATTCGAATATCTGAGTGGAAGAGAAAGTTCACATGCTGAAAGCAGCCAGAAGATTGCTCCCCTCCCACACTCTTCTTTAGTTTTCATATTTTGTACTCATTCTGAACACTGAATAAACACAACAGATTGACTGGATCGTGTCTGCTGGTCAGCAGGGCCACAGGATTTGAACCCTTATGCTAGGAAACAAATTCCTCTCTGAAAAGAGATTCTTCTACACTGGCTCGTATAGCCCCATGAAATAAAATATGCAAACTCAACTCACTAACAAACAGCCTGGACATACCACAGTATCCGTGTCCCAGGAAAATCTAAGGAGCGGTTTGGATTTTTACTTATGTTTTGGCTCCACTTTTACCCTGAAGTTTAAGTACATCAATTACTTTATGCAAATGCCAGCACAACCCATTGCCACCAGCTTAAAGCATCTCCTCTGGATGGTTGAACTCCCATTGTAGGGAAAATGCATGATTTAAGACTTTCCCAATCACTTAAAAAATTAAATGGAGGAGAAAATGGGAGATTATTTAGCTCAGATTTGTTTTGCTTTCCTAAAATAAAATATTTCTGGATTCTACTTACAGGAAATCTGCTTGGTTAAGAAATGTTTAAATGAAAACAGCATAGGGCTGCTTTGCTTTGCTGGCTTTTTGTTGTTTAGGATTTTTGGACAGGTTTACAGCGAAATTATAAAAACAAAATGAACAGTAGTTTAGCATTTTCCAGAACTGCACAGAACAACAAGGCATTCTGATTAAGAAAGCCAAATCCCAGCATGTCAGGGGTTTTCTGATGAACTGTTTACTGCCAGAAAATGATGGTTGGCCATAAAAATCTCTTATTTTTCTAGATATAAACTTGCATCAAGCAATTAGCATGAGAAACGTGCTCCCACACAGCCACCCTCACAGCTCCCTCCTTTTGGGGTCAGAAGGATTCCAGGACTGATGGGCACCAACCTGCAGCACCACCTCTGGGCCACCCAGTTCACATGCCCACAACAAGAGATGACCCTGTTTAGTTCCCGGCTCCATAATGTTCCTTCCAAGATCCCCTCAAACCTCAACACGTCCTCATCTCAGAGCACAGCTCTCAGAGCTGAGAGGTGCCTGGTGGGCACCCACAGAGATAGGGATTGACTGTTGGTTTTTGCAAAAGAGAAAAGGCGACTGCAGGCATTCTAAGAAGAGCTCAAGGCATGGGGAAGCCTGAATTTACTGCTGCTGTTGGCTTAGGTTACCTTTCCCGGTGCAGAGCCGCCAGCCAGGCAAGTTTGGCTGAGCTCCCCACGCTTCCCCAGCTCCTGCCCAACCCACGGGTGCTCTGGCAGACCGCAGCCTGGCCATCACCTCCAGTGCTCACCTTGCCACCATCCCCAGAGGACTGCGATCCCCACCTCTGTAAGTTACTTGTCCTCCTTTGATTTTGGTGTGACTACGACTACTTATGCAGGGGGAAGGAAAGGATCTATTTCTTTCTGTGAGCACCTGCAGAGACCACACAACGGAGACGTGATCTCATCTGAGGCCTCAGGGCAGACGCTCCTTTCATGTAACCATCCCTCAGAAAATGCACAACAAACAGACCGGAGAAAAACTAATGTTCTGCTTTCTATTTAAATATGCTGCCAATTCAAAAGGCAGGATCCTTTCATCACCACAGTCTTTCCCACGTACAGCATCCCAGCAATTAAGGGCAGAGAAAGGGCTGAAGTGGTGCAGAGGTGTCAGCACCAGGAGTTTGTGCTCTGAGAGCCGAGCCCAGCAGCTGGCTGGAATGGAGGAGAATGGTTGGAATGGAAGGGAACGGCCGGAACACCCACACTGAGCCTGGAAATCAGAGGACTTCCAGGGTTCAGGTGGATGTGCTGCAGGCCAGCAGCACGTCCAGTTTCATGGAAGCCAACACGTGCAGCTCCTGGCTGCGTTCAGTGGCACTTCTGCCCCACACACTTCGTGGGCACCATCTAACCAGACATCCCATCAGTTTGGACCCTCTCTGGCAGTGACTGCACAACACCTCTTCCCCAGCACTGCACAGCCCCATTGATTTCTCCTCTTCATAACTGCCAAAGAAGGCTGTCATTGGTCTGCCTCTACAACCAGCCACAGCAGGGTGGTATGCTGCTAATGATGTGTAATCCCCCCAGTGGATGATGGGGCCCCAGAGCAGTTACCAACTGTTTGAGCAGATACTGACCTATCCCAAAACACAAGCCAGGTACTGTTATGGGAAATACATAAGCCTGAACGACTGCAAATTTGTACAAGTACATCCCCAGTCAGCAGTATCAATTTATCTATGCTCTTCTACTCAAACATCCTATGACCCCCTAATTGGCAAAAAACATCACAGTGAAATACTGACCTGAATTATCATTTTACAGGAGGTTTTTTTTCCTATAGGTGGAAATTATACTGTTACGGCAGCACTATAGGTGTTCATTTCACTTGCATTACTATTACCCTGTTACCTTGAGAAGTATTTTCTCAATAACAGCAACACCAAAGGCCTAAAACATCGAGCGCATGGTATTAACCAGAAGGTATCCCTGTAACTCAGGTATATTACATTTTGTTAACATACTTTGCTACACGAGAATTTATTACCTTTTTTACCAGCAGTTAGTGGTTTCGAGACAAAGAATGAACCCAACCACTAATCACCGCACTCAGGTTATGCACACAAAGGGAAATAAGCAGCAGAATGTGTCTGAGCTTCCGGCCCGCAGCGTTTATAGAGCCTGCAGGGTTTTGATCCGTGCGCGTCCTCATGTACCGAACGCTGAAAAGCCAAAGCAACTGCCAAAACTCACATTTGGCCCTGATTAGTTCCTTGTTTATCATGGTTAGCATTCCCCAGATAAGAGATAATGCTGCAAACTCAGTAACCGCAGAAAGTTTTAAAGACGCTTAAAGGAAAACGCTTATTTTCCTAAAACCAAAGTCAAATTAGCTTTAAACTGGGCGGACTTTAATCAGGCAATGGATGGAATAGGCCACGGCTCACTCCTGAAAAATTCCACCTGGTTTACACCCTAAATAAGTGCACGAGAAACTGCAGCTATTGCTTCATATGTGCATGTCTTCCATTTACCACAGTGGTATTTCAGCTGCCTTTCTACCTGTCACTGCAGTAAACCCCAAAATTCCACAAGTCACCATTTTCTATCCTTCACACCAAGCCCACGTCGCATGGCTGGAACTCAGAGGGAAATTATGAAGCCAGGAAAGAGCCATAAGACACAACAGCAAACTTTTCCTGTTTCAGAACACATCCTGCGGGCTGCTGCTGGCTCTCGGATGGATGAGATGGACTGCTGCTCTGCTCCGCATGAACAGAGCAACCCTGGGGTTGGTACAGACTTATTATTCAGCACCACTCATGGCACGGCGCGTTTGGCATTTCTGCAGTTGGATAGCACTCTATAAACAGGTGAACCAGGCATGCGAAAAGTTAATATCCTGCTGTTGTGACAATATAATTATCTCTAATAATAAAGGAAAACAGCTGCTTCGAATATTCCTTCACTTAGCGTTTGGATCATTATACTTTGACTTTTATCATCTGTTTTTTGGATCCACTCCCAACGTGGTTTATGGTTCTGCAGAACGGTAACATCTCATTTTATGAATGACAGACAGATGGGCTTTGCTGCAAGGCTTACTGAGAGGAAAGCAGACAAGATCATCCACAAGGCTTAACTGCAAGAAATACCGAAGATAACAAAATATCACCTTCTCTTACTTTTTAAGACTCCTATTGTTTATTTTCAACCGTTTCCAGTTCTCTTTTCTGTGAGCACTCGGTGGTATCACCTGCTGATCCTAAAATTTTGAGGGTTTTTTTTGTTTCGGTGCATAGGCAGAAGAACAGAACAGCTGTTTTACATTTAATTGGAAGCCAGTGGAGATGCAGTCCAGATTTCAGAGCGAGGTCTGTTTGCAGAGCTATACGCCACACATTTCCTTCTCTTCATCCTTCCCACCCACCAGTAATCATCTAATTGGATTTTCATGTCCAAATCCTGTTCTCTTAATCAAAAGACAAACAAAAATCAATCTTTTGAGTTCCCAGAATCCGAAAGAAGCATTTAGTCCTAGAGGGCCGAGAGGCTTATTCACAAAGCTCTGGCATACCCAGCTTACTCAACTGGTTAACCCTCGTCACTGAGAGCCACGGCCATCATCCTGAGATGTCTCTCCTGTAGGAACGTTACACTGTCATACGACGAATGGCTTCATTTCCCCAAACCTCTGTACAATCCATACAACTGACATGTGGCAAATGGTGATATATGGTGGAAAAACCAACTGAGAAAAAAAGAAGCTATAAAACATAAACTTTTGGAAGCAGACACTTGGAACACGTGGTGATATTTTGCAATATTTGTCCTGGAAAGAAGAGCATCTAAAATGCATTTGTATGAGTTGCTATCTCTCTGACAGGACACATCCTTGAAATCAAGAGTTCAACTCTTCTTCCTCTCCTCCTCTTTGGTGATTTGTATCTTACACCTCTGCAAGGCCCGCATGCTTCCTGCAATGCTTTGCTGCACCCTTCCAGCAGAGCAGCAACCTGCACTGCTGTTCCAGGATCCTCCGCAGGAAGCAGCAGAGGTTTTTGTTCAGTTTTTGTTGCTTTTGGTAACCAAAATTCCTCGTTAGCAGCTCCTGTGAGCTTTTAGCACCCCATGTGCCAACACGGGGCCCAACAGCCCAAATGCCAGCAGCAGCGAGGGGGAATGCAGTGCACAGTGCACCTGACTCACAGCCAGGATCCCTGGTTGACACTCACCAGTATTGCAGATCCTAAAAGACCCTCACAGGGTACTCAGAGTGGTGGTGGTGCCCCATCCCTGCAGACACCCAAGCTCAGGGGATGGGCTCTGAGCCCCAATGGAGCTGTGGGTGTCCCTGCTCAGCGCAGGGAGTGGTACCAGGTGGCCTTGAAGGGTCCCTTCCAACTCAAACCATCCTGTGATCCAAGAACCTTACTACTTAGAGGCTGAGCGAGCTCTGCTTTTTCTCCTTTAACCTTCTTTACTGGCCTCATCCTGAGGCTCTACTGCCCTCTGAGCCACAAAAAAACCCCCTAAACATCTCCTCACACGTGTTGCTGGTTGCTTTTCAAAGAGCAGTTGCAGAGATGCTGTCTCAGCTTAAATTCCCACCAAACCCAAAGCTCTCACCTTCACTCCACCCTGATGGAGCCCAAACGTGCTCAGCTTCTCAGACCACCACTCAGTACCCCCATGGCAGAAGCCCACTACTTCTCAAGGATAAAGAATCCTTATTGTACCTACAGGCCACATTCAACTTCAGACACTCTAAAGGCGAATCGCAGAGTCATGAAAAGCACGTTTATCCTTAGTTGTCCCACATGAGTATTTTCAAAGAAATCACATTTTTTTTCTGCTTCTGTGCTCGTGCTGTAGTGAGGTCCCAGCTCACCAGGAGGAAGCAGAGGAGCCCCGTGCTCTGGGCAGAGCCCTCCAACCAGGAGCCCCTGAGCATCCCACAGCTCCCTGGCCCCCATTTCCTAATGGATTGTGGGATGATCTGCTTCAGCAAGACCAAACAAAATGACTAATAAGGAGGAACAAAGGGAAGCATACAGATTACTCATCTTGTGATAGACTCAGAGTTGCTTTATTCAGTGTCAGCTCTGGCTGCTGGTTGCAGTCCAATGTTGTAAGATAGATTCCCAGCTGAAAAAACACAATTTGATCCTCACAAATGTTTCACAATACTCTGCTGGAAAGTCGCAACATAGCTTTGGGAACCCTATAAAATTCCTCCAGGAAGAATTTCCTTCGTGCTGCACTGAAGCCAGCATTTCTCCTAGCATTCATCACATACCTAGCAGCTTTATAGCCTTATAAAACGTGCAACAGTTGGGCTCGTGGAAAGCTTCTTGGTCTTTCTGTTGTAGGAGACTTATCTTGTTTAACACCCATGATGCAAATACAGATTGCAAAATAACTTATCCATGATCTTCCCGAATACCTCCAGCGAGGTGAGGTCAGAAGCACTTGGAGCCAACAGGTCAGTGAGACAGGGATACTCTAACTTGTAAAAATAAAGACAAGATTTAAACCCTTTGGATGGTTATAAGCTCCTTAGCAGGGTGGGGGGGGGGAACGCCAAGTCAGATCTAAACAATCCAAGCAGCAGGGAAATAAAATGCTTGCTGGATGCAACTGCATTGCAGACTGTTTCTATTGGAAGACAGGTCTGCAGGTCATCTCCCTCCTCTTTTTGAGGCCCACATGTGGCAGTGCGCAATGGCACAGGGAAGTCCTGCTGCTGGGGCTGTGCAGAGGTGGAGCAGCCGCTGGGAGCGCCCCAGCAGGGAAGGCAGGGCATGCAGCAACTGGTGCAACCAGAAGAACAGAGCCTTAATAAAAAGAGCAACAGGAGTTGAAAAGCTGCATCTGAACAGGAGCCAATAGCTCACGGACCTTCCTCTTTGGCAACTCCTCTGCATACATTAGAGTGCAACAGCGTTAATTACACCTCAGCAATCCATGCTTTCCAAAAACAAAGCCTGTGCTGTTTTCCCATGCTACTGTCAGCCCTCACCCTGCTCCTGCAGGCACTGCAGCACCCAACACACACGGAGCACTTCAGCTGCGGCTGATGGAAGCAGCAGCCTCGCACCAAGCACAGCTCAGCAGCATGAAATCCAAGCAGAAGTGACAATTCCAGGCCTCTGGCCTGTCTTCTCATTCCCACCATACAAACTGCTGGTGAATCTTACAAACTTACAGCCAGCAGAAAAGAAGTAGAAGGGGAGGATGCAACTTCCAAAGGCTAGGCACAGCAGCAGATGCCAGGGACCTTTGGAATAAGTTAGTGATCCAGACCTTAACTGAAATACACTTACAGGACTCCCGCAGAACATACGTTTTTAAAATATTATATGCAAGAGCAAGTCTAATGTGCATAAAAAGCACACGTGTGTGTGTGAAGCAGGAAGAGATGTCCACCCAACTGCCCGACAATTTCAGCTGCTGCTCTCCGGAATAAACCTCGATACAACCCAGACAGGAATGAGATCAGCAGACTGACAGCTGGGCGTAAGCCTTCAAAATAAAAGCACAGAGCAACCTGCATTGAAAACCCAGCACCTGCCGTGGGATCTCCCCACAAAACACATCCAGTTTCACTTATGTGTAGTGCGGACTCTTGAGCTCATTCTTCATTCTACATCTGCCTGCTCTGGAGGTGCACTGGAACAAGCGCTCCGGTACGCTCATGCCCACAGACTGCTCAGTATGAATTCAATGTACTGGTCATGTTTTTCATCAGCCTTGACCTGGATTAGAGGAGTTACAAATCAGAACAAATTAGATTTTGGTGGTAGTAAAAATAGCACAGTTTCAAAGGACATGAATTTTTAAAGGCTCCACTGCTGACGATGGAGAGAAGCACTGCACAGCCTCAGCTCAGACACCTAACACTACCCTGAAAAGGCACACAAGCCATCAGTGGAATGAGATTTCACTTCCACGTGAGCTCATACAGGGAAAGTATCCATTCTTGTGGCACTGAGGGATGTGTTAGCGGGCATGGTGGTGATGGGTTGATGCCTGGACTAAATGATCTTAGTGGTCTCCCCCAGCCTTAATGATTAGGTGAAATGGAGCTTAAATATCTCTAAAAACTGGCCATAATCAAGCTGTTCCTTAGACCTTCTTCTATTTGCAGCTTTCACTGATGTGTCATTAGATTCTTTGTTAAGGTCTTGGCCGTACATTTGAATGGCTTTAAAATGTTGGCTCGCTATTAAAGCTGAGCATCTATCCACCTTATAAATACAGCATTCACCACAGGAAAAGCTTCCAATTTGCAAAAATGGGACGAATTGAAAAGAGCAAAAATTGATTAATGGAGATGTTGACGAAAACTATAAAAGCAATTATTCTTGTTCGTTGCTCCTCAGGAAAAACAAAGCTAAACCCTATAATGTTATTCTAATATTCTAGTAATCAAAGATCCTTTTAGTAAATGATACCAAGCATCAAACTACGCATTCCCAATCCTGCCTCAGTCCCCCATTCTCAGCCATTTGCTGATGCCCTTTTGCCCAATCATTGAGTATGATCCAATTACCATCTTATTTTTCAGTAGAGTATAAAAATAATTCCTGAATTTGTATTGCTGCTAAAATCCCCACAGACTGAAGGTTTGGCCTCACGGGACTCAGCGATGGTCTAAAACACATGGTGGAAAGCAATTTCCACATAGTAAACCAGCTGAAATGGGTAACAAAGCACACTGTGCAGATGTGAAAGTGACTGAAATGGGCTGAAGGACCAACCAACAGGACAGAATTCTTCAGATTCATCAGGATGCAGAACTAGAGATGGGGAGAATGCACCGAAGCTTCAGAAGGGTACAATAACGTATAGGGTACAATAACATATAGGGTACAATAACGTATAGGGTACAATAACGTATAGGGTGAGGGAGGAGCGACCCTGAAATATACAGCAGTGTTTCTACAACTTATTAAAAATCATTCCTCAGGAATAGCCATCTGCCTCCACAGCAACCGCTCTTCTCCAGAGAACGAATGTAGTCTATTAGTCCTCCTTTATGTATCCTGTGTTGCTGCAATACTGAGCAGTACTTGAACCTAATTCTTCTGACACGGTTATGAAAAATGTAATTTCTAAACCTTAAAATATTTACACAGCTAGTGAGACAGAATTAAGTCTGAATCAAGTTGTCATTTATGCGTGGTGTACTACAGCAGATCTGTTCAATCCCATCCGTTAAAATAAAAGCAGCAATAAAGCATCACCAGACAGGAGGAGCCCATTTTTGCCCACACTCAGCTCTTATTTACCTATCTATCTGCTGAATACCTTTCCACCAGCTTTGCAAGTCTGCACATCCTAATGACAGCTTTGGAGAGGCAACCTGTGGGATTCCTGTGGTCGGCCCCAGAATACTGCTATTTATTGCCAGTAACAGCTCACCTCACTGACCATTCTGGTTCTCACCCTGTTTCATCTTTAGCATCTGCATAAGCTACTGCTGCACCCAGATCAAGAAAGCAGACTCAAGTGCCTCCTTGCACCTCATCGTGTTCAACAATTCCTTTTCATCAGTGGGATAAAAGCACTGTACTGCGTTCAGTGCTCTTTGAGACCCTGGCTTAACCCCTTCAGCGTGAATAAAATGAACGAAGATCGATTCTGCAAGCATTCCCCAGAAGAACAGAGGCAAGCCAAACTGGTACTGAAACTTCACAAAAGGAGCTAAAACTTTTTCCTAACTCAAGGGGAAAAAAAAGCCTAATTGATTGTGATTAGTAAAGCCAATGCTTGGAGACATCGTCTC
This sequence comes from Pavo muticus, assembly GCA_016647715.1. NCBI lineage: Eukaryota > Metazoa > Chordata > Aves > Galliformes > Phasianidae > Pavo > Pavo muticus. The sequence continues at coordinate 1,436,065 of JACDJE010000022.1, forward strand.
GATTACCAGATTTATTGTCCCCTTTCAGCAGCCATGGCCATGACTGAACTACTGGGTGGACTGTATGCAGAACAAATCAGCTGCCATTTCATTCTGTGACTCATTAAGCAAGTGCAGCAGATAACCATTACTGCTTTTTGGTGTAAGAAGACTTCAAAACTCAGGCACCACTAACAATGCCAGAATTAAGAAAAGCAATACCCTGCTGCACGCAGAGGTCAGAGCAAGCTCTAATGGAATACTTATCTGCCCAGAGAGCAAATTAAATCAATTTTCTGTGTCTTGTAATGGGTATAACGCTGAGACAGGAGGCTGCAGGATGGGGAAGCTGCATTTCTCTTGCAGGTGGCTCCGTGTTGCTCTGACATGCAGCACTGCCAGCCACGCTGATGGGCAGAGCTGCTGGGAGACCGGGGCTCTCTGGGCACAGCGGGGGCCACCATGGGCTGGCTGCATTTGGGGGGCACTGATGCCTACTGAGAAGAAAGGGTTTTACTGAGAGACACATCATACTTGGGAAGGACAAAAGGGAGAGGAAGAGACTCTCCTTACTACAGTGGGAAAGGGACATGTCTGTGCTGTGATTTATTTTCCTCCAGGTACAACAGTCGGCAGTAAGAAGCTAAGCACAGAGGTGGACAACCAGAGCTAGCCTCCTGCTCTCTTGCCCTCAGGCTGTTTTCTCCCTCATGACCACTCTGTAAGACCTCACCTCTCCTTTCTCCTCAGGCACACACAGCTTCTACATTGGTCTGTAAAGCAGCACAGAAAATACAGATTATACATCTCAGTGCTTTATGGAGCAAATGATGGCCCCAGCAAGGAAGGCCATGTTACAAAAGCAGTCACTCTTGAAAGTGTGGGAGGGACATCTGGGGTTGGAAACAGGAAGGGGAAGAACTGGAGCTCCATTCCTTTGGGCCCACACTCCCACTCTGCCCCTCTGCCTGCCAGTGGTCAGATGGTGCTGAGTGATCCGCAGCGCCAGAGCAAAAGCAAAGTTAAAACACTGATCCTCTTCTTTTAAACAAATCTCATTTATCTCTGCCATGCCTGGAGCTGTCATTTCTGATCTAACATCGCAATGATTAAACAGCAGGGAAGCAGCTGGCTTGTACAGCATCAAGGTACGCCCAGGACTGAACAGATGAAGTCTTTGAAATGAGTTGCCTTCAACGGCTATGGCTTGTTCTAAGGGCTTACGTGTTTGTTTGGGAGCTGCCTGGCTTAAGCCTCTCCCTGATAAATGAGTTTTCAGAACAAAACCTTCATTTTTCTTCTTTTAATAGGACTCCACTGCGCAGCTCCTCTGGAGCCAGCACCTCATTGGGCTGCCCTGTCATTACCACACCTGCTGCAGTGTTCTCCATTGAGTGAAAACTAAACTTTTCCTTTTTTTTAAAAAAAAACTTTCCAATTTACTTTTTTCCTACCATTCTGTGCACCTGCATCAGATAGGAAAGGCATTTCAGCTGGTTACGGAGAGGAAGGATTGCTTCATTGTGCTGAGGAATATCAACATCCTCTTACTCTGCCAGCTTTCCTCATTCAAACCTAGGAAAACACAGGCTGAAAGTGCCCTGCATTCTGGTGACAGAATGTACTTTGGGGCTACCAGAGAGGTCAGAAATAGATCGTTATTTCTTTCCCACTACTTTCCAGTACCAAAGGAAAAGAAATAAATGGACAACTGCAAATAGTCTGAAGGTCTCAGAGCAAATCATCCCCTTGAGTCCAAAACCTTTACAGACCCATCAGTTATTGCTTACAAATATTCCACATTGAAAAGTTCTATGTTCTTATGAATTTAACATTATACGTACACCTGCTCAAAACATATTCTTCTGTCTTAATGCCGCAGAAAACTCATTCATTATTTCACAGCATCTCACCTTTCCTTTTTGTTTGATGCTCCCAAATTGCACCGTGGAGGGGACTGTGTCCTCTGACACCTTTGGCTGTGACTACTGCACCTCATTTAACATACTACGTACATGCCATGGCCATTCTTGCAATCCTAGAATACCATGTGAATGCAGCAAGAACCCATTTTATGTTGGCTTAACTTCAGATTTCTAGTGCTGTGAATGCAAGCAGGCTAAGCATTTTGCTTGGCAAAGGGATGCTGTTAAGAAAATAACAGTTAATGGACATCCCTCTTTGCTCTGAGAACTCTCAATTGCATTGAAATGAGGCAGATCTCCTATTTTCTGTTCTCTCTGACAGCAGCACGAGAGGTGAGATGTTTTGATTGTGCTGCCAAGCACTTCCCTTCACTCCTAATTTCAGCTGCTCCACTAATTTAACCAGTGCATTTTTGTTGTTCATTATTTGCAGACAGTTATAGCTTATTATCTCCCATATTTGCTAAACCCTCTGCTTAACTCCCCTAGCACTGCAGGTCATGTTAATTGACCTCATGCCCATCTCAGGTTCCCTATGTGCAGATGTGTGAGCACACGGTACCCATCACCCTGCCCTGATGGTGAGCAGCACGCTGTCATCTCCCCACGTTGAGATTTCTACCATTGTAACACTGCTGTGACGACTGCAAGGCTTACCACACCACACGAGCATCCATCAACAGGAGGCTGCATGCCCTGCTTGCTGAGTTCATCGACCCTGGCGCTCCCATCACCTGGGGAGGTGTGCACTGGCTCAGTGGAACAGGGCAAAGCCCTGCCAGTGCTCACCCTAAAAAGATCTGGCAGGAAACCAGCCAAATGAGGCCTCTCAGCAGGGAACGAACACGGATTGCCTATCAATCTGTCATGACAAAAACAAGCTCCAAGTGAAGGCGTTTTTGCTCTTCTAGACAAAGCTGCACTGCGCTGCATGGGAAGTAGGCTGCAAGAGACGTGTTAAATAAAGTGACATGGGAGCAGCAAGAGATGGAAATGAGAGCAGAGATGTTATTGAAGTAGACAACTGAGATAACCTTGGATCTACCAGCATGTGTGTAGAATAGCAGGTTGGACAGAGGTTTAGTCACTGTCCTCAGCTCCTCATCAGCAGACCCTGCCTTGAGTCACCAAATTCATTTCTTTCAACCTCTCCATGAGTAACTTTGAGAAATGTAACTCTGGCATCTCTCCTTGCATCTGCTTTTCTGCCAATATTTGAAGCACTCCGGAGGTTTCCTCTATATGGTCCTTGTATTTTATTTATAATCATGAGGAATAAATTTTCACATTCCTGACTTTCAGTGAAAATATTTTGTATGTTAAACACCTTCCAGTGCCATCTGCAGCATTTTGGCAGTAGATAACTGGTTAGCAACCAATGTAAAGAGCTTATAAGAAAGAAAAATGGCTACAGGTTGGCCTATTTGTATTCAATGGTTTGTTTCATAACATTTGAAGATACTCTGATCTCCATGCAACTCCAATTAATGATAATGGAAATTATGCGAACATCCAGAGTAGTTATATGGCCCTTAAACTCTTGTTAGAGCAACTCTCATTGTCTACTACTCTAAATTTGCATAAGCAATTAATGTCTCATTAAAGTCTCATTAGGAACTTGTACCATACGAGAGAGGAAAGAACATTAGTGCCTTGGTTGAAGCTGTATTAGGTCACACATGAAGACTGGTTTCATCTGTTTTGTCTTTGCACTTACAGAAAAAGACAAAATCAGACGCATAATTTGGCAGAGTCCACATGGAGGAACGCAGATCTGCAACTACAAAAGCAGCTTCCAGTTGGAAACAAAACAGACAGGGACCAAACACTGCCCACTGGGCACCTCTGGCCGCAGAGCAAGTTCAAACAGTGTGCTTTCACGTCTGTAATGGCAAAATCCTATATTTTAACTTAATCAAGCAGACCCATTGAAGTAAATTAAAGACCTCGATTTTGCTGGCCAATAGCCATCATCACTTCACACTTACAGAAACCAAAAACTCGCAGGTTTCAGGTTGTTTTGTTCAGTGAACCAGCAGATGGAGCCCATAGGGACCCAGCATGGCATGGCCTGGAAGCTCCTCCTGGGAGCTGCAAGGTGGGAGCTCCCATAGCGCCCATTGCTCCCAGCCCACTGCCCACGCCTTCATCCTCTGAGTGCTTTGCTAAGGCAGAGCCAGCAGCACTGGGCTGCGCAGGGTTTTGGCAATTCACATTTCTAAGTGTAATCACTGAACTTAAGCAAACTGAACTGTAAGACAAAGCAGCGAACGCACAGACACAGCAGCAAACTGTAGTTGAAATCAGACATTTCTGACACCTCGTTTGTCTTCCTGGCACTCCAAAAACAAGCGTGCTCATCCCAATTTTCAGCATTTCTCTTTCCAACGCCTCATTAGCAGCAGTCGCAGCCCCAGCACAGAGCCTTGCACAGACCTCATGTGGAACAGCATCCTGCACAGCACGAGCTATCACTGCAGAAATCAAACTGCCTCTGGTTGCACCGGTCTTAACGCAGCCACCGCACAGGCAGGAATGTTAACTCTTTCACAAGAGTTCACCCTTTATCTCAACTTCTCATTTTACACCACATTTATCACCCAGTATCGCTAAGGTTTAGCCAGTATCATCCGAAATGAGACTGCAATTACTTTCCCTCCGCTCCCCCCCTCCCCAGGACTTACAAATAAAGGCTTTTACATCTTACCTTCCCAGCTATGATGAAACGCCTTTGTTTTTGAACATGGCAGAACAAAAACAATGTTGTATTATTCAGCAGCCGTGGGAAATATTTCTTTATTTGGATGCAATTAAACTTAAATGTTTAGTTCTGCTTTTTATCAAAAGCTTCCATGAAATATGTATAAACACCGCAATCTTCGCCTGCTCATTTATTCACTTTGAATAGGCCATGCAGAATTAAATTGAGCTTTATTTCATTCTTACTTAATAAGGTGGGTAACTAGCTAGTAAGTTCCCAGGACAAGTTACATGCCGCACTGATCTTATTCCTTTAATTTACTTCCAGAGAAAATGGGTTGGATCCTCGTTCCAGTTGCCAATGTTTTCCCTTAATGGAAGCACAGCTCTGTGCCCCAGCAGAAACCCGTGGGTTTGGGCCCACCTAGCTCCTCTCAGCTCACCACCTTCTCATCGCCGGTGAGTTCTGAGCCCACGGCTGATTCACACGGCCATACCCACAGCGCGCTGGCAATCCCAGTTTGATCTCCAACATCTCTTACGCTCACATTCTCACACTCACAAGAACTTGGGCTGGAGATATAATTAGGATTCTCTCATTAGTGTTATTGCAAGAAAGTATTAGGGAAAACATATAGGGCTTAAGAGAAGGACTGAGAAACCACTGCCAGCTTTGCTACCAAGCCAATATCCCCATTGCCAACCACTTGGGCTGCTCCAAGGTGGAGGCTCCAGATGCACTGTGGTTTCAGTTTGCACAGAGGGAGACTCTGAATCCCCAACAAGCTGAAACACAGCGTGGTCGGGTTGGAAGGGCCTGTGCAGCCCCTTGTTGCAAAGTCACTTCCATTTTGTTTCACACCAACATATCGATGTGGTTTTGTTTGCGTCCCTCAGAACAAAGTTCACCCATTATTTTTTCCCCACGGGAAAATCAGGCTTGTTTTCATCATTATTTTGAATGAAAACTTGTTTGAAATGAGAGAAGCTCCCGCTGGGTGGAAATGCCACAGACTTTACAGCTTCACCTATTGGAACCAGGCAGCTGAAGGCACAAAGTTATGAAAAAGACCGGGTTGCCCGGGTAACCATTTTTTCACAGTCAGCAGATCCGTCTTGTAACTTATTTTTAGCTTTTCTTAAGGAGAGAAATACCACTGCAGAGAAATGCTGACAACAAATAACAAAAGATGCACTATTTGTAGTAGTAGTAAAAATATTAGTTTGATTGCACTGGTGAGAAAGAAAATACAATCTGTGCTTCTGTCAAACAGACCAAATCCCAAGCTTTTAAAATCATGATACGAATGGAAAATACTCTGATGTGGGGCCTGATTTGTAAGAGCACCAAGTTGGGTAATTACACATAGAAATACTCAGTTCTGCATCCTAGGGAAACATCCTTTTCCTGCATGCAGCCCAAAAACCATCGTCACATCCTACAACACGGCTATAACTGTTCATCTAGCGAGCCCCTGGAATTCCTACTTGTAACAGATGCATTTCAACATTTGTTAAGAGTAATACGTCTGAGAACTTGCCACACTTCTCAGCTGCTGTGAATTTTGCATCAGAGCTTGTTTATGTGAAGGGGCATCAGAAAAAGAAAGGAAGCAGGAAAGAAAAGCAGACCTGATTAGCTGGGATAGCTTTGGTCACCATTCAGCCCTGTGAGCAGCAGCACATGCACAGCAACCTGGCACTGCAGCACACGGGCTCCAAACACGTCGGCTCCAGAGGTGCGTTTCACACACAACAGCGCTATCTCTAAGGCAGTACTTGAGATATTTCAGGGGGAATCAATGGGCAGAAACCATCTTCTGAAGAACCTGAATTACTACCACTGCTGAAGAGGTGTTATTTTTATCTCGTGATGGTGAAAGTTCCCAGTGATCGATAAAGCAGGCCTACAACCACACTGGAAATGGGATCAAACATTATTTCCGCCTCTGCCTCATGGATTATGCCACATTTAGAAGCACACCAAGCTATTTTTTCTACTTTTTTAGAAGAGATATTCTAACAATCACTCTAAAATCCGACCTCCAGAAGAGATGAACAACTTCCTCTCCTCCCTGCAGAAGTTATGTTTGCTAACTCAGCATGAACTTCTGCTTAATGTGCAGCCCAAATATGGGAAAGGATACAGAAGTAGATGCTTTATTTCTAATTAGGACACCAATTATAGTTTTAAAAGGATTTCTTGTAAATCAGGACCCTGTGCACTCAGAGAAGCAGGAGCTCTTTTCATACCGACACACCTGGCTCCTTCTGGGCAGCTGCAGGAGATGGCTCTTTCTGGAGTGGATCTGACTTATATTCCTGCTGCATAGAGGGGATATACGACATATACATCTGAGGTAAGTAGATAAATGGGAGGAGGAGGAAAGAGACCAATTCAAGTATCAAATCATCAGCCCTTGGCCAAAACACATTATGTCATCGGCAGCATCTGTGCAAACTGCCCCACTTTCAGAATCCTCCTCAATCCAGTTGCATAATTGCACTACAACAGTCATTAATGACATGCACTGATTTGCACTCTCTGCCCCTCACACACAGATGCTGACACCACCCCCAGCTATTGCTCACGTCCAGCTCAGTGCATCACCTGGGAAATTCAGGCAGCTTACCTCCACTCAGACAGAAACATCCCAGGAGCACAAATCACCCAGTATCTCCAACAACAGAACCCTGCGTCTTCCTGCATACAGCTCCTATCTGCTATTTCTCCATAACTGGGACACGCTCTGACTTGTACCCCCTCACCTGTCACCTTTCATTCTGGCCTGAACTTCAGAGATCCAGCTGTGGATCTCAGACGCTGCGGGCGGTTCCAACCCGATGCGATAGGAAAGTTTCCCTGGCAACAGCCACCGGAGGAAGCCCTGTAAAGATGCCTTTCCTCACTCCTGCAATTCTGCTTTCCAGAGATTTACACAGGTAGACCAGATACAAAGTTTTGACAGAAACTTACAAAACAGTGGCAGAAACACAACTGTATCGAGTCCGAGCAGAAATAATTTATTTCTCAGTGTGTTTGAGAACATCTCCCATTCTGCTTCTTCATATTACGCCCAGCACTTCACACGCATGTTAAAAAACCACAATCTTTAGATTGTCTTTAGAAAAGCACAGTCAAAAAGCCCTCTCATGCAAGAAAGCTTGTGTGATCACCTTTGATAGGAATGAACCACACTATTTATTTATTATCTGTCATGCTAAGATAATTAAACAGCTGGTTTATGAGCCATTAAACTAGGACATTGGTTGACGATGATGTAGGTTTAGTTGCAATTCATACTCCAGTCCATCCTTCTTAATAATCAAATAATGAGGTATTAGTTATTGCAGCTTTGATAGTGGAAAACACCACTGCTTCAGTAACGTCTCCAGTAATATTTTATTTTCCCTTTAATTATACCCTGAAAGCAAATCCAGACAGCAGAGCAGCAGCAAAGTCACTGCTGGAAAGCAGCAGGCTGGAGGAGCATTAATCAATGGGTGCTCTGCAAGGAGATACCTCTTCCTTTGCTGAGCAGAACATCAGCCTGGTGTTACAGGAGACATGAGCAATAAAATACCCACTGCTAATACGTCGTGCAATGATTCCCTTTTACTTGTATACCTGCCACTGTGAAATATTACTGAAATAAGCTGTTTTCAAGCATGATGTTTTCAGCATCGGTAAATCAGCATTTCACTAGCAAGAAAAAAGTACCCTTATTTATGCAAGGCCTCTTGTGGAAACAAGCTATTTTTTGGGAAGAGGATGCCACCAAGAAATACCCTGCTATGAAAATGCATCTGTGGCCCATGATGAAAGAATTATCCCAATCCCAAAGTAACATTGAAGTGTGGAGGACAGGAAAACATGAGCAAAGCCTTCAAAGCTCAATCAGGGCTGGGATCTCCTTACAGCAATCTGTCTTGCCTGGAGGCTGCCAGGACCTCCCTGCTGCTGGGAAACGCCCAGCCTACCAATGGGATTCTCTCCCAGCCCTTCTCTTAACACTGGTTCACATTTGAACCTGGTTTCCAGCTGAGGAGACTGTTAACCAATAGCAAAGCCAAAGCTACAGATGGAAGATGTGAATTGAGAGCCCCACTGTGGGACAAGGCAGATGAGTGCAGTAGAAGAGCTGATGGGGAAGGCAGGGTGCACCCATAAGCAGTTTCTCCCATAGGAGGCCCCGCTGCCCCCAGCCCCACAGCTCAGCCCAGGCATGCACCCCCATCACCTGCTATGTGACACCATTAAGTGCCCAGAGCCATGGGAATGCTTCAACGCCCTAAACAACTTACAGAAATCTTCTCCTCATAACCAAATCATGCCACGGATGGTCATACATTGTCCAAACTGCTTAGAAAATTTGGCTTACAGAAGAAAGCCGTGTTTGGGACGGGAGCAGAACCTTGCTATGAGTTCTCACCCATGCTGACGGCTGGCATCTGTGTTAGACAACCAAACCACCCTCAAAGCAAACCATCTAATCTGTGGCAAGAGGCTCTGCCAAAGGCATCTCTCTCCTTTACATACTCTCGTCATAAGCCACACATCCAGAAACACAAGCAGGTCACACGGACTCACTTTTTGAGGCGGCTGGAGTAGAGGCTGGAGAGTTTTGAAAGGTCAGTCATGGTTACTGACTGCTCATAACAGTACTAAAAGCCTTTTCAAACCAGCAGCACTCGATTGCTGCAAAAACATCGATTCAGTCACCAGAAAATACCACTACGTGGGACGTGAAGCACATTGCAGAGCAGAACTTAAGCACAAAGAAAATTCATAAATGCTACTCAACTGGCTTTACAGTAAAGGAGTCATTACAAATCTTTTTTTAATTGCCAGCAAGACACACCACTGCTACATTTTGTTGATTCTAAACAAACATGTTTTGTTTTTCTCTTCTGTGGTTTTCCCCTCTGACTTTTCCTCCTTGCAGAAGCTGTTCTCAGGTAACAGCAGTACCTGCACCCACAGAGCAGAGTTCTCTGCGCCCATTCCCAAGCAAAGCCTCAGCTTTAGCTTTTGCATCACCCCAAGGTGGTTGGGCATGAACTCAAGATGTGTAAGCGCCTTTCCACAGACCCTTTCCTGTTGTGCAGTCTCGCTGTACGTTGCAATGTGTATTTTAATTACAAATTTCTAAAGGTGCTCCTATCTGAGACTGAGCAGACAGGTCAGTTCCACAGCCCACACCCACACGCAGGGAGCTAAATGCTGAAAGCTGTGCAAACCACACGCGTCAGACCTCCTCAGTTCACCAGCACACACCGGGCTGCTTCAGGAAAGGAGAGCTGAACTGCAGCTCTGGACAAGCATGAATAGGCAAAGCACCAAGTTACCCCTTGGGGTAAGTACACTGCGTCCTCAGTGCTAAAGTGAGATGTATTCCCAGAGATATGGAAAATACTTAATCCAGGATTAAGAGATTATGGTTCTCATAGGTTTCTGATGTGAAGTCAACTACAGAGCAGTTTCTAAAGCGTGGGTGTCAAAGAAGGACAATTCAAGTCATGCATCTTTTGAGTCCATGCCATGAGCAGAATGTAAATAACTTGCTCTGGTGTCACGTGGCCAATCCCAGGGTTACTCCTGGAAGAGGAAATTAGTTGGCCTCAAATAACATCCTAATCAAAAGCATTGCAGAGTTATGCACAATGATATGAGTTTACCATGATCTACGGTTTTGGGTTGTTGGAGTTTCTGTGTTCTTCAGACTCTGACTGACTGACACGAGCATGTAAGTGCTTCCCCTTATGAAGAGGAATATAAAGTGTGTGCATTCAGGCTTCTGAAGGTGGACGGGCTGGGACAACATGAAGCAAAGGGCATTACGGATTTAGTATTTTTCTCTTGGAACATTTATGAGGAACAAGAGAAAATAAAGAGGAGGAAGTAGCTGATGTCCACAGAAATTGAGTCTTTCTCCCCTCGACTGACATACGTTAATGTTTAGAGTACATCCCTGAAGGAAATGTGTTAAAGATAACCTGCAAGGTTTCTACTGCATTATGGACAGAAGTTTTCGTTAGCATGTTAGACAACGTGGGCAGCACGCTGCACAGATTTGTTTCTGAGCATTCAGACTGAGTGCTACAACGCAACAATGTGAAATCATTCCAAACTCGTGCCATGACCATGATGCAGACCAGCAAAGAGCAAGCCATGCTGGCAGCCTGGTAACCAGCAGACAGCTTCTTCCACTGCTTCAGTGGCAGAAACGACATAACAGATGGGACTTGGAAAAAGATGATAATTTACAACACAAAACCGGCCTTCATCAGCATCAAAGTACCTTCCACAACATGGTAGTGCCGCTACAAGTTCTGCTGGTGCCTACTAAGCACTGCTTAAAAGCTTCTTACGTAATCAAATAAGAAGAATTTGCAGCTTCGCTCTGTGTTGGTGTTTGGATTCAAGAATATCTGCCAGAAAACTTCTTGGTTTTATTCCCCTAATCAAAGTGACTTCCACAGTGACAGGCAGTCTGCCGGCTCTTCCACTTTTCCTACTGCTGCCTTTCCTTCTTTTCCCTTCCTCTACCCATCCTCACAAACTGGGACAACGAAGCCCAAGAAAGATGTTGTTATGCAGCAAATACTTCGGTTCTTCAGGCCACGATCTTGTAATTTAATACACTTAGGGGATGTCTAATTTTTCCATGATGTTTCACCCTCCACTATGAAGGAATAAGACACATCTGAAGAAACTGCCTCTGGCCAAAGTGCTCTTCCACGTGGGAACAGAGCCCTGCTCTTCGCATCCAGAGGCAGGTGACCTACCTAACATACATACTTCTAGATGTTATCTAGTCCCAGGCATGTAATAAAGATGCTTTACTTCAAGCCTCTGGGTAAAGAGCTGCATAAAGAGAACCACTTTAGAGGGATTCAGGAGAACTCCTGGCTCTGCAGACAGCCTCAACGATATTCCCAATTACATAAATACAGCCAAAGTAACACACTCCCAGTAAACAGGCTGCTCACCATTACGATCAGAGAACTTCATCTCCTGACTTGTGCACAGGAATCATTTGTGTACTGCTTACTTCTGCAGAATCCATTTTACACACAAGACAGTAAATGTGTTCTTCTAAAAAAGGAACCCACATTCCATGGCAGTATTTGCTAAGCGTTCACTGCAGAAAGATTAACTGTTCAGGGTTAGCTTTGGAGATGAACAGTGTAACACTTGGCTTGCATGCAACTATATTGAGCACATGTTTTCTGCTAGAGCTGACAGGTGGTGCTTCTTTTGGAGAATAATTGAGATTAGGGTCAACATGGCAGAACGCTTCATTTTCCTGTTCCAGATCTGGAAAAATATTACAAGAAATAAACAGGTGCTTACTTTTCAAACTGTGTGCATAACAAGCTGAAGTAGAAGCATGCCACATAGCTCATGTCTCAGAAGGCGACTGCACACACTAGGTGGAGTTGGAAAGCACTTTTCTCTCTCCAAAGTAATGTAAGACAACGTAGATAGAAAGTTTGTACAGGAAGCCACTCAACTCATGCTTATTCATTTCATCAAGAAAATTCATACCAACTACAGACAACTCAGTAGCATTAAACTCATGTAACAGCAGATCCCTAAAGCAGGGCTGATCACTGACCTGCAGCACCATGAGCATTCCAACCAACGGAAGCTCTAGAAGTCCTGTCAGTTTACATACTGGACTACCAAGAACTAAAATGAGGGCTGACGACTTGATAAAACATTGCCAGAGGTGTAAGAAAAAGAGCTGTGTATTGCTTACTATGAAACAAGTATAAACGCATCTACTGCAATTATTAATTACAACCAAAGCTCTGACTGCATAACCAGTTTCAAACACTATCAGCTCTACCAATGTTAAGATTTACTTCCTGGCTTAATATCCTATCTTTAATTTCAAGCTATTTTAGATTCAAAATACAAACAGTCCATTGAATTCTAAAAATGATTTGAAGTTTTGTAATTAGCTGAGCTATGATCCAGCTTTTAAACCACACAGTCCAATTTTTCCATTAGGAAAAACACATACGTTATTTGCAGTTGGACCCGAATTAAAATTGCTCCCTGCTTGGCAAGTGAAGCAGCAATGTTCAGGATCTGCTCTCTCAAACACAGATTCATACCCTCAGCCATCACCCAACACAAAGTCCTGCGGTGCAGAGCACCCCTGTGGCTCTTAGAAGCAGATGTGGCAATGAGAAGCAGCATCCTAACAGGGCAGGCAGGGACACCAGCACTGCTCCAGCTGCTGGCAGCCTAGCCTGGCTTTCATTGCCCTGCATGGGGTGCTTCCTTACTGCTGGTTTACAACACCTGGAAAACCTCACCTTTACCCAAATCTCAAAGGCAGGTTGTGACAACTAATTTAAGAATTAGAAAAAAAAAAAAATAAATAAAGCCAAAGATTTCACTGGAAGTAGAACATAGGGCTATTTTTTCCTTAATGGCCAAAATAAAGTCTTTCCCTTTATGTGAACCACAGCTCAGCAGCATCACAGCAGCAGCAGCGGGAGCCTGGCTGTGGGTGCTGAAACACAGCTCTCCATAAATCACCCAGCTAGCCCTCACCACGCATGTGATAACACAGCTGACATTTCTTTTTTTCCCCCAGGATATTCTGAAGCCAATTAATCTGTGCAACAGATTAATGAGATGAAAGGACATCCTGACAGGTAGAGAACCCGCTACAACCATTTTGCCACATTCATATTGGATGTAAGAAGTGAATGTACTGCATGGGGAATTTTTATTGATCACAGCAAAGTTGTAGTACAGATAACGAGTGCATCTAGAAGCCCTGGTGTGAGGCTGGTTCAGAGCCAAGATTTCTATTATCTATTAACATCCTGACTACGCTGCACAAATGGGAAAGATTTCTAGTGTATTAAAATACCTTAGTATTAAACTAGCTGAATAGCACACTGTTTGCGAGCTTGTGCAGTTCAAATGCATTCCTGCTAACATGACTTAGAAGTCAAGATTTTATCACCCACTTACACCGTGCTTGCAAAAACCTGATTATTTTGCAGTACCACCGGTGCTGGTGGGATCCAAGCAGTTTATGGACCTCCTGTGTAGAATCAGCCTTCCCCTGAAGCAGTCAGCTGGTGTAAGGCCAGCACACTTCTCTTCCAGGGCTTTCACCCACTGCTGCTTCTCCTCCACCATCTGCCAAGTGATGACACTCATTTCATTCCCACAGAAGCATGCAATGCATCTCCTGAGTGCATCTTTATAAGAAGTAGGCTTTACACATCTGGGATGTAAAACACATCTCCCAGAAGACGACCGGCAGGAAGCAAGCCTTGCTGAAGGCTCAGCCAAGAGGATGCTTGGGCTCAAACCCCAGTTTTCCATCCAACAAGCAGCTTGCCATAGACTCACCTCTACATGGACCGAGGGGTCCAAATCCCACTGCATCCAGGGCACTGGGATGGGAATTAAGGCCCGGCTGCCCAGGAGGGCCAGGCTTTGGAAAGGATTCAGATCCTTCACTGCCCTTCCATGTGCCAGGAAGCAAAACACTTGGGGCTTTATGCAAGCAGAAAGCGTTCCTCTTGCTCTGTGCCAGCTCTAATCCCATTTCAACACAGGCAGACTGGCTTCCTCCCCACGCTGCCCTGCACTGCCTGTCTCCTTTGACAGCCCCAACCGGCCCATGCAGGCTGCCAACCTGCTGTGAAAAGCGGCCTGTTCCACCAGAGCATAAACGGGCCTTCTTCTGCCCTCCCCTACTGGTTGACCCCCAGCAGTCTGTCCTCTTCCCACACACGGAAATTGTTTTTGTGAGAAAAAATTCAGACAGAAGCACTGCCCTCCACACCAATCCCCTGACAGCCTTCTTCTAAACTTCACACAAAAGATGTTCCGTGGCCCACGGGGGTCACAAATCAATCCTCAGTTTCTGAGCTGGGTATCAAGTGTTCATCGGGGGCTGCAGTGACTTAAAATGGTAAACAGTGAGCTAGGGCTGTTTTGTCACCATTTATTATGTTGATTGTATATTTATTCCTCGAAGCAGGATTCTGCTTAATGTTCTGTGCTTTGAAAAACCCTGGCAGCTGGTGTAAATGAGTTATAGTCCCATTTACCACCAAATCAAAGCCCAGAGCCAGATCAAAGCCAGATAAAAAAAATCATTTTTCTGTCACAGACTGGATGGCTTCTTCTCTGCCCTGTAAATAAAATTGATATTATTTCATCCCACTTCTATTTTCTCCTGATCAAAATATGATTATGTCTAATGCTATCCTGTCCAGGGCACTGAAGTTATACGAGATGTGAAAGCTTATTGATGTATTCAATTACTGGCTGCTGCTCCATTGTCTGCTGCGCAGAGATGCTCAGTTATCGGTTCTTTAGAGCTGTACGTTTCTGCCTAACAAAGTCATAACTCCCACAATTACCTGCCTGATGGATGGAAAACAGAAATATCTCACGGGTCCAATGCTGTTATCACCTCTTATCCATCTCCAAAATTGCTTTATATTAATGAGATGGGGACTATGAAAGAGGTACCACAGGATTTAATTATTTGTATTTTTCCTCTTACGGCACCAATGCACTCATGTTTCTCGATATACACAGCGGTTTTTCTCCCTAAAAACACAGCATTTCCAGAGTAAGAACTGGAGGAAACACAGAGAAATGACTTTCAGCAGCCTCAGGTAACTAAGGCTCACATACCGCTGTGCTGACCGCCCAGACACAACCAATCCCTGCAGCACAGCAGCACGAATCCCTCAGCAGCCTGCACTGACACCCTTCCCTTTAGTTAGGCTGATACATACAAGCTAAGCTCTCAGGAGCCAAGTGCATCAATTCTTGGCACCCACATTACTTCTAATCATGCTGCAAATCAGTGACTCTTTCTCCCCACAGCATTCCAACAACTGTCCACGCTTTGCAATGGTAAAGACTAATGAGCTGGCATACACATAATCCTGCTTCCCAAACACCAATACACTCTCATTGGCATTGTTTCCCCAGGAGCTCTCATCGAAGATTACGTGGCTGCTGACATCACCTTTTCCCCCTTTGCCTTGGACTTTCAAGAGGTTTTTCAGAGGGAAACACCTCCTCTTCCTGCAGTTTGCTCTGGTGAAAAGACAAGGAAGGTCACTTCCCACAGTTGTTCTGTGATGCTATTGCTGCAGTAAACCTTTTAATATAAACAATATGGCTGTAACACAGCACAGATACCTTAAAGGCTGTGAGAGTGGTTCTGTGTTTGTTATACACGCACAAAGAATTCAGCTTTGTCACTGTTAAACAGTTCCAGTTCTGCAGGGTAGTGGCAGAAGTAAGGCACGCAGTGCA
Source organism: Pavo muticus (assembly GCA_016647715.1). Classification (NCBI taxonomy): domain Eukaryota; kingdom Metazoa; phylum Chordata; class Aves; order Galliformes; family Phasianidae; genus Pavo; species Pavo muticus. Next base: position 1,451,992 of record JACDJE010000022.1, read on the forward strand.
AGTACAGCAGCCTGAAAAATTCCTCAGCCTGTATAGAAATGCTGCTGCTCCCAAAGTGAGCAAGCAGAACATGTAGCCAACTGATATAAAGTATTCTCCTCCTAACATTCAGTAATAGATGATGTCTTCTAGGTTCAGTATGGGCAGAAGTTTGATGCTGAGGCTGCCTGGACTGCTGGGAGCGATTAGATCACTGAGCGACCCTTTCTGGCACTGCTGACTGCATATCACATGCAGTTGGTGACATTTAATCCATCACCCTCAGCTCCCAGGAGGCAATATTATGGAGCACACAGTGACCACACAGCCCTGCCCTGCTTCTCCCACCTTGCCATCTGCACCCCAGCTGGCCATCGTTCAGACAGAAAGGGTTAAAGCGTCACTGTCACACAGAGGATCTTGGGCAGCATTTCTCCCTCTCAACTTATCATTCTGCAGTCTGACTGCTGACACCCTCCTTTATTATATAGAGCAGACAGCGGGGGTAATCTTTGGTTCAACTGTGACAGTTTGTTTTATAAAGTCTTAGTATGGTATAAGCAGTAATACTTGATATCACTGGCATATAGTTTGAGATACTCATACTAGTGCCAGAGATAACCTCAATGTCCCCTTCAGACACCAAATTAATTTTAGATGCATTAACACAGCATTATAGCTTTCACTTTGTCTGCCACAACTCCAATCCCAGTAGGGCTCTGAAGGACCAGAGCACCTTGCCCAGTCATCAGCTTCCTGAATGAAGGAGTCATCACCAGTTCTCTGCTCAGCTGCCTTCAGCCACTTCAGAAATGGTACAAGGACAAACGTCAGGAAGATGAGGTCTTACTCTGCTGAGACTTGTATGGCCACTGCTAGGGATCCTTGTTGGGATCGCTTGCTTTGATTAAGCTGTGTCAGTACGACGCTCATCTGCCTGGAGCTGCCTTGGGATAGTCAGCCCCATGACAACTTACGGAATATGTCATTTTTATCTCTCTGTGTACCGAAGTTAATCCTTAGAATAAGGAAGGAAGGAGATCTGATATGTCACTGCCCTGGTGAGGAAGCCACACCAGCACTGGTGACAAACACCCCAGGTCTCCCACCTCGAAGAAGCCAGCCTGCTGCAGCCAAGAATGACTGAACAACTGTGAGCGGGTCATGGAGCCAAGAACATAAACCAACTCAGAGATTACACCAGCACCACAACATTTACGTGGTGAGAAGGACATTTAAGGAGGGGATCTGTTACAACTGAGATCCGTGGTGTATTTCATTCCAAAGAGCAAAACAACCATTTCTCAGACCAGAGTAGTTAAAAGACTGTAAGTAAAATCCTGGAACAATGGCTCAAAAGAATAGACATCTGCACTTTCAAATGATTCATCTATTTGGACTTTCATTTTTCCTCCATAACTCAAACAGGGTTTCCCTCCTTTACTCAAGAGTCTGCAGACCCACCACAAGAAAGTGCAAATCAAGAGAGTTCACTGGTATTTGTTTGGGAAGCATGTGTCAGCATGTGAAGTGGGTCTACGTGTGACATTTTCAGAGAGCTATGAATAATCATACACCATTAAAGCTGTTGATTGAAACACTGCTTTGCCACGACATTTCTAAGCAATGGCATAAGTAAATGCAAAGACTCACTAGAGAAAAAAATACAACTGAAACTCAGTGTTATATCCCAAACCCTTTAAATCTTAACCTAGATTTAAAATGAAGAAAGGGAAGGAGGAGTTGCTGGCAAAGCCAATAGCAAGCTTCCATTGATCTCAGCGGGATCAGGTTTACTCCAGTAGCAGTAAATTCCTAAGCAATAAAGAGCATATGCTGCCTTTGGAAGGGAGCTTTAGGCTCCTTATCACACGCGGAATCTCCAAGTAGCTCTGTTCTTTGCATTAAAAAGGTGCTTTATCTCAAAACATTCATAATATCAGCCTATTCTCTGTGGAAAAAAAAAAAGCAGTAGTGTTGTGTAATGTACATGTTGGAAATAAATCCATTTGTTTATAGAAATTAAGAGCCAAGAGCGTGAGAAACCAAGATGAGGCGTTAGATAGCTGAGCATAGCTCGGCTGCAACAAGTTTCTATAAAGCTAACTGTCCTTTTGTTAAAAGAACACTGAAAATGGAATCCATGTTGCTTGAAGATAACTGACGTTTCCCAATGATACCATTTCCATCTTGCAAATGAGAACAATTTCACAGAATCATGGAATCGTTAAGGTTGGAAAAGACCTCTAAGATCACCACGTCCAGCCATAACCCATCCCCACCACACTCAATAGCGAGCATCGTGACTAGCACTGCCACACACAACATAGGGAAACTGAGGCAAAGAATGGAAACAGAACAGGTTTTTATGTATTCTAAGACACCCCCTTCAAAACACCTCTCAGTATTTACCCATCTGATTGCTCAGGCAAAGCTGCCCCACAGTAGGCGCTGCTATTCAGCAGCAGCCTTTCCTGTTCTATTACACAAACCTCCGGTCTGAACTTGGGTCATCTGGCTTCTCAGCTGGATGCTTCTGAAAGCCAGGAGCAAAGCTACGGGTCTGTCTGGTTCCTGTCTGTAAGTAGGTGCGAAAAATGACAATAAGTTGAGATGAGGGAAAAAATGAGAACCACACATTGGAATAAATTCTCACTGCTGCTTTCTACATGCCATTCATTTTGGCCCTAACCCAAAATCCACTGCATTCAGAAGATCTGGATTCATTACATTTGGATAAAGCCATTATTCATGAGAAATACTTCTGCTTCCAAGCACAGCCTGATTAAACATAACACAGCCGCATCTCAGTGAATAGCCAGTCAAAAAGCAAACGATCTACAAGCAGAAATTTATTGACAAGATTTAAGTGGCGAGCCCCTAGGAACAATCCCTCGGCTGGAATCAGGGTCACCTCAGACCACAGGGCAGAGAGGCAGCTAGCTTAGGAATGAATTCCATTTTATTGCATGCTTTAGCCAGCTCTCCCTCCGAACTAATCGGGCAAGAGTTGAGTTTGCTTCGTGTTAATTTGACTGGGATTATTTCGTAAGATTGCAGAATTCCACAGCTATTGAACGGGGCAATCTGAGCTTTAAAAGCTCCCTTTTCTCTGACCAAAAATTCCTTTTCCATAGAATGGTTTGGGTTGGAAGGGACCTTTAAGATCACTGAGATCCAACCCCCTGCTGTAGGCAGGGACACCTCCCACTAAACCAGGCTGCTCACAGCTTCACCCAGGCTGGCCTTGAACACCTCCAGGGAGGGGACATCCATAACCTCACTGGGCAACCTATTCCAGCATCTCACCACCTTCACAACAAAAAATGTCTCCCTAATATCTATTCTAAATCTGCCCTCTTCCAGTTTAAAACTATTCCCCCTCATCCTGTCGCTACCTGCCCTTGTAAGAAGTCCCTCCACAGCTTTCCTGTCAGCTCCTTCAGGCACTGCAAGGCCGCTATGAGGTCCCCCTGGAGCCTTCTCTTCTAAAGGCTGAAGAGCCTCAGCTCTCAGTGTGCCAGAACATCTCCAAAGATCACACCCAGCAGAGCTACCTTGACGCCTGGAAGCAGACAATCAATGGGAAGAAACGTAACTCCATACAGACATGCATGTCTCAGAGCAGTGTCTGTCTATGCAGGGCACTGCTGCAGCATCCTCTGCCAAACGCAGCCAGCTCTGCACCTGGCAGCACGATCAGAGCAGCAGCCAGCAATGGGCGCCCAGCACTGGCAGCAAACCAGCACACTGGCCAGCCCAGCCGTGCCCAAAACAACTGATAATTGCTTCGTACAATAGCACATGAATTCCACAGAGCTGTTGACCAAGATGCTGAGGAGATGCAGGATGCGGGGCCGCCCAGGAGCCACCAGCTGGAGCCTCACGCATCGATGTTCTACTTTCTTTATGGTGTTGTTCTCTGTTGGCAACTGCTTTTTAGCTGCTGGCTTCTGTGAGTTTTTATCATATTCATTAAGAACTTGGACTGGAGCTCCAGCGTTCCTGCCAAGCAGATCTGGTGTGAAGGTAATGTCACTGGTGGAACTATTATGTTGAAAATAAACCTTTCCAGCTCATATTGTCCAATGAGTTATTCAAAGCACTTCATGTATCAAATAGCTCATGGAATATAGGTGAAATGATTCCCATTTACATTGATTGCGACCTCAATTTAAAAGCTAGAGGTGAAGACTGAAGCGTTTGGCTTTGTTTACTGTCTGGCAGGAAATTTTTGGTGCTCATTTTGTCTCTAGAAAAGAGTCTGATAAATACACATACGGTCAAATACACATCTCCCTTACAGGCACTGCTTCCAGAAAGCAGTGTGAATACGTGCATTATTCACACTGGTTTTTGAAGCAGGTGATTCTATTTCTGCCATAGCACGCACCCTGCTATTATTTAATGCTGTAATATAGCAACCCCAGGACACAAAGTCACCGCCGGTCGCACCTTTAGCTAATTTGGCCTAAATCACTGAGGATGCTGGAGAAGAAAACTTGTTAGCAATTAAATACCGTCCCAGAAGTCATTAAGAATATTAATGATACAATTACACACCCTAGATGTCCAGTCTGAAGCAGCAGAAATAAGTCATGGAAATAAAACGTGGCCAATAGGTGCATTTCAGAAGCAGCTGAGGAGATTTCTTAGCAGAAGAGTTGAAATTAATGCAGTGAGAGCTGCGGTACTTTCCAGAAGGAGCAGTGAATGCTCAGCAGCAGCGCCTGCTTTGCCCGTTTGCTTCTGTAGGGCAGAAATTCATAGGGAGAAGGCCTTCAAAACTGTGAAGGCAAACGATTTTGAAGTCAGAACTGAGCTCGTGCCGGGTCTGAGAAAAAGCCAGACCTGCTTCAAGCTCAGTGAAATAATTGCATTTTGTTCACCCACACCAAAATATCACCCTCGACTCAAATCTCACGGTACTGATGGTCAGAAGTTTTAAGCCTCCAGGGGTCATCCTTTATAAATGCCGCTGTTCTGCTTTGTGCCACTTCTCCCCCAAATCCGACACACCACAGCACTCCTACCCAGAGCCAGTCCCAAAGGACACACTTCTCTGAGAACCTCTTCCTCCGCGTGCCGTGCAGCTGCCCCACAGGGTCTGGTAGCAGAGCCACGGCCACCAAACACAGCCAAAAAGTTGTGACAAATCCAGGGTTTGGACCAGAGGAAATATTTATGAAACGTACGCAGTTTTATTTTAAAGGAGCTTTCCTCAGAGAGCCGACTTACTCTGATTGCTTTTGGTTTTCAAAAACAAGAAGTTGACATTTTCTGCAGGAAGTGCAGCATTTTCTGATTAGCTCTAATAGCCACCTTTGGGAGATGCTGCAATTTATCCCAGCATTTGAAGGAGCTGAGTGCCATTAATTGCTATTCACGGGGGCATTAAAGGCACTTGGTACCTTGTGAAGATGGGAACTAGAAATCAGACTGCAGGCCGGGATTGAGCAAAACACTTCAGCAGGCACCGAAGGCTGAGCTGCACACAGACCTCTGAGCCTGGCAGACCCAGAGCTGTGCGTGATGCACCCCAAGGGCTCTACTGAGTGCCCACTGGCAAAATACAGATGCAGTGTTCCTCTTGCTTTGAAATGAGGCATCCTACCCACATACCTCACCTGCTGCCAGAGCTCTGCAGGTTTTTTCCACTGTATCACTTCGCTTTCTTCATATTTCTCACCACTATTCCCTCCAAAGTAAATACATCTCGGCCTGGTATTAAAACAGATAATTTTGTTACCCCAGTAAATCAGATCTTGATAATGCCAAAGCTACAATAATATGTAATTCTTGTCAAAAGAATCACTTATTTTGTTTCCCATCCTCAGAGACATACTCTCTAAGTTGGTTTCTGATGGAAACAAATGAAGGTAATGATTCGTCTTGAATAATAAAGCACCTGCAGCTGCAAGCAGCGTTTAGAATGATGGCTTACCATTAGCAGAAACACATATATATTCCAAGCACCCCACACGCCTTGCAGGTAGGATGCCAGGGTCCGTGCCATTTACCTTAGTTTCTCATCATTTTTCGATAACAAGAACATCAAGGATGCAGCACATACATCACCTACCCAGGAGTCCAGCTGCACTTTAAGCAGTGACCTTTGAATGAGCCCCCTCTGCCCCTAAAAAGTCAATAGGAAAGATTTCCTTAGACTTGAATCATGTAAAATCTATAACGCAGAGCTTCCTCCCAGGACCTGCAGGCACTGAGCATGGTGGGAGCCAGGGCTGGGCACTGCTAAACACTGCACAACTGCAGGAAGGCTTTTCAAAGCAGTGGTATGTACGGCTATTCACCAGGACAGCAAAGCTCTGAGCACCAACTGCCACGTTTGTCTCTGCTCTACATCCCAATGAGGTGAGACCTACACGCAGCTTCTGTGAGCAGTAAAGGTACAGAGTGAGCATGAAGCAGCAAGCAGTGAGCTGTAGGGCTCTGCCAGCCTGCTGGTATGGGAGCTGGAAGCAGTGCTTATGGCACAGGCGTACAGCAAGCGCCTCAGCTTCATTCTAAATACATTAAACTCATCATGGAAAACACGACAATAAATCAAACAGGAACGAGTGAGGGATTTTCACAGGAGTGAACATGCTGTAAACTATCATAAAGCTCCTGTATAACTAAAAAGGAGAAGATTCTAGCAGTATAATTTACAATTTGGAAAGTTAGAGTAATTACCCAAGTCACCAGATATTCATTAAGGAAATATAAGATCCCTTTCTATAGCAGCTTTAGCATTTCATCACATTCATGACAACAGCCAGGTGAACCACTGCTCCTCACCACCTGCACCAGACGTGGATGTCTGAGCCAGCATCACCTCCAGCTTCAAACTCACAAGCCACAGCACCAGTGCAAAGTTACTACTAAATCATTTACTGCAAATTGATAAGATTCATAGTTGAAAAATGCAATATTGTTTCACTTGGAATAAATGTGCTGCCTTCACATGGCCTTAAGCTTAAACAGATGCACAGCTGCATGCACCAACTTCAAAACCGAGGCCATCAGCACAAGCACACGCTCTGCCGATACCTGGGGGAGGCTCTTCCCCACCTCCGTCTGACATCCCGGTTCTGCCTACAAGGGAGAGTAATCAAAGCACAAAATCTATAGGGCCAATTTCCACTGCCTTCCTTGGAGCCGCATGCAGTCACACTGTGGTCTTCAAAACTACACACACGTGACCCAGCAACAATGGCCAGAAGCAGCTGCAGCTGCTGGCTTCTCCAGCACAGCAGTAACCACCTCACTGCTTGCCTCTCAGGTAGGGACAACTTCACAGTGCACTTGCTCCACACCCAGCCCGAGTGCCCAGCTGGCAGGCACCAAGCACTGCAGGAAACTGTGCTCCAGCTGTGGGGCTGCAGCCAGTACCCCATGCCCAGAGCACTGGGCAGCCTGCACACAGCTGCCAGCACAACACATGGGCAGCAGCTTTCGAGTGTGTTATTTCAGGTACATGTCCCAGAGCAACGTCCCCATGGTGCCTGCTGGCTCTCACCAGGATGCACGGGGCTGGCAGTGAGAGAAGGGAGCCAGCAGCTCTGGTGCCAAGCAGGGAGATGAGAGCTACGTTTAGTTGCTATTTCTCTGGACATCCTGCAGGGCTTTTCTTCATCCTGGTTGTCAGTTTATTTCAGCTTATGCACTTCTACCTTTTGTTTTGCTCCTTCCTGTGAAACGTTATCCCTAATTCCCACTCTTCTGTCCTCCCTTAAGCGCCTTCCCCCTTCACTCACACCCATCAGAGGACCCCTTATGGCCCTGCTACCCCAACAAGCCCACCTCCACCCACCCGGAGGCACAGAGACATACTCCTCACATCGACATTATATTTGCTGCATACCACATACTATGCATCATCATCCTAACCTGTAAATATGAAATCATAGAGAAGTGCTTAAGAGGTCCTAATCTGTGCCTGCAGATCCAAGTCCGCACCAAACTGATTCCTAGCAGAAGTTTGTCCAACAGCCATCAAAAAGCTCTGCGGGTGGAGGTGCTCCTTTTACCCTGCTTGGTTGGGCTGTGCACAGAAGTTGAGATTTTAGGTAGTGCTGAGGGTGAGCTGTTATTGCAAGTTCTTGCAAGCCTGTGCACAGGGCTATTATAATGTTCCAATATTACTGGCCTTTACTTTTGCTGTGGGTTGCTGGACTAATATGAAATTCTGATTGAATTTGTGCTGCCGGTGGAAAAGCTGGAAATGAGTAAACACTGTGAGAGCAGACTGCTGGGAGAGCACCAGGCAAAGGCTGCTACGGGGAAAAAGAAAAGCCTTGAAGAAACACTTCGGAGCAAACAAGCTCTGCTCAGCCCTCCAGAGTTACTGTGGGAACATCTGCATTCGTCGTAGGGATCCCTGCAGCAGTCTGAGGCCGTGGGTTCTATATCCTCTAATGTCCACTGAAATGAGAGGAGAAAAGCAGAGGAAGATTGTTTCGGGAGCTTTGCTTATGCCAATAGGGGTTATTCTGCTTTATTGGAAGTACCCTCAAACCTCAGAGGCTTCTTACACAACCAGAGCTTTCTACACAGCCAGCCTGGGTTTATTTCCATGCATTTTCATGTGTCTTTGGCAAAACCTCGAGAGCTGTCATTCTCCAGCAGCAGATTTTAAGGGAGCTGCCTTGGCTGAAGCACACCAACTGCAATGCCCTTCTCATTTCCTTCCAGCAGCCAGCAGCCTGCATGCTGAGCTTCCTTCCCAGACATACCAACTTCACAGGGCTCACACTGTTGCGTTGGCCACAAGGAGGCCTTTTCTCTTGCAATAAGCTCTCCCAAGAACATCCTGCATGCAGAAAGCTGCGCACACTATCCCTGCTCCCAGCCATCACAACGCACCTCAACCTGTGCTCAGTTTATCCTGGAAAAGCATACAGTTCAAAGGAGCAGAGTGGGGATTAGGATTAGAGATAGAACAGAAAGTGAGCATAGATTAAGATCCCTTTTTTTTTTTTTAAGCCATCTACTCAGTCTTCATTCCATCTTATTTCTCACCCATTAAGTCTCACACGCGAGGCTTTGGAAGATCCACCCTCACGCTGATGTAATGGAGCTGTGACCAGGCAGTTTTACTGCTCTGTGACTTAGTTTCCCACACATGAGAAAAGCTAATTTTTCTAAATAAGTCATTAAGATGAAATGAAAATGACAAATCAAATGACATCTGAATTGCTCAGCTATTATTGTGATAGACTGTGCAAGCAGAACTGGCTGCAGGTACCATTCGTTTTGAACAGGATGCAGTGCAAACCAGCTTTGTACATCAAAATCTACTTTCAAATCAGAACAGTATTTTCATATTTATTTCATTATCTTTCCATTAATGCCCTTACTTTTTTTTCCTCCCTAAGAGGACATTCAATTTCTTGAAGTGATTCAACAAAAGCCTCTTTTAAGCCTTAATTTCTCTGAATGAAGCAGCCAATTTCTAGCCTAAATAACGATTACAGCTGCCATTCATTCAAAGAAAGCAATCTTATTCTGATCAGGACCCACCTCTCAGCTTTGAATTTAAATTGAGACTGGCCACAATTCCTGACTATGGTTACTTCTAAAATAAAGAGGGTCTTGCTGCCTGCAAGAGACATGTGAGCTCTTCCCATTCCAAAAAATCACATCAGACCACTGGCGCTTGGAGCACGATCCTCCTTAAAATGGATTTTAGTATTCACTCCCTGGAAACACAAAGAATAGACACTAATGACACTAATGGATTAACCCAAGGAGAGTGCCACAGTGACCCCCACCTTGTCCCTGCTCCAACGGGTGTCCCACAATCCTCCTTCCCTTATTCCTACAAACAAGGATGCTTGAGTTGAAGAGAGTACACTGAAATCAGAAGAGGCCAAACCCCACAAATGCAATTCTGCCCACTGCACCCTGTGACAGCAGAACAGACAAACCAAATGCACCAGGACTGCAGTCCAGAACTGCCATACCTTACAGAAAAAGCTACATTTGAACATACGTTGCCAACATTCACATTAGATACGCTTTAAGAGCACCACAGAAAGGCCGACACCACAGAACAGTTCTGAGCTATGTATGTGTACGGCTGACACCAAAACAGCCATTATGGTAACTCAGACTGGACTGCAGCGTTACACAGAGGACATGTGAACGTGCCTACTCAGCAGCAGACCTGGCAATGGGAGCATCCAGAGGCTGCCTTCCAAATGGAGCGTTAACCTTCTTCTGGCAAGGACTGAAGAACACAACACTGTCAGCCTGTAACAGAACTTGCTTAATACAACTCAACAGACAGAAGTACCTGAGAACATATCAAAAGAGAACATTTAAAACGTGACTTCAAATTCAGCAATGAAGATTTGCAGGAGCAAGTCACTGCATTAACAAGCTGCACCTCTAAGAGTGAACATGAAAGAGCGTGACTTTAGTCCAACTGAGAACCTATTTCTAATTCTACCAGATTTTTGCCCTGCAGCCAGACTGAAAGATTTAGGTCAACTTTAAAGAAAAAAAATAAATGGAGATTTTGATCACAGTTTACTGCAGAAACTTTGGACTATTCACAAGCCATTGCCTGTCCTTCTAATACAAGCACCGAATGTTGGGGCAAAGCAGCACCTTTACCGTAAGGAGATCCAAACAAAGCATCTGATTTATTCAGCCCAGCAAATGGCAAGTTGCAGCAGTCCACGTTCAAAGCATTAAGAGCAATGAAGAACTGTTTGATGATCAGAGCGGTACAAAGGAACAGAGCCTTCCAGCTCCTAGCCTGGGAGGAGTGGCACAGGATTTGACTACAGAGAACAAGCAGCTTCAAAAGCAGCGAGTCCACAGAGTCCCCTTGACTTTTCCACAGAGGAGGAATCATTTAATTGCATCAAACTGAACCAGCTTTCACCCCACTTCCCTTGCCAGGAGTGACTTCTGAGTAGAAGTAGAACGGAAAAGGTGTACAGAGTCAGTCCTGTAACACCTACAAGGGCAGATGGCAGGAACAGTAGATTCCATCTGTTTTGTTTGCTATCCTGCACCAGCATTGGCATCAGTGTAGTTTAGTCTCTGCACATCAGCAGCTCCTCTCACCCTCTGCTTCAGCTCCCACTGCAGCGAACGGGGCTCTTTCCCTCACTGAGGCTGTGTTTGGAGCAACCCGGTGCAAACAAAAGGAATTTGGAGGTTGGAACTGCTTCTCACTGTTATTTCCCAAAGAGAGCATGAAGAACATAGCACCAAGTAATCCGCTGGGAAAGGCACAGCACCATCGGTTCTGAAACAGAACTGTTGTCTGTTTAAAACTGAGCGCCTCGTTTCAGAATGGTGACCAGTGCAAAGCGCTCAACACCTCTGCTGTAGGAACACTGCTCAGCTTTTAAATAGTGAAAGTGTTCACTCAATGGAGTGTGGGTTTTCTAATTAATTTCTTGAGGGGTTGATTTCCTATTATTTGATTTTTACACCAAAGGGATAGCAGTCACATAAATCCAAAAGGTGTTGAAAACTGGGAAAGGAAACACTTATCCTAAGGCCCCAGGATACACTGGCAGACCATGGGACAAAACGGCACTCATCACTCACACCCTGCAGTCCAAAGGCAAAGGCTCACCCTACAGCCCAGTCCTGCAGCTATCAGGGTAAGGTGTGGATAAACAGCACACACCTTTTCCGTTCAGCAGGTCTTATCAATACTGTTTCTCAGCAGCCTTCCCTTCCTGTTGGACACCCTGGACTAACAGCTGATTTGTTCCATAAACCCATCCCCCACACACACCACTCCAGCACACACTGCAAGTAGTGGAGTTCAGTGGGGTGAGGCTGGGAGGCACTGGCCTTTCCACTCCATCATAAACACCAACAAATATTCAGTCCAAGAAAACTGGTTGGTGCCTCGCAGGAAAACAAAAAGCAGTATCACACAGGTTAATGGGACGATTTAGAGCTGGCACAGAAGCACCACTTCATTATCCGCTGCTTTCTAGTTCATGTGGACCTCAGGCCACGCTGGTCATCATCACACATTGAGGAAGATAAGCTTTTTATTCCACTTAGCTAACTCAGACTTTAGATTCACAGCAGTGAAAGCGTTTCCAAACAAGACAGCATCAGGCATTTGAAGTGCAGTGATCGTGGAGCAATGTTTGTTCTCGCCTAAGAGAAAGCAATATGACAGCAGCACAGCCAATCTGAGGCTTCGCAGTCACTTCTATGTAGGTAGCTATAAATTACAGTATGCTCTGACATTCTTTACCAAATACAACATTAAGCTGACAAATTATACTAACACAGTAAGATTTTAAGGGGTATCCACACTCGCAGCATGTGTAAATTTCTCAAATGGAATCCGATGTTTGCTAATATGGTACGATCTAAGTTAATAAGATCAAATTATGTCTGATCATACTACATTAGAAAATGTCACATCAAATTAGTCACTTTCAGAATTATAATGAAGCACAGAAAGCAACCAAAAATAACTTTTCCAACACAAGTAAGCAGCTGAAACTGAAACCTGAGCTAAATACCAAGACTCTAGAGAACACTCCCTGAATTCAAGGGTAGCAGAGTTTTCTCCTCAGCTTTATTTCATAGGGCTCTCACACACGATTTAAATCCGGGTTTGATTCAGAGAAGGGTCTGATCTGAAGGGTGCTAACAGAAGCTGGAGGTAAGGGAGGAAAGGAGGTGGCACAGCACGGTCGGCTCAGGGCTGCGGTCACTGCATTGGTCCCAGGTGGGAGAAGCCACAAAATCCCTCTATCAGGGCTTTGGAAAGAGGAAGCTGCTTAAAACATCATTAAGCATTCCTCCTTACAAGTGTAACTGGTCAAAACTCCAGGCTTCACGGGTCGGTTTTCTCCCCCCTCCCTTGTCTGTTACTGAAGCCAAGTACCCACTGAGTGCACTCTTCATATAAACCCATTTATCTGCAAATACAGAGTTTGTCTGCTGCAGACACAACAGGGAAAGATCACCTGTTGGCACAGGAGGGCCCACATCATGCTGAGGAACGTGATGTGTGCAGACATCCCTGCCCACGTGCCAGACCTCAGCCCCATGGAGCTGCTTTTCTCTTCCCCCCTCCAGCCTGCAGCCTCCTACAGGCTTCCTCCACCTACCAACATGCAAAGAGCTCTCTGCAAACACCCATGTTGAAGCTGACACACCATGAAGCCCAACTTACCTCAACAGGATGTCCATCATCTCAAAGCCTACCCTAAAATGAGGATTCTGATGGAGGATCTCTGGCACACCTTTCCCAGGGCTTTCTACAGGAGACCAAACCTGGCACGTGGCAGCAGCCTTCAGCACAGGAATCAGCACATGCAATAGAGCCACGCTCACAGGAACAGCCCCGCCATCAGCTATTCTAATGGAAGTACAAAGGAAAAAGCAGCCCAGAAGAGCACAGAGCGGGAGAGCTTTCTCCTGCAAGGCCAAGCACAGCCTTGCTGGTGGGGAGGGGTTCTGCCCTGTTTATGCCATTGGGCAAAGCAGAGCCCAGGATCGCCTCAGCCTTGTGCTCAGATAAGGGATGTCTGAAAGAAGAAATAATGCAGTGATTCTATTTCTGTCCTTACTCAGCTAGCATATACCCAAAATCACTACAGCTAAGCCCTCTGCATAGATCGCCTTTTTTCCCTGCTGACTAAATTAGTGGAGCAAAAAACCTACACCTTGCAAACAGAAACTGGGGAATCAAGAGCTGAAGTGGCAGCAAGGATCTAACGGTCCGTTTCTCAACACAAAAACAACACGCACAGAAGAGATGCTGGCTGCAGAAAGGAGGGATTCCAGATGCTTTCTCAGAAAGGTGGAACAAATGCTCACCGTTGTGACTCGCAGCGTTCAATATTAATTCCCATTATTTAGGATACATTGGCACATGCTTCAAAGGGCATTTTTCCCCACAATGGCTCAGCCAACCCCCGTTGCTCACGACTTTTGTTTATTTGTGTGATATTTGTTTCTTTTTAAATCCAAGCTGTCTGCATGAATTTTAACTCAATTATGGGTGTTTGTATAAGGCGGTCTGCTGAGGGACAAAGTTGCTGATCCCCAGAGGAGGCATTGTTCCGATCTTGCCTGTATGTCAGTAGATTAGCTTTAAACCAGACCTATCATCAAAACACACCCGCTGCCATACAGGCCCGATGCATGCTTTGGTTTGAACGGAGTCGTTATGAGAGACCAGCCTTTTGTTATTAGCAATTATGAATACTTCTGTTGGATTCCCGTATGCTAATGGACCAGGAGTGCTTTGTCATCTGTAAGCCAATATCTGTGTTATTCTGCATTTCCTCCTACTAGTCTTTCCTCAGTCCTGGAGGGTTTTAGCAACACTTTACCATCATCCAGTTACGAAACTTGTCCTCCCTCGGGCACGTGGCGGTTTCATTGGGTACCTGAGCACCGTGTCAAAATCAACCTATGACAACATAAGCTCAGCCAAAGAACAAACACTGACTTCACTCGAGACAAAAACAAAAGCACGTGGGAAGAGGGGGGAACGAAAGAAAGCAGGGAAGCATTATTTGCAGCATCTGCTCCGACACGTTTGGCGGTGCGTATCGGAGCTGGATGTCACATCCGCTGCGAGCTCCTATTCTGACCCTCTGGGAGCAGCTGGGACAGCCAACCCAGCTCAGCAGGACAGGAAGAACTCCCTTTGCCCCAGCATGCAAGATCTGTCATCCTCATTAAGTGTCAAATCAAATAAGAGGATCCTCCTCTCATAACAAACAGGTCCCTGCTTATTACATACGTGAGCACTTTCTGAAATACAATTTGGCTGCATATGGGCACGACTTAGAGATGTTTTTAATGACCTCTGCTGGTAGGACCCAAGTGCCACTCTCATCACCTCACTCACATTCACTCGAAGAAGTCATGCAGATACAAGAGCTTGCAAGTAATGTTTTCCATCATCACTAAGAGCAGAGTTCAGCTTACACCCACTAACACCGGTGTAAGTCAGGAGCAAACCACTCAAGCCAACCTTCTATGTGCCATCACTTACAGTCAAGAGCTTTAATGTAAGTACGGGTTCCAGCTAATTAAGCACAATTCAGTGACACCAATACAGTAAGCACGCATAGCAGAACTGGCAACAAAGAGATCTCTTGGCACAGGAGGCAGCATGTGCTGCTAACACACACTGAATGAACAGCACTTTAATCAAAGCCAGCTTCCCACAAGTCACAAACCCTCTCTACTTGCTTTTGGCTTCGGTCTTTGGTCACTTTCCTGTTACACCCAAGCCCATCTCTCAGGAAATGGTTCTGTTATGATCCCCACACAACATCAGCAAGAACAGAAAAGCAGGCTCGTATATTAATTCATGGTCACAACACACAGACAGCACCATGTGAGTCCCTGCCAGCCACGGGAAGATGGAACATCAATCGGTCTTAGGAGGGTTTCAGAACACAGCTGTAAATAGATCTCTTTTCCCTAAAAATGCAAATTTAAAGCTGAAAATCACTCACGTGAAATTGGTTTAAAATGCATCAGTGCCAAATTAAACTGAATGCAACCCAAAGCGTTGGTATTAGGCACACCAGTCCTTCAGTCGTCTTCAGCTCTTGCACCTAAAGGTTTAGAAGCAGAAATAAGACCACTCCTTTTGGTTTCAGATCTGAGTCACGATTATGAGTAAGAAAATTAAAACAGGTCTTTGCTGACTGCAGGAGAAATCTGACCTATCTGAAGATGGAAACACGTAAAGGCTTTTCTTTTAACAGCCCTGGGTCACACACCGCCAGCACCCACCCAGCAGCAGCCCTTCCCCTGAGGTTACACTCGGCCCGGGACACGAGAGAGGCCTGCATCGTGCCACACACCTGGGAAGCCACCACCAATGGCTGCGCTCCACCAGCGCCGTGCAAAGCAGCACCCCCTGCTGCCCCTGCAACGGGCTCCTTTCAAGCCTCCAGCCACTCAACCGCTTGTTTTCAGCATTAGACGTCAGGCAGGCCTGGAGTTAGGACGGTGGAAGGCAAGGGTGGCCCATGGCTTTGGATGGCTTTTTAAGTCCAAATTATTCTGTTTCTATGCCAAGGCTAACCAGCAGCACACCGAACAGACAAAGTGCAGCCCATTGCCGGGGCATCTGCCCCAGGGTGGGATTAAACACACACGTCCAGCATCTGCTTCCTTCTGTTCCACACACAAAGAGCCTCCCTTACACATGCACACTGTTAATTAATGAGCCCCATACAGTCAATTGCTCCTTCCAAGAGACAAAAAAAAAAACAACCCCAACATTACTCATCCTTCCTTCACACTGAGCAGAGACACAGTAATCAAAACAAAGCCCCTCTCCCCGCCCCTCATCAGCTTGGAAGCTCCAGCCGCACCTCACGCAGCTCCTGCCGCCGTTCCAGACGCCCGTTCCCGTTGCACAGAGCAGCAATCGGGGCGCAGCTTCCAGCCCCGCGGGACGGACGGAGCGGGGCTCGGTCAGCGCAGGGCCCATCCCGGACGGACGCCGTGTTTCCTTCTTGTGTCTCTGTTAGAATAGAAAAAAAGTCCAACAGGGAGAAGGCAGATCAGGAGATACAGGCAGAGAGGAGAATGGGAGGGAAAGAAAGAAATATTAATGAAACAGTCTAATAGATCTGAGATAAGCTCGGGCACCTTAGCAGAAAGCTTTATTAGAGTGTCCCCAGATCTCAGTTGTCTGCCCTTCTTTTAGTTGGGGTGCTTTTATTGACGGCTGTAACATAGCTCCCTAGCATCAGCTCCCAAGCAGGCCTTCAAAGACAAGGCAGCAACGTTTACAACACCGCAATAAAAAGGCAACTTCCACGACAAGCTCCTCAACACCAGCCACTCTCATAAGGAGCAAAAGGGAGACGAAGAAATGAAACGTAATTTTCTCCCTGCTTTAAATCCTTACCGAGTTCAGCCTCCACACAGCCAAACAAGGCTGCTGGAGAAAAGTCATTTCGTGGTGTGTAAGGGAATCCCTTAATTAATGGCAGCTGTCCCTGCCCCAGCATTCCCTGCTCTGTGCTGAGCGCATGCATGCAGCTGTGGTCCCTCTTATGCTAAAAAGAAGGACTTAACCCCTTCCCTGCTAACCCCAAATGAAGGCTACAGAACCCATAGAGCAGACAAAAAGTGAATGAGACCAATGGCATCTTCTGTAACCTTGTGCACGTAATTGTTATCAACTTCACAGCTGAAACAGATTTAATTTCTAAATAGAAACTATTGCCAGACTTTGCTCTTCCCCTGCGGAGTGACCACACCACATGCCATTCTGGTTGCCTGTTTTAATTTCAGTTTTCCTATTTTCTGGGATTTCATCACCTGGCAATGAAACGCAGTCCCCTGGGTTCCCGAACAGCGCTGAGTTGGGTAGCTCAGCACATCTGCAGCATGCAGAGCAGAGATAACAGATGGTGGGTTTGCATTAGCGTGGTGATTCCAATTGGGCAGGCACTTTAAGACAACATCCCAAAGACTCCCAAACATTCTGCAGCGAGGTGCAGGGCATGTGAACTGCAATGTTCAGGTCTCTTCAGAAGTATTTCCCTCCGTGTCCAGTAATTGCAAAAACAAGGCAGCAGGGGAGGCAGCAAATATGGAATGGACTGTGCACTCTCGCTGTGTTAATGTGTTAGTAGAGCATGGGAGATGCATCCCCATCTCCCCGAGGGCACACTGCTCCTCAGGCTCAGGGTTCCCAGGTATACCAAGTGCATCCCACTTCAGAGCCTCTCCTCTGAGGAGCAGGTCTCATTCCCCACCACGCTGCTCTATGTGGGGGCATTTCATTGTTTTACAAAGACAAATCCCCGTGTGGAGTTACAGAAAAAGAGTCCTGTAAAAACCAAATTATCCGGAGGCAATAAGGAGGGCACTGAGTGCACTGTTAGTGCCACCAAGCACCGCACTGTCACTGCACGTGGCAGTGAAGGGCTGCAACGCAAACCTCCCCCTCCCATGGAGACAGAGCTGCGTCTGCCATTAGCACATCTCAGATCTGATTTGAGACTCTGTAGGTGCAGGATTGCACTGCAAGCTCCTGCATGCCATTTGGAGGCATTGTAACACAGTGAGTCTGTAGCCCCCTCCCTTTGTATTGGGAAGAACTACAGGCGTACTCAGCACACAACCTGGGCTGCCGCTTTTATTCCACATCTGGATCTGGTCACTGAGGAAGTAAAGCACTGCAAATATATTTTGAAAACAGGACTTGTAAACACTGCAAGAAACGATTACTGTCTCTAAGTGATGAAGAAGAAATGCATCCTTTCATAAATGTGAACCATCTGACCTCAAAGGAGGAAAGAGTAATAAATGAAGGAAGTGCTGTTGCGTACAAATGGCTCAATCCCAACCATGTGGCACAGAGATCTGGTGCCATTAGGGTCACACTGAGTGTCACTTTGCGTTGACCCCACTTACAGATGTAAGAGATGGATGATCCTGTTGTATTTTTGAACAGTTGAATTTGCAGGGACTTCAATACTGTAGTCAGGGGGATGGCAGCACTAGAGGCCTTCTGGTAGATGGCTAGATGGGAATAATTACTTTAATTAATTTCTGGGTCATTGCAGGGATCAATTCTGGTGTTGTGGCCCATTAAGTCGGTTTGGTTTATCCCATAGCTCTTGGTCGTTATTAGCTCAGAGTCAATAAGCCACATTGCACAATCATAATCAATAGATGAAAAAGAATTCTGAAGGGAAAGAAAGAGAAGGATGGATTTTGATCTCGCTTACATCAATAATTTCCCAGAAACTGGTGGAATTCCCTGATGTAAAATCAATGTGAGCAAGTTCAAAATTGAGTTGTTTTGCTTTGTCAAGAAGATAAAATGGAGAGCTTGGATTGTGCCTTTAAAGTCAGACTTTTATAGATTAAATTTTATCTTCAATATCTTGCTCTCCAGAGATTTTCTCCTCATTTTTAGGCTTAAAATATCTGTGCTCAGAAGGAGGAAAAAAGAGAGATTTTGCACATCTGACTGAAATAAACCTTTGATGGTACTTCAGGTCAATCACCACTCACCAGAATACTTTCTGTCATCAAAATACTTTCTGTCATCTCATCTGAGATGGAGATTTGGTTACACTATTTAAAAGCATTAATATTTTCATTTAGGACCCAACATTAGATATATCAGACACTTGTTCTCTGTGGTTTTAGCATTAACCAAATGTGTAGCTTGGCCAAGATTTCACCCAATGAGGACATGAATATTTCAACATTTTCATCCTTCAACATCTTTATCCATCATCATCTTCATTGACAACACCAAGCTGGGTGGTGCAGTTTATACAACAGAAGGGAGGGACGCCATCCAGAGGGACCTGGACATGCTCAGAAAGTGGACACATGAGAATCTAATGAGGTTTAATGAGGCAAAGTGCAAGGAGCTGCACTTGAGTCAATGCAATCCTGGGTACAAATACAGACTGCGAGAAGAACTCACTGAGAACAGCCCTTCAGAGAAGGACCTGGGAGTCCCAATGGACCAAAAGCCAGCAGGGTGATCTTGCAGGCTGGAAAGGGCCGCATCAACACAAGATTCTTCTGCAGACAGGAGAGAAAAACAAGCAACCTCTGTTCTTTGTGATGGGAGGACTCCGAGATGCTGACACATCTGCAGCAGCTCTAAGCTCAGGCTGATGCAGCTCAAGTGAGTGACAAGTCACTGACATCAACTGTGTGCTGGGAACGAAAATGCCCAGCACTGGGAGCTCTCTGCTGGACAACTGTTGCTGCTGTGAATGTTACGCACTTGAGGGCAACAACACAAAGTAGTATTATCAGACATTTCCCATTGGTGCACGAACCCAAACTCTGCCGTAAGCAACAGCTCTCTTGCACTGCAGGTGTGTCTATTGCTGATACAGGGCATATATAGCGATATATGATTGATAGATTGTGTAGATTTTAATGTTTTGCTTGTTCTTCTCTCTTAGAGAATAATTACGGCCTTCCCTCCTTTCATTCGTTAAATCAAACCTTGTTCTCAGCACAACCAAGAGAACTGCCCGCTGGCTACGCTTGCTCTTGTGCTGAGACCCTGTCAACTCGTTCTCAGCCTACAGCAAAAACTTCTGGCTGAGTTTATCAGCTCCTCGGCATCAGGGCTAATAAAGGAAACGGCAGTGTGGGCTCAGCTCTGACAACGTGCTTGCCCTGCAACAACACTCCCAGCACTGCAGCAGAGGAGCACACACGCCCTCAGGCAGTATGAAATGACCGCTTCCCGGTGACAGCCAAACCTCATGATGCGGTGCAGCTGTGTGGTGTGCTGCTCTGCTGATTTGTTTTCATAGGCAAGCCATTAATTTGCAGTGACTGACATTCTTTTATCTCCACCCCGTCACTGACATCTTGTCTGAGTTGCATCGTATGCCACAAATTGCTGATCTTCTTTGGTCGCCGATGCGCTCTACTCCTTCTCCTTTAGTATGATACTCATTACAACCTGCTCTCTTATGCTGAGGCCAAGACTCCTGCTGTGATTCCAGGTAATGGATTCTATTACCGAGCGGTTCAGTTGGGGAGGAGAGAGGAAAGAAGGAAGGAAAAGCCTGGAGAGGGAAAACGGCCAAGTTGCAGGATTTCTGGGTCTCTGAAAAAGTTCCAAAGTTCCTTGGTGTTCTGGAGGTCTTTCTGTGCACGATGAAAGCACTGGGCTTTTGTATTGTTTGCTTTATTTTGCAATACTTTATGATTCCCATATATTCTGAGTTGTGTTGATTTGTGACCAGTATTTCATCGCTACCCTGGGAGGAATTTTCTCTGAAAACACAGGAAAGAAACAACGCCCTGATGCAAGACTGCAAGTGAGTAACTGCCACCAGACCATGGCTGCTGTTATTCACCCCGTTCTTGCAGAACACTCATGGCTGCAGTATGTGATCACCTCCCAGAATGATAAAGAGAAAGTAAAGGCATCTCTCTCCTGCTCCCTCCCCTTCCCATTTACCTCCCACATCAGCTCTGCGGGCTCTCACACAATGGGGAACGGCCACAGCCTTCCCCAGCCAGGGAGGAAAGCTCTGTGATTACAGAGGTAACCATGGATGCAAAACATGTCAGCTAATTGCATTCTCTAACATATGTTTTCTGGAGGAATCCACCTAGTACCGAGCACCTTAAGTCCCTTGATTTGTAACGAAACCAACAGATGGTATAGATTTAAATCTTGTTAGGAATCGGGACTGCACTCCTTCAATGTCTTGGGAGCAGGCTGTGAAGCGAGGATATCAGCACTGCCCTGGCTTACAGGCAATAATCGATCCGTGCAGATACAGAAAGCACTCACATGCTGAGGTCACGGGAGCTGTAGGTATACCTAAGACTGATGACTCCATCTCCTTGCTCTGGGGTTATTCTTGATTTTCAGGGATATAAACCAGACCAATTTCTCATCATTCGTATCTGAAAGTACTTCCACAAAACCAGTGATTCTCTGAGCACTAGAAATCAGGGGTCTGATTTCCTATGGATTTGCATCCCTGTGCCAGGACTCTCTCTGGGTCCTTTAACAAGCACTGAATTCATCACACAGCCATTCTCTTAACTGGGCGCTAACGGGATTTCTCTTCCACACCCAGCCACCCACAGCCACGAGATGCACTGTGCTCACTCTCCCCACCTGTCCACAACGAGCTGCAGTGGCTCATCTCCACTAAGAAATTGCCTTTGCTCATTTAAAACATTCATATCCTCAGCTGCTACAGCAGATAGAGTATAGAGCCTAATACAATTAATTTTCAAGCCAGCTTTACTTACATCTGAGCAAAATTACTCTTTGCTTTCGATTCTGATCTCCCAGAATACTTTTGTCATTTCAAATTCTGTTTGTATATCCCTGAAACTGTACTGGCATCAAATCAGCATAAGATAAGTGAGAATCAATTAAGGGAAGTTTAATCTAAATCTCTTAAAATTGTATTTATCAGAACCTTGGGTTCACTCTGCAGCACGGAGGCAGGTACCGCATTCTCACTGCAGCTGGTAGAGCGGCTCCAGATGCGCTGGTATGGATGAAAGCAGATCTGCAAATCTATCCATATCTAGGGCGAATGGGTAAAATCCTTTTAATTGGCTGTACAGGGCAATAACTTCACCAGGAGCTCTCTCTGGAACCAGAGGCAGCGATTCCACCCACTCAGAAGAGAGTTTTTTCCTGCCCCATATTGTTCCATAACAGCAACACGAGCTGATTTTCATTGGGATGGGTTTGACTGAGTCTACAAAGGCTTGTCATGAAGAAGCACCAACACTGAGAAATGTGTAAGTGCCAGGGTTTCACCACAAGCTTTTAGGGCAGCCCACATTTCTACTCCTTTTTTTTTTGCTTCAAATAGACCTATATTGGGCGTATGTACAGAGCCACGTCTTTCGGACAGCTTTCACATTTTATGAAGCTCCTTATTCTTGGCTACTAACACTACAGCTGCCGTTCTTATGAGCATATTATAATGTACCAATTTATTTTCAGAACCAAGAACCCAGGTTATCCCATCATCAGAAATCCTTGTAAGCTTGATTGTTTTTTTGTTTCCATCGTGTAGTAGGATTACGCTTTCTGTAAGAAAAACAAAACAATTTTTGCCTTTTTTATTTTCCCTCTCCCTTCTTTCCTCCCACAGTTTAATTCTCAAATAGAGAATACTTCATTTTCTTCTTCTTTTTCTTTTTAAGGCATTTGTTGCACGTTACAGGCTGAGTGGAATGTGCCTTTCCCCACGCAGCACTAACCTGCTGGCCAGATGTGTGCTCTGGCACACTGACAGCGCTGGTTCACTCATGTAGAGACCCACAGGACAGTTTGGGGCTGATCTGTATTACCTGACAGGATGGAGCTCATGTGACATCAACCAGCACCAGATAAGGGTTTCTTTCCTACACCTCTTCCCCCTCCCCCCCCCAAAAAAAAACCAACCATTAAGGAAACCAGATAAATTCTAAACAATTTCTGTGGAAGTGCTGGAGTATCTACTGAAGATGCCCAAGCAGGGACTTCTCACTAGCATGAAGTAGCCAAAAAAGAATTGTCTGTTTCTTCTCACAGGTGCTCAGCTGTGCTGCTCACCCACAAGACCACGAGGTGTGAGGTGACACCCCAGGACAGCACCATTCACCAGCATTAGGTGAGCATTTATCAAGGCAGCACGATGCTGTAACTCTCAACGTGATTTTGTTTTTCCAATGGAAATATTCAAGACGACACCAATTCCTCCACCTCAGGAAATTGTATTTTCTATTGAAAAAGCATTCTGATGGAAAACGCCCCTACACTCAGCTCCTCCTTGCCTGAACGCTCATAGGACCAGAACAAACTGCAGTGCTTCCCCATGGGTGATGGCATCGCTGGAGGGCAGAACCTCACAGCGTTTCCCATACAGAGCCATGTGGACCTGTGAGGCACAGAGCTGTGTGTGCTGGGCTCTGCCCTGCCGGCCTTTGGGAACTTTCTTCTATGTACCTATTTATAAAGAAACACGCTTTAAGTGCTTGCTCCATGCAGGCCCATCACCTCAACATGGAGATGGAGAGGAGCAATGTTTTATAAACATCTGTCTATCAACTTAACTTCGTTCACCTTTTTTATTGCTTCCTCTCCTCCAATGCCTTTGCACAGCAAACTCCTTAAGCAACACCTCTGGATTTGGAGCTGTTTGGGTGTAGCTGTGCATTTTTACAGGGTGCTCCACCTCTTTCCTGGAGCCTCGCCACAGCTTCGCAAGTCAGAAGAAAAGAGAATGGAGTTGGGAACCCATCCAACTGTGCGTTTCATCAGATAATTCTGGAAGGATTTCGTCCCCAGACTGTGCTCCTCACTTGCTTTGCCCAGGAAGGAGAATATATGTCAAATCTATGGAGAAAACGTTCCACAGAAAAGCTGGAATCGAGAAGAAGATTCCTACCATAAAAGATTCCACACCCATAACCCATGTGAATAGAAAGAGCACTCCAGCTTAAAAATAAGCAGTACGTAGGGGTAGCAAAGATCCTCAGGTTCATTTTCCAGAACAAATTTCCTTCGCCTGCTCCCACATTCCAGGGCTTGCTGGCGTTGCTGTGCCTCATTCCATTCATCCCTTGCACAGTTTGCAGGGATCCTCCTGAACGATGCCACCCAAAGCGTCTGGATGCAATTCATCAGTGATCTGTGCAAGGCTGACAACGTGAGCTGAGATATTCAGCATTCAGTCCTGACCTGTGACACTGCAGGAAGGAATGGTGAACGCTGAGTATTTCTGTTCATAAGGGAACAAAAATGGAGAAAACCTGGGCTTCTGGCCACTGCTTTCCTCCTCCGTGCTTGTCCAGGTTTCCCTGTACCTCTGCACATTGCATGAGCCACAGACTATATAGAGAGCTCTGCTTTCACTACTAACCTGAGGAGGAATGACAGAGGTCTCTGTGTACCACATATACCCTCCCAATGCTACCGTGGCAATGGGCTGGACACCAGTATCTGGTTCCTAATGTTCTGGGAGCTGACTGCTCCTACAGAGGGACTCGGTAAAAGCTCACAAACTGAGTTACTCAGAGCTCTGCACAATTACAGTTCCCCTCCTGAGGTAACGAACTAACTGCAATCTGGGCTTCACAGTCAGTGATATCCACTCCTCTGCAGAAATACAGCAATAAAAAACCCAGTACTGACCCCCTGCACCCCAAAAGAGCAACCACACACACACAGCTGCCACAGAGGCAACAGGCAATGCTCAGCTTCTCCCCACAGCAATGTGGGCACTGGGCTGCACTGTGGGCTCCTGCAGGACTGCCGATGGCTCTGCCTGCTTTACAACCACGGGAAAGCTCCTTCAGCCACCGTGGCTGCCCCAGAGCAGCAGGCTGTTCCCAGCAGGAGATGCTCAAAGTGGATAAAGCAAGGATCCTGCAGGGCCCACATGACCCTCAGGTGATTTCTGCTCCATGATGGTGAAGGGTCTGATCCACTTACATGGAACAGAGGACAACGATCTGCTTTGATTACTGCCTATAACTGCACATTCAAATCTTGCTGCATGCACTCAGAAGTCCATCCCCAGCCCCAGCAGCGCGGATTAATGACATCTCTACAGAAAGGGAAAGGGAACGAAGGACAAAAGCGTCCCTGCATTTGTCTTTTGCACGCTGGGTTTTGCTGCAGATTTGTTAACGTCTGGACAAAATCATTAGCATGCTTTAAGAAGTCACTCTCTAGCCAAAGCTAAAATTAAATTGATGGATTCTCCTCGACTCTCAGTTATGAGGTGAGCGCAGACTATTTTCATAAACATGAAGGACCTTGACACAGCTATCTGCAAACTGCCCGTGTAATAAATTAAAGATTTTCTGTAATATAATCTTTTGCTACTCATTTGCCCCTCTCCTTCTACCAAAGAAGGTTTTTGTATATATTTCAGCTCCCTCCTTGCAAGAACTCTTATGCGCCTGAGACGTATTTGGAAACATCCCCGTCACGCAGCTCCAGCAGCAAGCAGGAAATGAAACGTGAGCAGCGCGGTTCAGCATCGCTTCGGTCCTCCCCGTGAGCTGCTGTTTGCTTCAGATGATCACAACGAAGATTCTAATTAACAATCCCAGCAGATCTGCTTTCTAAGAAAACCATCATTGACGAGATAAAGCTTCGAGTCTCAGAAACTGCTAACAGGCACTGCAGAGAGAAAGGAAAAAAGGTCTGTGCTGCAAGGACACTTATCCATGGAAATTGGGTCAGAAATCACTTACTGAGATTACAGCTATCAGAAGTGCTGTGTTTCCAGCTGGAAAATTGGGTTTATCAAACTACTTCTTAATTTGGATGATCTGATTGGAAACCTGACATGGCGACCCACACACAGCCTCTGTCAGCCCTCCCGTTCCCATGCAAATGAGAAGAGAATTTGCCCACTGAGTGTGATGGGAGTTTGCCTTAATAGGCAGTGAAAGTTTGGGTCCAACATGAGGAGACGTTGCTCATGTGATCCTGAACTGCATTCTTCCCAAACTTAAAATCACAGAACCAAGCTGCTCTGTGTAGCCCCATATATTTTACTAGATTATCCCAAGGACCTCGTATTCCAAAGGTCCTACAGGCGGAATTTCATTCTTCCTCCCCCACCCCTTTCTCTATTATCCTTGGCGATATTATCCATATGTCTCAAAGTAAGGTACTTTTACAGACTATTTTGCCTTGTTACAAATATTTACATTTTCTCATATTGCTGTTTCTTTTGGATGAGTCACACTGTCTCCATCTCACTGTTGGTCACATTTTCATTGCTTGTAAAACCGTACAACATTTTCACACGTAGGATGAAAGCGATAAAATTCCCCTTTCTCTGGTGTAAAGAGCACATCCAATTAATTTGCTTCATGATTCTTTTTTTTTTTTTCCTTCCAGATTTTAATAGTTAATAAATTTACTGTTTTGCTTTAGAGAAATGGAACATTTTGCTTTCTCTGACAGGGAGTTGGAGGCTCAGTGCCATCCTTAATTAACACAACGCATCGGAGATCTATTGACTTAGGTGGAGCTGCATCACTTCGCACTCAGTCTCCAACATGGTATGAAAACCAAGCTCTCCTGGAAGCACAGCACAATGAGCTTACAAACTAAAAAGGGAGAATGATCCTTCACATCCCTGTTTCACTGCACACCCAGTTCACGAGGCCCCCAACGTTATGGCAACCCCACGATTTCATAGGGCTGGTTTAGAAAGAGGCTCCAAGTAAGAGGCTCAAGTGTCGTATCTCTGCCAGTTTCTCTACAATTTCAGTACGTTTTTCTGCCACGAGGACCCATACTACACTGTTTTTATCTTGTGGCATTTGAGCACAACTGTTGAGATACAGAAGGAAGTTCAACCTGTATATACATATACAGGAAGGGAAACTCCTCCTTCTCCATGCTCTGCAGTGTTAGAAGCAGCTGAACTAGCTCAGCTCAAGTTTCCAGGAGCTGCCTTTCCAGGCACACAGAGCTCATAAAAGGGTCTGTGAGATTCAGAGGGACAGCAGCAGGCTCAGGGACACAACCATGAAGCCACTCCGGCCCTTTTCTGTGCTTGTGCTCCCACTGTGCTTCCCCACCCAGCAGCCTGCAGCTGGGGTCCCAAGCCCCGCATCAGCTGCTCTCTTGATCCAGGAGGTTTTAAATTTGCAAAGCAAGCTAGAGGAAAACAACAGAAATGAGCCTGGTGGCTTATTGTGGGTGGATGATTAAATGCATTGAGATTGCAGCTGTGATTACTGAGCTTTAACTCAGGTGGTGCCAGTTCGGTTCTCCTTTCTTCTGCACACATACACTGTGGTAGAGCAGCTTCACTGCAGTAGTGCCAGGGCTGCACGCACACTGTTCACCATCACAGTCAACCAGCCTTACAAACTACTCATCCAAGGCATGCTCCATTGAAATAAGGCACCACCTCCCCTTATGCCGTGTCTAAAGCACAAGGCCTCTGCTCTGGGCAACACTTGGGTTTGGGAACTCAGCTTTACCAATCACCTGGGTATGCCAGCACAAGTGCAGCAACTCCTCCAGCTCCAGAGCAGACAGACAGCAAAAGATCTGCACACACAGCTCAGACTGAGTCAACACGAACAAGTCTTATCAGCGTTTGTGCAAAGTTCAGCAAAGCCAACAGCCATTGGAAGCATCCACAATACACTGGGCCCAGTGGAGATGAGGAGGACCTGGGTGGGTCTGTAAGGAGCCCAGAGGAGCTGGGTGCTGATGCCATGATGCTATCCAGCAGCCCCAAGCTGCCTGGCAGGGGCAGCGTTGCAGGCCCTACCCCAGCTTGCTGCTGTAGGCGCTGCCAGAACTGCATGCCCCAACGGGCTGCTCTCTGCAGAGCAGAGCCCGAGGGCCATGGGGCCAGGCTGCTCATGCAGGAGAGCAAGGAGGAGGGCGGGGGGCAAAGCAAAGCGTGGGAAAGGACGTGGGAAATCTGGGAGAGAAAATACAAAATGGGCTGTAACTGTTTATTCAGCATAAATATTTCTCACCCTGGGAGAACCCTGGTTTTCTGATTGTGTCCTACATCATGACAGCACATGGAACAAATTAACTTGCAGCCATGACCTACAAGGAGATCAGAAAAGACTGTTCAAACTAGAAGTTGTGAGCTGATGTTGTCAAAATACTGAGTGGTTGTTTTCTTACAGCCTTTAGGATGATCCCCTGCAGCAAAAGCCTTCAATGTATTCCACAGCAGAGCATGCCTGCTAACAGCTTCCAAGCACTTAAACCCCTGGGAAGCACAGCTATCCCTCACTCATTAGCCTCACTGGATCAAATGGGACAAGCACAAACAAGAGCAAAACCAACAAACTACAGCAGTGGAAGCAGCAGTTTCCCAGAAACATCCAGTAGGTGTGAAATAGCTGGAGTCCCCAGCAAAACCACATCAGACCTGCGAGATGCATAGACGAACTTGGCACACTGATGCTAGCTTTGAACTTGCTGTGGTCTTTCTGAGTCAAATCCAAAGTAGGAAAACGCCAGCGCGACCTCATCTTCTGCAGCAGAAACAAAGCAACATCTGTTCAGTCGGCTCATGCACAGAGAGGGGCGATGCACAGAAGTGGCACCAAACGTGAGCAGTCCCTGGCAATAAGGAGCAGATCCTATTTTTTAAGCCAGATTTTCTGCAATCCTAAGAACGCAGAGATGGGTCTCAACAAGCACTGAGTCCCGTGTGCAGGAACAAGCGCACCTTCCCTTCCCTCTGGCTGTTTTCCCCATCGTGGTACATTTTCAGCAGTCAAGTTTTTGCCTTCCTTTATGTTTCCCGTGTCCCAGATTCACGCTGCACCCTGATTGCAGCCATTAGCTTCCAAAGATAGGATGTGTACCCTAACAAAAAGCTCTGCTGTGCTCTTCTTGTCTCCCCCTTCCCCAAGGCTGCTATGGCAGACACGCTAACCCGCGAGCAAACAACCTTGGACGATTAACTTAAATATCACGTTAGGGTTTGGGAGGCTGCCGTTGACAATGCACACACAGAAGGATGACAAGACTGATGAGACGGAAGGAGTGCCACCAAATGTCATCAGACATTACCAGCCGTCACTGTGCCCGGGGCTTTCCCAGGGAAGTGTGCCGAAGGGGAGTCCAAGGGCTGCAGCACGGCGGCACGTAGCTCAGCCAGGGCGAGAGACCCCGAGCTGTTGCCTATAAATCTCCAAAGACTGCTGAAACATAAGTAGAGAAAGCAAGTAAAGCAGCAGGGAGACCACTCTGGAAGCAAACGACAGAGCATCACCGAACCATATGCAACCCCACAAAGATAATGGCCCTAAATTACCTCTCACTTGCATTGGTTCATTAAGAATTTGATAGAGCTCCACTAGTGCTGTTGGAAGCCTGCTCAGAGAGCTAAGTGGACTCTGGATCAGGCCCCAGGACTGGAAAATATATTAGGTCATAAAGTACAGTATTACATATTTTATAAGGGAACAGCTATCAACGTCTGCTCCACCCAGTGAACATACAAAAAACAGCTGGAAATAAGAACAGCTGTGCAGATCCCAAGCTCTCTTTAGCTGCAGCTTCTTCCAGCCACTCCTGAGCTCATGCTAGAAAGACATTTCTACGGCTCTTGTCTGCAGGAGGAATCTTAAGACCATGAGAATACCATTATGTTAGCAATATATGTGAGTAAAATAATTACAGCATAAAGAAGATACACTTAACATCATCAGTTATGTGAGTTAACCTATGAGAATACAAACATGGGCAATGAGAGACGTGTATGCAGGCACCTTTAGTGCATACTTCTTCCATCACAAATTTGCAGCCAAGACTGGTATTTGCTAGCCTGATTTAAAACACACAACTACAGCCCTAGGGACACACCGCTGTGATGGAGGACACTCCAGTCCTTCACAGCAAAGTGCTGGCGCTGAAGCAGAAGCTCATGGAATACAGTTGATGTCAAGGAGCTGAGCTCAGAGATCCAGCTGCTGAAGTTAGCTTGCAATACATGCACCAAAACCAAGGGCACTCCAGAGCAGCACTGAAGGACTGCTAACGTGGAGCCAAGAGTCAGAAGTAGAGCGGAGATGATGTAGGCAACTGTGAGCCAGCTGGCCAGCACAGCGCTGAGCAAAGCAACGCAAAGCTGGTACAAACTTCAATTAATAAAGGCAATTAATTAAAATAATAAAGTATAGCAATATAATTAACACCAGTAATCACGGTTTATGGAAAACAGGCCTATCATATAAATCTAATTTCGTTCTTTGATGAGATTAGGAGTTTGGTTGATGAAGATAACGGCAAAGATGCACCGCACGTGGAGTTTGGTGAGTCAGAGCACTGCGTGCTGATTGCACGGACGCTGTGAAGCATCTGCTGAAGGAACACTGCTTGTAGCACGAGGCCGTGGTGTGCCACGCACTGCCCAGGATGGGATCTGAACCAGAAGGAGGCAACAGCAGAAGGTAAGAAGTTAATCATGGAGAGCAACGTGTGTTACCAGGGGGCTCTGGGCACTTACAGCGCTATTTAATGTGGGCAAACAGCTTCACAGCTATCAGAGAGGAACACAGGCCATCGCTGCAAGGAGGACTGCATGGAAAGCTTGAGTCAGGACAGAATTAAGCTCTTGTGTAAACTGAATGCAAGCCCTCTTTTTTTTTTTTTTTTTTTTTTTTTTTTTTTAATTTCTTTCTTTCCCTAAAGCAAATTTGATCCTTCAGCCCATGAAAAGAATAGAAGCGGGGGGAGATTTTATCTCAGCACTCAGCACCTGCTGTGCTTTATTGCCTGCATTTCTTAAGGCTGCTGAAGATTTGTGTGGGCAAAGTTTGAAACCATCCGGTAAAATATTATATACATTATTTGCGGAGTTTAATCCGTTTAATTAAGCAGCAAAACAATGGAAAGGTGATTTAATACCGTGTTTGTGCGTGCAAAAGAAAGCAGTGGGTATTAAAGGAACCGTTCATCAAGTGAAGCAAAGCAAAGCAGAACTTGCACCAAGGTCCTAAATGTGAAGCCAAACAATTTTAAGTGAGCAATTATGAATGCAATTTGATAGAAAAAGATATGAACTGCTTGCACGATCTGCTGAGGAAATGGTTGATCCTGCAATTTTCAGCATATAAAAAGACAAAACTAAATGCAGGTTACTTTCCTTAAAGAAAAAAGAAGAACCAACTATACATCCTCAGACTAGGCATAGGGGGTAGCTGGCCTTCATTAAACAAAATGTCAAAGTAGCTGTTCTCGTGGTCCTTTCTGGCCTTAAACCAATCGAATCCCTGAAGAAACAGACTGCTTTTTCTGTAAATAAAATTGCAGGATGACTTCTGGTTTCCAGCCAGTTCTAAATACGCTTTAAATTGTTCAGAGTTCTGCCTGTTTTTCCCATTCTGCCTCGAGTATTTCAAGCAGGTCAGTACAGATATCGATAAAACATATTTCCCACCAAAAAGGAGATTGTTTGGTCAATAATTTCCATTGGCATTCATATATTTTTACATGCTTACGACCAACATTACAGAGTGCTGGGTTCTTCTCAGCATTTCCTGGTGCAAACCAGAACACTTTGTCATCAAAATGTCCATACAGTTTTGTTTTGTATTCTTTTCCTTGCCTATATGTAATGTTTTGTGAGTAATCAATGAACGAAATCGATGTACGAAGCGGTCGTTTCTTCCAGCCTTTACATCCAGAAAGTTACATCACCACCATCTGCTGAGGTTTCTCACTCCTGTAGCACAGGATGGGATCCTGTGAACGTGGGGCAGTTTCCCACCACAGTGCTGCACACAGTCATGTCTTTTGCATTCCTCCATTGCTACGTGATACTTGAGCTTAGCAGACAACTGCATGGAAAAACAGCATTTACATAAACATTGGGCCAGATCCCAAGCACATTAAAGAGAATGGAGAATTCTGATTGAGCTAATGGAACAGGACCTCCAGGACCACGATTTCCCACAGGTCCTTAAGGTACATCTCCATCCTTCCCGCCATTTTTGGTGGGACTCACTCCACAAAGAGGCTCTGAGCAAAGACCTGGTGTCTCAGCTGGGGTGCCCAAGAGGAAGGCACAACAACAGCCCATGGGAAGGCACTGGGCTGCTCCACATGCCTTGAACCACTCCCCACAGCTCACACCCACAGAGCAGAAACCAAAAGAAACAACATCCTTCCGCCGGTCATCTGGCCAGTGAGGGCAAGGATGCTGTGTTTGGGTTATTCACTTTTATTTTTAGCAATAAGGCCAAATGCATGTTGGCTTATCTCATTGGGGAATTCCAACTTGGGAACACAAAGGATGAAGTGGTATCTCCTAATGAAAAGCATACTCTCTGCTGCGACCTACAGGCCACAGCCGGTATCCTTCTGCCACGGGTGCCTTTTTTGGGGTAAGACTTTCTGCTTTTGGTTTTACTCCACGCTGTACCGAACTGCTCCATTACAACCAGTACCAGACAAAGGAGAACTAGGCACGTTCTGTTTTCAAAACCTATCCCTAACACGTACCAACATACTGTTCTCCTTCCATCTCCCACCAGGGCACTTACAGCTGCTCCCTTGACATACATGCCCAGCACTTCTAGTCCAAAACCAAATCCTCCTCCTCCATGCTTTGAGTACATTTGAAGCAAGCACACAGCAGAGTCCATCAGAGCTGCACCCTTTGTACCAACATTCCTCCAAACAATGGGCAGGACGTGACAGGACAATGGAAATGGTTTCAAACTAAGAGGGCAGATTCAGATTGGGTGTAAGAAAGACATTTGCTACAAGAAGGGCAGTGAGGCAGTGGCATAGGGTGCCCCATCCCTGCAGACACCCAAGGTCATGAGATGGGATCTGAGCACCCGATGGAGCTGTGGGTGTCCCTGACCAGTGCAGAGCAAGGGAAGGATGGCCTTTAAAGGTCCCTTCCAACTCAAGCAGTTCTATGATTCTATGACTCGGGGACAAACGAGACATGAAGTGTCAATATGGAGCAGCCTCAGGCACTTTGGCTAAATTTTCCTCCAACTGTCGACTTTGAGAGTATAATTAGTCAAATAGCCAAGCCTGTATTTCAATCCTGTACTACAGGGAGTTCACAG
Source organism: Pavo muticus (assembly GCA_016647715.1). Taxonomy (NCBI): domain Eukaryota; kingdom Metazoa; phylum Chordata; class Aves; order Galliformes; family Phasianidae; genus Pavo; species Pavo muticus. The sequence goes on from JACDJE010000022.1 coordinate 1,485,019, forward strand.
CCCCTTGGTTTCACTGACAGCCATCAAAATTCACTCCATGTTCCTCATCAAAACACCAGTAGTAATTATGGGAAAAATCAGCCAGGGACCCCAGAAGAGGCAGAGGCTTGCCTGGCTGGCAGAGCTCCATCTCAGCACCCATTCCTCTCTTTGCATTTTTTTCCTGTTTAGGGATGGTGGTAACCACCAAAACTACGAAGTAAAAACACTCTGCAAATAATAAATCACCGAATCACCTGGAGGACAGGTACAAATTGGGCTCAGAAGCTGTGCTTTACTGGTGTTTCAGCACTCATTTGTCCTCGCTTATCCTCCGTGCTTCGGATCCCCCCACATCGGAGCGCTTCGTGTGCTGTCAGTGATCGGCTCCAATCATAACCATTTCCAAATAACTGCACGGCCCAGCACCTAATGGTGAGCTCAGAAAGCAGCAGAGTTTGTAGATCATTCACAGATCAAACAGAGCACAAAGCCTCGGGAAGCACAGCCTGAACAGCTATGATATACTGAACAACATCGCCACAAAATGTTGATGCGTGGAAATCAATAGGATCTGACAGACTAAGTATCACTCTGCAGCCCAAACTGAGTTTAACTAACTTCATAAACGTCACCTGGGCCAGATGAAGATGGAAACTGGGCTTTTCCTTCATCAAGGGAAGGAAACTACCATTCTGTGCTCTGTGATCACATACAGGTTTCACCTCCCGGCTGCTGCGCCACCCTCCCCACCTCCCCAGCCCAGGGAACACCAATGGTGCCAGCTCTCCAAAGGAAGCCAGGACACACAGCACGCCTTCCCAGGGCCCTGCAGGGAGCAGCGTGATGGGGAGCGCACAGCGCTGCAGGGAGGGCTGAGTCAGCATCCTGCGGCCATCAATCTCAGCCATCACACAACACCCTTCCATTTATTCCATCTGATCCTTTCCACTGATTTTGTAATGGAGTAATTTTAAAAGCACAGTTACCACCTCCGAAGGAGCACAGGTCCTTGAGGGGAGGGTAGTGCTGGCTCACACCATTTCTGTCTCGAGCCCTGTGATTTTTTGTAGCATGCCTCAGCCGCCAGGAGCGTGCAATGACATGAGGATCTCAGCTAGCCCTGCTCTTAATTTTTATTAACAGCAATTTCCTAGGCTTTATGATTGTATGCTACAGACCCAGAATCAGAACACAAAGCAAAAAGGGACCAGTTTATTCAATTGATCCCTGATTTTTAAGAACTCTATGCAATTCATGAAAGTCTCAATCACGATACTTTTCTGATGAAGCTGGCAGCACATTTTCCTTTTCAACCTTACCGAGCTGCCCCTCAATGTCATTCTAACGTAACTATCCAGTTATTAAAGAAATGGGGGACACGAGCTCTCTGTATCTGGATGCAGAACAGCAATCCGAGCTGTTCTTTCCAGGAGTTTGCAGAGGGCTTCTTGGTGCTGGGTGAGGAATGGGCTGGCGCTGGGGGGGATGAGGGGCACCTCCTGCAGAGCAGCTCCCCGTGCTCAGGGCTGAGTCTGGGCACCGCACCAGGACAGCTGCTCCTCCCTTCCGCAGGGCTGCAACTAGACTCTGCTCAGGCACAAAGAAATACAAAGGCTGCTCTGAAAGTAATGCCTCCTGTTTTATGATGATGTCCCATGACATCAGAGGCGGCTGTTGGTGGGATGGCAGCAGAGGCTGAACCTTCCCACCACCATTCCGTGACATGCTGTTGCTGTGTGACGGATGGCAGCAGAGGGGCACTGACAGAATGGCGCCTGACATGGCAGTGCGGGTGGAGCAAAGGGGTGGAACTGAACTCCTCCATGTGGAAAAAGCGGCCCCCCACTGACATTCATCAGGGCTCACTAATGTTGAAGGCAACAAAACAGGGGATGTGAGCACAGTGAGGTGGTGGGCAGTGCATTTCAGCACTGGTGACAGTAGGTCACCTCCACTGGTGAGAGATTTGTAGAATGCAGCACGCAGGCTGTTGTTCATCGCTGGCAAAAACGCACAGCTAACAGTGGTGACTATGTTGAAAATAGTGGTTTGTAGCTGAGAATTTGCTCTGTTAAACAGTGTTCTTGTGCTCTTTGTTATCTGCTGCAGTTCCCATGGAAATAAACAGAAGGCATTACTTTTGGAGCAACCTGCACTCTTAGAACTAGAAAGGGAAATATGACATGTGCTCTTACAGTTCCCAAGCTGAGTTTCCCCTCTGCCTTTCAGGGTGCCAGGGCTGGGCACACATCCGCAGTGTCACTGCTCTACAAAACAGAAAGGCTAACAAGTAAATGGAGTGGGGGAAGGGAGCGTTTAATCCTCTGCATTCACAAAGGTTTTACTAAAATCTACTGTGGCCAAACCACGCTGCTGTCAGGGCCAGCATCTCCCTGTAGCTGAGCTCAAAGGACAACCAGGTTTAACCCTGCAGAGGTGAGTGGCTAACACAGTGCTTTCCAGAGATGGGCAGAGAGGATCTGCTTCAATGACAAGAGCAAAGGGACTGCAGCTTCTAAGGGAAGTCCTCTGCCCAAAGCACCGGGCAGAGCTTCCTCAGGGTGCTGCTGTCTCCCTGAGCTGCCGCACCACCACCGGTTGGCAGCCACAACACGAGGCCTGTTGTCCTTGGCACCTTTCTGAGAGCCTCACCTACTGAAAGCATTTAATTAACTGAGAATTTTAACCTTCACAACAAGCAAAGCAAAACAAGAAGTGACTGTTGAGCTCTGATGACTTTGGAGAACAGCTCAAAAGCATAACCCTGGCATCTCTCAAAGGCACCAAAGGCAAGAAGAAAGGTTGCAAGACTTTGTGTTCTGTTTTTAGATATCAGAGTCCCAAAGCCAAACTCCTACTTTTAGAGGACCTGGCATCACTTTTGCATGGGAGGAGGCATTAACAGCTTAGCTGGGCATTATCTTTGGGAGAAAAATCATTTACCAGATATTAGCTATCTCTAGATAGTAATGGGCCAGTGAAGAAAAATGCGTTTTGCTTAAGTGTTCATTACCATGGCGAGTTTCACTTGCTCTAAAACAACTTGCATATTAAGTAGCAATAATGAAAGCCTCATTAAGGGCTGCACATATGTCTGGCACTGAAAGGACACATAGGAAAATAGAAGCTTGCAATGTTAAGCTGTTCCCAACCTTCTCTGCTGGTGTTCCCACCCAACCAAACTCCTCGCCCCCATGGAGGCACTCACTGCTGCTGGATGCGCTCCTTCACAGCCTGACTTCATCCATCCTCTCTTTTTCCAAGAGCTATTCCCACATCGTTCCGTGTGTCAAAGGGTGCATAGCTCCAAGTGCAGAACAGGATGAGGAGATTGGGCTCTGAATGGAAAAAAGAAACCAAGGTTCAGTGTATCAATAATCAGACCCAAATCACTAACGGCGGAATTTCACCCAGAGCTGTGTGATGTGTTGGATATTTCATGCTTCTAAACAACGAGTATTTCCTGCAACGTGTAATACAAGGGAACTTCAGTTTCTTTCAAGCATGCATTTTTATAAAGTTAGAGGAATAAAAATTCTGACCTTGAAGCAGAGCCACACTAACATTAATAAAGCACAAAATGCCTACGATCCAGTTTATCATTATGACTCAGATGAGATTAGCTAATCAAGCAGCTTAACTCCCAAGCAACTAACTATATACTGCTATTGTTTGCTCGTGGTTCTGCCAGAGAAGCCTCAAAAAGGATGAAAACCACAATTAAGGATTTATTTACATTTTCTTTAAATATCAGCAGCACTATATTAAGGACGATGCCCTTAATCACCTTCCCAGCTCCAGGATTATAATGCGCTACCTGCTCGTAAATTCCAAGCACTGATTTATTGTCTGACAAGGCACTGCTGGTTTTATGGGTGAGCCTATGGAGCCCCATCTAACTTTGCTTCCAGTGGGGAATTGATGGCCCTTGGAGAGCTCCCCAGTCTCTGGTGATCTCATGTGATCATGAGAGCATCAGAGAACTCACAGCTTCATTTCCAAATCAAAAGGCATGTTAAACCTACAGCTTACAGCCAGTCCTTGGGGAGCAGAGGTGTGTACTCTTCTACAAGGAGCAGATCTGCTCCTTGGATGGCTTGATACTCTGGATGGCTCTGAAATCTGTGTTGGACCCAATGATCCTTATGGGTCTCTTCCATTCCAACTTGGGATACCCTATGATCAGAGCAGAGGAAACACCTTTTCCCCTGACCTTCCCATAGATAAAGGAAACACGAAGCTACAATGGCACACCTGAGGAGATCCATCAGTTTGCCATTCCTAATGTGCAGAACATTCCTCTCCTTCCCCTCCTCCAGCCTGCGCCTTGGCTCCTTCCTCTGACAGGGAAGGGAGGGATGCAAGGCACCAGGATGGCAGCTAACACTTTCAGCCCAACCCTTGCTTCAGTCATCTCCTCCAAGAAGGAGAACCTGGACAGACTGACTCAGTCATCCCAGCTTGCCAAAGCAGGAATACGCTCTGTGGTATTTTCTTAAGCGCTTCAGTCCAGTTTACATTTAAACGATTCAAGTAGTGGGAATTTCACGATCAACCAGCTTTGTTGTTTGGAAAAACAACAAACTCTGGCAGCCAGCTGGCATTTCCTCGGCGCGTTATCATGCCGTCCCTACCTGCAGTGCCTCTTTCCACCACCCAGCACATTTCCTGGGCCCTTGGAGCAGCTTCCCTGTCCTCACCGCGCTGCCTTCAGCATGGCACAGAGCCAGGGAAAGGCCAACCTGCCGAAACACAGCAATAAGCACAGGTTTATCCATCTCCATGATCTCGGGAGCATCTGCTCCTTGGTCACCAACTGCAGCCTCAGCACAAACCGGTGATCTCACACTGCGTACCCCAACCTGGGGGTATCTCCCATGTTGCTACCGACAGCTGAGTTCTGCCCCTCCCCTGGGCTTATTTCATCCACACGTGCTTCTTCCGAGCACCCCTCCCTTCACAGCCCTCCCACCCAAACTGACATCCCTCCCATCTGTCCAAGGGAGCTTTTGTTCCCCCAGCCCACTCCATAGAAACGAGGCCCTCTGCAAATTGCAGACCATCCCTTCCATTACATTTCTATAGCAATGCTGGCACATTAGTTCCAATTATCCTTGGTTAATAGTTCAGCTTATATTCAAACAGCCATTAGCATAAAAATCAACACAGCAATTTCGTATGAATTCTCATATCATTAATCCATTTAGAGTGGATATACAGTTCACACTCCAAATTCACTTAATTATTGACTTAATAACATTTAAAGAGGCCGTGGTCTTTGGCTCCATTGGAATGCAATTTTTCCCCCCCTTTCCTCGCTTTTATAGGTTTGCTGCAGAAGTTAATTTTGCAAGGTCTGGGTAATGCTTGGAGGTGCGACACCTCTGTGAGAGATCCCCACCCAATCACAGGTTCACTCTCATGAGAAATAACCTTCCAGAGCTCTGGATGGCTGCTTGCTTGGTGTATTTGGGGAAAGAGGCAAAACAAATACAGGCAGCATAAAGCAGATGCCATCCACCCAAAACACTCCATGGGGTCAGCCCTGAGCATCCCAGCCCCAGACATCCCAGGACTCCTTCCAGTCTCCCTTTGTCCTACTCCAGCAGTACACACGAGCCCTGCAAAGGATGGACATAATTACATCTTCCTCTATATCCGCCAATTAGCTCTGGCATGAACAGTGTCACCGTGATTTCCAGGCACCGCAAAGTTAATAACTGCACCAAAACTGTTCAAGAGAACTCTTGTTTTCCTCCACCATTTAATCCAACATTTTTCTTTGTCTCTTCCCCGGCCCTCTGTTCTCTCATTGTCCATGGGGGATGATGCTGTTTGCACTTCAGCTGCTGTTGTTGGGAAAGGCAATCGACAAGCAGCAGGCCTTGCATTTCACTTAGAAAAACAGCAAGTTTGGACTCGCCCGAATCATTGCATAATTTGTGCTGCTGCTGGAGGCCTTTCCCAGAGGTTTGCCTTTTTTCCAGTGCAATTTGGTGGCACAGCCATGGGTGTGGAGAGGAGCAGAGAAGCATCCAGAAGCTTTGGGGAAATGCAGCATGCAGCAGCAGCCCTTCAGCCTCCTGCCCTGCATCCCTCTGCCAGGGCCTGGAGCACAGAGCAGGATGCTGAGCACACCAGGCAGTGCTGGGCTGGAGCCCACCTTGCTGTCATGCCAGACAGGGCTATCAGACCCACATAAGCCCATGCTGGGAACGCTGTTTGGAAAGCTTGGGGTGGATCAAGTCATTTTCAATTATTGTGGTAACATTTCATCAGCTTAAAGCCACGTGTTTGCCCCAGGTATGTTGCAAGCCACATCTTTTGTATGAATACATCCTAAATACAATTCCACCTCTCCAAGTGATGGTAACAAGCCCAGCATCCCCACTGCCTGCAGCACAGTTGTGGCAGCATGCTGGCAGGAAACCTCCACTATAGACACCGGTGGAGACCGACTGCAGCAGCACAAAGCTTTCTGCTGGAGAAGGGGCACAGCAGCCAAAGAGGCCACTCTGCCTTCCACAGGGAAACGAGTGCTTGGAGGATGTATCAATAGGCTCAAGCCCAGATTTAGTAATGCATCTTAGCACAGATGTCAGCAAAAGCAGACTCAGATGCACAGTGCTGCAGGATATAAGCAAATGCTTTTATTCAGATGTTGTAATAAAGAGGAGAACACCCCAGAATAGACAATAACTGCTTTGTGTGTGGTTTCTCCTCGTCAATTGGGCTCAGGGTGTTTCCCACCTCTTTACCACACAACACCATTCCCTCTCAGTTTCTGCACATGGGAATTTCAAGGGAGCAGCGCTTTCTTGGGAGTGCCTTTGAAAGAGCAGGCAGATGCTCAGCACAATGAGGTACAGCTTTGCACCCATCGCGTTTTGCTTGCTAGCTGCTCCAAGAATAAAAGCTCCCCATTTGGGATTTGAGAGTCTATCCGTGCCATTAAAAGCGCTCCTTTGTTGCAAAGTGTCCACCGTTGCATCTGCTTAGTTTATAAGGTGACACCATAATCCTACTTCTACTGCAAAGCACAATAAGAACCATTTCAAAAGGAGTCAAAGCTGCCCCTGAAATGCTCTGACATTTCACAGTGTTACCAAACTTCTCCCTGCTCTAAATTTGACACAGATTTTTCTTAACGTTGCGTTTAGAAAGCAGCCCTCATAAGCAAGTTTTTCTGCACAAGGTCCACGCCCGGTTTGGGCACTACACTGATCACCTCCCACCCCAGGCACGCACATACAGCCCGCATCCCTTCTTGCAGCCCACAGAGAGCTGAAGCAGTTTATCACTCATCCATCCCTACAGCAGCGATCGCACCTCGTGGCAATTTGAAGAGTATGGTGGAACAAGAGGAAGGCCTCCAGGCCACACAACCCAACCGTGCACGCAGCCACAGGTCAGATATGGAGCACACAGCCGGGTGGGCTGCAGCTCCACGTGGGTTTGTCTCAGCCCTGCAGCTATCGCACTCCATGCGGCACACAGCACTGAACAGAGCAGCACCTCCTTAACCAAAGCGGCTGTCTTTCCACCCAGCATTTTTGATTAAAAAACACAGCATAGGAGCAGGCTGGGCTGCAGAGCATGCAATCTGCCCAGCAAGTCTGCATCAGACAAACCCCCTGAGGAGTGGGTTAGCACACAGGCAGGGCTGGGTGCGAGCAGCCCTGCCAGCACTGCTGCTGATCCTCAGATGCCAAAGCTGGGACGTGTCCAGACAAACCGTGCTGCTGAGCTCCAGCCTTTGGCCGGAGCAAACTCAGCAGCTGGAGTGGAAAAATACCTCTTTCCCACGTGCAGCCATTCACTGCCACCAGCATGTTTGCTGACATGCACTCTGAAATCAGGATCATCCTGAAATAGGGTTTAAGTTGCTCCTCATTTACACTAGAGGAAATTCTCCTACCTCACTTCTTTGCCTTGCTACACATGAGTTAGTATAAATGAATTTTATAAATGAATTCGGAGGGCTGCCCTGCTTTGGAGATTCCATCGTGCTTCCTGGTAGGCCCCTCACTACCCTCATAAATACATACTAAAATGATGGTCATTGTTCCCAGAATAAATCACATCCTAATCAAGTCTGGAGCAGTGCCAGTAAGTATTTGCTCCATCTTACTGGGCCGTTTTTTTTGTTCTATGGGGACACTGTTAGAGGGTACATTTTAAAGTTAAGAGATCCCAAATGTCACACAGACACTAATTTTATTTAGGAGAGAGAAAGGAATGAATGCTGGTGTACTTTGGGATCTCCAGTTACTCCTTTGGGTATCCACCAGTAAGCCCCAGCCAGCAGCAGCGCCCAGCTCCAACGCTCCCACCTCCCAAGGCGCTGTCCAAGAGGAGCCCCAAGATCTTCAGAAATGCACATCTCAGAAATAAAGGCAATTCCTATCTCATGAACATCAGTGGGATGAAGATCCAGTCTAGTTGTAGGCCTGGAGACCGCAAGGAGGTCTCATTGCAGAGATGCACGACAGTAAGGTGAAGAACAAGCATCAGAATTTGTCTCGTGGTTTCCATCTTCCAGGGACACGTCCATACACACCCTGCTTGTGCTAGCACATGGAAGTACAAATCAGCTTTGTTTTCCTTGCAAGAACAGAAAAATTAGGCTTTTTTTACTGCTATTTCCATGTTGGTGTAAACCGCAGTTCTCATCCCTGTATAAGCACCACTAAAGGAAGGAGAAAGCATTACATGCTTTATTTTTAATACAGATGAAAGGAAAAGGAGGGAACCTGTTTGTACCAATCATGTAAACAAAACCAGGATTTTATCCAACCTTCTTACAGAGATGGGACCATCTGAACACCTTGGATGTTCCCTCTCCTGTTTTTGCAGTTAAGATGAAGATGCAGAAACAATACTGAGATGTTTTTTTCCTGCAGTGAACCATCAATATGAAATAAGAGATATTTAAAATAATACATAGCAGATATAGTCTGACTTCCTAGAGAGCAGCAAGAACCCAACTGCTCATTTAGAAAAACACCAACAAAAACCCCTTCCCACTGCATTTGGTTTTAGCTGAACCAGGACACAAATGCAAGAAGCCTGACTGTGCCAAGGCAGGGAATGCACAGTGCTCAGGACCAGAAGCTTTGCTCTCAGAGCTGGCAAGAGGAAGAGGCCGGCATGGAAAACGTAATTAAAGGCAAGAAGCTTTTCCCTAGCTGAGATCTCACCCTGACTTTTAAAGCTGCACTCTGTCCAGTCTCACAATCAGATCAGCGCTCACAGAACAGGGCGGAGGCCAGGTCCAAAAGCCAAGAGTCGTTTCAAACCTTTCCGTGCAAACCAAACTTTTCTCATCCGACACTGCCAGAAGTGGGGAGCACTTCACCAGGGCCTCAGAGCCCAGGGGTGCTGATGCAGAGCTCCCTCTAATCCCACATTCCCACCACAGCTCAGCACAGAGCCCGCCACCCATTGGGCTGCCCCACTGCAGTTGACTGCCCCAAGCCCAGGGCTGGCTTTCATTAGGGAAGATTTGGTACAACCTGACCCCAGGGGATACACAGCTCACACCCATAGAAGTCTTTTTGTTGGGACAGCTCAGTGAGTTCTGAGCCAACGAGCTATTTCAGCAGAAGGATGCTGTTGTATGCATGCCTCCAATTAGGGCTTCATTCCCCAGCCAACTGGGAACAGCCCTAATGAAAGTAAATGCAAGTAAATAAAAGCGTAACTAAATATAAAAGTAAAGTATGGGTCAGCATTCAAGAACAGATTTTTTTGGAAGGGAATACATATAATATAATCCTGTTCCTTTTTTGCCTCAATAAAAGAGATCACGGGTGGGGATGCTGTTATGAAAGAGTTCTAAAGAGGACCCACGAAGGCAGTGAGAATGGCTGCTGGGAACTGCAGGGCTCGTGTTCATGATCCTACCCCAGCAGCCGGGAGAGAGGGGTGATTAATGCTAAGTAACTCCTACTATTATTTCATTATTTACAGCCCTGAATACAAACATTGTAAACAGATTTGAAACAGGAGATTAAGCCAATTTTTTAATTACTAGTGTTAAAAAAAAATCTTTAAATTCAGTATTAGCTGCAACCAATACAGAGCCTTTCATTCCACTAATTGAGCCTAATAGATTTAATGAACACACTTCATTTTTGTGTTTTATTGCCAGCACATCCTGCCACTTTCTATTACAATGTGTTGTGGAAGATACCTGATGTTCATACCTGCACATCCTTCCACTTGGTTCGTGCTTTCAGCCCAATTAATTAGCTTCTTTCAGCAAGCCTCGAGCCCACGTGCCTCATTTCTTCCAGCCAGCTGCTGACGGCCAGGTGTCAGCATAAGGAGCTCCAGCACTCCAGCAAGCCCAAAGCACGTCCATCCAGCCCAGCAGAGAGCAAGCCATCCTTCTGCCTCTCTGCACTGCACAGAGACCCCTCTGGTTCATGTGCATCTTTCCACTAAAGGACCATGGTGCCTTTTCAATAGGGAACCTCCATACAGGTGTTTAATACAGAGTTGTGCCTATTTCAGTATTCAGATGTTCACCTCTGAGCTTGGCTCTGGGTTTCAGGGTGCAACTCTCACCCTCCACAGAGGCACTCTGCAGGCTATAGGAGGAGGAAAGCAGGGGAGGAAAGCCCTGGAATGTGGGTAAAAGGAAAACTGCATTATCCAGGTTATTGACAAAAGAATTTATTCACTTAGAAGGGAAATATTTCCTGAAATAGCAGACGGTGAAACACCTAAATTATGTTCTGCATAACATTAATCAAAGAAAGCAGAGGTGCTCCAGCACTCGCATAATGAATGGTACATTACCACCGAGCTACTGGAGGAATCCAGGGCTGTATCTGGGTTATCCATCCCTGAGGCTTCAGTCAGAGCTCATCACGTAGACTCAGAGCACAGCCTGCCCTGTATGTGCTATTAGAATATTGCACGTGCACCGGCTGGATTTCTGAACAGAAGGCAAAGCGTGTTGTACAGTCCCTGGAATCTATACTCCTGAGAGGTGAGGTAGATAATACACAGAGACCAGCAATGCAGATAATTAGGGGGGAGGAAATGGGAAGAAATCTGCAAGGAAGAAAAAAAATGGACAACCCGAACTCTTCCTCTGTTCCTGTTTCAAAGAGGGAACCTTCCAGGAAAAGGACATCCCAGCACTCAGTTGGGAGTTCACCTAAAAACTGGGGATGCTGCCACTGCATTGATGGGCAATGCTGAGGAATGACAGAGCTGCAAGAGGTCCTTCTCTCACCACAGAACAGAAACTCAAGAAGTGCTCACCCATGGAAGACACAAGCCTCGCAGCCTGCTGAGGTCAGCAGCTTTTGCAAACGATTGCCACACCTGTTAATGTGGTCTGAAGGCCATCTCCAAGCAAGCAACTGAACTTCCCCAGCCTCCAAAATCCAAGGGAAAGAATTACAACCTGCAGGTGATGCCTCTGTCCAGCCCTGCAGACTCCAAAGGAATGCACATCTGGAACCAACAACCGGGATATGCTTTTACTGCCAAAACCATAATTCTCATACAACAGAGTATAAATCAGTACATTACTTTCTTTTTCAAACCGATGCCAGCTCAGGTTTGTCTCCTCAGAAGTGGCTCTTCCAAGTTCCAGCTGCACTTGGGTTTTATCTCATAAAGATCTTTATCTTATCTACGGCAGAAGTCAAGCAGGGGAAAGGCTCCCTTATCTCCCCCAGCTGACAGGGAAGGGCCTAATGACAGAATCCCATCGTTCCTCCACAGGGCCCTGCTTGCAGCTCCCATTGAGCTTGACACCCTGTGGATATGCACCAACACCCACTGCACTGCTGCCAGCATTTACTCAGATCCAAACCATACATCTAACCTATTCCACAGGAGCCCAAACAGCATTTCACTGCATTTCTCCTCCCCCTTCTTGACTTCACAGCATTCAGGTATCACCGCGATGCAATTCTCAGATGGAAGGTTTTGTCGTTAATATTAACGATCGCTAAGTGTGACAATGTTAGTTTGTGTTTACACGTTAAAGGTAATTCAGATTAAGACAGCAGACCTCCTGCTGCCACTGCTGCTGGCAACTGTGTCTTCATTTCATGTCTTCAGCACACTGGGAAGTGAGGATCTCTGCTGCCATTGTCCTCAGGTTCTGAGGATGTCTAAAGAAGAGCATTAACAAATCCAGCACCCAAAGGAGAAGCACAGAAAGACCACTCCAGTTGAAGTACTGGGAATTTGTCATTTATTCCTGCAGGGGAAGGGAAATAAAGGATACCCCAGCATGTGTTAGCTCTTGAATTGCTAAAATCTCTCAAGGAATTTGTGCAGATAGAAGTTGTTCTTGCTCTCTCTGAGTTAGGGAGACACAAAATCTATGTATTAGGTCTACCACCAAGGAGCAGAGGCCTACATGGCTTTGTTTTTCTTCATCAAAATATAATTAACACACAAATTTCATCTTCTCCTTGCACCAAGATTGCAAAGAGCAGTCATTTTCCTGCAATAAATTCCTAAAGATTTCATGACACAATGCAGCAGAGCAAAGTAGAAGCATATAATAAATCAGACCACATTCTAGCTGTGGCTAAGGGGTTTATAGAAAGCTCTCTATCCGTTTCACACTCCAAAATCTGAATTATAATTAATTCCAGGAATCAACCAACCTACCCTTGCTTTAAAAATGTCAGGCTGAGGAGTGCACTACGTGAGATTACAATTACAATTAATCAGAAGTGCACGCATCTCCCCACTTAAACTCCTTACCCAAAAAAATATTACAGCAGCCCTGACAGATACTAAATGATCTTTTCAAACAATGCTCACTGGTGATGAATGGTGCAATTCTGCAGCCCTGTGCTAACACAGAGCTGTTCGGCAGCAAGCAGGCATCATTTAGCAGCTCCCGTGCTCACTCCAACACACGCCGATGGCACTGACAGCTTTTGCTATCCCATCTGGAAGGAACTGCAGGGATGGAAGAGCCCAGCATGCTAAATCCTATACAAAGTTATCAGCATTTAAGGAACATTAGGATAGCTCTCAGGACAGTGCTGTTATTTACTCATGTTCTTGCACAGATAAATTGAGTTATCCATTGCTGCTGCTGCTAAAGGCCTACAGGTGCTCTCCAGCCCTATGCTGTCCCACCAAAGACCACTGTGTTTTCTCTGCCTGTGTCTGATGCCCCATCAAACATGACTGCAACTCAGGCTGTACAAATAAAAGCACCTTTTCTTCCACTTACCCACCTGAAGGGCTATTTCTGTTCAGTTCCCCAGGACTATTACCACATTCTGTTCTGCCCAAAATATATCTCTTCCCTAATCACAGCACAGGGCTCCTACCTGCAGCACATGAACCAAGCAGACCAGAGACATCTATTGCAGCCAGCCAGAGATCCTGCTCTTCCCTCATCAATTATTTGTGCTACAATTGTTTCTAGTGTTTTCTCCTCTTAATGAAACTGATGGCAGCTGAGTGTTTGGCTGCTGCTGTAGAAGTGCCAAGACTTGTTATTTCATTATGGAAGTATTATTCTTACTGGGTATTCTCCGTGAGGGCTTTACGTAAGCGATGAGCTTTGTCTGGTTGACAAAGTATGGCTGAAGGACAACCCTAAGAGCTGGAAGGTGGCTCTGCAAGGATGAATCTGATGTAATAATGTAATACGTATGTAATAATTAATGAAAAAAAGCATCTTTTTGTCCCACTTCCAGGGGTGAAGCTGACAGTGTGCTCTTGGAGAGGGGAAAAAAGTATGGGCAAATCCCCCCAGTCCAGCACGGCACTGGAAGGAGGAGGATGAGGTTCTCCCTGCAGGGAAGGGCTGCTGGAGCACAGAGGAGTCCCAGCCCTAAGAGAACTCTTCCCTATACCAGGAGCTAAAGGCAGGGGCCAGGCACTGAGTTGTAACATCCTACCCGCTCTAAGCGAACAGAAATGTTGATCCTATAATTTCCTTCTCCTCTCTATTTAAGATATTTCCCAGCTGGAAATGAAACTGTTAAGAAAACAGTGTATGTGCAATTAACTGTAATAGACAAGTGCCAGAGAGACTTATTCTTCTAGCAACAAGATCCACATTCCTCATGGTGTAGCAGAAAGCATTCTTAACCCTGGTTACAGGCGTTGTAGGGCTCCACACAATGATGGCGAGAATGTTTTTTGGACTTGTTTTGGAACTGAATTTCACAGTTGCCTTGTGACATGGAGAGAGGTTACCACATGTGCATGCCTGAGAGCTGGTACTGAAAATACCCATGGCACCCACCTGGTCCCATCTACCCCAGTTCAAAGAATGAACTGAAACGAACAGGGTGTTGCCAGTGACAACGAGGACTTCTGGACTCCCTGCATTATTCCATACAAGTCCTTTCACACCCCTTCAGCTCACTTCATCATTCTGGAAATTAAGTGTTCCCCTGCTGAGTTATTTTTGAGACCTCCCAATGGAAATAGCGAGCCTGAGTGTGACTGTGGTTGGATCAGCCCAAGACCAGCATTGGCAAAGCACTTCAGAAGACCACATTGGACCTCCAAGGTGGAGAATTCTGGGTTTAGTGGGAACAGAGTGCTTAATTCAGAATATGAAGACATTGTCTCAAGTCTACTATACAAATTGATTCAAGCAAGATAAAATTAAACTGTACGATTACAAAGGTTAACAAACTCAAGGGAGTCATTTAGACAAATGGCGAAGAGATTGTTTTTAAAAGAGCAGAATCAGAGATAATGGAATTCAATCACTTCGGTGCAGTTTTCCCCATTTTCCTCAGTTGAAAAAACATTGTAAGTCAATGTCAAACAAAAGCATTAAACAGCTTCTGTGGTGTTTACCTTTGAGTATTAGGTTTAAATGAGGCTTTATAAGGTAAGGGTTGGTCGCTATTTAACCTGCTGTAGGAGAGAAGTATGTAAGATATTAAACATGATCCAACGTTATTGCTATTATCCATCATTTCCTAATCCTTAGCTCTTAAGAAGGATCTAAAATAAATTATACAACATCTAGTAAACAAATTTGCCATATAGGAAGCAAGTTGAAAAGGAAGCAGGCTGTCTGAGGATGGAAAGTACGTATTTCAAGCAAGGCTTAAGGAAAAGTTTCCCAAAGTACCTCCATGAAGTAAGAACCCAATTCTCATTTATGGGAACACTTTGGAGCCAACAGAAAGATTTCCTCCAGGACGATTTAACTGAAGTTATGCGACAGAAGTACTTCTTTGATACTTTGTGCAGCAGCCAAAAGGCAGCGCAAAAAGGCTCCTGGAATTCTTGCCCGCTTTCATTTCCCAACACAGAAAATGAAAGAACAAAGGAAAGGTTACACTGCCAGGTTTCTCACTAAAGGTGATGGAAGTAGTTGCCTTAATGATAATGCCTCACGTTGATTACATCTTAATAATCACAGCCACCCAGCTCCCTGCTGAACGCACCGCGCTCTGCTGCAGCAAAGCAGCCCTCTGCCCACCCCACACAGCCCGCTGTGACCACTGATGAGTGGTGACATCTGCACCAGGGGTGTAAATATAACCGGCTCTGCAGCCACGTGGCTGTCAGCTGCTGCCACCGGAGCGCTTCCCAAGCTGCAGGTTTCCAGGGGTGCTTTGAGACTAATAGAAATCACAGTACTGAAGTATCCCCAGCCTGGAAGCGTTCATGGATTTGAGCTGAATCAGTGCAGAGCACTTCCAGGAGCAGCTTTCCCCTCCCTTTTCCTACCCCTCACTGTCACATCCCTCCTGCAGGGCTTTGCAGCCCAGGCTTGCAGAGCTGCACCTCGTGCACTGCTTGCTCTGTCTCAGCCTGTTGTCTGCCTCCCAGCAAACCCAACATCCAGCGACAGAACTGAGGCTCTGCAAAGAGCTACAGTGATCCCAGGGAAAGTGAGAACACAAAATCAGGACCCAGTTTCCCTGGGAAAACACTGAGCTTGCAGCAGCACAGCATCTGACAGCAGCTTTATCACTTGCATCTCTTGCTGCTAAGGAAAAAAATCTTCAGACTGTCTTTTTGCTGAAGTATTTCTTTAACGAAGGTCATCTCAAATGATGAGCCACACGCACAGGAACTGGGAGCTCTGTACTGCGATGCATGGCAAGGCAGTGCAGCAGGATTCCCTCTGCCCATCAGACTCAATGGCCTAAATGCTGAGAGCAGTCTCAAACTCATTCTTATTCCCTCATGGGTATTTCTGAGGGCCAAATCCCAGAGGGCTGGAAATGAGAGGAGCATAAATAATTGCAAGAATGAAGGAAGAGAGACTCATGCTGAGAAACAGCAGCACAACACTGCCCTGAGAGCGCTGCGATGGGATGCTGCAGAGGGCAGGGCAGGATCTATTCCTCACATGCACGGTAGGTTAGGCAAGAAACAATGAGATAAAATTACAGCCAGGAAAACTCAGCTTGGACATCAGGAAATACTTTCTAATGGTAAAAGTCTTGTGTCCTGGAATAGATGGCTTAGGGAGACCAGGGAATGTATGGTGCTGGTGGTTTGAAGAGACGGATGAACTAAATGACCTCCCGAGGTCCTTTCCAAGTCCACTGTCTTTAATTTAGAGTAAATCATTTCCAAATTTCTCAGCAGACTCCGCCACCTGTATGACCTCCATCTTCCCAGACTCTGTGGATGTGCTTATTTCTGAATCCATGGTGCCTCCGGGGTTTCTGGAGAAGAGCACATAAACCGAGTGATAATAATTATGATATTTTATGATGCACTTTTAACACAATTGTATATAAACTATAGCTCAATTTGATCCAAGAACAGCATTAAGCATCTGGCCGTGCAGCCTTCATTCAGTCAAGAACATCAACCCTTGCAAATGCTCTTCAGCTGCTCCCAGACAACGCTCACAGGTTGCACGGTGTCAGACTCTGTACTTAATCAGCTCGGATGCTTTAGTGCTGCTAACTGGAAGGGCTCTGTTTGGCACTACTCTAGGTGAACAGGTTCTGATAGCATGCATTGTAAAGATCCTGCACGAGCAGCACTTCCAGGGGGTGATTTATTCAGAATCGCCGCTTATTTTTATTGAAATCCCAACTTGAAGAGCTGGCCTAAGAGGCAGTAAGTGAAACCACACAGATCTCATGCGAGCAAAAACCAAAGCGAGATTTCAGTGCTCACCACGAACCCGATCTTGCCACCCATTGCACACACTGGCACCAACCCAGCAAAGCACTTAAGTGCATGCTTAAAATTAAGCATACAGGTAGTGCCATTTAGGCTAATGGAATGGCTTAAGTGCTTTGCTGGACTGGGGCCAGTCTCCTCAACATCTTGCAGTGTCGAGTACACCGAGCAGGGGTTCCATTTAATCGCATCAGACTTCAATTGACAGAATCAAAGTAATGCAGCATTTAGACCAAACCCATCTCTCCAAGGCAGCTCTTATTACAGAGAGCAGGACAGGGATTATTCGTGCTGTCCCACTGCCTGGAGAACGTTCATGGATTTGATCCACTTTGCCTCATCTCTCAAAAGCCCTTTATCAGCAGTTCCCCTTTACCCTTTCCATCCAACACAGCTCTCATTGAGTCATTGATTCCCCCCTTCAATGATTACTTTAGCTTCTCACATAACTGTGTGGCACACCACATCAGGCATGTCTCATTCACTGCTATCTCCTCCTGATACACACTTGCATCGAGGCTGTAAACTCTTCTGGAAGGCGTTCTCACAAGTACATCATAGTTTCAAAGCACAAGAATTAATCTGGAGCACAGGAGTTGGACTCAATGACCCTCATGAGTCCCTTCCAACGCAGGATGTTCTGTATTTGTAGGTCCTTTACCAGACCCACAGAACATGCCCTTGGTACCCCACCTCCTCCTGAGAGCTTCATTTTTTTTTTTTTAGCATATCTATAATTTTGACTTTGTACTCACTTAGAAGCAATTTGAGCACTTACATTTCCAAAGCAAGTGAAAGATAGCGACACTCTGTGAACCCACCCAAAGGCACAGGAATTGGGGCACAGCCGCAGTTCTGGAGTCCCAGGCTGCAGGGACACCTCACGATGTACCAACGCACACCAGTCATTGGGACCCCTCTGCCATGAGTTCTTCATGGGGTCACATCCTGAGCAAACACAGCCTTTCCAGACACCCCAGCAACTGCCTGATGCCATGAGCATTTCCCAGAACATGCAGGCAAGACAAACAGGAGGACATAAAAATCAACTTCAAGGAAAAACTAATTTTAAAGCATCAACAAGAGTGTATCCCAGCATGTACGCATCTCACATCAAGGCAACCCTGCCGTGGCTGTCTCTGCCAGGGTACACTCCCTAAAAACAAAACTCCAGCTGCACAAAAAAAGGCATTTCTCCCTCTTGTGACTGTCTGATAAACAGGAACTTTACTCAATAAATCAGAACCTGGTTTTTAATTGCATCAGCTCCGAACAGGGTCAAAGCTGTGATGCTAAGCACAGCCTTCCTGCAAAGCACATCGTATTTAAGAAGCAAGTAGGAGGGGAAGAACGACAGACAGGAAGAGGTTCAGACTCCTGCAGCCTCGGGTTTGCACTGCGTGGTAATTACACAGAAGAATTCATGACTCACGTTGGTGCACTACTGTGCACTGCTAAATTAGAAGCTTGGCCAGCACACCGGACAAACGATGGAAGACATAACGTTGGTTTCTCCAGCACAGCTCATCGCTAAACTCTCATGGCACTTCAATGGTCTTGTTAGTTTTTTTTTTTAGCATTCTAAGAAAGGGTTTTCTTAAAAATTAGAGAGTAACATATCCAAAAAACACACTGAGTGGAAGCTTACAGAAATAGCAGTATTCCTCTTAAACAAACAGCCTTCCAGGTAGACTGGGCCTTAACACAGAGCCTCCATGGAGCATTCTCACACGGACCACATAGAAGTGCTGCGTGTTGGAGCAGAAGTGTGAAGAGGAGATGAAGCTCTCCCACAGTACAACATGAATAAAGGAAGAAAGTGTTTTCATTACACCAGCACACAAAAGTGTATTGTCAGAACAATGTACAGAAGAGGCCCCTCATCAGCTGACAGCTGCAGCGAAGCCAGCCACACTGGAAGACATACATATGGACTGAGAGCACTCAAATTAACTCTTAAAGAGAAATCCTCTTCTGCCAAGGATTGCAGCCAGCCAGGAATTATGCAGCATGCTGGAATTAATCCAGTTTTGCCAGATGCAGCCAATCCCCCGTGTTGTGCTGAGCTAGCTGTTGGGGTTTGTAATGAGAACCAATTGGTACCAGCCATAGACAAGAAGTCTGCAGTTGACCCTGACTTCTTTACCCCAGCTGCAAGGCAAATACTGAAGCTCCCACCTTCCAGGTAGGACAGGGGTGGGAGTTTATGTACTTCTCTCACAGGTGGCTGCAACACAAGAAGATTTTCACAGCTCACAGCACTCAGAGCACTCAAAGCATTTGCAAAGATCTGCCTGCAAAACTTGTCATTAACATCAAGGCCCCCTGCACAAGCCTGGCAAGCTCTCAGAAACAACAGAGGCAATTATTAACATTAACGTCACCATAAGCCAAACAACCACCCCTCTGTACGTTGGGTATTCTGTTTTAAGGCAAGCACAGAGATGGCAAAGAGTTATTTTTAACTCTTTTCAGTATACAGTACATCTGTTGTGCTCTTGATCTCCATCAAAAATCAGAGCCATTTACTGATCTGGCTGGCAGCCAGCATCCCGTGCGGAACACATGGGCTGAGCTCCACACAGCACTGCCTTACATGCATGGGTGCATGCATTGCATCCATCTCCCACGAGAATAACAAGTGCAGCTGAAAGTGCTGGGAGGGTCTTGAAGGAACAGGCTGCCTGACTTACTCAAAGTCTCTGGATTAAAAACATGAAGAACACAGCCATGAGACCCTTGTGTTACATGATGTTACTGTGACATACAGTCCATTGACTTCATCCTCTTGAGCAGGGGATCTGAGGCTGCAGAAGGGACAAGGATAGGGGCGTACCTGATATCTCAAAGCTCAAAAGAACATGAGTTGAGAAAAGCCTCCAGCAGAAAAGAGCTGCCAAAATATCTGCCAACATGGAGCTCAGCCAGCAAGTTGAGCAAGTTAAAAGCTGCCATCACTTCCCTGACAGTTCTCCAGCAAAACTTGTCCTGGGTTTTGTTTTCCCACTGAAGAACAGAAGAGGATTAGTCCACACCCAAAGGGCAGTAGGGTCAGACGACATGAGCCCAGGGAAGAGAGGAAATTAAGATGCCGGGAGGGCACAGCTAAGCACCCTGCCAGCAGCCTTATACCAGCCCCATGCAATGCAGCATGGACTCCTTCCACAGCCACCACTGCCCTTGGGTCACATTGTGCCTCCTCACAGGGCACTGCTGGCTTCCAAGGTGGCAAAGCAGTGAGAAGGGGGAATCTTCTACACCAGTGCTGAACTAGAGCTTGGGAGGTCAACACAACACTGCTCTCACCAAGTCCCTGAGCTGAGGCAGAGAAAATACGACAGCCATTACAATTTCAAAATGAATTTCCAGGTCATTGTCTTGGCAACCTTTCAGCATTGTTCTCTATGCATGCATGGCATGGAAAACAATTTCTAACCAGGATCCTTGTGAAATCAGCCAGCCTAAAACATGAATGGCCAGATGTTCAGAGGAGGTGAAATTCAAGTTATGCATTTGATTTCTGATGTGGTTACATAACCTGTCCAGCAAGAAGGCAGGGCCAATGTCCCATGGCTGACGCAAGCAACCCAGATGGAGCTTCACTTGCACAGCAACTCCTGTTACTATCAGCATGAGCACATCTGGCTGGCAGGCCAACCCCACCGCAGGCAGCATCCAGCACACACAGGTCCCAGCCCACGGCAATCAGCAGACAGAGCTCTGCAGGGCAGAGGAGCGTGACGCAGAGATGCCCAGATGAGCAGGAAGCTGCGTGAGAAGGGATGGTTCTGCAGAACTTGTCAGCTCCAGCCCAGGCAGAGCCACGCTTGACTCCTACAGAGATGTGCAGGAACTCTGATGCCTTCCAGCAGAGTACCACAATGCATGGATATCCCTCCGTTGACATGAATGAAAGCTAGTTAGCACACAGCCAAGGTGGAGGTTCTGCCCATGGCTCCCACGCCATGCTCCAACACACCACCCCAATAAGGGAACCAGAGCACTTTTTGTATCTCTTCCCATGCCCTGCCTACCAGCTCCCTCCACCCCAGCAGCAAGCACGCCACGTGTCTGCTCACCCACCAGGCAAAGCAGAAAGGAGCATTTCAGATGCACATCACCCCACTTTGTTCCTTAAAGGGGGAGGAGTGATCATCTCTCAGTGACTTACCCCCCAGCCTTTGTATGCAGGCTACACACAGCACTGATTTCACACCCATTTTCAGAGGACGGGATGAAATTAAGTGACACGGCCATAGTCACACAGGGGTGGCAGGGTTAATGTGGACTCTGGTAAGAGCACGTCCTTCCCCTGCGTGCAGGTGTGCCCTTTATTCTGTGCTGTGTTACTGCCCTGTGACCATCAGGCTTGCCAGGCTGAAATACCGTTGTGTTACCAGACATACAGTTTAATTTAAGGTGAGTGTCCTTCAGAGGTTAAACCTCCACAGGAGTTATTTTTGTAGAAATACAGCTTGCAGATGCCTGTGCCAAGAAAGCCGTTTCTGCCGCTTTTCTTCACAACTGCAAAGTGTGCGGTTTTTTTAATGACTCAAAGACTAAATAAGAGTATGGCTTAGGTTTCAAGAATGCAAACGTGCACGTTGAGCACCCAGAGCAAGTTCTCCCGTGCTGGCAGCAGCCTGCCCCAGCCAAAAGCACAGAGCTTGCAGAGGATCCAGCTGGCAGCGCTCAGAGCTGCTGCCCTTTGAACACCGGGGCTGGAGAGCAAAGCAAAAGGGAAAGTCATTTTCCAGATCTTTCCATTAAAAGACTTCAGAGGTGATCACCACTGCTGTGCCTCCCATCTTTCTAAGCCTCTGTTTCCTTTTTTCCCCTCCTTACTCCTTTCTGCTTCTCAGCCACCTGGCCGCCAGTCAGCAAGGAGCTCAATTACTCCAGTGGCACTCAGCGCGGGGTACAACAGCAGCACGTCTGCAGCCTCGACCCATTTCCTTGCTGCCACCGCAATGAAGAAGCAGATGAGAAAGTGCTGCTGCATCAGAACACCACCTCTATATATTCAATGGAGGAAGAGAGGCTAGCAGGGCATGCAGGCTGCCAGCGCTGCTGTCTGGGACAGAGATTTGTACTGCACTGCCCTGCAGCATCCTTATTCCTCCTGAAGCACTTTGCAGCAATGCCAACATCTCCCTTCTGAGAACAAGCCAAGAAGGTTGCACCAGGGAGGGTTTTCAGTCAAGTTCTCTCAAGTCTTTCACAAGAGAAACAATTTGGGTCTGTGTGGACTCACGAGATCATTTGGGAAGTGAAAGGGCCATTTCACCACAGGTTTATAACAAAAACAGGTGGGAAATGGCACAATTAAGCTCTGACTTTTGCACTGCCTCTGTGCTGTGCTCACCCCGGAGCGTGCTTCAGCATCTGTCACACACTGTACGTGTGCAGCACACTCAAGGCTGCAGCCTCTGTGCCCTGAGCAGCAGTGCAGGGGGGGCAGGCTTGCAGGGGCTGCACAGCAGGACCTCACTGCCTTCATCTGTATGCTGGTCTCCACACCAAATTCTCAAGTACTGAGTGTGTGCCAAGATACTGGGAAGCAGCATCTTCCTTGGCACATAAAATAACCCTATGACTTCATTGGCAGCAGTACTTCATACATTCTTCTGCACCTCCGTAGGTGGCAAGACAGGACCAGTCACGCTCTACAGATCTCCAGGGCTCCCCAGGGAAGGCAGCCTCCTCCCAGGCCTCGCTGAGCCTTCACCCCACCATCACACACAGCCAGCTCCACCCACACCCAGCACATGGCAGTGCTCTGCCCTTTGCCACCTGCGACCCCCAGTCCACTTCTGCCATTGCTGACGGTGCACAGCAAACCAACCTCTGAGCAGCTCCCCACAGCGCTGCTGCCCTGCAGGCCAGAGGCAGAAGGCACAGCCTACCTGTAATTATCACAACGAACCTGTAATTACCTTCTCTGTGTTAAAGCACGATAAAATGACAGACAAAAATAGGAAGTATGATGCAAGTGTTCACGTTGGACTGCGAGCACCTCTGCTAATGATACTCAAAGCTGCATCTCACTTAGTCCCTGGCTTTATTTCTTATCATCCTTCATTTTCAGTCATTCTGTATAAGACATCGTGTTCTTTTGCTTTATAGTTTTGTTCTTTAATTTATTTGTCCCCATTTCCTTCTGTTCTCTCTTTGATGTTGATCCCTCCAATGTTTTTTCCGAAGTCTTTATTTTTTAGAAAAAAAACATTACCAGTTTCAATGCTCTGCCTTTGAAGCATTTTTGCATTTGCTGTTTCTCTTCATAGAGTGTATTTTTCTTACATTTTGCTTGCTATCTGTGGGCCCAGAAGCCACCAGGCACTGAGAGCCTCCCTGCATTACTCTGTATCAGAGAAATACAGATGTTCAGTTCTCCATTTGTTACCCACAGTCCTCAATTTACTCGCATCATTCCCACTTGTAGACTGGAATTTTACTGTACCCTTTATAGCCTTGTATTCTATGAAGGTCTCCAACACTATCAATGAACTTAGCAATGCTGGGCTAAGCAGCCCTCTATTCCCACTGCTAACCCCAGGCATCACAACAAGGGCTCCACCAGCCTCTCAATTCAACACACAGTCATCCAATATCAAACTACCAAGCTGAAGATCACCAATGGAGCTCCTGTTGACTCCAGCAAGCAGCTGAGGACAGCAGCTGCTCTTCCACCTCCAGCACAGGATCCGGCCACTCCAGTTCTCCATCCCGTCAAGGCAAGGAGCACCCTGGACATGGCATTGCCCCTTCGAAGATCCCAATTATTTGCCTCTTACTCAAGAGTTCTCTGGCTACACCAGTGCCCAAAGGAGCAGCACCTATGGAAAAGGCGCAGAGCAGCCCAACCCTTGTGCCTCAACTGACCCAGAAGGTGAGCACAGCCCGTATTTGAAGACAGCCAGAAAGGGAATGGGGAAGGATTCCTTCACACAGCAAATGAACACAGAGCACTACCACCGTGGTTACAGAAAGCCCCTTCACACCCTTCAACTTCCAGCTCTCAGACTGAGCAGATATGTCATCTGAAGAAGCATTCACACAAGGATGAGTCACTGTATAATAGAGTGTTTGAATACAGTGCCTGTATTTGTATGTATGGCATTACGTCTAAGAGGTCTGGACCACACCTGGCACTGCTCTAACTTCACTTCAGCTCCTGAAATATTTTACAAGTCAGCAGCTATTGCACTGGCTTGTTCTGCATGTTTTCCTGTGAGAAAGGACAGAAATCAGAGCAGACAGCCATGTGCAGAACATTGATCTAGAAGATAATGGGAAACGCTTTGCAAGGGGAGAATTCAATTCACTTCAATAACAAGGAATGTTCACTTCAGTGACACCCAGAATGGTCAGCGCGGGGCTCCTGCAGGCTCAGCTCCCCATACAAAGGTCGCGGTGCACTGTCAGCAAAGAAAACAAAGGTGCTGAGATGGGCTAGTCAATAATTGACTGAGCCCTGTTACTCACTGCGCTCTCTATCTTGTCACCACATCCCCATCTCCGGGTTTCAGTCAAAATCAGTGGACCACTCCACTGAGAAGAACTTGCAGGGAAAAAGAACTCACCACCGCTGCCAACAGTGAGCTCCTGTCTGTTTCAGACAGAGGTCACCAAGCACTGTTAAGCCCATTCACACTGCGACTTCTGACAGCTGTGAGGCACACAGAACAAAGCACACTAATATGCACAGCTTTGGTTTCAGAATTCCCGTGGAAGCCTTTTGTTTCTTTGTTTTGCAGAAGTTACCTTCAATCTTCAAAGAACCAGGGAAGGAAGAAGCTGCACCCAAAGCCCCTCTCCCTGTGTGCCCAACATCCCAGCGCAGCCCACCCAGGAGCTGTGCCCTCAACACACTTCCTGGCAGCTGCCCAAAACATCCATCTTCCAACAGAGCAGGTAAGCGAGCAGCTGCTTTCCCTGCCAGATTGTTAGGGCTGAGCACCCAGATCACCCCATCCTCCTCAGCACTGTTCCACCCAAGGACATCACTCTCATGCTGTGGGCACTGCACAAATGCAGAACAAAGGACTGGCCCTGCTTCAAAGCTTGCCTGCTCTGCAAGAAGCGGATCAGTCGAGATGTACTACCACAGCCTATGGGGGAAGTCTCTGCTGAGAGAGACCAACGCAGCGACAATCCCAAAAGCAATCAGGTCTGACTTACAAGGGATGTGGCAATTATGCTTCCAGCTCAGACACTTAAACTGAGCCAAGTGTCTGACTCCATCCCTAGGAGAAGCCCAATGCCTGACAGAAAACGAGATGGCCAGAAATGCATCCTCCTCCAGCACCCCAACACACTCCTGCACCCATACATTATCCCTGCCCTGTAACAGCACAGCTGCTCCTACAACAGGGGCCACACACATCCTCTCATCTCCAGCAGCAAAAGCCAAACGATTCCCTTTAAGCACTAGTTTATTATTGCAACATATCAGTAGGAAAACAACCAAGACAGTGATAATGTGTGATAAATCCCTTAGGGAAACTGACACATTCAGTATCAAAGAGTGGAAATCTCCACCACCAAAGAAGTTCCAGGAAAACCCATCCTGCAGACAGGGAGGAGAGGAAGCAGAGCTGTCAGTTGAGGTACGGGGAGCACAGAACAGCACAGGTTGCTGGGAGCCACACTCAGCACAGTGACAGCAGCACCAGGAGTGGGTCAGGAGGGCCAAAATTCCTCAGGAAAGAAGTTGACACCAAGCTCATAAGATGAGATATACCTGTTTGTTAGTGACTGGAGCACAGAAGGTGCATGTTTTAAAGCAGCAACAAAAGCTTTTTCACCAGCACCTACTGAGCCAAGTGCAGGAGGTGGGAAGGAAAAGGAGGGCTGATGGGAACTCCGAGGCTCTCACAAGCACCAGCTTTGCTCACTCTTTTCTGTACTTGCTGTGAGCTTTGTGGCAAGGCTTGATTAGAGAACAAAGTGTCATCATCTGTTGGGAAATGGGGATTCCTCATGTGATAATTACTGTACAGGAATTCTACACAGCCAAAGTTCTCAGCGGCTTTCATATCAAGTCATCAGAAGCAAAGCTGTGATTATTCTGATCAGCGTTCAGGAAAGCACTTCTACAGGGACAGCAAGAAGAGAATCACAGGGGGGCATGAAGGCAGACAGGGCTGGGGAGCAGAAGGGAGCAAAGGGCTCTTGCAAGCCCCTGGCTCACTGTGCTTCGCAGTCCCAGACACATCACACAGCCTTCATGCACAGAGCAATCCCATAGCCCTGAGGGCACTACTGAGTGTAAGAGATCTCTCCAGCTAGGACTCACGCAGAGCCCCAGTGTTTCAGGTTTTACCTCTACAGAAGTATCCTTAAGGGTTTGAGTTTGAGAGGCTGAAGTCAAGAGCACAAATTATACTCAAAAGAAGAGAGACAGAAAATATCAGCTTCTCTCTCCTGTACTGACTTTCATTAACACACCGCACAACGCCCTCGGGTCTCCCTCCCACCAGTGAGGAAATGGGGCTGAAGTGACTTCCCAGCATCACAGAGCCACGAGGAGCCCCGGCGTCCCCCAGGGCAGAGGAACTCACAGCCCACATTACACCGCCCGGCTGCAGGGCTCTCCCATGAGATTTCTTTATTAGTATTTTAATTCCTATTTCAGGCTGTGGTGTGCTTAAAGTGTCTTTGAGGTTTACTCTGACTTCCTCGGGTTTCTTTTTAAATATCTGATTGAAAGTTTAACCAGCCGAGAGGAAAAAAGCTCAAGGTAAGAAGTCAAAACATCCATAGAAATCCAAATTAGACTGCAGCAACAAAAAAAGAATTCCCAGAAGAGTTCCTCCAGTATACAATTGAACCCCTCATGTGTGCATCCATTCATGCATTGGTACACACTGAAGTGTGGCTGCATACTTCAGCACACAGAGCCTTCCCATGAGGATGGGTGCTGTGCCTTGTTTCTAGCACCAGGGTGCATTTCCTCCAGGCACAGATCACACAGCTCCCTCAATTTGAATGAATCTGCAAGATGACTGTCTAATTCAGGGAAAAAACATGGCTTGCTTTTTAAAAGATCCACGTACTGCTACATGAACACAGAAGGTCCATGTGGAATGCAGAATATTTGGTGATAACCCCTTTAAGGGAATCAGTTATTAGAGGAAGAGGAAATTGCAGTAACTGAAATAGTGTGTGGCCTTATGTCTTGCGAACTGAGATAGTTTGAGTTTAAATAATTTTCAGATAAGTAAACAACAGTCAGTTTTCCATGGCATCCTTCTACTGGAGGAGGGACCCGAAGGAGCTGCTGGAGCTATACAGGAGATCACTGCTGCGCCTGAACGACTGGAGCAAGTGCAATGCTGCCCCAGGCCAACCCCATTGCGCCAGCAACAACAATGCCAGGTTTTGTTCCCTTACTGCCAGGCAGCCCCTGTTCCGGCCAAGGGAAGAATTGAGCATTGTGGAGCAGATCCTCAGCTGATACAGTGAGATGGCATTTCACTGAAGCCATGGCCAGCTGATACCAGCTGAGGAAGAACAAAGGGGCAGGGAAAAGCCTTCTGCTTCATGGTCCAGACATAATGAGTTCTCTGCTTTCAACAGGTCCCTCAGCAACCCCTGGAGTCACCCAGAACATCTGAATCTCAACCCACAGGATGGAAACACCCCAAGCTGAGGCTGGAAGTTTGGGCTTCCTGCAATCAGTTGAGGCTAGCAGTGCATTCCCAGGACAGGCTGCACTTTGCCCAGCACTGACAACTCAGCAGCAGCTCTGCTGGGAAGAGGGGAAGCCTCCTTTCAGCACTACTGAGCTCCAGCTCACAGCTCAGTGCATTTCCAGTCAGCCTCAGCAAAGCCATGATGGGAAGGAAGGACTGGATGCATCACCTCTGGGTTTGCTAAGAGACTGGCTCAAGGTCTGGACCAGAAGTATCATCTAACTCACAAAACCCTGGGCTGGAAGGCAATCCAAGTGACTTAAGAAGAGATGGACCTACATGGTTGTTTCAACACATTATCACACTGCTTTAAACAAGTACTGCTGATCTTTCACACACCAGTGAGAAGCACTGAAACAGCACCGATAGCCCTGCCTTCTGTTCAGGAGACAGAGCAGGTGTAGTTCTCAGCAATACAGGTGACTTTCACAGTGTGGGAGGTTAATGTGCAGGAAACTCCATCTTCCCATTCAGTGGAACAACAAAACCACATCGACAGAAGCCGTGCAGCCAGGCCTGCCTCGCGGTCTGTCCTGCTGCACTCAGGTCTTACATCAGAAGGCCATAAGCAGTTATAACACAAAATAGCCAGGTCTGTTTACTCACCCCAAAGCACGCTTCACTTATTTACCTGAATGCCTTATCACACACACTGACCATTGTTGCTGCTCAGTGAGGTGAGCAGGGAAAGTGGGGGAAACCAACTCCGGCACAGATCTCCCCAGCAGAAAAGCTATTAATTCGTGCACAAAACAATGAAGACATGCCAGGATATGACTACTGCTCCCGAATTCTTGATTGTATTGCTAAATAAAAGCAACACATTTCTGCATGTTCTGCCTTTAAGTGCTAATTTGAAACATCAGAAAAAGCATGTTAGGTCCAAAGCAATCCTGGCTTGTGGTTGTAGTGGTTTAATGTCACATTTCCAACAGCAGTCACATCCTTTAAAGAAAGTGAAGTAAGGGCATTCTCATTCAATAGTCAAAAGAGAAAAAAGTGGATGGCAAGGAACTCGATTTTATTGAGATTATTAAAATGAGCTGCATGCAATAACTTCTTAATTGAGTATTAAGACATTGAGAAGTTATTTCCTTGTTAACATAGCATTGCTCTTATAGAAGTAATGCCGGTCCAACTCAGCACAGCAGAAGTGAAAAGCTGTTAGCCACATACAGAGCCCCATTTGAAGGCATACAATTCAGATAGGGAGGAATATTTACACTTTAGTTACTGAGTCTGGGATCTCAGGAGGTAAAAAGTAAGCAAGCAACTTCTGAAACCATCCAAACCAGGCGGTGTCAGAAAGGCCCTATGGCTCTGCATCAGTCAGTTCTGTGGGCAAAAGCTGACCTGAACAAGGTTCAACACCAGTTCACATTTTCCACTTACCAAAATTAGTGTTTTCCCCACCAGCTCCAAGCTGGAAAGGCAAATGTTTGAATGCCAGTTACCTCCCCTGCCTTCAAACTCTGCGCTTATGCTGGAGTGAAGGTGCCAAGGCATGGAGATATGGCTCAAGCCCAACCATTCCTTGCTGGGGCTCCAGCACCAAAGCTGTCTTGCACCACACTCACAGCAAGCAATGGGATGCTGCCTCAGCCCTGGTAGCCCTTGGCCCTGTTTCTTCAACCTCTCTGGCTCTGCCCTAGCCTGCCTGCTCCTTTTCTCTTGTGCTGCCCAGTTTCCCATATGGACCGACCTGCAGCCCAGCTCCTGACTGCACTCAGGCTTCACCCTTCAGCTCCACGCAGTCACAGCCTGTGGCTTCTTGGTCACAGGTCACCTCAGCCCTCCCAGCAGATATTCAGGTTCACAGCACGGCCCAAGCTCCAGGCTGCTCACCAGCCTTGGAGGACCTCCAGAAGGAGCACAAACAAAATTACCACTTGCTCTGCCCTCCCAAAGTGCTATTTAAAGAAGTAAGAAGAGTCTCTTTGCTCACACCAAAGTTCTGATGTCCCTAGAACAAGACCAGGGCTTTATTCTTGCACTTATTATGGAAAAAAGTCAATAAGAAAGCAAGGAGGCTACTGCTGCACTGAGATATGCTAAAGATGGAACCCACACTGGAGAGAGGAAGCTGGATGCACCCTGGTTTCACTCCCTTGCATTACCAGCCGGCACAGCTCAGAGGCACACAGGAGATGTGAAATACTACTGATGCCAATCATTAGCAGCCTTCAGGGTAGAGGTGGAAGGCTCAGGAAATACAGCAGTGGGAATTACACAATGCCCTTTACTCTAAAGCAAAGCCATACGTTCACTCTCTGCTAGCGTCTGCCTTAGATACCCACGCATCTTTACCCGTCAGTGTGGTCATCTGCGAAATGAAGCATTTGTAGATACTGAAATCAAGGAAGAATTATCTGATGGTTTTTTTCACCCTTTAAAGTTTCTCACTGCACTGAGTGAGAAGACCAAAGGAAAATCTGGTCCTGGTAACAGCATCTGCTCATCCCTGCTGGGAAAGTCCAAAGCTTGAAAGATACTGAAAAAAATGTAAGGAAAAACAGCCAGAGACTGACAATGGGAACAGAGAACTCCAGGAGGCAGCCCAAGTTAACCAGTGTGCAGCATCTCCCAGTGCTCTCAGGAAGCCAGAAAGGCCGGGACCACAGGTGAACAACATCTCTTAAAGAAATTAGCTGCAGGTGAACAGAGGCATAACTCTATTGCAGATCCTCAGAGGAGATTCTCCAGCTGGTGTTGCTTGGCATTTCAACACCTTGACTTGACTAGCATATGGGTGTTGTCTACACTATAAAAAGAGTTGCTCAAAGAAGTGCACATGTTGCAAAAGAGATTTAGCTCTTCTGAAAGCCACCAAAGAAATTGAAAGAAGTGTAAGGAATTAAGCAGCTCTCCTTTATGCACATCGAGGGAACTTCGGTCCTGGAAAAGCCCATCCCCAAAGACCAGCTGCAGACAGAACACAGTGCATCCACCATGCAGCCTCCAACCCCCACACAGATCTGTACTGCTTGAAAGGAGCAGAAGGACCAAGAAGTCCAGAGCGGGATTCAGTCTGTACGTAGATGAGATCTAGACAAAAACATACTTAATTTACAAAAGGTCATTCTGATGAGAACAACAACAAGCAATTTCAAGGAATCGTTTGCCTGCTCGTGATACTGTGCTTTTATTTCACCTTTTGAAAGCCACATAATTAGTTGCATTTAATTTTCTGTATTAGACATCAAAGCCAATCTGACTTCCATTACATAACTCTTGAACACGCAGTTATGATATGCATAAAGCAGCATTTTGTTTCTGCAAAATATCACATGTATGCAAACAACTTCAACTTCACACATCTCAGCCTTTTTCCACCTTGCTGATGCCTGCTGAGCCCACCTCCCCTCAGGCCAGAGGGGAAGATGAGAACCCTGCAGATACAGCCAGTACCCCATAAGCCCTTCTGGGCCACGCCATAGCAAATAATGCACTGCACTCCCCAGCCTCACAGAGACCCACAAAGAGTTCCAAGCAACTTGCTCAGAACCTCTGAGAGAAGCCATAGTGAAGGGAACACAGTTGTACCACCACTTGCACTCACCTCCCCTGGAGCACCATCTTTGCCTGCTCTCCTCCATCACAGCCATGACACAGCTCCCAGCTGCCTGCTTTTGTCTCCCTGGGCTTGATGGCTAATGCAGCCCAGCTGGCGGCCCGAAGGACAGCACACCAAGCTGAGCAGGAGAAAGGCTAAAGCCAGTGGGAGGCAGAAAATTGCAACTAAATGCTCTTCTCCATGTAATTCCTTCCTAATCTAGGTTAAAATAAGTTGGGTTTCAGCTTGCTCCATGGAAAGGCAGTTAACTTATGGCCCAAACTCTGCCAACCATACCAATGTGTTACCGAGCAGCAGTGGAAGGCAACAGCACGTGAGAACAGTGTGTGATGGGACTCACAGCTGCCCTTCAGCTGAGCTTACCTTGGTAAAAGCACAGAAGAAGATGGAAGCGTTGCTTCTGGTTCCACAACGGGAATTTCTGGGGTCATCAAGTATAATGTATTGAGGGGTCCTGGGTGACCCTGTGGGAATCAAAGTGCTGTCTCTGAACCTTGGTACCAAAATGGCCCTCAAGACAGCAAGTAGGTCTTGCTCCTCACAAAGGCACGCATAAGTCCATAGGGTGATGGCCTGTCCAACTCTTGTTTCCTGGTCTTTTTTTGTTTTGCCCCTTGGAGAAGCTGTGAGTTCCCTTCTGCAGAGCATAGCCCCGCTGTCAGCACACGGACGTGCTCCAGGGGAGCGCAGTGTGCTCTGCAGAAGCTCCCAGTGAGGCTGGAGGGTTCCTGAGGTAAAACATACTTCTGAAGGGGGGAAGGCAGTATTTAATGTTGGTCAATCCTGAGAAAAATGGGCCATCCCAATCAGCTTTGAGAGGATTCTACGTAAAGAATTTCACTCAGAGGGTGGTGACGCACTGGAACAGGCTGCCCAAGGAGGCTGTGGATGCCCCATCCCTGGAGGCATTCGAGGCCTGGCTGGATGTGGCTCTGGGCAGCCTGGTCTGGTGGTTGGTGACCCTGCACGTAGCAAGGGGTTGAAATGAGATGATCGTTGTGGTCCTTTGCAACCCAGGCCATTCTACGATTCTATGTAAAGGTGCCGGTGGCTGGGCAGAACGTACCTTTATCTTCCCTGCTGCAGCCCCACTTAATGCTTATCGAGCCTCGCTAAGGAGCACAGGAGCCTCGTGCCCCTCACAAAGCCAGCAGCCCCGCGCACACCCCACCACCCCAGCACGGCCGCAGTGACCTCCAGCACCCACTCCCACCGCCCGCCGGGAGCTGCCCTGAGGCCACCAGCACCAGCAGGCAGAGCGCAGATTACCTGGGGATAATCACAACCCACGGGCTGTGGGATTACAAAATAAAGACTGCTCGTCCGAAGGAAGCAGCGCTCGGCGCTCCGCCCTGCCTTTGCTACGGCGCTGAGCGCGGGGGGAGCCGCGCGTGCCCGCCCTGCAGCCCGGCAATGACGGAGCAGAACCGCCGCTCCCAGCACGGCCCGCAGCGCGTGCAACACTTCGCAACGTTACTGCAGATTCCCGTCTCCGCCACCACTCGGTTATTACATTCTTCTTCTTCTTCTTCT